>CM037000.1:155953645-156610724 GCA_020854095.1 Dasyurus viverrinus
TCCTGTTTAGTGTGGTTTTTTATTTTTAATTTGAGTAGTGAGGTTCCTTGACCTCTTTATTTCCACTATATCTTTGATGTGTCAACTGATGACTTATTGAGATCATCTTATAAAACAGATTCAAAAAAGTGAAATTTGAGCTATGATATCTTAGTTCTTAATAGCTGTTAAGAGCTTTAGGGGGCTTTTATAAATGAACCAGATGCACAGCTATTGTCCTTCAGTGCTGTCTGATTCTTCATGACCCCATTTAGGGTTTTCTTGGCAAAGATATAGAAAGAGTTTGCAATTTCTTACTCTAGCTCATTTTATATACAAGAATATTGGGGCAGTGTTAAGTGACTTGCCCAGGGTCACACAGCTAATAAGTGTCTGGGGCCAGATTTAAACTCAGGAAGATGAATCTTTCTGACTCCAGGGTTAGTGCACTATCCACTTTGTCTCTAGGTGTACCCAGTTACGTGGTGCTTAGAGAAATAGTCCTTTTAACTTGTCTCCATCTCAACTGATGCTGAGTCCAAGTTTAAATCCCAGGAGCAAGAGCATGAGGAAAACAGTAGCAACTAGGGAAGGACAGCTAGGTTACTAGGGCATTGGGTGGGCAGATTTTCTGTCCAGAGTAAAAGGAATAGATTAGGGATGAGGGAGGGGGTGGCCAGCCACATTTCTTTAGAAAGGCTGCTTTTAAACCCTGCATGTCCATTTCTGTCAAGCCCTCACTCATCTATTTGATGAGATGCCTCCAAATGTTTTCAAGCAATACACTTAATTAGCCAAAGGCCATGAGTTTTTGTATCATATACAATATTAAATTCAACAGAGTAGTTCTACCATTGCCCTGCTTGTCTCTGACTCCTCAACTTTCTTCTCCCTTTGGTGTTATTTATTTTTATTGTTTCTACCAATCTCTTTTTTTCTTCGTATTTGGTATTACTATCACTACTACTTTCCCTTCCCAAGTCTCCCCCTCTCCAAAAATTTCAGGCTGATCCAGCTAGTTGTTTTTTCCTGTGTGATGTCACAGGTACTAACTATTAGCTATCAATTTGAGAAACTCTGCTGAAACAAATAGGGACAACCAGCATAAGCTGTGAA
Organism: Dasyurus viverrinus; assembly: GCA_020854095.1. Lineage (NCBI taxonomy): Eukaryota > Metazoa > Chordata > Mammalia > Dasyuromorphia > Dasyuridae > Dasyurus > Dasyurus viverrinus. The sequence continues at coordinate 155,954,741 of CM037000.1, forward strand.
AGGACACAGTGGTATTTAGTTATTTTTTTGTGATCCCATTTGGGGTTTTCTTGGCAAAGATACTGACATGATTTGTCATTTCCTTCTCCTGCTCACGTTACAGATGAAGAAACTGAAGCAAATAGGATTAAGTGACTTGCCAGAGTCACTCAGCTAGTTAAGTGTCTGAGGCTAGATTTGAGTTCATAAAAATGAGACTTCTTATCTTCAGGTCTGGCAGTCTATCTATTGTTACTACCTAGCTATCCCAGGATGGAGTTGCCATTTTCTTTAAATTTTCTTTTTTACTATTATAAATTTGATAAACACAAATATTTCCTTATACAAAGAAGAACAAAAAGATCATATATGAAAGTGTAATCTCTGTTACAGTAGCTTGTTTTTATAATGGCATATACAGTATTAAATTAGAATGAGTAGTACCAACATTGATATGTTTGTCTCTGTCTCCTGAACTTTCTTCTCCCTTTCGATGGTTGCGTTTTGTTTTTTTTTAACTATTTCTTTGAATCTCTTTTTTTTTCTTATTTGGTATCACTGTCACTACTCTTTTCCCTTGTCAATTCTTCTCTCTCTCCAAAAATTAAAAAGCACCCTTTTAACTATAAATGTAGACAAGCAAAACAGATCCATATATTGACTATGTCTGAAAATGTATGTCTCATTCTGCCCCATAAATTCATCAACTCTTTGCCAAGTGTGGGGAAGTATGCTTCATCATCCATCTTCTAGAGTCATGATTAGACATATGATTAATCATAATTTTTAAGGCTTTCAGCAGTTGTTTTCCTCTTTAAAGTATTGTAGTCACTGTATATAAATTGGTTTCCTGGTTTACTCTGCAATAATTTATACAATTCTTCCCTGGAACTGACCCTTTTTTGTCATTTCTTAAAGGAACAGAATTGCACACTTAAGAACTGAACATGAAGTTCATAACTATTTTAGAAACAAGGAAAATTAGACCAAGAGTTGCTTGGGTTCACCTAATTAAGTATTTGAGACAAGATTTGCACTCATATCTTCTCAAATTCAAACCCAGTGCTTTTTCTACTTAGCTATCATATAGTATAATTATATGCCACTATATTTATGTGCCATAATTTGTTTAGCCATTCCCAAGTTGATTGATGCTGACTTTGTTTCCAATTCTTTGGTACAACTACAACAACAAAAAATGCTACCCTGTAAGTCATTTCTCTATTTCTTTGATCCCTTTGGGGTTGTAGTCCTAGCGATAGTATCAATATTCAAATGGTATGCACAGTTTAGGGTTTTGTTGGATATACTTCTGTGGTAGGAGAAATGTTTCCATTGTTCTCTGTCTTTTCTTAAAAAGATATTAAGACATTTTTGTGAATGGATTGGTTCAAGATATGAAAATCTTCTATTGAGCTAGAGATCTCCTTCCTAAACTTTCTGACTGGTAGAACAGAAGCATAAACAACTCCGAGAAGCTATGCCCTGATGAACAAAAGCCATGTCCTCAATGAATCTTTCCCCACCCTGGACAAGTAAACCTTGTTTTATTAAGCACTAAATATTCCTTAAATGTTTCATTTCATTCCAGTCTAGAACCTGAGCAATCAGATGGGCTTGAGCCTGGCCTGGCCCACTACAACTACCAAATGGCTTTTCTAAATGATTAGATTAATTCAGTATTCCATTTAAAAAAATGCATTAAATGCATCTCCTCTCAAAGCCCTTCCAAAAGTTTGTTGTTTTTTTTTTTTTTTTTTTTGTCTCCTTTGAAGGGTGCTGTGCTTAAGCCGCAAGATGGAGTATATTATATAAACATCAAAGTGGTGAAAAAGTCTGGAAGATCTGAGTTCTAATCCTGGTGATCACTTTTGACAAACCTAAAGGGACTTAGGCAAATTGCTTAATCAGGTTTCCTCGACTGTAAATTGGAGGCACAGGGCTATTGTGAAGATCAAATGAGCTATTATTTGTAAAGCACTTAGTACACTTCCTGGCACATATTAGTTTAATAAATGTTCATCAAATCTAAATGTCCAGAGCAGGGGCAGTCTGGTATTGGTGAGCCTTTGGTGTCTTCAAGGACTCAAGGCTTTTTTTTGGATCATTATAAGGGAAGGAGACAATTACTTTTCCTTCTCCAACATCCTTGAAAAGAAAATATTTCTCTTATATTTCTGCTAATTAAATGTCTTTTTTTTTTGTCCAGCTATCAGAAGTATTCTTATTTCTAATATGTCATATTTTATAGGATAATAGAACTGGAAGGAACCTTTTGGAGGCAATGGGATATCGTGGAAAGAGTAAGAAGATCTGATTTCAATTTCCAGTTCTGATGCTTACCACCTGTGTAATCTTGGACAAATTGCACAATCTCCTTATCTAAAAAATGAAAAGAATCGACTATAAGGCTCTTCTCAGTTTTGGAACTATGGGCCATTGTCTTGTTTACCTCTTTGATTTTGTAGAGGAGGAAACAGACTGAGTGATATGCCCAGGATCACACAGTCAGTAAAAGACCCACAATATGAAGCCCTATCCTCCGACTACCAATCTCGTGTAGTTTTCATTGTGTTGTTCTTCATAATTCTTTTAAGATTCTGGTACTGGGGTCAAGTGGATAGTCTCTTAGACTTGGAGTCTGGGGATATCTGTATTTGAGAGTTACAATGATGATTTGAGGTAATTGTATCAACTGACTCAGAAAAAAACAATTCTTACTAGCATCCCACAATTTCAAACTGCTTATCCCTGGCTCAGGCTTTGGCTGGGATCAAAGGTCTGTACTTATTCTTTCTTTACCTTGCTTTAAGGTATATAATACCTTATTGGTTTGGAATATAAATCAGTAAGATTCTTTTTCATTTTTAGCTCTAGAACCTGAGCTGGAAAAAAGTTTCAACAATTTCTGCCTGTCTGTTTTCTCTGGCTAATTCTCTTTCTTTCTATATATGTTAGCCACTTCCTCCCTTTCACACCTATTTCAGTAATGAAACACCTACAAATCAGAAATTGCTGTAGTCTACCACACTCTTTATCTTATACCACCTTTCAGTCCTAATTGATTAAGTATTTAAAAACTTTAAAAATAGGTAAGTCTGGATTTTAGCATTTGATCTTCTGAGCTGGAGAGGAACAGGCAAATCAGCACCTGCATGGAAAATTCTTGTGCATGGAAAATTCTCCATTGATTCCATCCTCTTGGACATTTCTGCCAGCCCCTCATCTCCCACTCCTGTTTCTGTGGCGAGGCTGCTCTTTCAACTATAGGGGGTAAAAACAGCAATAACTCATCCCTGGTAGCTACTCAAGTCTCAGCTACTTCACATCTGCTCCAGCCTTTCTCTGTTCTGTTATGGAAGGACTCTCTTTTTTTTTTTTCCCAAGCAAGTTGCTTGCTTAGAATAGCACTTGTTTTCTTCTTATCACTCCCCATGAGATTTCCACTACCTTCCTCTTTCTGAATAAGGGCAGAAGGCTACGGCTTTCCTGGGCTTTATGTGGGAGAATACCATTTTCTTCTGTGACATACAAAATGCATGAAGAATAAATGGGAACTAAATAGGCAGTACTTAAGTGTAAGATAATTAGGGAGCAGGAAAAGTGTATACATTGGTGGGATCAATTAAATCAAATCAAAGTCAGTCAGAGTGGAATATTTGAATTGTTTCTTGAAGGAATAAAGGGATTCAGTGAAGTGGAGGTAGAGAGAGAATAGATTTTATGCATGGAGGACAGCTACTATGAAGCCATGGAACAGATGCTATACATGAGGAAAAGAGAAAAGGTTTGAGTTGCAGAATGTGTAAAAAAGATAATATATAATAAGTTGGGACTAGATTGAGGAAAACTTTAAAAGTCTTTTTATTCCAGAGAAAATAGGGAGCTACTGGAGTTTATTGAGTAGGACAGTAACATGGTTAGATTATGACCTTAACCAAAATCACTTTAGCAGTTGTATGAATGATGAATCAGAGAGAGAGATGAGAGAGTTGAGGTAGGGAAATTGATTAGAAGGTCACTGCAAATATTTGTCTTCATGATTCTAAGTACAATTTTCTATTTGTACATGTCAACCACCAATATTAAATATCATTTGAATAGGGCCAGGATCTGGCAAGGAAGGACACTTTTGTACACCCTACATTCCTAGTACATCCCTTTTTCAAGTTCCAAGGAGATATAGATTCTGGACTGAGGAGAATAGACTATGACACAAGGGATTTCTTATTTTCAAGTAAAGGAAGAAGTTGTTTGCAGTGCTGGAGCAAGCCCCCTAATAGTGTAGCAGTATCTCTTTAATAGAGAAGTCAGGGGGCTGGCGGGGAAAGAGGAGGAGAGAGTGAGAGTATGTGGTAAGATTGGGGCACAGCTGCTTCTCAGTGCCACTGGTATAGTTATTGCTGCAAGAGTGGCAGTTGTCATGACAGCAAGCTTTAACAAGAGAGAATACTGAAATGAAGGAGAGATTGTATAGTTGGTCCCTCATGGCTTTACAGCAACCATGGTAAAGCTCCCACCTCTCAACAGCCTATTTCCTTTTCCTCATGTCTTTGCAAAAAAAAAAAAAAAAAAAAGGATTTTTCACTTTCCATATTGGCCATGGTTTTCAGAAGGAACCCTTTTCTTTAATATCTCTTAGTGACTGTGTGACCTTAGAGAGAGTAAAAGAAGTTAGTGGAATGGTATATTGTGGTTCATAGAGACAAGAACATTTTCTTTCTAAAGTTTAGTGGAGCCCTCTACTCTATGCTGGGGGCTCCGGTCGAATAAACTAGATTTTATTAATAAATATTATAACTTTGCAAAAGCATGGGAAAGATTAAGTGAATCCTGGCCATTTCCAGGGACTAAATAAAGATCGTGAGTCAGCAGTCTTAGGAGTGAGGTTTGCTGAATGGAGATCTGAGTGGTTTCTCCCTGAGGCAGTTGCCTTAGTGACCTCAGTCAAACATCCTTCCTATTGTTCTATTTCCTGGGACAGGTTGGCCCTTAATCCACCCTTACTGAGGTGGAGTGAAGACATCGACTAGGGCCACCCAGGGGATGAACGCCTAAAGAGAAGAGTTTGGCAAAGAGTGGTTTTGGACCAATTGCAGGGGTCCTCAAACTTTAAATAGGGAACCAGTTCACTGTCCCTCAGACTGTTGGAGGGCTGGACTATAGTAAAAACAAAAACTTTTGTTTTGTGGGCCTTTAAATAAAGACACTTCATAGCCCTGGGTGAGGGGGATAATCGTCCTCAGCTGCTGCATCTGGCCCGCAGGCCATAGTTTGAGGACCCCTGGTAGGGGTTCCCTGAGAGAGCTGAGAGGCGCTACCCCACTTTCCTGTTTCAACCTTGGACCCTTCCTCACCGGTCACTGTTGTGCTAGTAAAACTTTTTCTAAGGGCCATTATACCATTCCTACAAAGATTAAATGACCTCATGAGACATTCCAAGGCATTTGTCCCACAGACTGAGCACAATGGATAGGAGTCAAGCCAAATGCTTATGGTTTAGTTAGTTTCCATGACTGCACGAACTCCAAGTAGTTGATCTTAATTTTATTCTTAAACTTCTTGATGTTTATGTGTTTCTACGATTACATGTGTCTTGCTTGGTACCGGAATAATAATAACAGTAACAACAACACCAATAATAGGCATGTTTACCGTAAAGATTTCTGTTGGAACTAGATACGTTTAAATAAAAGCTCGACAGATGGTTATGTTTTATGAGGTTGTTTGCAACACGTTTTTGAAGCAGGTTTATTACAAATAAACCACACAATGGTTACCTCATTTTAACACTTCTAATACTTCTTCCTCTCCTCCCGTTTTCATTCCTTCTCTGGCTGTGCTTTGTTTTCAAGTAGTCATGTGCCAGTTTCCTGTAGTACTCCAGAGTTAGGGGAGGGATGGCCAATGCTCTTTATTAAGAGAGGCACTTCCTTTCCTTATTTTCTGTAATGGGAGCCTGCTTCCTAAAAATAACACTCCTTTTTATAACTTGATTCTTTTTTTAGCTATTGTCCTCCTTATTTATATAGCTGACCTTCTCTTTCTTACTTTGCAATGTTGGTCGATTATATGTTTTTCCAATGAATAATTACTGTCAGGTCTAATCTGCAGTGAATGTGGTGACTGCGATTATTTTCATTTAATTCCTTGTGGGTTTTTAAAAAAGTATTGATTTATACAAGCATATCCATCCATACATGCATTTTCATACATGTGCACACCACACATGCGAAATATGTCATATGTATTTGCCATACATACGATGTGTGTAACATGTGCGATGTATATAAGCAGGTATGTGATGTAGTCATGTATGTGATCAGATATGCATGTATATGAAATGTGTATTACACTATATTATGCTGAATACATATTGATTGATATATTGATATTATATAATTTTATATATGTTTTGATATATGTATGTACATATGTCTATATGTATATGTTTTAACACAGGATACTTTTCAGAAAGCAACTTCAGATTTCCATCCTCTTAGAAAGTATATTTCCTGACAACTATAAATTCTTTTTTTTTTTTTTTTGGATGACATCTAGTGTTATTTTAATGAGAATTTCTCTAATTATTGGTGATTTTAAATGGCATTTTAAAAATATGGTAATTAATACATGGCTTTTCTTCTTTTGAGAACTACTTTTCTATATCATTTGACCATTTTTCTATAGGGGAATGACATATATTTGAACAAGTTTCCTTCTTAATTTGTACATCAAATGTTTGTGAGAGAAACTTGTTATAAAGACTTTCTCTCAGTTAATGAATTCCTGTGTAATTTTAATAGCAACAATTTTATTTCTTTATAAAGTTTTCAATTTTACTTAATCCAAATTGTCCATTTTATCTTCCTTATTCTCTGCATGGTGAAGACTTCCATCTACAGTTATGAAAGGTTTCCTTTTCTCTGTTTCCAATTTGTTTATGCTGTGACCTTTTAGGAGCTTATTATAATATATGGCATAAAATTTTGGTCCAAACTTTCTTATAGATTACTTTTTAGTTTTCTAAGTTTTTGTTAAATAGCATGGCCTTGTCCCAATAGTTGAGGTCTTTGGATTTATCTGACATCATGCTACTATTTTGTTTTTTGCTTTTATACATTGTGTACCTGGGTTATTTTCTTAATTTTTTAACCAGTATCAAATTTTTTAATGATTATTGCTTTGTTGTATATTCCTCAACCACAGTCAGTTTAACTAACAAAAATGATCTAAACCTTGTTGCCTTTATTGGGTGAAAATGAATCCTTGATTGAGTTCAGAATTAATCAATCAAAAGAAGAAACTAGGTGTAAATAATTCTTAGAAACCTATATTAAGTTAATTTTTAAAATTGGCATTAATTAGACATCTATTATGTGCTAGACACTATGAGAAGTTCTGAGGATACCAAAAATAGGCAAAAGACAATTTTGTCCTTCAAAGAACTTACAATTTAATGGGGGAGAGAACTTGCAAATAAACCTATGCAAAGCAAGCTATAACCAGGATGATTAGGAAATGATTAAAAAAGGAAAGACCCTGGAATCAAGAGGATTTGGAAAGTGGTATTCTGTAGAAGGTAGAATTTTATTTGGGATTAAAAGGATGCCTGGTAGGTCAGTAGTCAGAGGGAGGAAAGAGACAGCCAGAGAAAATGTCTGGATCAAGAGATGAATTTCTTATTTGTGAAATAGCCAGGAGGCCTAGATTATTGAATGGAAGAGTGTACTTGTCACGGAGTAAAGTATGAGAAAACTGGAACGATAGTAGGGGGCTAGGTTATGAAAGGGGTTGAATGATAATCAAAGCATTTTGTATTTGTCCTGGAGGCAATAAGAAGACACTAGTTTGTTGATCAGACTAGTTGACATGATTGGACCTGTGTTTTAGGAAAATCACTTTAGTGTCTGAATGAAAGATGTGGGAACACACTTGAAGCAGACAAACCTGTCAGCAGGTTATTGCAATAATCAAAGCATGTGATGAGGGGCAGCTAAGTGTTTTGTACATATTGCCTTTAAGATATCTACTGGATATCCAGTTTTAGCAAGGCAGTTGAAGATGAGAAATTGGAGGTCAGCAGAGAGAGTGGGTCTGGAAAAGTAGATTTGAGATGGTAATTAAATCCATGGGAGCTGATAAAACAGAGAAGGGGGTCCAGGACAGAATTCTGTGGAACCTCGGTGGTTAGAGGAATTTCCAGCAAAGGAGAGAAAGGAGTGATCAGATAGGTAGGAGGAAAACTAGGAAAGTAGTGTCCTGACAACCTAAAGAGAAGATAGTATCAAGGAAGAGAGAGAGATCCAGTGTCAGAGTCTGCAGAAGATCAAGGATAATGAGGATTGAGAAAGGGCCATTGGTTGGGAATTAAGAGATAAATAAACTTTGGAGAGAACGGTTTTGGTGAAATGAAGACTAAAAAGGTCAGTACTGGAATCGTAAGAGTTTAAAGAGAAAGGAGACCAGGTGGAGGCATCTATTGTAGATGGCTCTTTTTGAGGAGTTTAGCTGCTAAGGGCAGAAAAGATATAGGATCACAGTTAGCACAGATGTAAAGGTTAAATAAAGGGGTTTTTTTTGGAGGGGGGGAGTTAGGGGAGACATGGGAATATATATAGGCAATAGGAAATGAGATAGTAGAGAAGAAGAGATTGAAAATAAATAATAGTAGATACAGAAGGGGTAATCTATTGGAAGAGACAGGATAGAACAAATAGAGGGGTTAGCCTCTTATTTTCTTACATGATACATGTCCAGGATACATGTGTAGCCATTTCATCAAGTGTTCCAGTATTTCTGTTGAATATTATTGGTGATATTTAGAAAAACTGATGATTTATATGAATTTATTTTTTATCCGTTTGCTTTGTTTTTTGTTTTGTTGTTTAAATTATTTTTTCTTTAAATCTTTAGTGTTTTCTAGGCGGATTATCATATCATCTGTAAAACCTAACAATTTTGTTTCTTTTTGCCTATGCATATTCCCTTAATTTATTTTTCTTGTCTTATTGCTATGGCAAGCATTTTTAGCATGATGTCAAATAATAGTGATGATAATTGACATATTTGCTTTATACCTAGTCTTATTGAAAAGGCAGCATGTAGTTATATCTATTGGATGTAACTTTGTGTCTTGTTTTTAGATAGATTGCCATATTAAAGAAATGTCTAGTCTGCTTTTTAGTGTCTTTAACAGAAGAGGTTACTATATTTTGCCAAAATTAATAATGTGTGAAAACAAGTCTTCAGAATATTATATGACCTTGGTCACTGGATGAAGGTAGTTAACATTACACAGAAAATATCTTATAACTGAGTGAGAGAATTAGTCATAGCTTTTATATATATTTTAAAAAGGTAAATCATTCAGCAATTGAAGATTCTGAGTTTGGGAATGTTTTGTGGAGGCAGATCCCTTTATTTATACTAAAGGGCAGCAAGATGAATAGTATTTTATTTTTGTAATTACAGCTAAAGATAGTTTTCAGCTTTCATTTTTGCAAGATTTTGAGTTCTACATTTTTTTTCTCCTCCTCTCCCATACCACTCCTCTCCCCAAGACAGGAAGCAATTTAATATAGATTATACATGAAAGATCATTTTAAACACATTTCCATATTAGTCATAATGTGAAAGAAAAATCAGAACAAAAGGGAAAAGCCATGAGAAAAAAAAGCAAACAAACAAAAAGAAAAATGTAAAAATAGTATCTTTGCTCTGCATTCAATCTTTATAATTCTCTCTCTGACTGTGTATGGCATTTTCCATCACAAATCTATTGCAATTGTCTTGGATCATATTCTGAGAAGAGCTAAGTCTATCAAAGTTGATCATCATATGATCTTGCTATGTATACAATGTTTTCTTGGTTCTGCTCACTTCATTCAGCATCAGTTCATGAAAGTCTTTCCAAACTTTTTATTTCTTACAGAAATAAAAATATTTCATTACAGTCATACCATAACTTATTCAGCCATTTCCCAATTGATGGGCATCCACTCAATTTCTATTCCTTATCTTCATAAAAAGAGCTTTGACAAACATTTTGGGCAAGATTAGGAGGACATTTTCTTCTCTCCATTATACCATTATAATTTTTGAACTAGTCTGAGCTCATGGATCCAGCCAGGAGCAGATAAACACACCTGGGGATAGATAAGAATGTGGGAAAATGGTAATATTAAGGAGGAGATAGCTTCGGGAAGCATAATTCATCTTGCTTGAAAAAAATGCTGGTTAAGGACTTGAGGAGATTAGCCCAGAAACACTTGTAGTTATAGAAGCATCCTTAAAACATTACAAGGAGAGAAAATTCTTCCAGATCAGATAGTGCTAGTAATGGTCAATTTCTTTTTGCTACACATGTATCCTGGACATGTATCATATTACCAATGTATTCTAAGTTTAAGTCTACTTTGTACACTAAGTATATTTGTGAAAGTGTACCCCGGACTTTGAGGGGGACTATTTGCACCACCTGTCCTTACTTAGTCCATGCCTTTGCTAAAATGGGAAACACACTGGCAGGAAATCATGAACTATAGGAGTAGGATTATCCATGCTTAGAGTTACTCCTATAATTCGAGAGTTATTAGTCAACCCCCTGGAGATCCAACTAATGAATGTTAATGCAAGTTAGGGAAATATCTCAGAGTGAGTGTCATATGAATCATAGGGCAAATGGACCAGGAGTTGGATCTAGAATTGAATAGGTTGAGACAAGATGCAGTTCCCTTCAGGAAATTATAAAACTTTTTTGATTGCATTAATTTCTCCCAGAAACAAAGACCTAGCTTTTTGCCACCAGGATTCTATTGGTGGTGTATGGCTAAACCAGCTACAGTCTCTGAAGAAGTAAAAAGGAGTATTACTTAGAAGATGGGAGAGTGGAGAGAGGCATGTAGAAGGTATGAGCAAAAGGGAATGGCCTTGATATTCAAAATAATTGTACTATAGCAGATAGAATGTGTGAATTGGAGTCAGGAAGATTTGTATTCATATCCTGTCTCTAACACGTTCTGGCTATGTGATCATGTTTAAATAGCTTAAAATCCTTAAGCTCCAATTTCCATATCTATAAAAAGGGAATAATATTAACTGAGATACCAACCTCATAGGATTGTTTCTAAGATTATATGAGATACTTAGGCATTTCAGGATTGGGAGTACTACTTGATGTTATAGAGATTTTATATGCATACATACATACATATATATATGTAAAACTCTTTGGAAACTTTAAGGCACTCTCTGGATATTATTGCCAACTTAAAATTTTTAGCAATTGAAATTCTTCTTGGAAGAAAAGTGAATAATTTTCTTCCAGGAAACACAGCCTTGACATTACATGAGCTTGTAACTGTTTCTGCCCTATATCTTGAGGGAAATTTTGATTGCCTTTAAAATGGATAGTGTCTATGTTTGTATTATCTCTTGGAAGAAAACATTTTCATTGCTATTAAGCGGATATTCAGGAATTAAGACACAGACTTTGGATGAAAGTTTACCATAATCTGAAGATATAATTTAAATCCACACTTGGAAAAAAATACATCACTATCAATGAAAGCAAAATACTTTGGAAGCATATTTCTTTCTAGGGTGTTCATTAATTGTATTTTAATCTCTTCTATTTCCTAAGTGCAAACACTTATAAAGAAAAATGAAGCAGTAAAATTTCAAAGTCTATTTTTGGAGCATTGAAAGTAAACTACATTTAATATTTTATTTGCTAATTGTAAATATCAGATTTCTTAAGGAAAGCTCATATTAAGTACACTAGAGACTTTATTGAGGGCATTATATGAGTAAACCAATTAAATGTTTTTTTTCCTAATGTAATATTGGGTGGCAGTGTGTAATTTTGATTTGAATTTACTTGAAAATGATAATCATATCTTCTGTAATACCCCCCACTGCCTAATAATGTAAATACTCTGGGTATTGTAGGTGTTTAAATGATGTTGACTAGGAGTTTATAGTCTGATTTAAAATCAGATATAATTATTTGTTGTGGTTTGATTAGATGGGAAAAGGACAGAGTAGTATTTATTGTTCTTTTTAAAAATACTTTTAGGAGAACAGGAAGTACTTTGAATAATATTATTCATGAACTAACTTTGCCTTTTCAGGTTTTTATTGCTTTATTGATAAGCATTGTATTAATCAAGTATTGAGTCCAACGGGTTATTATGGATTATGTCTACATGATAATGACCCTTTAAAACAATTCTTGTTTAACTGGAGTCCATGAACTTAAAAAAAAATTATAGTAACTATTTCAATTAAATTGGTTTCTTTTGTTTTCTAAATGGAGGTGGGCAAGATACTTTCTATCTCTATTTTTTTTTTTTTTTTTTGCAGATAGTTTATATAATATTGGAGTTAATTGCTTTTATAAATCCACCTGTGCTCTGAGTTTTTTCCTTTAGGAATTAATTTATGGCTTTTCTTTAGGAATTCATTACTGTTTCTGAGGTTGGAGCATTTAAATTTTGTCATGTTAATTCGAATGTTTTACATTTTTGTAAAAATTAATCTGCTTTATTTAGATTTTTCTGAGTTTTGAGACATATGGTTGACTAGTTTTGGACATAAAATAGACTAAAATAGTTTCTCATAATTTCCTTGATTTCTCTATCTTTTGTCAATTTTCATTCACTTTTGGTTGTAGAAATTCTGTTTAAGAAAACAGAAATTTTAAAATCAACATAGCTAATGTTATTAATCAGAGAAATGCAAATTAAAACAACTCTGAGATACCACTATATACCTGTCAGATTGGCCAGAATGACGGGAAAGATAATGTGGAATGTTGGAGGGGATGCGGGAAAACTGGGACACTGATACATTGTTGGTGGAATTGTGAATACATCCAGCCATTCTGGAGAGCAATCTGGAACTATGCTCAAAAAGTTATCAAACTGTGCATACCTTTTGATTCAGCAGTGTTACTACTGGGCTTATATCCCAAAGAGATCTTAAAGGAGGGAAAGGGACACACATGTGCAAAAATGTTTGTGGCAGCGCTTTTTGTAGTGGCCAGAAACTGGAAACTGAGTGGATGCCCATCAATTGGAGAATGGCTGAATGAATTGTGGTATATGAATGTTATGGAATATTATTGTTCTGTAAGAAATAACCAGCAGGATGAATACAGAGAGGCTTGGAGAGACTTACATGAACTGATAAAATGAGCAGGACCAGGAGATCTTTATATACTTCAACAACAAGATTATACAATAATCCAATCTGATGGCCATGGCTCTTTTCAGCAATAAGATGAACCAAATCAGTTCCATTTGTTCAATAATGAAGAGAACCAGCTATACCCAGGGAAAGAACTCTGGGAAATGAGTGTGAACCACTACATAGCATTTACACTCCCTCTGTTTTTGTCCACTTGCATTTTTGATTTTTCACAGATTAATTGTACATTATTTCAAAGTCTGATTCTTCTTGTGCAGCAAAATAATTGTATGGATATGTGTATATATATTGTATTTAACATATACTTTAACATATTTAACATGTATTGGTCTACCTGCCATCTGGGGAAGGGGGTGGGGGGAAAGAGGGGGAAAAATTGAAACAAAAAGTTTTGCAATTGTCAATGCTGAAAAATTACCCATGATTATATCTTGTAAATAAATAGCTATTTAAAAAATAGCTAATGTTCTGTTCTTTTTTTAATTAGTGCCTAGTTTTATTTATCAATTCATTGGCTTTTTTCTTTTTCAGTGTTTTTTATCTTGTCTCCATCTTTAGAAATTCTTATGGGAGGGGGGACTAGGGGAATGGAGGTGTATATATATATGAACATATATTAATTTCAAATAAGCAAAACAGATTTGCTTGACTCAACTTTTTTTTTTAAATTTCAAAATATGGAGAGTAGAATTTTTCTTACTCTTTATTTATAGATTTAAATTAGAAAGAGGACCTTGAGATTCTGAGATTGATGCGGGGAAAGATTCCAATCTTTGATTCCCAACCCCCCTAGGTAATGTAAATTACCCTTTGACTCACAAATCCTGGTCCCTTTGAATTCCAATAGAAGATCCGGACCTGTCCCAGCCCCACCCAGATCTGAGCCAACTTTGGGGCTACACCCCAAAGCCCCTCGAGCTAAGTCTCTGACTTAAAAGGACCACACTGGGAACCCCTCTTTGCAGAGATTCCAAACATGGTGGCCATGTGAGGACCCTCTGTCCACTGGATCCTCTGTCCAGTGCCCTCCTTATCTCTACTTTCACCTATCTCCTACTTCTAAATTCAGTAATAAACCTCTTTTATTAATCTAGCTCTCTGGGCCAATAAATGCTTTTATTGGGAATCTGTGCCGCTACTAGACCTCATATACCGCCGTATCCTTGCGCCGAATCTAAGGGGGCTGCAGGGGAACTCTGTTTGACTCCTCTGTACCCCAAACCCGCCACTATACCTTAACTAAACCCTAATTACATTTAGGTACCCCAAATGTAGACCTCAACACATGGTCTACACCTCAACAAGATGATCCAGTTTGCCTGGAGTGTACTAAGATAATCTCATATGATTAGAGGCAGCTTTTGGCTTCCTTGTGACTTACAAACTTGGAAAATGTTAGAAATTTACATTGCTTTTACTCTTAGCTACATCACATGCAATGGGAGCAGATTTCTTGTAGAAAACTGTCCCCTTGGTAAATATACAATTAACCACTCTTTCTTTTGTTATTGGCTTTTTTGTATTGGTTTGGCCTCCAGTTAGACTACTATTAGGTTTGTTTGTTTTTCTAATCTCTCAACTGTATTGTAAACTCCTCATCTATGTCTACCATAGTGGTAGAATTGAGTTGCCAGAAAATAGTTTTTTTTAAGAATTTCAGAAAATTAGATTTGGAAAAGTCCTTGGAGATCATCTAATAAGACCTATTATATTAGATAGAGAGAAACTGAGACCAGGAGGGTAGCAAATTGCTGAAGCTATTTCATTGAAGTAAGTCCTTTGAAAACAGGGTCTGTTTTTTATTTTTTTCCCACTATATTCCAAATATTTAGCTCTGCTTTGTGCATAATTTTTTAAAGTTGTTTTGAGCTCCTGTTGGATTATTAAGATGTTGGGAATTTCCTGGGTAACTACTTTATAACTGATCATCTTAGAGATTTACAGAAACAATGAGAGTTTTAGTGATTTACCTATGGTTTTATAGCAAAAGCACGTGTCAGAGGCACATACATCATAAATAAAATCATAACACTGAAAGGGACCTTAGACATCATTGAGTCCAACCTCCTCATTTTCCAGATGAGGAAACTGAGGCACAAAAAGTACTTCATAAGTGTCCTAGGAAGGATTTGAATTTAGGTCTTCCTCATTAAGTGTTTTACTGTCTGACTACTATCTGTGCTGGTGTTGAGACAATGACCTTGGTCTTTTAAACACTCTCTAATTTAGTGTTTTCTCACCATATCCTGTGCTTGTTTTCCTGTAGTGTTTGTTTTCAGTGACCAAAAAAAAAGACTTCTAAGTAAGTTAATAATTTTGTTGTTTCCAAGCTGTGGAATTTACTGGAGTTATTAATAAAGACTTGGACTTTGGACAGAATATCAAGAATAAAGAATAGAAATACTTACGATAAATATTCTAGGCTTTGTGATTAATTATATGGTAATTTTGTTGAAACGGAACTGGTTTCCATTGCTTTGCATTTCATAGATTTGTTCTTTACCACAATATCTCAGAGTCATAAAAGTACAGAATGTCCAAAAGTGTATTGCTCAGTATCCCATAAACTATTTTATCCTTCTTTATATGCTTAACATAAATCACCCAGAAAACCTTTCTTGGTGTAAATGTTTCTTGATTAATATAAATCTTTATGTATATGTACATGTATATATTTTTTCAAAAAGTTTTATTTTTTTGTATTTTTATCATAGTTATTTATTCTTAAGCACTCTCCCCTTGGGACCTTTCCTCTTAAAAAAAAAAAAAAAGAACGAAAGAAAGAAAAAGAAACATTCAGGCAAAGCCAATTGACATCTACTTACCTCTTGGAAGGCATCCACTGCATTCCATATCCATAGTTCCTTCTCCCCCACTTCTCTTCCCTACCCTAGTAAGATCAGGAGAATGGTTTTCATGATCGGTTTCCAAGGAAACATATTTCTCATTATAGTTTATGAGTTTTTACTGCTTTGCTTACGTTATTATTGTCATTATATATTTTCCCCTTGGTTCTGTTTCTTTGATGCTATAATATTTCATGTGAGTCTTCCCACATTTCTCTAAATTTTTCATATTTGTTCTTATTTATGGATGCAGTATACCACAATTTATTGGATCTTACCTAATCAATGGGCATTTGTTTTGTTGTTTTTGCTACTACAAAGAGTGATGTTATGAGTATTTAACTATACATATTTTTCTACAAATATTTTGTTTTTTTTTTTTTTTTCTTAATGTGGCAGTCAGGGTTAAGTGACTTGGTAAAGGTCATAGAGCTAGGAAGTGTCAGGTTAGTATGTTTCAAGTATCACATTTGAATTCAGGTCCTCTAGACTCTAGGGTCAGTGCTCTATCCACTGTGTCATCTGGCTACCCCTTATTGACTTGTATTAATAAGATTAATGCCTTCTCAAACTTCAACTCTTGATTCCCCGCTACTATGGGCTTTCTTTCCTCTTTCTCATGTACAATTCAAACAGTTCTGGAAAAAGTCATGCACCTGTACTGATTCAGTCAATTTACTTGTTTGCTATTTAATACCAACTGGACACATACTGTTATATAGCAAATCTAATAGAGTCTCTAAAATTAGTAGTTTTTGACTGGGAGGGATGAAAGGAAAACGTTTTTAAAAATATGTTTTGATAACTATTTCAATATCATTTAAAATAATTTTTACATGTTTTAATTAATGCCATTAAGAACATTATTCTCAGAAATGATCTTTAGGCTTTATCAGACTTCCAGAAAGATTCATTTCACGAAAAAGGGTTAAGAACTTCTGCTCTATATCTTTCTTTACAGAGATTGTTCCAAATTTTCTTTTCACTCCCTGTATTTCTTTCTCTCTCATAGCCCATCTCTATGCCCTCTAAGCTGAGAACCTAGCTTCAAGACTTTACTGAGAAAATAGAAGTTTCTTCTCCTGCTCCATCTTCATCTTCTTCTTCTCCTTAATCTCATTCCATCTCATCTCTGGCAGTTTATCCCGCTAATCATTTTGTTTCTTTCTAATCTTTAATGTATCTTAATTTGTTGACTCCCCCCTGCTAGCTACTAACATGCCCAGATATCCCCATCCTTGTTAAACCCTCATTTAGCCTTGCTATCCCCTTAAGCTACCATCCTGCATTTATTTGTATCCCTTTCATGACAAATTTTGAGGGGGCTTGGGGAGTGGGAAACAGCTCAGTTGAAAGTACTCTCATCATATCCAATGATCTCTTAATTGCTAAAGCCAACAATATTTTCTCAGTTCTTATTTTTCTCAACTTTCCTATGGTGTTTCTACCAAACTCTTTCTTCTTATTCTCCTTTGTTGGATCCTCATCATCCATTACTCTCTCCCAGTCATGGAAAGAGTTGTACTGCATTGGAAAATAGAATTTTGACCATTTCTCTTCCCTCTCCTCTTTCTGGGTACCATGCTCCCACAGAATGAGGTACCCTACATTTTGGAAAACTGCACTCTATCATGCTTTTTCTCTTTAATTGTTTTACTTCAATCAATTATTGTAATAGATTAATATGATGATGTTCTCAGGAACTTTTGATGTCCCTAGGACTGTTGGGCTTTAAGCTAAATATCCCCAGGCAATGCTTTTTGAATTCTTGTCATTGCTTTTTATAGTTCCTTCTTGTCACTTCTGGCTCCTGTCAAGTTTGCCTGGCAGTAGCAGCCCCTCTTTCTGCTTCTAATTTGCTATTTTCAGTCAGCTATGGGCTTCAGAACCAGATTTCCAAGCTTGTTAAAATTATGTCTAAAGTAAATACGTACTGAGAGAGAACCTGGGGGACTCTCTTTCATGATTAAATTCCATGAATTTTAATGCAGAGATTTGTGATATACATTCTGACTGATCTGGTCTTGTTATTTTCCTTCTTGGTTGACTGTGTTACTTTTCTTTAGTTGAGCTCCGAAAAGAACTAAGCTAGGATAGATGAGATGCAGAAAAGAAACAGCACCCCTTGTCTGTGAGCTTACATTCTGTGGTAGAGGATGACATGTCTGTTGGACTTCAGTTTAGGTAATCAAAAAAAGCATCTCTGTGGAATCTATTAAACAATGGATATGACTGAAGCTTTTATTTTATTTTATTTTTTTATGTTCCACAATCCCTTCATGGGGTACAAACATCTTTGAGTGGTATCTGAGACGTCAAATGAGAAGTCAAATCTGAGAAGAATTGACTCTCCAAACATGCTAACTAAATCTCTGGTGGAGTAAGTTTAGTAACTGCTCAGTTTAGAAGTGGAAGGATTTATATGTTGGAATTACTGATTAAATAATTGGAGCCAGAAGACCCCTGAAAGGGACTCTATCTTAGGTGTAGGAAACTTTTGGATCTTTTCTTCAGCCCTCCTTCCACAATAACTATGAACCTAAGAGAGACTGGCAAGTAAAAGTCAATGCCTGGTAGAGAAACAATTAGGAAGAGATTGATATGGGCAGACCTGGAAATCCCCTAAAGGGAAGGAAACTTCAAGAAGTATGACCCCTTTGTCACCTTTGTTCCTTACATGTGTAAGATACTGTAAATTAGAGTACATCCTTTCCCAAGACAATGTGTGTAATTGTGGGAGGGTACACCCCAAGCATTTAGAGGGGATGTTTTTATACCATTTGTTCTTGATATCTTGCTCCTTTGGTACCATATGCCTACCTTAGTAAATGCTTTTGCTAAAAAGCTAATCCTACTGGCCAATAGTGGAACGTGTAGGAAGGTATTTTATATTGTTCAGGAAACCATATTTATCAATATTATTTAAATCTAGCTTTATATGGCTAGAAATTATCTAAACCAAAAGTTTTACAGTAAAGGTCAGGCTGACCTCCAAGTCACTGGGAATGTTTGGATCCCATCCAAGTTTGGGGTTTTGCTCCTAGCTAGCTCTTTGGTTCCCCAACTTTATATTTACTTCTCCATTGATCTTAGCTTGGATGCTTATGTTTACTGATGCACATCTCCTTAGACCTTGTTTGGGAACTTCTCTCTTTACAAAATAGCTTAATTGGTATGCCTGTGCAATTCTATGTGACATAAATTTCCTAGAGACTTTGACTGAAAGCCTTCTTCCTAGCTTTCTTCCTCTACCAAATGACCAAATAAATTTCTTTCTAAAACTATTGAAGATTTTGGGGTTCATTCTCATGACTAACAGAAGTACTTCAATGGGGAGGATCTATAATATTAGAAGTATACCTCTAGAATCTTGATTGTAGTGACTGCTCCCCTTGGGGACCCCAATTCTCAAGTATAAGTGTGAGTTTGAGGTGGCTCTGGAGCAGATGCTATTATGGCACTTTTACAGAATAGTAAATATAATATTGTTTAGAGAGAGAAGTTGTTCTTATAGAAGTTGATGCTAGAACTGTCTGAAAGGAAGTGTCTACCATTTTTTCCACAGTTTGGATTAAGAAAAAGACAGTTAGATTGTATACAGGGCTTTATTCCTCCTAATTAAGTGGACGTGTATATATGGGAGCACAGTTAGAACTGAGTCAAGGGGGGTGTGGGCAGTAGGCTACTAAAGACAAAATCACAGAGGGATGGTGGTGGAGTAATTGCATAGTGGTCTTTATCAGATCATCTCTGGGCTGGGTTGTTTTTCCAGAACTAGGAGTTGATATGAATCAGTTTGAGTTGGTTATCTGACATGGGGAAAGTTCTCTGTTCAGTATATCAGTATTGCAAGAAATTTCAGATCTTCCCTGCAAGGAATATTCAATTTTATCTGATTCTCAGGTCAGTCTCACCCCTTCTCGATACTGAAAGAGCTTGAGCTAATCAAGGTGATTAGCAAAGTCATTAACCATTTTGTGAGGCTGAGATGAAGAGAATATACTTGGGGTTTGCCTGTTTGTTCAGACTTCTGAGTGTACCTGAGGTAGTTAGATGATTATGTGGATAGAATTTTGGACTTGAGATAAGAAAGATCTGATTTCAAATATGACCTCACACTCTAGGCAAAATCACTTGAACTTATCTACTTCAATTTCCTTATCTGTAAAATGGGAATAATAATAATATCTGACTTCCATTGTTGTTATGTGCATCAAATGAGATGATATTACATAAAATACAAATGCTACATAAGTGTAGCCAGCTATTTTTGTTTTTATAAAATTAATAAGGTAGGTCCTCTGGTTATGAAGGACTTTAAAGGTCAATAAACCCTGTAGGGTTAGATTTAAGTAATGTGCTGATGGATTGAGAAAAAATTGTACTACTAATTTAAGCACCTTGAATTTCTCCCTTGTGCCCTTATACCCAATACCCAATACCATTGAGTATACTCTTAACTCTTGGATATGTAATTTAACTATCCAGTTCATGAAATAGCACTGTACTTAGTTCTGTCACAGTAGTCATTTCTGAATGATATTGGAAAAAGTCTTATTTGATATTACTATGGCTGATAGCTTCTAAATTAGAGGTTGTCATTCTTTTTTGTGTCATAGACCCAATGTTATGCTGGTAAATGTTTAACAATCAGCCCTGTAGGAAAACAATATACACACAATATACTTTTAAATTTAAGCTGCATTCTTAACATTTTCCTTATAACTAGACAATCAAGAAAATAATACATCAAACCCTGGTTTGTAGCTACTAGATGATTTCTAATGTGTAAATACTCACACTGAAAATTTAATAAACTTGTCTGTCTGGTTTGAGCAAGCTTCAGGCCATTCTTTCATGTATTTCTTTTGATAGTGGTAGTGAATAAAGCCTATGAATACTTTCAGAATTATGTTGTTTTTTTTTTTTTGGGGGGGGGGGGGGAGGCTTGTTTGTTTGTTTTGCTGAGGCAATTGGGATTAAGTGACTTGCCCAGAGTCACACAGCCAGGAAGTGTTGTGTCTGAGGCCAGATTTGAATTCAGGTCCTCCTGACTTTAGGGCTGGGGCTCTATCCACTGCACCACCTAGCTGACCCCAGAATTATGTTTTAAAATGTTATCCTTAAAATACATAGGATTACAAAGGAATTCAACTACAATGAACTCTATTGAGATATAGTTACCAAAATATTTAAAAAAGCCTAAAATCATAGACCCCAGGTTAAGAATTTACTTGATCTAAATTCATTTTGTTGTCCCAAAAATATCCAGACCTTATAATTGGCACAAATTGCAATAACTTTTCTCCCGTCAGCTGCATTTCAGAGAAATACATTTCTGCAAAAATAATTTAATTTTTAGAGGTACAAATGCTCTTACAGATTTTCTTTTTAATAGTTTAAACTTCTTCAGTGTGTCCTACAAATACCCATCCTTCAGTTGACTGAGTGTGCTCAGAGGAGAAATCTTGAGACACATCTGTCAAAAGTTGGAAACTTTAGTATATTCTATGTCTTGGATGGAAGCATTCCAGAATTGCTAATATTTATAGGCTATAGCTAGTCAGCTCCTTCCCCTCCCATTCCCTTCTTTTTCTCACCTGTTCATTTATTTCCTGTTTATTAGCACCTCACACCATCAAAGATAGGTAGGGAAAAGGGGAAAAAATGATCACAATTTAAAAAAAAAATTTTTTTTGAATAGTGCTGGCAGAAAATGGAGATTATTGACTGAAATGAGATTTTCCTGTGGACTTCATTTTCTGTGCTTCCCAGTGTTCTCTAACTATGGCTAATTATGAGCTGGCTCCTGAGAATAGACAGTGCCATCAGGAAGAATATGAAAGGTCAATTGATCAACACTATATAGTAGTGAAGCTCTAATCCATTTCTCAGGGATTCAGGAATAATCAAACCAGGTAGGAGGCTTTTATTCATTTTAACAGGGTTAGCTCTTATTCTGTCTTAACTTCACAGGATATCTATGTCCTGGCCTGCACTTTGAATGTTCACACATCAATTCAGTGACTCAGTAACTGGCTTCCTGTTTAGTCACAGCTTCTGGCCACAATTTTCCTTATTGCTCCCTCTGTCATATGTCTTAACTATAATCCTGGGGGTAGCTAGAGATTTGTAGAGCTGCTTGGGTGTAGACCTTTTGTTAAGAGCTGCTCAGGCATTCAGTGCCTATGTGTGGGCTTTATAATTCCCTGATTATTTCCTTTTGATAACCTTTCACTTGTAACTTCCATGTTAGGACTATATCCTATCACTAATTGTTGAGTATAGAAAGGAGCCACACTCTTAATTCAATTCAAAGTACATTTTTCTGAGCATATAAGTGTCAAGTACCAGGCTGGGCTCTGCATCGGCTATAAAGATGAACCTTTGTTCTCAAAAAGAGGTTTCATTAAGATGAAATACACAAATAATAAATAACACAATAATAATAAATAATAAAAGAGTGAAAATACAAAAGAAAGTTACATACTGACCTTGATAATTCACAAGAAAGAGGAATTACTTCTGATTTAGGAGACTAAGGAAAGTTATGCAAAGGATGTAGCACTTGAGCTGGGTCTGGAAGAATATATAGAGTATCAACAAGAAGAAATGTGGATAGAAGGGAAGAGATTCCAAGAATGGAAAATAACATGAGTGAAGAGAAGAATACATTACTGGTCAAGACATGGTTCTGGAAAGGTGGATAGACTGGTTTGGAGCGGGTATAGAGTATATAGAAAGGGGAACAATGTGAAAAAAGCCAGGAGAGCCAAATTGTGAAGGCCATTGAATATCAGGCCAAGGAATGTGGGTGCATTATTGGGCAGGTAATAGGGAATTATTTAAAATTTTTGAGGTGGAACCAGAGACCCATATATCAGCCAAGTTGGTAAGGAGAATGGTGGCACCTTTAATTGAAACAGGAAAGATTAGATTAGCAGATTTTAGGAGGGGGAGGATGAGTTCAGTTTTGAACATTGTCGAATTTCAGGTATAACAAGACAAGAGTTGAAAAGGAAGGAAGTGATTGCACTGGATTGTAAATGAGATTCTGTAAAGTTTCTAAGTTTCTATATGATCCTGAGTTTTTCCTTGGAACTCTTGAAAAGGTTCTTGAAACTCTTTTCAAGAGCAGAAAAATGCTAATTTTGAAAGGCTCTTGAAAACGAATAAAGTCTGCCTGCATCACTATATGGTAAAAAGATATGGTAAAAGTTTCTGAGGAGTTGAAAATTAAGATCAAATAGAAAGCAATCCAGAGGTTCCTGTTCTGCACAAGTGGAACTTCAAATAACAAGAACTATCATCAAAGAAATATGTGATAGGAAGAAAGGATGGTATGGTCATGTGGTTAAAGGCTAAGTATTTTTCTGCTGGTATTCTTGTGAGATGTTAAGCTGAGGACGCTCTCCAACTTTAGTTTTGTTCCGAGCCCTCTTCTCTTTCTATTATTGCATGAGGTGATCTTCTGATCTCTATGCAGATAATTCTTAGATATGTTTATCTAATTTTAACCTTTGTTGTACATTTTTCCTGGACATTTTGAATTTGATGTTCTGTAGATAGCCTAAAGTCAACTCTTTTCTTCTGAATGTCTATTATCAAATGCTACTACCATCTTCCCAGTCACTTAGGCTCATAGTCTCCATGTCATCCTTGACTCCTCAGTCCCTCCAAATTCAGTCACTGTAATCAGTCAATCAAGAAACATTTATTAAGTAACTACTGAATTGTCATGCACTGTGATTAGTTCTGGGGGTACAAAGAGAGCAAAAGATATTTTCCATCTTCAAGGAGCTTATAACTAAATTAGGAAATTAACATGCAGACAAACATATATAAAGCAAGACATTAGGAATATCTTGGAATAAATAGAAAATATTTAACAGAGGGAAGGCACTATCATTATTAGGGCTTCAGAAAGGCTTCCTGTAAAAGATATTTTAGTCAGGACTCTGTTGCTAAATCCTCTTGATTCTACTTTCTCTGACACTGTTATCACCCTGTTGCAGGCCCTTATCATGTCATCATGGTTCGAGTACTAAAATAGCCTTCTGATTGATCACTCTGCCTTAAGTCTCTCCTTTTTCCAGTCCATTCTCCACTCAACTCTCAAAGTGATCTTCTTATAAGGGATGGTCAAGTGTGACCATGCCACCCTTCTTTACTTAATATTCTCACTGGCTTCCTGAGACCTCCAGAATCAAGTATCATATTCTCTGGCTTTTAAAACCCTTCATAATCTGGCCCTTGCCTGCTTTTCCACTCTTTACCTTTCCTTTATATCTTCTATTTACCAGTGACACTCCATCTCCTGACTCTGCATTTCCTTTGGCTGTCCCTCATGCCTGGAACCCTATCTCTCCTTCCTTCTGTCTTCTGCCTTCCTTGGCTTCCTTCAAGTCTCAGCTATAATCTCACCTGTTGAAAGGAATCTTGACTTACATGAACTGATGCTAAGTGAAGTGAGTAGAATCAAGAGAACATTGTACATGGCAACAACAAGATTGTGTGATGTTCAACTGTGATGGACGTAGCTGTTTTCAACAAGGGGCGGGTGATTCCAGGCAATTCCATTTGGGATGGAAAGAGCCATCTGCATCCAAAGAGAGAAAAAGATGGGGACTGAATGTGGATCACAACAATGTATTTTTACTTTTGTTGTTGTTGTTCATTGCTTGCTTGTTTTTTTCTTTCTCTTTTTTCCCTTTTTGATTTGATTTTTCTTGTGCAGCATGATAATTGTGGAAATATGTTTAGAAGAAATGCACATGTTTAACTTGCTATCTTGGGGAGGGGAAAAAGTGGGGAAGGAAGGAGAAAAATTTGGAACACAAGAATTTGCAATCACTTGTGACTGATTTGTGCAACACAAAATTGAATTTTGAAAATGATCTGCATGTATTTTGAAAAATACAAAGTTATTATTAGAAAAATTTTTTTTTAAAAAGCAGTCTTTGCCAATAACCTCTCAATTGCTAGTATCTTTCCTTGGATATTGCTTCTAATTTATCCTATTTTGTATGTATAGAGTTGTGAGTTCCTTGATAGCAGGAACTATTTCTATGCACACCTGGCATTTAGTACAATACCCAGCACATAGTAATTAATATTGGTTGAATTTTCTTGACTTGCATGTATTCCCTGTGTCTAACTTATGAAAAGACATTGCCTAGAATTCTATAGAATGAACAAATTTAAATAGACTGTGATCTATTGTGCAACAAATTGATTTATTTGAATATTTGAGTAAGATTTGAGTAACCTGAGGTTAAGGGTAGGAAAAAGGAACAAGGAGAGAGGGTGAGAATGAAGATAGAAGAGAAATGATGATTAATAAAATAAATTCATGGGGAAGATAGGAGGAAGTGAGACCAAAGATGGGGAAGAGAGGGCACTGAGGGAATTCATGTTAGAGAGCCTCAGTCTCCCCAGCAAAGCAGGAAAGATCATTTTTCATTTAATTCAGCAAGATTTAAGTGCCTACTATAAGCTAGGCGCTAGGGATACAAGACAAAAATAAATCAAATGTAAGTCACCTTAGCATGGCCCAGTGCACAGAGAGCCAGCTGTGGAGTTAGGTCATTACAGTGCTCTTGTTTCCTAGACCTCAGAGACTTGGTAATAATATCGTTCCATTTTTCTCCCTTAACTTTTCTCTAGGTTTTCCATCATTCTTCTGAGTTTGTCCTTTGTGAGGGAGAAAGAAAGCTTTCATTGTTCAAGCAATTATTTATTAAGTACATACTATTATGAATAGGAGAATATAATGAAAAGAAAGAAAGGAAGGAAGGAAGGAAGAACAAAAGAAAGAAAGAGAAACTAAGTCTGCATTCATGGAGCTTTTATTTTTGGAGGGAGTAGGGAGAGAAGGCATATACATAAAACTTGATACAAATACATATATGTATATACACACATACATACACACCCATATATATGACAGTAAATTTTGAGGGGAGCTCCTTGTAGTTGTAGTAGATCAGGACAAACCTCATGTAGGAGATAATTCGAGCCAGATCTTGAAACTAGGTATTCTAAAAGATTAAGGTAAGGATTACAGGTGTGGGGGATGGCCTGTACCAAAACACATTTAGGCAATGTAATTTATGAGGGACACCATTTGGCTGGAATGAAGAGTACATAAAGGCAGAAGTATGTATAATAAATTTGGATAGGTAGATTGGATCCAAATAGTGAAAGGTTCTGAATGCAAGAAGAATTAAAACTGATTCTAGAGGCAACAGGGAGTCCTCAGATCTCTTTAATAGGGGAGTGAACTTTGTTTTAGGAATATTACTTTGACAGCTCTGTGAATTATGTCTTGGAGAAGTGAGAACTTGAGGCAGGATGACAAGTAAGGCAATTATCCTGGTGGTCCAGGAAAGAGAGAATGAGATCCTGAACAAAGGTGGTGCCCATGACTGTGGAAGGAAAGATATGGATGGGATAGATTTTAGGATGCAATTGGCAAGTCTTGTCAATTTGAACATATGGAAGAATGAAGAATCAAGGACAACTTTGAAGAAGTGAAGCTGGGTAACTGATAGAAATGTGGATGACTGCAGAGAAATAAAAGGATTATGAAAACAAAGTGAATTTGAGGGACAAAATGGTATTTTATTTTGGTTGTATTGAGTTTGCAGTGCAAAAAGAATATCCAGTTAGAAATGTCCAGTAGGTAATTGGCAATGTAGGATCAAAGTCCAGTATAAAGATGAGATCTGAATGTATAAATTTGAGAATTATGTATTTAAAGATGATAATTGAACCCATGGGAGCTAGAGAGAAAGAGAGAGACAGAGAGAGACAAAGAGACACAGAGATACATGCAGAGAGAAAGAGAATGAACAGAAGAAATCTCAGCTAAAATGCCAAATTTAAGAGTGGTCATTTATTACTGGTGGCAAGTATTCTGCACCTAGAATTGTATGTCAAAACAAATGTTCATTTATTTTTCACAGATTGCCATTTAGCTTTGGTATTGTCATTGTTCTTTAGGGATAGGTAAGTAGTTTAAGGTGATGAGGTCTTTTCCATCTAGGTCACTGTTCTTAGGAAGTCAACCTCCTCATATATTTCTGGCCCTTAACTTTGGCTTTTATCTTCCTTAAACTTTGTATGAAGTGAAAATTGCACCAGTACAGTAATTATTTGACATATTAGAAACTCTCTCCCCTCTGCTACTTCAGCCTGTAATACAATATGGCAACCCTGAAGTTTAGCTATGTTATGTTTAGGGAGACAAGTAGACAGATGGTCATGATTGTCAGTAACTTGAAAGACCATTCAATTAAGAGTCAGAACATCTGGATTCTAGTCCCAGTCTCACTGTATATTGTGGAATCTTAGATAAGTCATTAAGTCATTTTAGTTAAGTCAACAGCTCCTGGCTTTTTGTGAGCCTACTCAAATTACTATGGATTCTATAAAGAACTCTAATTACTATACATTATTGCGGTTTTAACCCCATAATTTTTCTTTCCTTATCATTAAGTGTCTTTATGGGCACATGATCCCTTTTGTTCACATAGTAATTACATGCAACTGATTTGTGCATTGGGGAAATTCCTGCAGATCAGGAGAGCATCCTATGGAGTAGAAGGTCCCCTTTAGCTAGAGAATATTGCACCTGAATCACTTTTAGATTTAGGAAGGGACATAGAAATAATTAGATTTAACTTTCTCATTTTCTAGTTGAAGAAAATGACATCTAAAAAAATGAAAGAACTTTGTCCAGGGTTTTATATATATATAGTAGAATCATAGTAGAATCTTCTGATTCGTGGTTCATTTAGTCAAGCAACAATCCTTTTATTAAGTACTTTTTATGTTCGAGGCTCTTAAAGAGCTCTTTCTACTATACTAAAGTCTTGTATGGTTACTTACTTATCATGATCTTAACTCTTTTAACTGTATGCTGTTTGTTTTCAACCAACACAATTTGGATGGTAGGGGTGCCCAAGTCCTCTGAATTTGGGATCCTGCTTTTAAATGAAATGCATAAGTTCTTTGACAGAGGGGGGAAGTCCTGATTATTTCACTTTCCTTCCTCTCTAAGCTTATTGCTTAGAGACAATATGAGCCTGTATTATGGCCATGCACTTTTCTTTATTTTTTGGTAGCATAATTGTTCATCTGAATGATCTTTTGAGTGACTATAATAAGCTTAATCTTATTGATATGGAAGAAGGAATATTATACAGATATGGTGGAAAAAGGAATACTGTGCAGTGGACACTATATCTAATGCTAAGTTAGAAAAAATAATTATTTGTAGCAAAGTGTGTGTATGTGTGTAGAGGTGGGAGTAAAGAGAGTGAGCCTATTTTTTGTATTAGAAGCAAATTAATGTTTTGTATATAATCTTCTAAGTTACAAGAAGGCTAATGATTTAGTTGTTTCAGACTGTAATTATATTAAATAAGATAGGTTTTTCCATCCTCTAATTATGTATACATACAGACATATACTCCTAATGCCTAGCATTTATGTGTTCAGAGGCCTTAACACTCAAGAATTAATCCAGCTTTGCAACCACCTTTCCTCCTACAGCAAGTTAACAGTTTTCATCAGATGAGTAAAAGCATGTTAATTTGTTTTGACTCTCCACTTAACCTCTGGGAAGAAAGAATAAGAAAATTTTTTTTGAAGCCAGATGCATTTTTGGCATTTATTCACAAGATTGCCTAAATGCTCTCCATAGTATGTATTTGTAACAGTTTGATTTTGAGCCAAATTTTCTTATACCTGCCCCCTGGCTGTACCTAAGCATATTTTTTTTTTATGCTTAATGGGGACTCCATTTACTCTTTCTGTTCACTGAAGTATGAGTTAATTTTTTCTGTTTCCATTTGTTTAAAAAGTAATGTGTCCTCATAGTTTGAAGAATGAAAATAACTTTGAGAGAGGTTTCATTTACAGAGAAATTTTCTGATCTTGTAATAAACAGGCTTAAACTGTAATGTTATAAGAGATTGCTGTTATTTCCCACTAAGGAACTCTTCTGATTCTTCCCTTTCCCCTTCATACTACCCCATTTACTAGTATCCTTCAACCCCCAGAAATAATTTTGTCTTTATCCTGCATATAATTCGTATTTATTTATCTGTGCTTTCCTTATCTTCTTAAAGAGTAGAATTTAAATTTCTGGAAGATAGGACCTTTTTTTTTTTTTTTTCTATTCTTAAAACCTTGGGCATTTCCTGGCACATAATTGATGCTTAATAAATGCTTCTTGAATTAATGAAAAATATGAAAAGGAATATCATATATAAAGGCAAAAACATTTATATATAGAATATATATGTATATCTATGTGCATGCTTTCTCTCTTTCTCTTTTTCTGTCTCTCTCTCTCTCTTTTACATACACACAAAGAGACTAAATGATGATCTACATGTGTGTCCAAAAATCAGCCCATGTAAGTTCATAGTCTTATCACCATATTGATTGTAAAGTAATGAATTTTTTGGCTAGAGAAATCCCAGAAGACTTATCTATTAAGTTGTAGAAAGATTGTGATTGATGTTGATGTATCTTTGATGTAAACTTACAAATCTAAAAGACAATATGAGCCTGTATTATGGCCATGCACTTTTCTTTATTCTTTGGTAGCATAATTGTTCATATGAATGAAACATAAGATCTTTTGAATGACTAGCATAATAGTTACTCATAAAAGCATTTTAGGCTGATAGCATTCCCAGAATGTTCAGCCAGTCAGAATAGATGTCATCTATATTTCAATGGGTTTCTAAATTGGTAAAACAACATTTTCCCTTTGATTAATTTATTTGGTTTTTTGGTCCTGAAGGACTTCTATGATACTGAACTCTAAGGACAATGGAAGTTTTAAAAAAAAGAAAGGATGTGAAACAGAAAAATGTTTAGAATAGAACTAGCAAAACAGAAGCCTTGGATTAGCATTTATTTGTGCAGTAAGCATATCCTTTAGTAGTACAGATAAAAAGACACACGTAATCATATGCACATCCAAATAAAATGTTAATTATAGAGATTCCTCTGAGTTAGTCACTGTCTTATCTGGGCACGACCTAGTAGTATACTCTTTCCAGTCCCAACTTTTATTGAAGCTAAAATGAGACTTACATTGCAGCTGGGGCTTCTTATACAACTTCCTGAGATTTCCATTGAGAGAACTGACATGTGAACCAGCTTGATGAAATTCCCTCTTCAGACAACCAAAGAAGCATTGGTAGCCTGTGTAGTTTAAGGGAATTTAATGAAGCCAAATTATAAGAGGCTGAAGGGAGAGTTAACAATCAGAAAGTAAAGGTCTGGGTTGTAGACAACTGTATTGTCCAAGAAATTTTGTAGTAAAGACTAAGAAAAGTTGAAGAAATACTAGATGAGATGGAGAAGAGCATCCATATATGAGAGTTCAACACCCAGTTTATTATTGCCTTCATGAAACTATGACTGTGGCTAAAATTCTTTGTTCAAAATTAATGAAGAACAGAGAATAAAAACAAGAACAAGAAAAATTATTATATCCTATGTTTATGTAAACATAGGATATTTATTCATGTGCGATCATGTAAAACATTTCCACATTTACATTTTATTCAAGAAGACAAGAAGATGGCATTCTAATAACAAGGAAGTATATAAGTACATACAGAATAAATACAAGACATTTAATTCCAGGGCATTTAGGTGGTACAGTGAATAGGATGTCAAATTCATCTTGAGTACAATCTGGGCTCAGACACTTAATCCATTATAATAATAATAGCTAACATTTCTATAGCACTATAGGGATAATGAGGTCATTGCATAAAGTGATGGGTCTGGAGACAGGAATTCTTGAGTTCAAATCTGCCCTCAGATACTTGCCAGCAGTGTGAACTTAACTGTGTTTGCCTCAATTTCCTAATCTGTAAAATGAGATAGAGAAGGAAAGGGAAAGTAACTTCAGTATCTTTGCCAAGAAAACCTCATAGGGGGTCATGAAGAGTCGTTTACAACTGAAATGACTGACAGCAGCAATAATTTAACTTCAGGTTGGTTTGGGAGGAAAGACAATTGTAGTTGAGGAAGGAAAAAACCTCATATTTTACAGGGATTATTAACCTTTTTTTTTTGCATCATGGACCTCTTTGACAGTCTAGTAAAGTCTATGGACTCTTTCTAAGAATAATTTCTTAAATGCATAAAATATATTGGATCCTAACAGGGACCAGTTATTTTGAAATAAAAGTGTAATATATTTTTTCCTCATTCAGGTTCATGGAGCCCTTTGAAATCTACTCATGTACTACTTGAGAGTTTGTTGATTTCCAGATTAACCAATGATATAGGGTGAAACTTGAGCTTCATCTTAAAGGAATAGAGGGAATTCCATGAGCTAGAAGTAAGGAGGGAATGCATTCCAAGAATGGGAGATAATATCTGCAAAGACACAGAGATGAGAGTATGAAGAGGAAAAAGGCCAGTTAGGCTTTCTCTGTCAGAGAGAAAGTGACATACAATGAGTGATGTACGGTGTACACTGATGTATACTGAATTTGGAAAGATAGTTTGAGGCCATATTGTAAAGAACTTTAAAAAATCAACAGAAGAGTTTGTATTTATCCGAAAGTTTGTTGAGTATGTTTTTAATATGCTTAAATCCACTTATAGAAAATTATTTCAGTGCTGTGTAGGATGTGTTGCAGTGGAGAGAGATGAGGCAGGGATACCAGTTAAGAGATTATTACAATAATTAGGGCAGGAAGAGATGAGGATCTAAACTAAGGTGATCACTTGGTGAATTGAGAGAAGGGATTGAATACAAGAAATGTGCAAGTAGAAGCAAAATGTGACAATTGTTTGAATGTATAGGGTGAAGTGAAGAGTTGAGAATAATGATAAAGTTATGAACCTGGAGCACTGAAAAAATGGTGCTACCTTTGGAAGAAACAAATTTAGAAGAAAAGGTAGGTTTTGGGGAAAGGATTATTAGTTCTGTTTTAGACGTGTTGAGTGATATGTATCCAGAATATCCTTTTTGAAATGTCCAATGGGCAATTGGTAATGTAAGACTAAAGGAAGAGACTGCTGAAGGTGGAAATCTGTGAGTCATTGGGATAGAGATTATAATTAAAACCCATGAGATCTGATGAGGTCAGCAAGAAAGCGAAAGAATGTAGAGACAGAAGAGAAAGGGGACCTAGGGCAGAGCATTAGGGGAGCACTCACAATAAGAGAAGCAATATGGATGATGAAACAGCATAGAGAATAGAGGGCCATTTAGACAGGTTGCAGGAAAACCAGGAGACTACTCTATGTCATGAAAACATTGAAACATCAAAGAGAATAGGGTGATCAATTGCACAAAATACAGATAGTTTAGAAGGATGACTGTACAGAAGAAAGCCAATAGATTTGACAATTAAAAAATCATTGGCAACTCTAGAGAGATCGGTTTGATTTAATAGATGCCATCAGAAATCAGAGTGCAAAGGTTGAGAAGTATATGAAAGAGAATACAAACAGTGTATATGGATACCTTTTTCTGAAAAAGGGAAGAAAATATAGGATGATATAATTTGAAAGAATAATATAGACTTTATGCATGAAGAGACTTACGTATATTTTTGGGTAGTAAGGAATCCTTGTTATTGTTTGTCCTTCTTTCTGGAAAAGGACCATGATATCAGGAAGGTGATGCTGTGACATGCAGATAAGTTGGATTTCAGTGAGGGAGGACTGTGTGAAGTTGTTTGCTTCACTTTACTCTCCATAGCCATCTGGTCCAGGGATGAGATATAGATCAGGACAATTGGAGATGGTCCTGCATGCAGAGGGAAAGACCTTGACCTTTTAAAGCTAAGATCTTTTGACAGGTTCCTGTTTAATTCAGGCAGCACAAATTCATGAATCAAAGCTAGAGAAGAAATGAGCATGCCCCTCCCCCCAGCCAATGGCTTCTTTAACCTAGTCAGAAAAAAACCCAAACTCTAATCTGGGAGTGGAAGACCCTCAGAATTTCTAGTCAAAACAGAAAAAATTGCTAGAAAGAAGTTAAATGTTCAAAACCAGGGCAGGAGTGTTTGAAATGGGACACTGCTAGAATAGATATAGGAGATGGGATTAAATGGTCATGTAGTGAGTGATCCTTGGCTTTGCCAAGGAGAAGAACCATCACATTGTCAAAGGCCGAGGGAAAATGGAATGATGGGAAATGATGACAAGGGTTTTTGAAATGAAGAGGAGAGGAGAAAAATAAACCTT
This sequence comes from Dasyurus viverrinus, assembly GCA_020854095.1. Taxonomy (NCBI): domain Eukaryota; kingdom Metazoa; phylum Chordata; class Mammalia; order Dasyuromorphia; family Dasyuridae; genus Dasyurus; species Dasyurus viverrinus. Next base: position 155,988,019 of record CM037000.1, read on the forward strand.
TATTTTCTCAGTAAAGTAAGAGGAGAAGTCCTTAGCTGAGGGAGAAAGAAAAAGAATTTTTGAAGGCTTAAGTTTTGAAGGCCAAGTTTAGAAATAATTTTCTATGGGCAGTGAGATAGGGAATAAATTAGGAAGGAATAAAAGGATTAATGCCTTGCTACAGTTAGTGCTCAGTTGAAATTGGATAATATGAATTTATGATATTCTTACTCAGCATGATTGTGACTTAATTTCTATTCAGCAGCATATAAGCAGGATTGGAAGAGGCAGGTGGTGGTAATAATTCAGAGCTGAGCTTTGGCAAGTTCTTTGATGCAATAGGACAAGAGAGAAAGGGACTTGAGAGTAAATGACAGTGTAGAGTTAAATTGGTTGGGAAATTGGAAAAGAAATAAAGTGAAGTCAGAGGAGGGGTAATGCCCTGAAAAAGTACCAAGGAGAGAAGAAATTGGATATCTTGAAAAAGGCAAAGAATTAGGTTTAGGTGAGATAAGCCATCAGAAGATATGGAATGAGAGAACATTAATAACCAGATAGAGGGAAGTCAGTAGTTTTTGATTGGGAAGTAGAACACTTGTAGAAACTGGTGAGATCCAGTGTGACATCCTTAGAGATAGCTAAGGTTGAGTGAAGGATGAGGGCTTTAAGGAGGAATTTAAAGGAACTCTGGGGGAACATTGGTGTAGATTCAGAAGTCCTTTACTATAAGGGCAGATTAAGAGGAGAGAAAGATGGTGAGCCAGGTGCTGTTTTCTTTGAGAAAGGAAGGAGAATAACCTAGTAGCCATTATACAGTGTCATAGTGATCTTATGGATAAACCCTAATAGAGGTCAACTTGATCTTTTAAAAAATTGTCCTTAGAAAAACCATGTAAACTCAATAAACAAGGCCATTTTAGATCAAAGAAGGAACATAGTTAGGGGATATTGACACAGGTCGAAATTGAGTGGGAAATAGTTATTTTGCGGCTGAATCTGTAATGGCTAGTGTGTGTTTCACAATACTGAAAGATGTAAACATGGAGAAATTGTGGTAATCTGGATCGTGGCCTCTAATAATAGAAGGGGGCTCATATGCAGTACACAAATACGCTTTAAAACAGGATTATAAATTAAAAGCAGCTGTTTGGGGTAAGAGAGGGACATACAAAATCACTTGATCTGTGGGACACAGAAGAAACTATTTGTAAATCAATTCCCAGCCCTATTTGTCATCAGGATCTAAAATTTAATGTAGGAAACAAACATTTAAGTCCTAATATGTATGAAGTATTGTAGTAGAGTGCATGAAAGACAAAGCTGCAATTCTTATATTCAGAACTATAAGTTTACAGTTTTTCTTTTTGCTTCCAAGGAAGAGGAAAGCTGCCATCTTAGAATATCTGAGTCATTGCAGAAAACAGAGGGCTGCATTTTATTAGGAATGGTTATTAATGTGCTTCACATTTGATCAATTGGTCACATGTCACCCTATTCCTTTCCAAGTCTTGCTCCAAAATGGAGATTAAATCAATACTACCATTGATATTGGAAAGGGCATGAAAATCAAGTGCTCTCTGGCTTTACTCATAACCCCTGTGAGTCCCTAGACAAAATTTCCCTTTCCTGGCTACCCTTCCTTTATATGTAAGTTCTCCTAGTTTCTCCCCATTCTAGTCTATCTTCCACTTCTCTGGAAGTTTTCTTTAAAGCACAGTTCTGACCATGTCTTCCCCACCTCTTTTCCATTCAATAAATGTTAGCAACTCCCCATTACCTGCAGGTTGAAATATAAAATTCTCTCACTGCTTGGCTTTTAAGTCTCTTGATAACTTGGTCTTGTCTTACCTTCCTAGTCTCTTATACTTTATTCCCTAGCCTCTTTGCCATTCCTTGAACAGGACATTCCATTTCTTAATTGTACATTTTTATTGTCTATGCTTTATGCCTGGAAATGTCTCTCCTGGTCTCTCTCTTGACTTCCTTCAGGTCCCAGTTAAAATTTTTTCTTTTGAAAAATCCTAAATTCTCCCTGTCCTATCATCTGTCCCAAACAGTTGAATAGCATTGATGAGGTACATATTTGTTTAGAGTGAAGAACTCTTGTCTAATTTACTACCTTTCTCAGATCTCTAAGCCTTCTTAAGTACCTCCTAATAATTGGGGGGGAAAGGAAGAAATGGAATCTCAGAAGGTAAGAATAAGGTGCTCCTAATGAACAAATGAATGATTAAGAGTTTATGGGAGTAAAAATAGAAAAGCAACACAATAGCAGTTCTGAAGGGGTTCGAATTCAAATTCGGTTGCAAGTGTAATGGAAAGACTCCATGGTCTATAGGATGCAGTGGCAAAACAGATGGTGATACATGTTATTTTTGCTAATAAAGACATAGCCCTTTTCTGATGTGAAACCACTTGACATTGTCAGTGAACTCTTGTAGTTGTGGTTGCTGAGGAGATGTTAGCTGCAGCATTGGATGCAGCAGTTATCAGATTGTGTATCCACAACAGTCAATTCCCAGTGGTCTGATGGGTCTTGCTGCCCCCAGGGCTGTTGGGCTTAGAGTCCTGGGCTGTCTCTACTGAGGTCTTATGGGTAATGGTAATTTGATTTGATTTGCATGACACACACTACATCTTATTTCCTATTCAAGGTGCTTCTATGGCTTTAGCTAGGCAGTTTGTCTGCTCTGTGGATTGGCAGTTGGTAGTGATGGGTTGCCCCTTCTTTACAGGGCTTTCTTTCTGAGCTTAGACAAAGTTTAAAGGGAAAAAAATTTAAAATTAAAATTATAACAATAATAATAAAAGAAGAGGTTTAAAGAGCATAGCTATACCTCTATGGCATGAACTCATAATAGATTACTATCTATCATATTATGGATGCTCAAGTCCCATCTAGGCCAGATTCATAAGACTAGGAATTTTCTGGGTTCCCTTTGTATTGGGAGGGCCTACTTTTCTCTTTTCTTTCATATTTTGGGGTCCATTAACTTGATGTGAACATCAGTTTAAGAACTCCTGTAGTAACACTATTATTTGCTGAGTAGTCAGGATTTAGAGAGGATATTTATATAAATACATGTAAACATATTAAGGGTTTTTTTGTATATTCAAAAACATTCCTGAAAAGGGATCCCTAGATTTCCAAAGGGTTTGAGAAAGAAAGGAAGAAAACAAGTATTTATTAAATACTTACTATGTGCCAGGCACTGCAGTAAATTTTATAAAATATGTCTTTTTTTTTTCATATAAGCATTGGGAGTTACATGCTATAAATGAGAAAACTTGAGGTAGACCGATTAAGTAACTTGCTAGGGGTCACACAGCTACAGTGTCTAGGGGAAGGATCCTTTAGATGATGATACAAAAAAACAAAAAACAAAACCAGAATCCCTGAGATGTTTTTCCCAAAGAACCAGATCAGATGGGTGTCATTCTTATTTTACTGTTGTGTAAATAAAGGTACAGAGATGGTAGAATGGCTTGCTTAGGGTTACCCAAAGACTATTCTTCTTTTTGAACTTGGGCTAATTCTGTCAGGGGCATCATCATTCTTCTGGTTTATCTATATTTGTACCTTATTTTTTTCCTAAAATTTTATTTTAATAGCTTTTTATCTTTTCTAATGCATGCAAACTTAATTTTCAACATTCACCTTTGAAAAACCTTGTGTTCCAAATTTTTCTCTCTTCCTCACTCCCACCATAGAGAACAAGCAATCCTAATATAGGTGAAATGTGAAATTCTTCTAAACATATTTCCATATTTGTCATGTTGTGCAAGAAAAATCAGATCAAAAGATGAATAAAAAAACAACCTGAATTTATGTCATCTCAACTTTTGGCACATTGTAAGCCCTAAATATAATTGCCTAAAGTCAGATGTGTCACTAGAATCTCAACCAGCATCCCAAACTCTGAAACCCTTTAAGTTGCCCACTGAGAAATACTATTGAAGACATCTGTTTGGGTTCTTTTTTCCCTAGCCTTTAGACATTATTCATAGTCTCATTGAATATGGCATTGGTTCTCCTTTCCATCTGCCTCCTAAACTCTGTCTTGTGTGCCAGTCTTCACTCCAAACAATAAGAACTCCCAGGGCTGATTGTCACCAACTCTCTACCTCCTCCCCATTTCAAGAGCCTTAACTAAAATCCTGTCTGTCAAAGCGTGTTAGTATAGCCCCAGATTTCTGCTGTACATCAGCAATACAATCATCAAGTCAAGAATCTATGGTCTGCCTCTGGGTACTTCCTATTGGCAGTGGTGGTCCTATGTCTTGTTCTTGCTAGATTGAGATTCTATTAAATTAGGAGACCCATAAAAGTTATTTTGTTTGGCACCTTAGGCTCTGGGCTTATTAAAAAAATTTTTTTTTCTTTAAAAATTTCTGTTCTAGAGGATCTCCATGTTGTGGAGGGGCTAGGTATTACTTGGAAATGGAAGGTGCTCAAAGCATTTTTTTGTTCAATTGAATTTGGATTAAATTGTAAAGAGGGGTAATTGGGCATCTGTGAAGCACTTAGGCTTTTACATAGGCTTCTCTCTAGCTGTGCTTTGATTTCACCTGGGAGCTCTCATAACAATGACTTAGCAACTAGATGGCCCATCCATCTAGAGTCAAGGGGAAAAAAAAACTCTCTGTTAGATTTATGTGACTTTTCTTTGGGAAAGAAAAAAAAAAGATCCTCTGTTCATTTCAACAATCATATGCTGTATTGAAGCTAGTCTGAGCTTCTTTAAATTTGTGTTTTGGGTAGCCCTTGAGAAGGAGATATGGAAGCCCTTATCTTGCTGGAAAAAAGCCTTTAGCTTTAGTAGAAGGAAAAAAAAAGAGATGTGGCATTTTCCTACATATTACCATTGACAGTAAATTCTCTGGTTAAGAATTGGGAGGCATATAGTACCCCAAAAGGGCATCTGAAATACAAAAAGTTTGGATTTTTTTTCCTTCCTTATACACTTTTGTCTCATATCCCCTTCAAGTCCCTTCTTTTCCTTCCCTACCTTTCCTCCTCCACCAAAGAGAAAAGCAAAGATTTATCTCATTTTCTACATCCCTGTGAAATACCTTATATTTAAAGTTTGTTTAAGTATTTTTGTAGCTTTTTTTTTTTTTTTTTGTAGATTTGTCTGAAAGAACTTTGACTTTGGAGAGACTTTGAGAACTAATTTATGTAGAGGCCATTCATTTGTTGCTACTTACTTGTAAACCTTGCCAGTTATTTCATCATTCCACTACATTCAGAAGCTCTGAAAGGATGATGGGCTGAATTTGCAGCTTTCTTCAGTTTCATTTTTAATTTGATATTTCTCAATCTCCTTTGCCCTCCCATTTCCTGACCTATTCTTTTCTCCTTAAAACAGAAGTGTTTTTCTGGCCAGCTTCCTAATGCAACACTAGCAACTGCAGGTATAGCCAAAATCAGATTACTTCAGGGCCCATCAGGCAATCATTATTTAACTATTCACCAAGGACACATGAAGAAATAGTTTTGTTTTGTTTTGTTTTTTTAACAAGTCTATGATTTTCCTAAGGAACTTCAGTATTTGGAGGACTCTTCAGAATTGAACTCTCAAGGGGAATAAAATAGGTCCTCATCATCAGTCTCTTCACTAACACCTATTAAGAGTTAAGCTTTGGCTCTGCTATATTTTCTGAGCCTCTTCTTCCTAAGGAGGGGTATTAAGAGCTGTTGTTTGTTCATACTAGTAGTACTTTGTAAAATTTTCTGACACATTTGCTGAGATTGTATCTCTTGTCTAGGATACTTAAAGAATATGCTTTCCTAGGACCTAGTGCCTTTCTCAGGTGTTACTGAATTAGATAGCTGAGTGTTACTTTTCACTAGGTGAGTGTTACTTTCACTGCTTCCTTCTCTCCCCCGTCTAGTTCCTCCCCCCCACCCCAAAATAATGATGGTTTTTCTCACATTATTTTAACAATTGTGTGGATACCAATAGAACACACAAATTACCCATGAGTGGTCTTTCCTCCTCATCATATGATCAAGCCATCTTTTTTCCCTTGGTCATTACTTTCTATGATGATATCCTATAACACTTCTAATAACACTAAAAGCTAATTTAAAAAACCCAAACAAACAACTATTTTTAATCAACAAGAAAGTGCTAACATAATCTTTTGATCAAGCCAGGAGATTTGAAAAGAAGTGAGGCAACATAATCATAGCTTATTATGGCATGAGCTTTGGTGACTTTTTTGTGTGTGTATAAAAATTAGCTTTTGAGAATCATAAGCTAAGGGCATTTTCATTTTATTTTTTAATTTTAAAGTATATTGTTTATACTGTAACGTTGTATCAATCCATGATCTCTTTGCAAAGAGGAAAGAGACAAATGGGAATCTCCTGCATATGGGGTACAAGGTACAGAAGTACTAAATCCCCCCAAAATATCAAAGTTCCAGAACTCTCCCCATGTAGACCATCAAATGTTGGAGGTATGAACTCCCAAATATATTGGGGTTATAGGCCAGTGTAATAAGGTATCTCAAAAAATTTTGTAGGCTTAGAACATCTCCAAATCAAGAGGCAAAGATTTTATTAAGCTGTTGAGTAAGGTCCTAAAAAGGAGTTAGCCATTGACAAGAGTGAGGGTAAGTAGGTCCATTTAAAAAATAAATAGGCTATTAATAAGCAATCCAAGTTCCAAAAGAGAAGTTATTGAAGAAGTGGGGTACAAATAGGTTCTTTTATGGGAAAAAATTAATCTCAGGGGTTGACAATCTATACCTTGGTTTTCTGGTGGAATATGGCAAGGTAGGGTCATGATAATTTTATTATTGCAAGAAATTTGCAGAGAATTTTACAAGGGGATATTGCAAAAAAGGCCCACTTAAGAACAACTCCCTATGGCCTCCCTGGCTACTGAATTCATCCCATTAGTTCTTTTGAAGAAAACAAACCAGAAATTGCATTTTATGGTAACTACTTTGATAATCTTTTTTCTTGTCATATTTATTTATATTTTATTGATAGGTACATATTATCTGTATTAATAAAGAGAAAATTATTGATGAAGTGTGTTGGAAAACTACCATTCCATCCTCCATCTCTATGCTTTTGTACTGGAATATCCTATGCCTGGAATACATTACTTTAATAACATGTCTGAGAATCTTAAGTTTCCTTCAAGACTCAGCTTAAAAGTTACCTTCATGAAGCCTTTTTTCAATCTACTGCTCTTAGTGCTGTCGCTTCCATGGTTAGTGCCTTTGTTCCCACATTATCTTCTATCTGTTTCTACAAGCCTATTTAAATCCAATTCATCCTCAAAATTACCACATTTAAGCAGTAGCATGATTTTATTTTTATTTTTTTAGGCGATTGAGATTAAGTAATTTCTCCACTGTCACAGAGTTAGTAAATGTTTTATTTGAACTCAGGTACTTCTTACTTCAGAGGTAGTGTTCTATCCACTGTGTCCCCTAGCTGCCCCATATGATTTTGTTAATAACCTCGTTTAAAAGACATATTCACTGCTATGTTCAGTAGAGGAAAAAATAAGAGGCACAAGTTTATATTTCCAAGTAACATGTCTATTAAGTAACTGAAGCCAGGTTTGAACTCAGGAAAATGAGTGTTCCTACCCCAGGCCCAGTGTTGTAGCCGCTATGTCACCTAGCTGCCCCATAGGAACATTAACCCTATGAAAACTGAGAATTGACTCTCTGTTGTTTCCTGGGAAACAACTCTTCATGGCAAGAAATGTTTTGTTTCCCCAGAGCCTAGCATGGTGCCTGTACGTACTAGGTGCTCAATGAATACTTACTGACTGATTGGATGTGGACATAATTACAATCATCCTCTTTGGTTTACATCATATGTTCTGAATTACGTATTTAAAAATCCTGAGGAAGGAAAAAGTATGTGCTTTAAGACTTGCGTCACTTTCGTGGGAAGTTTGCTCTAATGTGGGCACTTTCATTTGATGGTGTTTGTTCATATTTCAGTGGTTTGCCTCCTTGTGTTTCTGTAATATTGTTTATCCCTGTTAGATGGGTCATTCAGAGTCCCATAGCAACAGATGTCAAAGAACTCAAGACAAACTTTACCTGAGTGACATTTTTTATAAAGTCGCAGTTTTGTTGAGCAGGTATTTGTTATCTCAGCTGGCTGAGTATGTCAGAGGAAGCAGAGTCTTCCATTGCTTCCCTTTCCTCATTGTCCACGTCAGGAGCCAAGAAATGTACTGCAATGCAGCATGCCTCAGATAGGGAGCCTGACATCATTTTGGAAACTATGGTTATCTTGCTTTTCTTTCTACATGGCTTTGGGGCATGTATGGCTGTGACAACTGGTGGAGAAAGAGGAATCTATTGAGAATGAGGTAGATTGATGATGAAATGAATACAGCTCTGCAATTAATGGCTAGTAAATAATTTATGAGAAGCTGGGTGGCCCAGTGGATAGACTTCTGCTGGGTCTGACTTCAAATTTAGCCCTTTAGCTTATTGTGTCACCTTGGACAAGTAACTTAACTCTGTCTCAGTTTCCTCATCTGTAAAATGAGCTGTAGAAGGAAATGGCAAACAATTGTACTATCTTTGCCAAGTAAACTCCAAATGGGGTCATGAAAAATTTGACATGCCTGAACAGCAACAAATTTTGTTTTCTATTAGAATTCTAATGCTGTGGATCCTAGAGAACACCTGAGGCTAAGGGGGGCTCAAGGTCTGATAGTATAGTTATATGGTTTCATCATGGGAATTTAAAAAGAATATAGTTTTTATGTGAAAACTAAGGCATGCACCATCATCTTGGGGGAGGAAAGGGGGAAAATTGGAACACAAGATTTTTCAAGGGTCAGTGTTGAAAAAATTATCTTTGCAAATGTTTTGAAAATCAAAAACTCAATTAAAAAAAAGAAAATTAAGGCATGCAAATAGTTGATATATTTGGATTTTTTTTAAAGCTTGCAATTTGTGATTTACCTTTTTCCAAGTTTACAAAACAAATGTCTCTGATGAAATTATTCTTGCAAGTTGGGTCCATTCTAATGTAATACAGAGTAATTTATATTTAATTGTCATATTATCTAATGCTCTAGTAAAAACTCTGAATTAGTTTGTTTTATAGCCAGCATTAGGCAGTATCTTGGGGTAGGGAGCAGGCGTGGGGGGCGGGGGGGGGGGAGAGGAGGAGAAAGGAAGGAGACAGATTCTGAAAGAAATGAGTAAAAGACCAGTAAGAATTTTGATAAAATCTGAAAATGTCTCATATTTCCTTTTGGTCATTGCCATTAGAAGCATAATTATTATTACATTGTGATGTCAATCAATAGTCAGTGAAAAAAAAGCATTTATTAAGTGCCTACTATGTGACAGGAATATTGAGAAAACAAATAAGAACTGAAAGATAATCTGTGTTGTCAAAAAAACTTCTGAACTAACTAGGGAAAACAATGAGTAAGAAGCTGCAAAAGGGAGGAAGGGGAGACAAAAGTACCAGGAAGGGAATGGTAGAGAAAGTCTAGATTGGATATTTGGAGAGGAATAAGACATAGTTCCTTTTAAATGGCAGTTTGGGGAGAGGGCTTCCAATCAGAAGAGTGATGTTGGTATTTCCAATAGACTGCAGTGAGTTTCCAAAATGAAGAGGTTTCTGGACATGGTATAAAAAGTCTACAGCCTGCAATCAATGATAAAGTGATATATGTGAAGAATTAATGGAAAATAATGATTAGGCACATTTTCATGGGTTCTGTTAAGATGGTTAGGTTTTTGTATTAAATCTTATCTGCCAAGCTGGGAGTTTATCCCTGGACAATATCAATAGCCATTTCTGCTGGATTTTTCTATTAGTAGGAGAACTGATTTTTGGCCAGTCAATCAAAATCTGTGAGAGTCAAAGTGTGGTAGGATTATACAATAGTATGATTAATCTAAATAATGTTTGTTTAATTTTTATAAGGAAAAGATGACTCCTGATGTCAATATTCAGGGTCGAGGACCTGAAATATGGCTTCTAAGTCTTTGTAAATCTATTGAATTAGTCAGAAAGATAGATTCTTATTGCAGAAGATTCCCCCAAAATGTTACTTTATCATGAAAATGTAAGTACCTCAATTGAATTTATAAGCAATATAAAAGACTTCCTCTTTGGTACTGTCTCTTGAATTTATTAAATAAAATATCAAAAGTTACAAATGATTAAACTGAAACTTTAGCTTGCAAGAAAGTTATTAAGCAGTAAATTCTATCACAGTAATCTTTTATTTCCTTCACTGAGTTGTACCAAGAAAATTCTCCTCTTATATAATTTATGGCTATGGCACTGGGGACTTTCTTAGAATCTTGGCAGCATTAGGTCCTATCATTGTGTGTGTGTGTCATGTATAAAAGAAATGTTCAATAATAAGCCCTGATGATAAGTGTTTTTAATCGATGTCACATAACTGCATTCTCCTGCCCTCCTGATCCCCCTTACATTTGAAGGCAAAAAACCCATTCTTACACAAATGCTGGAATGCCCAGCACAGTTTTCAAGTCAGATGAGAAATTGTATCTCCCTTTACATTCAATTCAACAAACATTTATTATATCCTGTGATAGGCTCTGGTGATATAAAGATGAAAATTATGTGGTTCCTGCTTTCAGAGAGCTACCTACGTATTACTCTCTTTCATGTACTCTATGTTCCAAATAAATTGGCCTCCTTGTTTTTCCCTGAATCTGGCATCTCATTTCTCAACTCACTGCCTCTGCAAAGGGCTATCCCTCAGATTGGAAATTTTTTTACCTCTCACTTCCATCTCTTAATACCAAACTTCATTTGAAGCTCAGGTTATGTCTTGTCTTATAGGAAAGACTTTCTTGATTCCCCTTTTTTCAAGTGTCTTATTTCTCTGGGTTGTATTCCTCCCAATAGGGAAGAGAGGATTTTTGAAGCCAGGAATCATTTAATTTTATCTTTGTATCTACAATACCCAAGTCTGCAACCTTAGCTCCTCACTCTCACTTGTTTCACATATATAATCTGTTGTCAAATTTTGTCATTTCTAATAGATGCATCATCATAGATCCGCTTCTCCCTGTACAAACAACTTATACCCTAATTCAGGCCATAATTCATCACTTTGCTCCTGCACTATTACAATAGCATCTTTGTGAAGATTCTCCTTATTTCAATTCGTTAGTTTCCTAGCTGCCAAATGGATTTTCCTAATGCAGAGGTTTAACTATCTCACTTACTACTTATTAAAAATCCAGGAGCTTCCTTCCTTCCTTCCTTCCTTCCTTCCTTCCTTCCTTCCTTCCTTCCTTCCTTCCTTCCTTCCTTCCTTCCTTCCTTCCTTCCTTCCTTCCTCTCTCCCTCCCTCCCTATGACTCTCCTTCCCTCTTTCTCTCCCTTCCCTCCCTCTTTCCCTCCCTCCCTTTCTTCCTTCCTTCCTTTGTTTCCTTTTTTCTTCCTGAGTGTGGGGAGGGCCCATTGGAAAAGCGGGGAAGGATAGAGTAGTAAGTGTAATAAGGTCTGGATTGTTTGTTTTTTGGCAAAGATACTGGAGTAACTTGCCATTTCCTTTTCTAGCTAGCTCATTTTACAGAGAAAACTGAGGCAAACAGTTTGCTGACCATCACACAGCTTGCCGTATCTGAGGTAGGATTTGAACTTGGGTTTTCCTGACTCCAGGCCCAATGCTCTAATCCACTTCACCACTTAGCTGCCCTAATTCCAGGGGCTTTCAATAACTTCTAGTAACTCTGATCAATACAATGACCACCCACAATCTGAGGATCATCAGAAAACATGCTGTCCATCTCCAGAGAGAGAGGTGATGAATTGAGAATGCAGATTGATCTAAATGTGTGAGTAGGTATGTGTGTGTGTGTATGAATGCAGTGGTTTAGGTTACATTTTAGTAAGTTCTGGCTAACATTAATCTCAGCATCATTCATGTATTTTATCCATTTCTAACCATGTTTTTGCCCATAAATATTTTTTTAGTCACTTAGTAGATTTAGAGAAAGTTCAGTTTTATGTTCTCAAAACTTAGTATCTGCCTGTGTTATGTGTTTGTGTTCACACATACATACATATATATATACATAGATATAATTTGTAATATATATGCACACATATGTGTATATATTATTATTATTAATTTTTTTGGACATGGCTGAAGGGGCCATTAGTTTTGCTTAACTGTACATGTTTGTAATGGGGTTTTGGTTTTTTTGCTTTCCAAAAGAAGGAGTTAGTAGTAGGAGGAAGAACATTTAAAGCTGAATTAAAAAAAAAACAAAACTCTTTTGACATTTAAATTTTTTTCACAGTCTAGCTCATTTTTCTACCTTTCCAGTCTTCTTACATATTGTTACCTTCCAAATACTCTATGGCACAATTGTGTTAACCAACTTGTTGTCTCTCCCAGTCACTTCTGCCTAAAGTGAACTCCTTTCTCCTTTTTATTTCTTGGAACCCATTTTTTCTTCACAACTCAGCCCCAGTGGGACCTTTTTATGGAGTTTTTTCTGATTCCCTCAACTTCTTATGCCCTTTCACCCTTTTAGTCTTATATTCATATTGTATATATTCTGTATCTATAACTGTGTGTGTGTGTGTGTGTGTGGGAGAGAGAGAGAGAGAGAGAGAGAGAGAGAGAGAGAGAGAGAGAGAGAGAGAGAGAGAGCGCTCCATGAAGGCCAGAACTGCTTCATTTTTTGTCTTTTGTTATTTTTGTCTTTGTATTCCCAGGGCTTAGCATGGAACCTAGAATATTAGGTATTTAATACATGCATATGGATTAGTTGGATATAGAAAATGTTTAATAAATATTTCTTGGATTGTGTTAGAGAGAATCTAAGAGATGATACGAAAGAATATTATGCAAGATAGAGAATGTGATGGGGTAAAAGAAAGATCACAACAAAGTGTTATGAGGAAATTTGAGGAAAGGGAGAGTTTTTCAGCTTAGAAAAGGCATAATGGGGATTAGTGAAAATTTTGTAAGGAAGGAGGTGCCCAAGTTAAATCTTAGAAGAAAAAGGAAGGGTTTTTTGTTGTTGTTGTTGTTGTTGTTTTTTAAATAGCATACTGGCATGTGGATTGTGATGGATTGAAAGACATTCTTGGCAGAATAAGTAAACCTGTACTAAGGCAATAACTGAAGCTCAAGATCCATTTTTGCCTGGGGAGTATTTGAAAGGGAGTGTTGTTCAGTCATGTTGTCCTCTTAGTGACCCAGTTGAGGTTTTTTTGGTTCAGATTGTGGAGTAGTTTGCCATTTCCCTTTTCAGTTCTTTGAAGAATTAAGACAAACAGGGTTAAGTGACTTGCCTAAGGTCACATAACTGTTAGAATCTTCCTGAATCCAGACTTGCCACTCTCCATTTCCACTGTATCACCTATCCCTTAAAAGGGATATCCCTTAAAAGGGAGTGGTATGAAATAAGTCTGGAAAGTTAGGTTGTAGCCAAATTACTAAACTCAAGAGATTTTTATTCTCTAGTCTAAAGATGCTAAAGAATTCAGAGAAGGTGAGTGACATAGTGAGAAGATTATTTTGGCAATTGTTCTTAGGATGAATTAGAGAGGGGACAGTTTAGAAGCAGGAAGACCAGTTAGGAGTTTCATAATAAGTATAATAATAGTAAGAGATGGCTTGGACCTGAACTAGGATAATATCAATAAGACTGTAGGAGAAGGTACATTTAGGGAGAAATAATTGAAATAAAATCAATAAGATTTGCAAGTTAATTGTTTAGATGTTGGAAAATATATATAGTGTGTGTCTAAACTTCCATATCACATTGAATGCTTTACAAAAATTCTGAGGATTGCATTGGTGTTCCACTTTCCATGGAAGTCTTCCCAGATTTTTCTGAGAGTATCCTGCTCATCATTTCTTATAGTATACTAGTATTTCATCCATAATCATATCATAATTTGTTCAACTGTTTCCCAGTTGATGGGCATTCCCTCAGTTTCCAATTTTTTGCCATCAGAAAGAGCTGCTAATTGATCAAGGATGGACAGAAGCAGCTACACCCAAAGAAAGAACACTAGGAAATGAATGTAAACTGCTTGCATTTTTGTTCTTCTTCCCAGATTATTTATACCTTCTAAATCCAATTCTCCCTGAGCAACAAGAGAACTGTTCAGTCCTGCACACATATATCTAAGATCTACTGTAATCTCTTTAACATATATAGGACTGCTTGCCATCTGGGGGAGGGGGTGGAGGGAGGGAGGGGAAAAATCGGAACAGAAGTGAGTGCAAGGGATAATGTTGTAAAAAATTACCCTGGGATGGGTTCTGGCAATAAAAAGTTATTTAAAAAAAAAAAAAAAAGAAAGAACTGCTATAACTATGTCCACACGTAAAGGTCTTCTCTCCCCCCCGCCCCTTTTTTAAAATCTCCTTTTAGATACATAACTAGTAGTGGCAATATTGGTTAATTGTTGTCTTTCATTTTTGAAGAGGACCAAAATGATAACACTTATTAGAATTGAGTGTATCCAATTGTGGCTGATCAGATCAATTCAAGCCTGGAATGCTGTGCCACAGGTCAGATACAAATAGTCCCTATGAACTTGGGGTGGATTCTCTAACTCTGCACATTTCAGATTTCTTATGAGCTAATTCAGTTCTGCTTTGCTTATAGAGCACACACAGCACCTTCTCTGACAAGGGCATACCATGCTGGGCAGTCCTGTACCAGTATCTCCCATGTCTATAATCAATTTTAAAGTTCTTAAGGGAGACCTTGAGAATGTCCTCATATCACTTTTTCTGACCACTTTGTGAGCATTTGTCATGTGTGAATTCTTTATAAAATATTCTTTTTGGCAAACATACATTTGGCATTCGAACAATGTAGTCAGTCTAGCAGACTCTCTGCAGTAGAGTTGGAATGCTCGGCAATTTAGTTAAAGAAAGGACCTCAATATTTGGTGTCTTATCCAAACTAAAGTGAAGGGAGTTTTGGTGCATGATTTTTTGTTTGCAGATGATTGTGCATTCAATGTAGTCTCTGAAGCTGAGATGCAACAAAGTATGGCTTAATTCTTTGCTGCTTGTGCTAATTTTGGCCTGACAATTAACACCAAGAAAACACAGGTATTCTATTAGCCAGCACCACACCATCCACCATATGTAGAACCATCAGTTACAGCAAATGGTGAAGTTTTGAATTCTTTGGATAAGTTCACTTACCCTGGCAGTATGCTTTCCAGGAATATATATATATATATATATATATATATATATATATATATATATATACACATACATACTTAATAATGGGATTGACACATGCTTTGCCAAAGCTACCTCCATGTTTAGAAGACTGAAGGAAAGTGTGGGAGAAGTGGGATATTAGACTGACTACCAAATTGAAGGTCTGTGGAGTCGTGCTGATCTCATTGTCGTATGCCTGTGAAACCTGGACAGTATACCAGTGCCACGCTGCAAAATTGAATCACCTTTATTTGAATTTTCTTAGGAAGATTCTGAAGATCACCTGGCAGAACAAATGGTATTGCTAGGTCAAAGGGTAAGGATGTATGGTTTTATAGCCCTTTGGGCATAGTTCCATATTGCTCTGCACCATGGTTAAGTCAGTTCACAACTCCACCAGCAGTGCATTAATGTCTCATTTTCCCCATATCCCCTACCACATTTATTAATTCTCCTTTTCTGTCCTATTAGTCAATATGAGGTAGCACCTCAGAGTTATTTCAATTTGCAATTCTCCAATCAATAGTGAGTTAGAGCATTTTTTTCATATGGCTATAGATAGCTTTGATTACTTCTGAAAACTTCATTTCTTTTGACTATCAACTGAGGAATGGCTCAGTACTCTATATGTTTGAGGAATGAGCCCTTTATCAGAGAAACTTGCTTCAAAAATATTTTTCACTGTTACTATTGATAAATGTATTTCCCTCCATACAATTTCTCCTCCCTCTTCTCCTCCCACCATTTATTCTATTTTCTGTCTCCCTTTACCCTGCCTCTCCCCAAAGGCATTTAGATTCTGACTACCCCCTCCCTCAATCTGCTCTTTCTTCTAAGTGCCTTTCTACTTCCCCCACCTTCTCTTATCCCCTACCCCTTCTACTTTCCTGTAGGTTAAGTTAGATTTCTATACCCAATTGAGTGTGTATATTGTTCCCTCTTTGAGCGAATTCTAATGAAAGTAAGGTTCACTCCCTCTCATCTCCCCTTTCTTTCCTTCCACTCTAAAACCTTTTTCTTGCCTGTCTTATGTGAAATAATTTACCCCATTCTACCTCTCCCTTTTTTCCTTTTTCCCAGTATTCCTCTCTCACCCCTTAATCTTTTAATATCATCTCTTCATAATCAACTTGCAGTCGTGTTCACTTGTTTAATAATGAGAAATTTCTTATGAGTTGAGTTACAAGTGTCTTCCCATTTAGGAATGCCAACAGTTTAACCTTATTAAGTCCCTTATGATTTCTCTTTCCTGTTTAATTTTTTTATGTTTTTCTTTTGTCTTATATTTGAAAGTCATATTTTTTATTCAGCTCTTGTCTTTTCATGAAGAATGCTTGCAAATGCTCTATTTTAATGAATTTCCATATTTTTTCCCTGAAGGATTATACTCATTTTTGCAGGGTAGATGATTCATAGTTGCAATTCTAACTCTTTTGTCCTCTAGAATATCACATTCCAAGCCCCTTGATCCTTTAAGGTAATAATTGCTAAATCTTCTGTTATCCTGATTATAAATTGTTTCTTTCTGATTGCTTTTAATATTCTGTACTTGACCTGGGAGCTCTGGAATTTGGCTATAATATTCCTGGAAGCTTTCATTTTGGGAGGTGATAAGTGGATTCTTTCAGTTTCTACATGATCTGGTTCTAGAATGTCAGGGCAGTTGATAATTTTTTGAATTAGATTCTTTTTTTGGATCATAACTTTTGGATAGTTCAATAATTTTTAAATTATCTTTCTTGCATCTATCTTCCAGGTCAGTTTGTTTTTCCCCAGAGAGGTATTCACATTTTCTTCTACTTTTTCATTCTTTTGGTTTTATTTTATTGTTTCTTGATTTTTCATAAAGTCATTAGTTTTCACTTGCTCAATTCTAATTTTTAAGGAATTATTTTTTTTTCAGTGAGCTTTTGTAACTTCTTTTCCATTTGACCAATTCTTCCTTTTAAGACATTCTTCTCCTCATTTGCTTTTTGTTATCTCCTTTACCATTTGGCCTACTCTATTTTATAAGGTGCTATTATCTTTGATTTTTTTTTGTGTATCTCCTTTACCAAGTAATTGACTCATTTTCTTGTATCCTCATTTCTCTTCTCAACTTTTCTTTTTCCTCTCTTAATTATCAAAATCCTTTTTTGAGTTTTTTCATATGATACTAAATCATATTTTTCTAGGAAACTTTGGATGTAGGAGCTTTTGACTGGTATATTCTTCTGAGTTTATGCTTTGATCTTCTTTGTACTATGGTGACAATGGGACTGGACTGTGCTCAGCTCTCACCCAGGTGCTATAGACCTTTACTACTGACCTTTTCAGTGGAAAATTATTTTACCCCTTCTTTTTGTGGCTTTTGCTCTTCCAGGAATTGTTTCATGATATTATTTAAAGGTGTTTAGAGAGGTTTGGGGAAGAGCTCAAGTGAGTCATTGCCTTTACTCTTCCATTTTGATTCTTTTCTAGTTTTTTCTGAAGTCACATAGACTTGAAGTAATTATTTTCCATTGAAAACTTACATAAGGATAAGGTCAGTATAAGAGGTCTGTGAAATGCCCTCAGAGATTCTGCTCTGCTGTGAAAACCTGCAGGTGATGATGGGGAACTGCAGACCCATAGAAGAGCTCAGCTTTTGGGGCAACCTCACACCTCTTGGGCTACAGCCAACCAGATGTCTTTGATGACTGGGGAGAAGCCCCCCCAATCTCCCTTGTTCCTTCCATTTGCACCTCTTCTACAAGGAAACAGTTGTTGTAGAATGTTTTCATGAATGTATGAGAATCATATTTGTAGAAACTCCCAGCTTGTGCATCTAGCTTGGGTTTGCAAAAGCTTGTCACATAATGTCCTTGAAATCCCAGTTGTATAAGGCTGGGTCTGTGAGGAAAGAAACTATCCCAGTTCCTTACTCTGGTCCCAATCTGAGTCAGTAACTGGAAGGAAGAATCAAGGGGAGATGACAAGATTATGTTGTGTATCTGGGAAACTTTTAGCAGCCCCAAACATATTACTAATTAAGAGAAAGGTAAGCATAATGCAAACGTGTAAGTGAAAAAGAAACCACCATACTTCCCGAAAAGGCCTCCAAAAGTGAAGAAATCTGTTTTTGTAGAAGGTCCCTGGTCCTGGTAAAACGCTTTCCTGCAACCAAACTTTAGACACTTCAAAAGCACTATGAGCTTCCTATGTTATTAGTCTAGGGTGAAGTTATAGAGGTTTATAAGGAATGATCTGGCAACTGGTTACAAAAAGTAGCTCTGAAGAGTGGATTCGGTCTGACCAATGGTATCAGATGGAGGTAAGGATGGGTCTCTTGCAATGGGACCTTCCTTCACTGGCAAGTCTAATATAAATGTACTATGGAGGAGAGGGGGAAACTGGGGGATTGTGAAATTTCAAATAATCTTTATGTTTTTTAATATAGAATAATTGCAAATTAGGCTTTTCTGCCAACAGGACTGTATATGACTAACTCAGCCTTGCCTTAGATATTCCAGTTTTCTTGCTTCCTTCCAAACTTGAAAGTCATTTTACTGTCCCTGAAGGGATATGACTTGATCTCAAAGATATGCCCCAAAGAGTCTGTTTGAACCTGACGCTTGTTCAGATGTCAGAGTGTGAAAAAAGGGGAGTCTAAAATGAGGGTCTCCAACCTACAACTCCTGGAGAAGTCTCCTTGAATCTGGGATTTCTGACGATTTTAGCAGAAGAAGGTAGAAGGGCATTGCAGAGTGGGCCTCAGGGTAAGAATGGTCAAGGGAAGAACCTGAAGCTTATTAGCAACTGAACATCTCCAGGGGGTGCCAGACTGTCACTATTATAAGCTGGTTTCAGCAGGCTCTCTGGTCAATGATGGCAAAGTTACTAAAGTGAGATGAACTGACACTGGCAGTCAGCCACGAGAAAATATTGTGTGCCAAATTCTGAAGGATGCTCCAAAGGAAACCTCATCATTGGGGAAGCTTGATCTCTTCAACAGAAAAGTAAAATAAGCTTTCCCTTCCCTTCCCAGCTTCCATTGAGAAGGCAAGAAATATATCAATTATTCATGTGAAATCATGCAAATATATTTCTATATGAGCTATATTGCAAAAAAGTAAGAAAAATAAAGAGAAAATTATAGTTCAGTTTGCATCAAGAATTCATTATTTGTCTCTCTGCAGGTATATATCATTTTTCATCATGAGTTCTTTGGAATTATCTTGGATCATCATATTAATCTAAAAATTCCAGTTTCTTAAAGAATACCAAAATGGCATGTGCCAGGCAAACAATATTGGGCATTCCTTATGCAATAAATGCTCTTAATTTTTTTTTATTGTTATGGAGCCCTTTAGCAGATTTGGTGAAATCTATAAATCCCTTATCAGCATAGTATTTTTTTTTCAGCATAGTATTTTTAAGATATTGAAATAAATGCTAAATTTCATTGATATCTTGGTTTTAAAAAAAGGTATCATTGTTTCTTGTTTCTTTTTCCATACACAGACCCCTGTTAAACTTATCCTCAAGGTAGGATCCTCTGTTAAACATGAAATCACTGATAAAGTTAAATATAATTCTTGAGTTTGATAGTGTTTCAGGCCATATTTTAGTAAATTCCAGCTAAAGTGAGTCTCAATATTTCTTGTGTATTTTATTCATTTCTAAGCATGACTCAGCCACAAACTTCTTCTTCTTTTTTTGGTCACTAAGCAGATTTAGAGAAAGTTGCATGTTTTCTGTTCTCAAGACCTTATATAATCACTGCAAGTCTGTATTGCTTTTTTGGAGGATGGGGGTGGGGGCATCTGCATGAACTCATTAAAAAAAGGTGCATCTGGCTCAACTATTGTAGAGCACCTGACTTGCATTTTTGTCTTCTCTACAGACTAAAAAAAGAGAAACCTTTATTGTGACCTGTCAAATGTCAGTCTTTGTGATGAGTCAGTCTATCAGGATTTCACTGCCTTTCTAGGTCAAGACCACATGTTCCTTTGGAAGTGCTAGACCAAGAGTACAGTAATGACACTATTGTGAATGACACTACTTTAGATTTAGGTGACTGGCAAAAGCTTAGTTTCACTATTTGGAGGAGTTTCCAGGGCATAAGTGACCTTCCACCAGAGGAGGAAAGTTTCAAGTTTTGTGTGTGTGTGTGTCTGTGTGTGTGTGTGTGTGTGTACACACATTCTAAATATAGGTTCAGTACAATACAGCTGATTGAGCAAAAGAAACTAGAGTAGTATCCAAGGGAATATGCTGTACTTTTATTTTTAAAAGTACATTTTCCCCAAGGTGTCCCTAATAAAGCATATCCTGAGCACCTTAGATGAAAGTTTTAGATTACTAAAAAAGAATGAAGGAACAGTTGCTGGCTGAATTTTCTTTTTAAGGGTTTTCTTTACTTCTGGAGTATAAAGCACAGAAATGAAGGAAAGATGAAAGACAAAGCTGTTTTTTAAAAGTCAGGATCTGTTAGGGAAAAAGAAATGGGTGAGAGATTTCTCAACAGCAGCAACAAAGAATGGCACTACTTCTCTGGAAATTGGAAAGTGTGTCATTGCTGAAGAAGTTATTTGAGAACTCATGGTAAAGTTATTTGAGAACTAATATTAAGAATGATCATTTGGGTCATCCAAAGAATGTTTATTGTCTGCGTTCTTCATGAATGGACTGTACACTTTCATATATATTTACTCCAGGAAAATTGGTGTTTAACATGATTTGAAAGCCCTGCTCTATCAGGTGATTTCATATTGGGAAACAGAAGGTTTGGTAATGTTTTAAGGTATCATGTTTACAATTCATCCTTATTAATGCCTTTCACTCACTGACTTTTATCTGTAGTGAGGTAAGTGAGGGTAAAGTATAAAACCCCCCATTTTAGAAATGGGAAAACCAAGAATTGAGAACCTAACTGATTAGCTTGAGATTATGCTTCTAACTTTCAGGTTCATTTTGTTCTATTTTTGTATGCCTCTCATCAGTTTGAATGGGGAAAATAGTTTTATCTCTGGATCTGAGAGCATCAATTTGGCCGCTTAGGCAGTGACTGGTTATCAAGAGCCTGGCCAAGGGGTCCATTGGGAAAAAAAATCCATTCTGTGCTGTTATGGTGTCTTCTGTGGGGAAGTTGACTTTAGTACATTTATTGTGATTGTAGCTCCTGCTAACTGCTCCAAACTGAACATTAACATTTTCTTAGTTCCTTTCTCCTAATATAATTTATTTAAAATTTTTTTATTTTTAATTTATAGAATAAAACAAACATTTCCTTAGCATAGTATAATTTTATTAAAACAGATGATTGCATGTGAAATTGCAACTTTCTATTCCTTTTCAATATATAATAAAGTTATCATGTACTTTTTTTGTTCTTCTCCCTCGCCCCTCCTCCCATGGCTACCATTAGACATAAGTGTATGTGTATATATATTTGTGTGTGTATACATATACACACATACATATATATGTATATACAAATACATATATCTGTATATACCCTGTGTGTATGTGTTACCATTCTATATATACTTCTATTTATCAGTTCTTTCTCTGGATGCAGATAGTATCATCTTTTATATGTCCTTTGGATATTATTTATAATAGTCAAAATAACTTAATCACTCAAAGTTGTTCTTGAAACAACATTGCTGTTACTATATACAACACTCTCTTTAGTCTACTTGTTTTGCTCTTCATTATTTCATGCAAGTCCATCCATATTTTTCTTTTTTTTTTTTTTTTTTTTTTTTTTTGCTTTTTGCTTTTTGCTAAGGCAATTGGGATTAAATGATTTGCCCAGGTCACACAGCTAGGAAGTGTTTAGTGTCTGAGGCTAGATTTGAACTCAAGTCCTCCTCACTTGAGAACTAGTGCTCTATTCCATTAGGAATCACCTAGCTGCCCTTCATCCATATTTTTCTAAGATTATCCAGCTCATCATTCTGTATATCACAGTAGTATTCCATCACAATTATTTCCCACAACTTCCATTGCTTTGCTTCCACAATATAATTTAAAATTTTCCATGTTCGAAAGTAATCTACAACCTATGAATAGTACTCAAATTCTGTAGGTCTGGATAAAAGGGGGAAAAAATTTAAATGAAGAAGGCAGCGTACCTAGAAGAAAAAATATTGTTCTAAGAGTCAGGAGACTTAAATTCTTCAATTCAATTACTTATGAGCTTTTCAAGACACTTAACCTCTGTCTCTGTTTTCTTATCAGGAAAACTAAAGGAATTAATTAGATGGTCATGAAAAAATAGATTTATAACAGGAAGGGACCTTAGAAGCCATCCAAAATTCTATTTTACTGAGGCCTAGACATGTCACTAATAAGACTTGCCCAACATCATACAAATTATAAATAGGAAATCATATCTAAATCCAGGTTTTCTGATTTTAAACTTAAACTTAACCTACCATAGTAATTTAGTTGTTTATACTACTCAGTCATTTTTATTATATGCTGCCTTATTTTCCAATGTATTTTTTTGGTGTATGCTTTATTTCAACAATAAAATTATAAATCCTTGAAGGGCAGTGATATGTTTTATGCATCTATTTCCAGCGCTTAGAACAGGTCTCTACACTTACATGTTTAGTAAATTTTGCTATAGTTAATGAATGCAATGGGAGGGAATATGGCTATGTTGTTTTTTGTTTTTGTTTTTGGGTAGGAGAGAAAATTTTCTTCAGGATTGAGGGCAGAGAAGAGGCTGAGGAAGATAGCCTCTGTCTCATCTCTTGATTTATTCCTAGGTGTAGGAGCACAGGAAATGGCCTGGAGGCAGTTGATTGAATCTGGGACCCAGGCTGGGAGAGAGGCTGAGTTTGGGATAAAGTGCTATTCATCATTCTAAACAGAGTTTAGACTAAGAGGCTAACATTTTCAGGGGAATCAAAACAGTTGGAGACTGAGTAGGGCTAGAATTAGGGTAAAGACCTTTTTCCTTCCTTCCCCCCCCCCCCCTTTATTTCCTCTTCTTTTCCCATTTCTCTTGGGTTTGGGAGTGTGGGAGTGGATATCTGCCATCAAAAGCTTTGGAATGGAAGATGCAGAATAAAGCATAAGAAGAGACTAACCCAAGAACAGCATCTGAATGCCTACAGCCCAAATCACAGCTATATTCATGGCTCTAGGAGAGGAGCCTAGGATACTTCTTAAAAGTCTCTAGAACACAGAAAATCTGGATGATGTTAACAGATCTCCAAGGGGCCAGTGGATAGAGTACTGGGCTTGGAATCAAGGAAGACTTGTGGCCTCAGACACTTACTAGCTGTGTGACTCTGGGGCACTTAATTTAATTCTGTTTGCCTCAGTTCCTCATCTTAAAATGAATTGGAGAAGAAAACAGTAAACTACTCTAGTGTCATTGCCAAGAAAAACCCAAAAGAGGTCATTGAGAGTTGGACATGATTGATAATGACTAAACAACAATAACAGATCTAGCAGATGTAGGAGTTGGCACAAATCAGGATTACACAGTTCATTTTAGACAACACACTCTGGGTTATCTGGGCATAGTCCCTGCATTCTGAAGTTGAAGATCCCAGACCTGGAGCACACTCCAAATTCCCCACGTTCATTCTGTAAAATGATCTAGGATGTTCAGGGCTTATGAGCCCTTTGGTTTTTCTTTGTGCTGTGAATTTTTATAAACAGTTTGTTCACTTTGGTTAGGAAGAATCAGAAAAGAAAAAATCAATTCTTAAATGTAGTTTATCTGTATGAAGTTTCTGTACACAGTAGTTTAGGAGAGGAAGGATAGGACAGGAAGATAATAAAGAGGCCTGAAGAAGTGCTTTTCATATTTTGAGTGATATTTCAAAAAATGCCTGTTTTAATTATGGGTCATAGACCCATAATTTTTTTCTTTTGGTAATATTCCTGGTAATATTTGGTAATATTCCTGAAAAGTTCGATGCAAGCTGATTCTTTTGTAAATCAAGTCATCTTAAATACATCAGGAGATTTGGATTTTTTTTTATTATTAGATATGAATCATTTCATGAATTTGCATGTCATCCTTGTGCAAGAGCCATGCTAATCTCTGTAATGTTCCAGTTTTGGTATATCTGTTGCTGAAGCAAGCACAAAATTTGGATTTTTAAAAAGGACCTTCTGGGCAATGTGGTGAAATGGCAAAAATGCTAGATTTAGCAGTAGATTACCTCTTTTTGAACCCTGAATAGAAGTTCATTTATATGATAGGCATTCATTAAACATGGGCTATATGCAAAGTACTGATGTTAAGATACAAGATTATGCATTATATTTAAGTTTTTCAATAGGATTTTATTTTTCCAAATATGGGAAAGTTAGTTTTCAATTCATTTTTGTGAGATTTTGTGTTCCAAATTTTTCTCCTGCCTCCTCCTTCCCCAAGAGAGCAAGTAATCTTATATAGGTTAAATATGTGCAATTCTAAAATACTACAAGATAGAAAAGTCCCTCACCTCAAGGAGTTTATATTCTATTAGGGATAGGAACTAATGGAAATAATATAGACAAAGTGAATTTGGAGAGTACCAGAGAATGGAGATCAGGACATGCCTGAGAAATGAGGTCTCCCTTAAGCTGAGCCTTAAAGCCATGAAAGCTTTTCAGAGATGGAAGTGTGGAAAGAGTGCATTCTAAGCATGGGATATAGGAATACAGGAGATGGAATGTTGTGAATGAGGAATAAGACCAGTTTGGCTGGCACAATAGAGTGCAGGAAGGGAAATAATATGTAATGATTCTGAAAAGGTCAGGTGAAGCTAATTTGTGAACAGCTTTAAAAGCCAAAGATGGAAGTTAATACTTGATCCTAGAGAGCCATCAGAATTTATTGAACAAAGGAGTGACATAGATAGCTCTGTGCCTGAAGAATATCACTTTGATCACTATTGATCAGAGAAATGCAAATTAAGACAACTCTGAGATACCACTGCCCACCTCTCAGATTGGCTAAGATGATAGGAAAAGATAATAATGAATGTTGGAGGGGATGTGGGAAAACTGGAACACTGATACATTGTTGGTGGAACTGTGAACACATCCAGCCATTCTGGAGAGCAATTTGGAACTATGTCCAAAAAGTTATCAAACTGTGCATACCTTTTGACCCAACAGTGTTACTACCGGGATTATATCCCAAAGAGATCTTACGGAGGGAAAGGGAACCATATGTGCAAAAATGTTTGTGACAGCCCTTTTTGTAGTGGGAAGAGACTGGAAACTGAGTGGGTGCCCATCAATTGGAGAATGACTGAATAAATTATGGTATATGAATGTTTTGGAATGTTATTATTCTATAAGAAACAATCAGCAGGATGATTTCAGAGAGATCTGGGGAGACTTCTATGCACTGATGCTAAGGGAAATGAGCAGGACCAGGAGATCATTATACACAGCAACAACAATACTATATGATGATCAATTCTGATGGTCGTGGCTCTTTTCAGCAATGAGATGATTCAAACCAGTTCCAATTGTTCAGTAATGAAGAGAGCCATCTACACCCAGAAAAAGGACTATGGGAATTGTGTGGATCACAACATAGCATTTTCACCCTTTCTGTTATTGTTTGCTTGCATTTTTGTTTTCCTTCTCAGGCATTTTTTTCTTTCTAGACCCGGTTTTTCTTGTGCAGCAAGATAATTGTATAGATATGTATACATATATTGGGTTTAACATATATTTAAATATATTTAACATGTAGTGGACTATCTGCCATCAAGGGGAGGGGATGGGAGGAAAGAGGGGAAAAATTGGAACAGAAGGTTTTGCAAGGGTCATTGTTGAAAAAATTACCTATGCATATGTTTTGTAAATAAAAAGCTATAATTAAAAGAAAAGAATATCACTTTGACAGACTTGTAAAGAATGGATTGGAGAGGGGGGAGATTTGAAGCAGAGAAACCAAATATGATGCAGCTATAGTAGTCCAGGTAAAATGCAATGATGATCTAAACTTGGGTGGTAGCTTTCAAGGGGAGAGGTAGAACTGACAAGACTTGGCAATTAATTGGTTAGGTGAGATAAGAAAGTAGGAATTATCAAGGATGGTTTTGAAGGTGTAAACTTGGGTGATTGGATGGATAATGGTGCCTTTGACAAAAACCGTAAAATTTGGAAAAGAAGTAGGTTTGGGGAGATATTCAGTTCTGTTTTGAACATGTTGAATTTGAGCTGTCTGTGGGGAAAATCCACTAGACAGTTGGTTATGGAGAACTGAGTTGAACATCTTAAACTCATGGGAGCAAAGGTAATCTCCAAATGAGATAGTAAAACAAAATGAACCTAGGATACTACTGAGAGGGTCCACCCATAGTTAATGCATAGAAAGTCCAGCAAGGGCAATTAAGAAAGACTGTTTAAGCAATGACACCAAAGTTCTCATATGGGAAGTATTGATGATGTTATAGAGAGGTCAGAGGCTAAGGAGTGAGGCAAGTTCCCTTGGGTTTAGTGAAAAGAGATCATCATGAAAATAATTCATTTTTTAAAAACTTTAGCATATTTTTAAGTACATAACTGATAGCTCTGTGAAGTAGTTAGCATAAGTCCTGTTTATTTTAATTTTACTGAAGAGTAAATTGTGGCCCAGAGGGAGTCAATGACTTGTCTACAGTCATTCAATGAAAGAAATGTTGAGACCAACATAGGAAATCATGTTCTTTCCCCTATACAACTCAACACTCAGGTATTTAATAGATGTTTCCTGATTTAATTGAAGTCATTTTCTCCTAAGAAGTTGGTATTGAAGTAGGATAGGTCATACTCATGCTGTTTATCTTCACATAGTTGTTAGGAGTAAAGTGCTATTTGAATGTCAGCTTCTGTTGTTATTTGGATTTTGATAATTAGATCCAATACAAATGAGGATTACTGAATAAAAGGATACTGTTATTTCTTCCCCCTCCCCAAGATAGCAAGTAATCTGAAATGAAATTGATTTGTTTTGTAATAAAAAAAACTTTTATGAGAGCATGATTGTCCTAGTCAGAAAATCACCTGAGTAAATTATCAGTCCTGTGCTTTAGCATCTTTCAGAGATGAAGACAGGTATTTGCTCCTGTATGAGTTCTTTTTCTTTTCACAGGACTGGTCTTGTTTTCTCTTTTCATCTTTTTGAATTTCTGCATTGAGATTTGGTCTTAATGTTTGCAGTCAAACAGTCTGCAAAATGTCTGTATTGTAATAAATGGTGCCTGAGTTAATTATCACTACTCTTGTTTGCGACAGGATCTTCAGACCCTCTGCTGTCCTCTAAAACCGTTAGAACCTTTCTTTCTAGTTAGGCTTGTTTTTCTTTCTGATTTAGAAGCTATTTGTGCTTGCCATCTAAGATGATGCTATTGATTCACTTTCAGCACTTCTGATGTGCTCATGCCAAACTACTCATATTGTGTTGCCTAGTGTCTCTGGTCACATTTTGGCAAGATGGTTAGCTGGAATTAGAGTCAATTCCAGAATTTGTGGCCTTCATTGAGTTTTCCCCCCAATGAAGTAGAAGGAATGAATTTAAAAGCTTTCCTTCTTTCTCTTTCTTCCTTCTTTCCTCTTTCTTTTTCTTTTTTATTTTCCTTCCTTCCTTCCTTCCTTCCTTCCTTCCTTCCTTCCTTCCTTCCTTCCTTCCTTCCTTCCTTCCTTCCTTCCTTCCTTCCTCCCTCCCTCCCTCCTTCTCTCCCTCCCTCCTCTCTCTCTCCTTTTTTTCTTTCTCTCTCTCTCTCTCCTCCTTCCTTCCTTCCTTCCTTCCTTCCTTCCTTCCTTCCTTCCTTCCTTCCTTCCTTCCTTCCTTCCTTCCTTCCTTCCTTCCTTCCTTCCTTCCTTCCTTCCTTCCTTCCTTCCTTCCTTCCTTTCTTCTTTTCCTTCTCTTTCTTTCTTACCATATTCCTGTTAGATTTAGCACAGTCTAGTGCAATTCAGAATTTTCAAGCTTACAAGATCCACTAGCCTAAGCCTCTTGGGTAGTTAGAATTTTCAATGACTGTTTAATTGTGGTCTTCTAATCAGTGATGAGAAAACTTTATACCTGTACTGCAGATGTACTTAGATGTGATTCAGCCCTTTGTATTTACATATATTAATCAATATATATTGAAGAAAAGAAAGAATGCTATTTTGGGCAATTGCTGACATTTCTAGTTGACAGAATCTTAATTAAGCATTTTTATTGAATTTCAGTGATTCATGTTGCTATTTTATTTTATTATTATTAATAATTATAATTGCTTCTGTATTGTACTTTTTCAGAAAGTAGTGACATACATTGATCAGCACACTATGACCTTGTGAACACAAATATTATTATTTCTATCTTACAGATTAAGAAATTGAAGTCCAGAAAAACAGAATGATTTGCTAAGTACCAATAAATGTCAGATTCTGCTTTTCTCATTGGAAGTCCAATACTCTTTTCATGTTACTTCCTCAACTATTAAAGTTTGAATACAGCCCCATACCAAAACAAAATCTTAAGAACTAAGAATTTCTTTTCTTCTGATAGTCTGTCATACCTAAACACATATCGAGAGAATTAAAGGCTGATGCTGTTGCATGCCGCATTAAATATTTATTAACTATTAATTATGCTACTAATATAGCAGGAACCTCACATTTTCTGAAGGTAGAATTATATTACCATAACAAGGAATTGAATTATTTACTTTAATATTTCCATCTACTATTATTGCTAATTTGTTCTTCCTATATCTTGTTTTACCTAATTATTTGTATGTTGTCTCTGTCATTAGATTATAAGTGCCTTGAGAGCAGGGACTTTTTTTGTCTTTGTTTTTCTTTATGACTTCAGTGTTTAGCGTAGTACCCCACAGATAGTTAATCATTAACAAATGAATTTGATTTAAACTTCTTTTGGTGTTCATTGATTTTTCAGTTTTGTTTGATTTTGTGACCCCATTTGGGGTTTTCTTGAAGTGACTTGCCATTTTTTTCTCTAACTCATTGTACAGATGAAGAAACTGAAGCAATCATGATTAAATGACTTGTCCAGGGTTAGACAGCTAGTGTCTTTTAACTTGACCTTCTGAGTCTCAGAAGATATCCCAACTAAATTTGTAAAGTTATTAGCTAAGTGCTAATAGTTTTCCCAAAGTTGTTTTAACTTTTATCTAGAAAAAAATCAGAAAAGTCTGTATCCTTTCCCACAGGCAAATCTTATTTGAAACAAAACAAAAACCAACAAACTTCATTCCATTTTATAGACTTTCTTCCAGAGTTTCTTAGAAAAGTTGTAAGAATAAGTCAAAAGTTGCTTTTGGGGATGATTAGGAATGAAACATATAGAGATTAAATAATCATTGAGTAAATTAAGGAGATTATAAGAATATTGTGCAGAAGTATAGCATCATTCTGATTTCATAGATTGAATGAGCTGGAAAGTCCATCATGTGGAAGATCCAAGAGTTAGTTTGTTTTGACTGGCATTGAGGGCAGAATTAGAAGGCAGGGTGAAAGTTGCAGATATCCATTCTTTATTTTGATATAAGTAAAATTTTCTGCCAACTGGAGCAATCCCAAACTGGGACAGGCTTTTTGAAATGCTGTGGGGTGCTCTATGGCCAGAGGTGTTCAAGTGGAGAGTCAATGATAAGTTTAAGTTGGAGTAGATAATTCCTGAGACCCCTTCATCTTTTTTTTTAATTATTAAAGATTTTTATTTTCAAAATATATAGATGGATAATTTTTCAACATTGACCCTTGCATAGCTTTGTGTTCCAAATTTTTCCCTTCTTCCCTCACCCCTCCCCTAGATGACAAGCAATCCAATATATGTTATATATGTTAAAATATATGTTAAATCCAATATACATAAACATTTATATAATTATCATGCTGCATAAGAAAAATTAGTTCAAAAAGGAAAGAAAGTGAGTAAGAAAACAAAATACAAGTGAACAACAAAAAGAGTGAGAATGTTATTTGTGGAAATCCCTTTCATCTTTAAGATTCTGTGAATCCATGAAAATTTAGAACACGATTCTTCTTTCCGTATCTCCAGTTGAAGTTTTTCTTATTCTTAAAAAAAAGATGTTATTATATAAGTGTGTGTGTGTGTGTGTGTGTTTCACACCAGCATATGGGAACTGAGATCTGAAAGCAAAATGTTTCTCAAAGGTGTGGAAAACATTCTTGGAATAATACCAAGTATAATTCTTGCCCTGCGAGGACAGAAAGCTTCATTGTAAAATTTGAATTGGCAGAGAGCAAAATTTAAAAATAATGTACTTTATTTGAAAACCAACAATAACAAATGCCCTTAACTTATGATAACCTAATCAATTAACACTTCAGAAATAGAATGGGTGAAGGAATTAACTTAAAAAACCAAACAAAACAACTTAATCCCTTTTACTTCTTATATCTTCTAATTTCATTCCTGGCTTACTATTATTAATTATAGGTCGTTAGTAAACAGATAAATCCCCAAAGCTAATTATTAGTAAACTCGTATTGTGTCAAGATTGACTTTCCTGACTTGAAGCTTTTGTTTTTGGATATGGGCAATTAAGGAATTGTTTTTCCTTAACTATGCTAACTTGTTACATGGGAAAAAATGATTTATATTAGTTTATACTCAAGGAAGAAGACTCTCAAACCATCATGAGTACAGGAAATTCCCCATAACATTTCTCTCCTATTTTAATCTATTGAGTAGCAAATTTACCTATGTGGTGAGATGAACTCACTAAAACTAATTAGACTGATCTCTGGATTTTAGGTTTTTAAACTTGGTTTGCAACTCCTTAAGGGATCTCATAACTAAATGTGGGAATCGTGAAATTATGATTTGTCAGTGAATGTTTATTTTGTATACCTATTGTGTGTGTGTGTGTGTAAAAATTTCTTGTCATTGGTTCTCATCAACAATAAGGTGATTCAGACTGGTTCCAATGATCTTGTGATGAAGAAAAACCATCTGCACCCATTGAGAGGACAGTGGGAACTGATATGGACTACAACATAGTATTTTCACTCTTTTTGTTGTTGCTTGCATTTTTTCTTTCTCATTTTTTTCCTTTTTGATCTGATTTTTCTTGTGCAGCAAGATATTTGTGGAAATATGTAAGAGGAATTGCACATGTTTTAACATATATTGGATTTTTGTTGACTCAGGGAGGGGGTGGGAGGAAGGGAGGGAAAAATTAGAATACAAGATTTTATAGGAATGAAGTTTGTAGAATAAATATATTCATATTTTAAAAATAAACTTTAATTTTTTTTATTAAAGCTTTTTATTTTTCAAAACAGTGGACAATTCTTCAACATTAACCCTTGCAAAACTCTGTGTTCCAATTTCCCCCCTTCCTCCACACTCTCCCCTAGATGGCAAGTAGTCCAATATATGATAAACATGGAAGAAATATATGTTAAATCCAATATATATACAATAAATATGTATACATATTTATACAATTATACTGCTTCACAAGAAAAAAAAAGTAAAATAAAATGCAAGCAAGCAATAACAAAAGGAGTGAAAATGCTATGTTGTGAATCATATTCAGTTCCCTCAGTCCTCTCTCTGGGTGTAGATGGCTGTCTTCACTGAACATTTGGAACTGGCATCAATCATCTCATTGTTGGAAAGAGTCACATCCATCAGACTTGATCATCATATAATCTTGTTTTTGCTATATGTAATGATCTCCTGGTTCTGCTCATTTCACTTAGCATCAGTCATGTAGATTTCTCTAGACCTCTCTGAAATCATCCAGTTGGTCGTTTCTTACAGAACAATAATATTCCATAACATTCATATGCCATACTTTATTTAGCTATTCTTCAATTGATGGGCATCCACTCAGTTTCCAGTTTCTTGATACAAAAAGGGCTTCCATAAACATAAAAAAGCTTTAATTTAAAAAATAAGAATTAAAATTTTTTTCTTGTCCTGTAAAAATTTCTTGGGCTAAAAAGGACAGTGAGTTTAAATTTAAGAAGCTGTGCTTTACATCATCAGCATCAGGTAATATTGATGTTGACTTTAAAAGTCCTGCATTGAATTAGTGACACCAGTAGGAATTAAAAACAGCTTATATAAGTACCAAGTTTATCCATTCCTGCACCTGTATGTACCATGATGGTTGGCCTCTTGCCCTAATTTTATCCAATATTTACTATAGGATATCTTTTCCCCCCAATTCCACGCTCTAAATTTTTAGGAATTGCCAAACCAATTCCATTTTCCCTCTATTTTCTGCCATAATTCACAGAATATTCTACACAAATGATGTCAATATGAAGAATATGAAAATATTTTTATAATCATTGCACATGTTTAACCTATGTTATATTGTTTGCTGTCTTGGGGAGGGAGAAAGGGAGACAGAGGGAGAAAAATTTGGAACACAAAGTTTTGCAAGGGTGAATGTTGAAAACTATTTTTGAGTGTATTTTGAAGAATAAAATACTATTAAAAAAACAAATGATGTCAAACAGCATAGTTTATGATTGAATAAGAAAGTGTTAATCTACTTTTATCACTTTAGCACCAATGTAGAAAATTCAGAGAAAGGAAAAATCTTGTAATAAATAACTAGGTAAATAACACTTCATACAATAGCCCCATTCAAAAATATAAATCTTCTTCTTAAGTCTATCATCTCTTTTTCAGGAGGTTGGTAATATATATCATAAATCCTCTGGATAGTTAGTTGGTCATTGCATTGGTCCGAGTTCTCAAGTTTTTCAAAGCTGATTTTCTTTGTATAATTTTGTCTCATTTCACTCTGCCTCAGTTCTTGCTAGCTATGGTCCTTTGAAATCATCTCTCTGTTTCTTATGATTCAGAAATATTCCACTGAATTCATAACAATTTGGTTAGTCATTCCTCCACTGATAGGCATCCCTTTGATTCTGGTTTTCCTTCCTTCTTTGCTTGTTTCCTTCTTTCAAATTTATTGCATCATTTTGTAACTAGGGATAGTTATACCTTCACAGTCTTTTCCACTGGGTTATTGTGAAGATCAAACCTAATAATAGCTTGGGCACTGGAAACATAATTTATTATGCAGAACAGCATAAGTCTTGTCTAAAGCAAAGAGGGCAATAATTACCTTCTTATTCCAGAATCCAACAACAAGATATGTAGTGAGATAAAGAAGTCAGATTTAAGCTCAGTTTAAAGTCTATAAAGAGGTAGTTGAAAAATTCATAAAGAAGAAACAGCTTTCTAGGAATAATAATTGCTAACCTTTTTAGTGCTTTAAGGTTTGCAAAGGACTGCATAATTATCTTTACAGCAACCCTGGGAGGGTAGATGCTGTTATTATTTACATTTTAGAGTTGAGGAAATCTGAAAGGTTAAATGGTTTTACTAAGGTCACCCAACTTTTTGACTAAGGATCTGAATCGAAGTTTTCCTCAGTTTAACTTACTGTTACCTCCCATGGAAAGCTGTTTTTCTTCCAAAGGGAAGACTTAAAAAATATATTTCAGCAATAAATAAACAAAAAATATTCTTCTATTCTTTAGGGCCTCTGAATGCCACAATGAGGTCTCAAGTTCCCTAATTTGCCCCTTGTCTTAGCCTTTATTTTCAAACCCCTCTACAAAAACAAAGAAACAACAAAACCTTAGCTGCTGAGAAAGTTTTGTTTTTTTTTTTTTTTTCTTAATTAAATGGGAGGCTGTGAGATAACATGGAAAGAATGCAGAATTTGGAATTAGAGGGCCATGTTTAAACTTTGGCCTGATCAATTACTACCTGTGTGATTTGGACAAATCACTTAAATACTCCAAATCTTTCATCTCTATAGGATGAGTAGGTGGGACTAGAACAGGACCTTTAAGGTTTCTTTCAACTCCAAAATCTGTGTGTAAGCTTTTGATTTCTGGAGTAAGATGAAATTTTAAAAGCAGTTATATTTCAGATTAGTAGAGAATATTGAATTTGGATCCTAAGAATCTTGAAGAATATTGAATTTGGAGCCTAAGAATCTGGATTTGAATCCAACTTAGCTGCTTGTACTACTTGTGTTATTTGAGAAAAATAATTTTTTTCCCTTAGGCCTTCTTTTCTCTCCAAGATCCAAAGTCTTTTCCAGACCTAACTCTAAAAGCCTAACAGACATCAAATGATTTTGCTAATGGCATACAAGTAGCAAGTAGTAAAATGAGGATTTGAAACTGTTGAGGTCAGGAACCAAATGTTGAGGTGTAGACCATATGTTGAGGTCTACATTTGAGGTACCTAAATGCAATTAGGGTTTAGTTAAGGTCTAGTGGCGGGTTTGGGGTACAGGGAGTCAAACAGCGCTCCCCTGCAGCCCCCTTAGATTCGGCGCAAGGATACTGCGGTATATGAGGTCTAATAGTGGTGCGGATTCCCAATAAAAACATTTATTGGCCCAGAGAGCTAGATTAATAAAAGAGGTTTATTACTGAGTTTAGAGGTAGGAGATAAGTGAAGGTAGAGATAAGAAGGGCACTGGACAGAGGGTCTAGTGGACAGAGGGTCCTCACATGGCGACCATGTTAGGAATCTCTGCAAAGAGGGGTTCCCAGTGTGGTCCTTTTAAGTCAGAGACTTAGCTCGAGGGACTTTGGGGTGTAGTCCCAAAGTTGGCTCAGATCCGGGTGGGGCTGGGACAGGTCCGGACCTTCTATTGGAATTCAAAGGGACCAGGATTTGTGAGTCAAAGGGTAATTTACATTAGCTAGGGGGGTTGGGAATCAAAGATTGGAATCTTTCCCGCATCAAAACCACTTTCTCTGAACACTTTCTTATCTTACTAAATTTCTCAGATTGTGTGATGAAGCTGGTATTATGTTTTCAATAGATCCTTTTCAGGCCCATGTGCAGCCCTGTCTGTAAATTGAGATCCCCTTCATTCCCCATCAAAGTCAGAGTTCTGAACCTTTCCTTAGATTTCATTCTCTTCTGTATCTAGAGCTGAGAACTGTGGAAAGGAGTATCTTCAGATTCAGATTTATTCTAAGAGCCACCTTGGGAGATTAAAAAAAAAAAAGAATCCCAGACCTCTCCATTAAGAAATTTAATTACTATTTGAAACTGAAGTACAGACCTGCCACAGCTGGTACAACTGTGTTTCAGTCAATGACTCCAGTAATAAGAATAAACATAGATTTACAGCTGGAAGGGGGACCTCTGAAGTCATCTACTGCAGCCTCTTATTTTTTATTTTTTTTATTTTCAAAATAGATGCAAAGATATTTTTCAATATTCACCCTTGCAAAACTTTGTGTTCCAATTTTTTCTCCCTTTTTTCCTAGACAGCAGGTAATCCAATATGTTAAATATGTGTAATCTTCTATACATACTTCCACATTTATCATGCTGCATAAGAAAAATCAGATCAAAAAGGAAAACAATGAGAAAGGAAAAAAAAAACCCAAGCAAACAAAACCAAAAAGGTGAAAATCTTATGCTGTGATCTACATTCAGTCCCCATAGTTCTCTTCTAGATGCAGATGGCTCTCTCCATCACATGTCTTTTGGAATTGACCTGAATCACCTCATTGTAGAAAAGAGCCTAGGCCTTAGGTCATCACAGTTGATAATCACACAATCTTGTTGCTGCTGCATACAATGTTCTCTTGGTTCTACTCATATCACTTAGCATCAGTTTATGTAAGTCTCTTCACTGCCTCTTATTTTAAAGATGAGAAAACTGAGACCCACAGATGTTAAATGATTTTGCTAAGATAATACAAGTAGTGAGAGATCAAGAATTTGAAAGCACTTCCTCTGAAGCATTTTCTTACCTTACTCGTGACTTTAATAGGTAATACTTCTTAGTCTTCCCCTTATCTTCCTCTTCCCTCTCTCTTCACTTTTTCTTCTCCCTTCTTTTTCCTTTCCTCTCTTCTCTCAATGCCCCCCTCTCCTTCCACCCCAAACTGAGTTTGGGTGAATGTGTGAGGGCTAAATGAATATATATTTAATGAATAAATGAATGAATGAATGAAAAAGTGTTTATTTAATGTTTACTATGTGTTAAGCAATTAAGATACAAATGTAAAAGTGAAGATTTTCTATCCCCAAAGGGGCTGATAGTTTATTAGAGGAGATAGCATTTATAGGTTGGTAAGGGAAAATATTTTAGTTTGGAAAATTATGGAGATAGTGGAGCTTATTGGCATATTGAGCTAATCTTTCTAGGAGCATGATATAGTTGATTTATGATTTTCAGAATAGAATTATAACATGGCAACTGATGATGAGATGTCCAGGAATCCAGTGAATTGTGGTTAGAATTAGTAGTTAGTGGACAATTGAGACAGTTGCTAATTAGTATAGTGAAGTCAACAGCATAATATTAATTTTTTAAAAAATTGTTGCAGTTAGGTTTTTTCCCTAGAGTAAAACTTCTTAAACTATAGTTCAGGACCCCATATGTAGTCCCATAACTGAGTCTGGGGGAGTCACAAAATTATGATTAATTATCAGTAAATATTTGATTTGTATACCTATCTTATATACATGCAGTCCCATAAAGATTTTTCCAGCAAAAAGGAGTTGTGAGTGGGAAAAGTTTAATAATGCCTCGTTCTAAAGATTACTTTGAAAATAGCTTCTTCCTTTCTTAATTTTCCATTCTCTCAATATATTAGAATTCATATTAAATATGATCAGTCTTTTTGGTAGATGAGAGTTTCCTGGAACGTAAATCCAGTTTGACTGAACCTAAGTTCAGTCTTTCCCTCCTGCCTCTCCCCTTCTTATAAATGGATAATAAAATGCTCAGTAACTTAGAGTTTTTAAGCTTTATATAGAATTTAATTCATTAAAAAGCATTTCGCCAGCTACATTATAGCATAAAATTAGCAAAAATAAGAAGCCAGACTGATGTCTATATATTGTTAGGTGATATAGTGTAAAAAGCATTGATTTTTAGAGTCAGAGGAAGGATGTTTAAATTTTGCCTCCTCTGTTTACTATCTGGGGCATTTCACTTGATCACCAAGAGTTTCAGTTTCCTCATTTGTAAATTGGGAGAGGGGAGTTTGAATTACATTGCTTCTGAGATACTTTGCAGCTTTAGAAAATATTACTCTGTAATATTTCTCAAACCAGAAAAAAAAATTTCTTATGAAAGTTACAAACTTACATGCTATGTTTAATTCATCAGCAGTGTTCACAATTCACAAACCCAAGCCATCTGGCTGCTTTCTCCAAGATCTGGGTGATTTCTTTAGAGATTCTAAAAAAGCAGGTCAGTCATTGAAGTGCAGCATTCTAGAATTGAATTACGCATTTTATTTGTTTAATTCTCTTTAGATGCTGGCTGGAACTCTAAGAGTTCCAGCAGGCATGAACTTATTAGAATTTGTGTCTACCTGTGCTTTCAGGAAGGAAGAACATAAAAGTCTCATTTTAATAATAATTAATAATAATACTTAACATTAATATAGAATTTTAAGACTTGCACAGCACTTTGTGTATATCAATTCATTTGATCCTGACATCAACTTTGTAAGATGGGTTTTATTATTATCTCCATTTTACAAATGAAGAAACTGAGGCATAAAATACTTAAAAGCAGGCTAACACTGTTAGTAAGAGTCTGACTCAGATTTGTACTCAGATCTTCCTGATTCTAAGTCCCTATGTTCTTTCCATTTTTCTATCTACCTGCTCAATTTTAACTGTTAATACTCATGAAAGGATCCTGCCTTTATTTCCCTGTCACCTTTAAAACTCTGGTCTATCCCAACAGATGGAGTCAAGGTTGGGTTATGAGATGATCCTCCCCTTTCATGGCCTTACAAGTAAGAAGGATAATGAAAAAATAGAATGGAATAAGGGAAAATTCTGAAAATGTTTATCTGCAGAGAGATCAGCAATAATACTTAAGTTTTTTTTTTTAAATGTTTAATTTGGGGGGGGAGGGTTTGTATCCAATTCTTTCCCCTCTCCTACTCTAAAATCCTTCCTTATAGCAAAAGGAAAAAAAGGAACAGTTTTTTAAAAAAGCATTTTGGCAAAATGGAACAACTATGAATTGGGTATGATGACATGCAAAGAAGGGAGGGAATTGTATCTTATCCTTTCTCTGGGCCTAAGTATGGTCTTTATGATTACACAGTATTCAGATCTTTTTTTCTTTATATTTTCCTCATTGTAGTCATTACATATATAATTTTTTTCCTGTTTCTGCCTACTTCACTCATTATTAGTTCATAATCTTCCCATGCTTCTCTGAATTCTTCCCAATATTTCTTATACATTAACTTTCTATTGCCTCCATATGAAGTAATAACATTTAATTTGAATCAGTACCCAACCCTGGAAATCCCCTGTTGTATGTTTCCTTCATTCTTATTCCCTGGTACCAAAACTTTTTTCCAGGAAAATGCAGATGTAACTCACTAGTTACAATGTTAGATCTGGTTAAATTGTCGAGACCATCTAGCCTAGCCTTCTCATTTTATAGATAATTCCAAGGTTTCAAGTATGGGAGAATGGTGATATTATTAATAGAAACAGCAGAGAGAATATATTAATATGTAAAACCAAATCTTACTGCCACATTGAAGTACTTCAGCTTACTTTCATTGCATAGCATTAAAGCCCCCAACTAAAACTTTGTTATAAAAATGGAATTTATTAGCAAACCAAACATCCTACTTTGAACTGTTAAAAATCAGGTTTCTTTGACTTCTAATTTTAGAAGGAATCAAGCTGACCTTCAATTTGCAGTTGCTAACTGAAGCCCTGTTACCTGGGTTACTAGATTTACAATATGTCAGTATGCAAATAACATCTGCCCACAAGGAAAGAGAAGGACCTTGTCTGGGGGATGTCAATTAATCTGGGAAAAATTCTTCATTTGGTATTAGAGTTGGAGAGGTAGCCAAAGGTGGAGAAGAGATGGGAAAAGAAACCTGGAGAAAAGGTTTTGATGTCTGACTTTTATAGCTTTCTTCAGTTAGTTCTTTAAGGTAGGTCTGGGAGCAGTATGACTGAGATCAGTCTTGGAGTCAGGAAGACTTGGATCTGAGTCCAGTCCCTGACATACATATCTATGTAAGCATAGGCTGAGCATGGTACCTCTCAATTCTGTAAACTGATTGTATTGTAATTGATAAATTAATGTAATATATCATTGTAATATAATGTAATCTATCAATCAGCAAGCACTTATTAAGAGCTTACTATCTACTACCTCCTGTGTTAAACCCTGAGGATGTAAAGAAATAGTAAGTGCAACCCCCAAGTCTCTTAGAGATTACGGTACAAAAGGGAGGTGACAAATGCAGAGTAACCTTTAGGGAGTAATCTGCAACTGAGGGTCAAGAGTTGTAAGAAGCATTTGAACTTGATTATAATCTGATTATAAATTATAAATGAGTTGCCAGTCAAAAGAATTCTCACACTGGAAGGTCCCCAGTGAAGACATAAATAAATTAAAAAAGAAGGTATGTAAACCCAGTGATAAGATGGAAATTTTCATCCCTTGAAATCAAAGTCTCCAAAGTTAACACTCTCATATTTAGTAACCAAAAGTGGTCTTGTATGATTTAGAATGATTCTTTTTTTCTTCTTGTAAAATTACCAAAAGGAGAGCAAAAACTACTTAGCTATTTGCTAGATAAGTTAGAAGAATTTAAGAAAGGCTTTAAAAATTGGATTCTTCCTTTGCCTGTTAGCATTTTGATCCAAGTACCAATTGATAAGAAGTTTGGGGCTTTTTTTCCAGCACAACATGGAGTAGATATCAGGAATTAGGCCTCCAAAATAGTGGAGAGGATTTTCTATTTCATTCTGTTGCCCATCTGGTACATGGCATAATCTGTAGGAATTTTCTTCTGCACTGGGTGTGTGTACATCACTATGCCTACACATGCTTTCAGGCTAAGGCTTAGAGTTAAATTTGGAAAAATTCAAATCCAGAGGCAGCAAACTTCTGAAATCCTTTTTCATTAATTGGTGTCTGTCACATCAGCTATCAGCTGTAGGAATATCTTTCACTCTTCTTTTGTGTTCTTTTTAGGAGTCTAATTTTATTTTTTACTTCAAAATAAAGGTCTCCTAGCAAATTGATAAAAATGCTCTTGGGCTTATTAAACTGATTGTTGAAATGCTTGAATGTTGAAATTTTATAGCATCTGGTATGTGATTTCTATGACCCTTTCTTGTTATATGTAGAAGAATCTATGTACTTTAAGAGTCTGTAGTGGCAAATTTGTCTTTGGGGAATTTAAATAAAGGTATGATGTTTCCATAGAATATTTACATATATGTATGTATTTGTGTAAAAAAATTAAAGTCCTTTTTAAGATCTTTGTTAAGATCTTTAAGATCTTGACCTCCAGTTGCTAATTTCTCCGTAAAGGTTACTCTGCATATGTCACTCCCTCCCCCTCTCCTTTGTAATGTAATCTCCAAGAGACTTGGAGTTGCTTTTACTATTTCTTTACATCCTCGGGATTTAATACAGGCCGTAGTAGACTGTAAGCTCTTAATAAGTGCTTGCGGATTGATAGATTACATTATATCACAATGATTTATTGGAAATTTATTCTTCTTCAATAGAAACTGAATTAACTTGCCTATTGTAGAATTCTGAAAAAGGGAAAAAAATCTCAATTATTATCATTTTCCAGTGTGAGATGGAAAACTTGAGATGGGTAGCATGATAAAGTCCAGAGTTAGAAGTAGAGTCTAGATGGGAATAAAGACATGACTGACCTGAGTATTTTCCTTAATGCTGATTTATTTACTTATGTTGTGTTCAGATAACATAATATCCCTAACCATTCCTCAGTGGACAGTACCCACTTTGTTTATAGTTGCTTTCTACAACAAAAAAGGCCATTATAAACTGAACCACACCCATAATCCTCTACCTCTACCTCTGCATAGAAGGGAAGGAGAAAGGAGATGGATACACATAATTATATAGCATCCAGTTTAGGATTTTTTTGTATTCTATCCATTTACATAGGTATCATTGTGTATGTTTCTCAAAATTCTTCATTTTTTATTATGTTAATATTCCATTTAGGTTAATATGCAATTGCCTTGAATTGCCTTGAATAGATAGCTATTTTATTTCCAGTTTGTGTGTGGAGTGTGTGTGTGTGTGTGTGTGTGTGTGTGTGTGTGTGTGTGTGTTTATTGTTACTGAGAGAATTGCTTCTATCAGTATTTTGGTGTATTTATGACCTTTATTCTTGTCTTTGATCTCCTTGGGGGACATGCTTAAAAATGGGATCTCTGGGTTAAAGAGGATTGGCATTTTAATCCCCTACTCTTTTTAAAGCATAATTCCAAATTACTTTCCAAAATGACTGGATCCATTTAAGCTAGTGAAGTTTTATTATAGGTTTCCAATTTGAGGTTTGCATTGCAAGGAATTTTCCCTTTCCACCTTATCCATTCTTTTAAAAAATTTAAGCATATGCTGTATTTAATATTATTTAGCTATCTTTGTATACATTATTATTTTTTTTATTAAGGTACTTAGAAAATCTAGTTTTGGATGGGGAGAAAGGAAGAATAAAAAGAAAGAATTCATAGATTTTTTATATTTTATAATTTATATCATCTTCACTTCTTTACTTTTTTGGTACTTCTGCTGTGAAGTCTTGCCTTTATCAGAAACCTAATTTTCTCTGTAATGGATATTATTTATCCTTCCTTTTTGAAAAGGACCAATGATATCACAAGAGTGATGTCTTGACTTGTTCATGATTTAGATTTAAGTGAGATGGAGTTGCACAAAGTCATCATCATTATTTAATACCTGAGGAGAAGGAGATTTTAGCAAGCAGTTGAACGTCGAGGCAGGTACTTTTCATGAAAAATGTTTTTCTTTCCTTTCTACCTACCTCTCCAACACATAGAATAACAGCATCAATAGAATAGAGAAACAGTAGCAAAACTTTCTTCTAAGATATACCTTTGGTTTGGCCCTGTTAGACTGAGTAGACTGGATCGAAATATGGGATTGGTTGATCATCCCTGGGAGGATATCAAATTTACTGTGTCTACCTCCTGATTTCATATATAATCCAAGAGAATAGAAATTTGTATTGATCATTTAAATTTTCCCTTTCTGTTATTTACTGTACTTTGCCAAGGAAGAGATAGTCTCAATGTACTGTCTTACTATTTCTTTAAAGTTTAGTAGTAATAATAGGCTAGTGCTTTTAGCTGTATAAAGCACTTTTATAAATGTTATTTCATTTTATCTTAACCTTGGGAGAAAGAGACTATTAATTATCCCCATTTTTAAAATAAGGTAACTGAGGCAGAGTGATTTGTCCAAAGTCTCATTGCTAATAAGTGTCTGCTGGAGAATTAGAATTGAGGGCTTCCTAAGTCCTGCTCTCTGTCCACTGTGCTTCCTAGCTACCACTTCATCATTATGAATATTTTCTCTGCTAACCTAGAAAACAAATTAGCAAATGGTCTGAGTTCGTTATTGCTGAAAATGTCTTACAGACAATGAGCCTCTCTGATTTTAGCTGTTAGTCAAAACAGAGATGTCTTTTTAAATTTCTCTCCCCCTTCTTTAGAACAGTGTCTGGTACATAAAAAGTGCTTAACAAATGCTTATTGTATTGTATTATTAGGATGAATATGGTGGTAGAAGTAACTTAGAGATCGTCTTCTCCATTCAAACTCCTTCTAGTTCAAAACCCATGCTTTTTACGTTGGTCTCTCAGAAAATAGCTATCAAATCTGACACTTGACCTATAATTGATAATGATAGCAAACATGTTAGTGTAACTCTTTAAGATTTGTAAAGCATTTCTCACATATTATTCTTTTCCCCCTCCACTTTCTTGTGAAGGAGGTGCTTATATTATTATCATTCTTTTACAGATGAGGAAACTGAGGGAAACAGAAGTTAAGTGACTTTCCAGGATCTTGACAGGGTTAGGGAAGTCTCAGAATCAGAATCTGAACTAAGGTTCTCCTGACTTTAGATCCAGCACTGTGCCAGCTGGCTGCCTAGAGTGCGTGCCACTTATTAGGAACTTGCTATGTGGGAGGCACTGTGCCTAAAGCCTTTTAAAGCTTGTTGGCCTGGCTTCCAAGAACCTAAATCACCTCTGTATTATCAAGAACCATAAGAGCAGGATGATCATTCCCCCGTTCAGATTTTTAGGATGCTTCATTTCTCACTCTGGTATTGGGATTGTTAAGCAAGAATCTCTCCAGATTCTTTCAGTATGATAAACTTGTGGCTTGAGTACAGTTATTTTGTTGTATTGAAAATGTTTATAGTGGTTACTTATTTGAAGCACTTTGAGAATCCTCCAACTTACTCTATAGCATTTGATATATCTTGGAGAAATCTGTCTGGTTCCAAGAGATACAATGGGGGTGGGGTGGAGTAGTAGTTTGTAGGGTAGTAGTTTGAGGGTGAGTGAGTGGGGAGAGGTTTTTAAAAAGAGAAAGAATAATTCACTTACTAAATGACAAAATAAATTTCTCTTGTTTTTGTATTTGAAAGAAATACCTCCCTTATTAGTTAACACAGTCCCTAGGGCAGCATTAACTTGCATTGTCAGCACTTTTTAAAAGAAAGTTTGATGACTTTGAAGCATTCACTGAGATCTTGTGGTTCCAGAGTTGAGGTAGCTTGAATAATTTTTCTATATATGAACTCACAGATATATATATATTTCTATATATATGAACTCACATGAATTCTGCATGAAGTAGCCAGTTGCTTTGCATCTGGTAAGCTCTTTCTCTCCATTCT
Source organism: Dasyurus viverrinus (assembly GCA_020854095.1). Lineage (NCBI taxonomy): Eukaryota > Metazoa > Chordata > Mammalia > Dasyuromorphia > Dasyuridae > Dasyurus > Dasyurus viverrinus. Next base: position 156,031,883 of record CM037000.1, read on the forward strand.
CCCCCAATCCAGAAGACATTTATACAATATTTGCATCTCTCTCCCCCTCCCCCCCATGCCGTTTTTCATTTTCTTAGAACAAAGTATGAATGGACACCCGTAGATCTCATAAAGAAGGGCCCTCCTAGTTCTAAAAAAAATCATTACTTCTGGGCAGCAAAGGTGTTCTTTCTCCCTCTCCCTTTCCTCCCCCTTTAACCCTGTTCTCCCCACTGCTGTTCATTCTCCTTTCCTTGGGAAGATAGCTGGCTATAAAGCCAAGGTTAGTGAGAACAGGACATCTTTCTGTGCTGAGTGTCCTTGGAAGGAGTCAGGCCGCAGGGCATTTCCTGGAATAACTCACTTTCCAGAGGGTTGGGTTTTCTTGGTCTTGTGATTGACTACATGTTTACATTCTGCAGTAAACACAGGGGCCTTTGATTGCTTTCTAAAGGTCATACTAGTCACTCTTTGTCTATGGATTAAGGTTGGTTTCACATTTCTAGTAGCTTGGTGGTTCCATTGACTATGTAAAGCTTTCTATGACTTGTAAAACTTTTTCCTTTCCTTCCCTCCCCTTCTCTACCCTTTCCTTTTTCCCTTTTCCTCCGTCTTCCCTTGCTTCCCTTCATCCTTTGCCCTCTCCTTTTCCTCTTCCCTCCCCTTCCTCTCTTCTTTCCCATTCCTTCCCTTTCTCTTCCTATTTTGCCCAAGTTAGAAGTGCCATTACTTCTAATTACTCTTAAGACCTTAGACCTCCTTTCTTCCTGATTTCTCTCCAACTTAAGCAATATGATGGCCTCTTCTCCTTCCTCCCCTGGCTTATCATGTTGATGGGAAACTTAGCATGGACACTCACTTTTGAGTCTATTGCAGAGCTTAGAATTTCAGGTTTCACAGCCTTAACTTCTTCCCCAGAAACAAATGACAGGTGTTCATTGCAGCCGTTTCAGGCCAATAGTTTGGATCCTCATTAAGAGGTTGTCCCTGTTTCTACTTCCACTCATATTCTTCTTAAATCAGGGATAGGTCAGTTTGGACAGGATAATTGCAATCTAGACTATCTCAAATACCTGCTTGTCGAGAACAAGAGAAGTCACATATTCTGCCATTGGGGCAAATCTGATCACAGTTTTAATTGATGCTCATATAACTATAATGAGTAGTATATATTTTATCATTATAGCTTTCCAATTTGTAAGAAGTCTTTTGGAGTATATATCCATTCCAAAGGCAAGCAAGTTTTAGAAGACACTTAGAGTGATGATAAACTGTGATAGACTTGGTTTTTCTCAGTAATACAATGATCCAAGATAATTCCAATAGACTTATGATAGAAAATACTATTTGCATCTGATTAAAGAATTGATGGAATCTGAATGCACTTCAAAGCCTGCTATTTTCACTTTCTTCATTTTTTTAACGAGTTTTTCCTTTTGATCTGTTTCTTTTTCATAATATTACTAATATAGAAACATGTATAACATGATTACATGTACATAACCTATATCAAATTTATTCTCGTCTTGGGTGGAGAGAGAAAAATTTGGAACTCAAAATCTTACAAAAAATGAATGTTGAAAATTACCTTTACATGTAAATTGGAAAAAATAAAATCTTTAGTTTTTTTTTTTTTAAAAGAAGAGGCATAAAAATGTATCTGACTTACTTTTATTCTTTCTTTATTCTTTCATTTAATACTCATAGTCAGGTGCTTAGTTTAATGAATTTCTCTTACCATACTAAATATACTTAGAAAAACTTGTATCCTCCTTTCGTTACTAAGGGATAGCTACTCAGTGCCAGAGTAAAATTTAGTCCAGAGCTTTTTTTTCTAATAGAAGTGAACTCTTCTGTCTGTTTATCTCTCCTTTGAACTTACCGGATGTCAGGCCCTCTGTATGCCAGACTTTTGTATTTGTTTTCAATCAAAGAAGGATCTTTGAATTAAATATTAATAACTCATCTGCATCTGAAATCATTCTACCTTTCTCTCCATTCCCACACCATAGCACATAGCTAGTGCGTCATCCAGGGACCTCAAAAGACTGCATATAAACATTGAAGGGAAAAGATAAAAATGTAATGATGCATTCACTGATATACCAAAATATGAGCTGCAGGTTTGTATTTTCTTCGTGGGATCGGATATTGGTTTTGGTAGTTTATTGATTTGGCAGGGAGAGATCTGATAGAACACGGAAGAGCTTTGTACTTCTCTTTTAATCATGGTCCAAATGGAGAAATTCCTGACTGCCCATTGAATTACAAAGTTGTATGGACCTTGAGGGGTCATTTGGTCTATCTGCTTACCTTAATACAACTCTGATAGATGAAAATTTGAACTAGTATCAATTTCCAAAACAATATTTCCAGAGAAAAATCAGTATGCTGCCATCACTTCTGGCTTAAATTTATTATTAAATAGAACCCTAGACTGGTGAGTTTTTATGTCAATCAACCAGCATTTATGAAGTACCTACTACATGCCAGGAAATGTACTAATCTCTGTGATATGTGGCAATTGTATTTATCAAGGTCTTCTTGTCTGCACACTATTAAAGCTGAAGTGATCAGGGAATAATTTATAGTTTATTAATCTCCCTTTCTAAGCCTTTACTCGAATACAACCTGTCAGTTGAAGTGATTAATAATTTTAATATGCAACTAGAAGGTTGATAGTTAAAGTAGTAAAAGTAGGGGAAAAAATCAAGTCACCTGCTTTCCTACTATCCTTTCTGCTTTCCCTCCTTTTCTCCCTTCCCTCTCTCTACATAGGGTATGCATCCCTACAGATGCTCTTAAAAGCTTTTTTTTTTTTTTCTTTTGGTTCTCTGAACCCTCTCAAGACTAAAGCCAGGCTTTACTGGCTAGATTTATTTCTTACGGACCATCCTTTAAACCAAAACCATTACGATTCTCATTGATTGGCCATGAAGAGGTGCCAGGCCAATTCATATTTGGTCATTGTTTAGGTCCTGATGGACTCAGATTGAATATAAATCATCCTTTCTGCCTTGGCCAGAAACTCTGATTTCTTTCCCTCCTAGATTTATTTATTTATTTGGATTTTTTTTTTTTACTAGATCAAAGAGGAGATTCTTTGCCTCAATTACTACCCACCATTCATTGGTGGGATTTCCCCTTGCTGGATAAGATTTCCCATTGCATCTAAGACCATCTCCAGTGATCTTGATCTATATCTGGCCACTGGACCCAGATGGCTCTGGAGGGGAAACTGAGGCACAGCCCTCCCTCCCTTAAATCCAACTCACTTGCCTGTCATGGCCTCACCTCCCTGATGTCATGGTCTTCTTAGAGAATGAAGGACAAACAACTATACAAGTAGGGAAAAGCCAAGTCACCTGGTAGCATATTGTATCAAAATTCTGGTCCTTGAAGTTGTGTCTTCTTTAATAGAAGCAGTAGCAACAATAACAGTGTGATAGCAGAACTCTATCACAAAAGGAGAGAATGAGATGATAATAACTGACAGTATACAGCATTTGCTTTAAATGTTGCAAAACATTTTGTCTTTTATGAAGTCGATATTCTGGGTACTCTAGTTATCATTCTCATTAATTGTTCATTAAATATTAAGAACTCATCTGTAGTGGAAATCATTTTATCTTCTTCATTCTGACACTGTAATACATCTTGTGTATCATCTGGGGACCTCAAAGGACTGCACATAAACTTTGAAGGGAGAAGATAAAAATATAATACATGCGCTCATATACTCAAATACAAGCTCTAGATTTTATTTGTGAGGAAGTTAAAGTTAGAGAGGTTGAGTGATTTGCTCAATCACACAGCTTGTGACTGCAGATGATAGTGTGTCAGATCTGGTCAGGGAGACTTCTCTCCCCAAGTTCAAATCAGATACTTACTAGCTGAGTGATCCTGGGCAAGTCATTTCACCCTGTCTGCTTTAATTTCCTCATCAGCAAAATGAGCTGGAGAAGGAAATTGTAAAGTACTCCAATAGCTTTGCTAAGAAAATCCTAAATGGGGCCAACAAGAGTTAGACACTACTGAAAAAAGACAAACAGGACTTGTGAATTTCAGAGGCATAATTTGAATCTAAGTCTTATTTCCCTCAAATCCACACTGTCCACTGAGCTGAGCTACCTCCCTGCATGAGGCTGCCTTTCTGGTGCCTCTTATTAAAAGAGCTTTTAAATCCCTCTCCCTTGCTGTTGGAAGGCTACCCTTACCGGTGACTAAATCCTTCCATTTCCTGTGGTCTATGATTTTTCTCTCTGGGCAACTAATTTTTTTTTTTTTTTTTTTTTTTTTTTTTTTGAGGCATTTGGGTTTAAGTGACTTGACTCACAGCTAAGTAAGTGTCTGAGACCAAACTTGAACTCAGATTCCTCTTGATTCCACATGTGGTGCTCTATCCATTGTACCATTATATCCACCTTTCTTCCATCCCCAGTCTCCCCAGGTGACTTTAAATTAAAGTTTTTCCTTTCATCATTTGATTTCATTATTTCCTCTTAATGTAGGGCCTAGCTGATTCAACATAAGCTCATAACTCATTACACTTATCAATCAATCAACAAGCATTTATTAAGTACTATATTTAAACCATTATATTTGGCATTGTGAATGCAAAGCAAAAATTGGAACAGCCCTATCTCAAGAACTTATTATTTTGTGGAAGAAAGTGTACATAGATAAGTATATGTAGAATGATATCTACAGAGAAAATATAAGGCAGTTTTAGAAATGTGGGCTCTAGGATCTGAGAATGTCTTCACATAAAAGGTTGTAAATTGAATCCCAAAGGAAAAACGATTTTAAGAGATGGAGATGAATGCAATGCATTCCAGGGGGGAATAGTAAATGGAAAGACACAGAGAAGATGAATTACTCTGTTGGAGCAACAATAAGACCTGTTTGACAGGGTTATACTGTGTTTGGAGGGGGAGTAATATGTAATGAGGCTAAAAAGAGAGTTTGGGAATGGTTTGTGAAGGACTTTTAACTGCCACACTGCGTTGCTTATATTTGAACCTAGAGGCATTAGGGAATCTGGAGAGTTTATGGAATAATGGAGGGACATGGTCAGCCCTGTGCTGTTGGAAAATCACTTTGGCAACTATGTGGGAAATAAATTTCATGGATTTCAATAGGAAGACACTTGAGACGAGAGACTAATTAAATAACTGTTGCAGCAGGAGAAAGGTGAGCATGAAATAGGGGCGTAGATGAATGAGTACAAAAAAGGCAGTCTATGAAAGGATGGTGAAGAGGTAGAAATTACAAGATCTGACAATGGATTGGATATGATGCAGGAAGGGGTGAAGAGGAGCAAGAGGTCAAGAATAAAGCTGGGCTTGTGAACCTGAGTGATGGGAAAAGTGGTGGTGTTCTTGACATACATAAGGGAATTCAGAAGAGGGGCAGGTTTAGGCCAAAAGATAAGTCCCATTTTTGATATGGTAAATTTCAGATTTGTATGGGGTGGTGATACTGACAGGTCTAATAAGTAGTGATATGGGGCTGGAGCTCAGAGACTAGGGTATAGTGATACAGATCTGGGAGTCATCTTCATATAGATAACAAATGTATGAATGCAGATGAAGTTACCAAGTGAGAAAAGAAGGCTTTGAGTTATACCCACAGTTAGGTTGCATGAGTGGATAGAGTGCCTGCTAGGCCAGTAGTTTGGAAGACTCATTGTCCAGAGTTCTAATCTGGCCTCTAATTATTTACTAGTAAATGACCTGGGCAAGTCACTTTACTCTGTTTAACTCATTTTCTTATTTTTACAATGAACTGGAAAATGATATACAATTCTACTATCCAAGAAAACCTCAAATGGTGTCAGACATGACAGAAAAATGATTGAAAATCAACAGAAGGGTGCATGATATGGATGGTAAGCCAGCAAAGACTGAGGTTTGGTCAGACAAGCAGGAGGAGAGCCTAGAGACAATCCAGAGAAAAGAGAATATCCGAGAAAATAGAAAAGTCAACAATGTCACAGAGATTAAGGTTAATGGTAAGAGGTTAAGAAGGGTGAGGATTGCAAAAAGACCATCATATTTGGCAACCAATCTATCAAAAAATTTGTTAAGTACCTACTATGTGCTAGGTATTGTGCTAAGTACTGAGGATACAGAACAAGGCAAAAGATAGCCCCTGTCCTCAGGAAGTTTACAATTTAGTGTCAGAGGCAACAAAAAACAACTGTATGAATGTGTGTGTGTGTGTGTGTGTGTGTGTGTGTGTGTGTGTGTGTGTGTGTGTGTGTAAAATGAAAAGGAAATAACTGAAGGATTAAAAAGCACTGGAATTAAGAGGGATTAGAGAATGCTTCCTGTGGAAAGTAGTTAGTAGATTGTGAGTTACATTGGAAAGAGCAGTTCTCTTCTTTGGATCTACCACAGATTCTGTCCTTTTTATTATCTGTACCTTCCTGTGCCCCAGGCTCCTAATATCAACAACACCTAATATGTTTAACTACACCTTAAGTTTCTTTGGACTTTCAGTTGACTGACACAAAGGATTTCATGTGGATCCCACACAATAAAGGCCATCTTCCCTCAGTTATTCACTCAGAGTCTGACACCAAGTGAGACCATTCTGTATTTTGTTCCTACTTGATTCAGCACATTGGAAAAGATTCCTTGAATGAAGATTCATTTAGTTTTTAAACTGTAACAGCAATATATAGAAAGTCACTGGGAAATTTGGGATCCAGGAGGAAAATTCCCTTTGGAAATGATGATACCAAATCACTCTAAAGGGTGGATGTCATATAATGGACTCTAACAAAATTTCCTACTAAAGAAAAAGGCACTCTTAGGGCAGATGATAATCAATCAATCAACAAGCATTGATTGACGCCAAATTCAATCCTCCATAGCACTTCTTTAAAACAAAATTTTGATTTTGTTTTTGCCTACTATATATCAGGCACTGGAATAGGAACAAACTGAAGCATTCTCTGCTCTCAAGGACTTTGTATTATAACAATATATATCATAACATATATGACATAACATAATACAATAATATTAATATATAATATAATAACATAATAAATCTACATTATAGAACATAATATAACATAGCATAAATATAATAATAAAATATAATGTGAAAATATAGCATAAATACATATACACCGAATTAGTATAGATAGAATAAATGGGCACTAATACTTGGAGGGGGAATCAGGAAGACTTCCCATAAAAGGTGAGCTGAGTCTTGACAGAAGATAGAGATTTTTTAAGACAGAGATGAGAAGGAAGATATTCCACATATGAGGGAATAAGCAGTGCAAATAGTAAGGACATTGTTAGTCTCTGGGAATATAGCAGATGCTTAATTTTTACAGATTTCCAAAAACTCTAGGATTTACAAAGATAGAGAAATAGATTAAATGAATGTTGTCATGGTGCTATTATTAGATGTGACTGCTAGACACACCAGGAGGAAAATCCTGGTTGAATAACACCTTGTCTGTCTCATTGCCTCCATGGGAGATCAAACCATTTTCCCCTTTTCCAGATGATGAGATTCTCTAATCTTACCTAAACCCTCTGTGCTATATTGGACCAGCTCTAAGGCTGACTGGAAAACCCTAGGGCAATCTGAGAGCCTAGAACCAAACGCCTGAAAATCCATTGGATATAATGAATGTCCTTGGACCCCATTCATTTCAGGTAAATCAGCTCAAGGCTGATAATTAGGTATGGGGAGAAAGAGTGAGCCCTGATCATTTGCATGAGGATAATATTTACCTTGTTCTGATAATATAAATCCAACTACCTTCTTTTTCTTAGCTTCCTAAGAAGAAGTTGTTAAATTCTGGGTTCAGAGAATTTCTTTCCTAGGATAAAACTGTTGTTTCAGCTATTGGGAGTGGAGTGTATATACTGCTACCCTAGCCTTGCTCATAGGTTAGGACCATCCAGGTCCTGCAGCTTGGTATTCCTAGTAGATTAGGATGGGGCAGAGGGAAAGAGGTCGAGATTTGGGGCAAAGTGCAGTATGCAAACAGGGCAGGTCAGGGCCAAAAGATAACAAGAATGTGGAGGTCAGGATAAGAGGACCATCCTCAGTCTAGATATATTGGTTTAGGAGCATTTTTAGACTCATTAGACTGAATGATTATGTAGTAGTTCTTTCAGGTTCTGGTGTTTGTACTAGCACCAACCTGTTGCTTTTCTCCCCAACTTTAGCTCTTGACAGCTCCTTACCACTGTTTATGCTTCCTGTGCTGGTAAGAACTAAATTCTTGTTGCAGTAGGCACTAGTATGATATTGAATAATAACGGTATAATAGTAGCTGACATTTGTATGGCACTTTACAGTTTTCAGATCATTTTATATGCTTTTATTTCATTTTAGCTCATTTGAGAAAGTACTCTTTGCATTAGGCAGTCTTGAGTATTGCTATTCCAAATTTATAAATGAGAAAACTTGAGTCTCAGTGAAATGTGCCCAATGAACTGAGGACCTCACTTAGTGTCTTCTCTTTCCAGGATCTTTTCCACATCAAAATTTTGTTTTAAAGAAGTGCTATGGAGGATTGAATTTGGCGTCAAGAATACCTGAGTTCAAATATTTTGACTCTTAGTCAATTCTGTGACACTGGGCAAGTCACTTAACTTTTCTTAGCTTCAATTTCTTTTTCTGTAAAATAGGAATAATAATAGTACCTAGTTCACATTGTTGTAAGGATTAAATGAAATAACTTGCAAAACTGAAAATATGTGTATGACTATTATATTGTATATACTATATATGTCTGTATTATGTTAGCTATTATAATAATCCTTCTCATTATTATTATTATTATTATTATTATATTTATATATGGAGGCATTTAGCTTTGCTGTGTTTTAGGGTTTGAAGGGTCTTATGGTAATAATTAATAATGGTTAATGCTAGCATTTTTGAATGTACACCTTAGGGCTTCTTTTCTAGGGATCTCAAATTATATCTCTAGTTCAATTCAACAAATATTTATTAAGTATTTATTATCCATATTAACCAATCCATCAGCAAGCATTTATTAAGTGCTTACTATATATGAGATACTGAGCCAAGTGTTAAGGATACAAAGAAAAAAACAAATATAGGGTCTCTACTCTCAAAGAGGATATATTTTAATGGAAGAGACAACATGCAAATATGAATATGGAAGAATACAAAGATGGATGATTAATCACAGCAACTAGAATTTATATAGCACGTTAGGGTTTGGAAAATGTTTTGTAAATATCTCATTCTATTCTTACAACATTAGAATACATGCATTTATTATTCCCATTTTACAGATGAGGAAATTAAAGTATAGAAAAGGTAAATGATTTGACCAGTATACCAAAGAGTGAGCTTAGATTTGAACTCAGGTCTTTCTGATGCAAGTCCAATGCTCTGTCCATTATACCAAAGCTTTTTAAACTGTGAGTCATGAGCCTATAGGGGATCATGTAACTGAATAGGGGATTGCACAAATTTTGGCAACAGTAAAAATTATAAATATTCTGCTAAGATTTAATTCTTTTTTTTTTAAAAAAACAATAGTCTTTTATTTTCAAAACACATGCAAAGATAATTTTCAATATTCACCCTTGCAAAACCTTGTGTTCCAAATTTTCTCCCTCTCTTTCCCCCACCTCCTTCCCTAACAAGTAATCCAATGTGTTAAACGTGTAATTCTTTTATACAAATTTCCACAATTATCATGCCACACAAGAAAAATCAGATCAAAAAGGAAGAAAAAATGAGAAAGCAAACAAAAAGCAAGCTAACAATAGCAAAAAAAAATGAAAATTCTGTGTTGTGATCCACATTCAGCTCCCATAGTCCTCTCTCTAGATGCAGGTGGTTCTCTACATCGAAAGTCTATTGGAATTGGCCTTAGTTATCTCATTGTTGAAAAGAGCCACATCCATCAGAATTGATCACAAGATTTAATTCATTATGTACAAAAAACAAGCATGTCTATCTCATTAACATGCAAATTTGATTTCATCTTTAATAAATGGTAAAATTATATTTGTACCAAAGAATTATTTTAAAATAAATTTCTTCATGATTTGTTATCAGTAAATGTTTGATTTTTATCTTTTTAAGTACCTCTTTTGTATACCTGTACACCTGGGGTCACCTAAAAATTTCTGAGGCAAAAAGGGATTATGAATGGAAAAACTTAAAGAAGCTCTGCATTATATTATCAAATTATTTTTGTTTGTCCTTTATTCTCTAAGAGGACCATGACATCAGGGAAGTGAGGCCATGACATGCAAGTGAGTTGGATTTGAGAGAGGGAGAGAGGACAGTCCAAGGTCACCTGCCTCATTTTCCCCTCCAGAGCCATCTGGGTCCAGTGGCCAGATATAGAACAGGACGACTGGAGATGGCCCTGGATGAAACAGGAGATCTTGGCCTTTTCAAACCAAGTTTTCAACAGGTTTTAGTTTGAGTGAGGCTGCACCCATTCAGTGAATAAGACTAGGTAGCAATTGAAGCAAAGAATCTCCTTTTTCACCAAAAAAAAAATTCTAAATAAATGCATGTTGAATGACTATGTTTGAGGCTAGGTAGCAATTGAGGCAAAGAATGATCTCTTTTACCTAGTCAAAAAAAAATGAATAAATAAACCAGTTTCTGACCAAAAATAGAAAATGGTTGCTATTTACATTCACTTTGAGTAAATCAGGAGCCAAACATTGACCAATTGGGACTTGACCTGGAACTTATTTGTTGGGCAGTTAATGAGGGTCAGAGTGATTTGTGTTTAAGGCATGGTCCTTAAGAAAGAAACCTTAAAAAAAAAAAAAATCTAGCCCATGAATACCAGGATGTCATGGGAGAGTTCAGTGATCAATATACGTACACACACATATTCACACATTGTATTAAATATGTATGATGTGTGTGTGTGTATAATTTTTTAAGAGTATCTGCTGATAAGGGCACATATCATCAACTGACTACGTACTAAAGATATAGAAAAACAAAACTCTACTTTCAGAAAGCTTCCCTGCTATCTATGGGAAACAATGGGTACTTTGGTAAATCAAGAAGAACTCATGAAGGGAGAAAGTTGAATGTGTTTAATGTCAAGCTAAGGAATTTTATAATTTATCCTGTAGTTGATAAGGGACTACTGAAGGCTTTGAATAGGAATGACAAAGATGACTTAACTTATTCCTAAAGAAAAAGTTTTTCTCTTTGACATTCATGAAGAGTATAAGTTGGAGAACAGAGACCAATTAGGAAACTATTACAGTGGTCCAGGCAAGAGTAATGGTCTGAATGACAGATAAAGTGAATAGATATGAAAGACATAGGGTGGTTGGAAAGATGTCAATACTTTGGACAGACACAGGGAAATTTGGAAAAGGAATAAGTTGGGGGAAAAAGATGAGTTCTATTGGGATTGATTGCATTTGAGATACCTACAGGCTATGTAGTCTGAATGTCCAGTAGGCAGTTAGCTGTGTGGGAGGGATATGTGGATTATGAATAATTCATAGCAAATAGTGAATTAGAAAATTCTTTAGGGAATTTAGCAGGAAGTAGTGATAGAAGATAATGGCTTGAGGAGCAGGATCAGATGAATGATTTTTTAAAAGATTTTTTTTGGTTTGTTTTTGTAGTGTTTGACACTACTTTGGGGAAAAGAATCAGTTGACTGATAGATTAAAGATGAGAGAAAGGGAATAATTGGAGGAGATGGAAAGGGATGTGACTGAGGAAAGAGTGAGAGAGGTTAATACTGACAAGAAAATGGCTGCTTCTTCCTTATTAGAAGAAGAAAGGATTGATGAAAAATGTAGAAAAGTTTTGATGCATAAACTTAGGGAGAAGAAGGAGTTCTGGGTTAGTATATTTAAAATTCTTATTAATATCTTTTTGTACATCACCTTCATTTCTGATTATACCTCTAATCCTACCCTAGCCAAAAAAGCCATCCATTCCATTTGAAACTGATTTAAAAAATAAAAAATAAAACAACAAAGTTCAACAGATCTAACCAATATATAAAATGAGTCTGAAGTGTATGCAATATGCCATATTCATAGTCCCCAGTTCTACAAAGAAGAAAGCAAAATGCATTTTTGATTTCTTCTTCACGGAGAGAATAAGGGTTGGTCATTATAATTATATGACATTTAGTTTTAGGATTTTTTTTGGTTTTGTTCTTTCTGTTTACATTGTTGTAGTTATTGCAAATATTGCTTACTTCATTCTTTTTCATCCTATATCTTTTTGTAAGTATTTTAGTGCTTCTCTGAATTCTTCCTTTTGATGATACATTAAAATACTCATAGCAGCACTTTTTGAAGTGGTAAAGAAACAGAAACAAAGTAGATGCCCATTATTTGAGAACTAGATTAAAAAATAAAATAAAATAATATTTTTAAAGCACTTAGCACAGTGCTTGGCAAATAGTGCTAAGATCACAATGCTTGGATCCTATATCCAAGAGTTGGGAAACCTGACTTTGAATCAGCTTGTTTCCTCTCCATCCTCTCCCCGTTTCCAGAAGAAACTGAGGTCCAAAGATATGAAATGTTTTGCCTAAGCTCCTCATAAGTGTTAAAAAGTGGCCAATTAAAAAAAAAGTTACTAATTGTCTGAGGCCATATTTGAATTTAGGTTCTTGTACTCCAAATCCCACTCTATTGAACATTAAAGTCACTGTAAGTGAAAATCACTCATAAATAGAACTAAATGTGTCTGAAATCTGAACATACTGCCCATAAATTACCTTTCCATCCTGTCATCCTTAGGGCAGAGATGGTAGCTGGTATGTATCTGGGGCTCTGTATTCACTTACCACAATAAGAATTACCAGCTTGGGGGTAGTTTGTAATAACATTAATAACAACTCTGCTAGTGTGTTTGAGGTTAAAGGATGAAACAGTTATTAAGCAAATTGATGGTGTCTGATGATAGTGTTTCCAGAAATATAGACCAGGCATTAAAGCCATGATTAAGTGACTTGTCTTAAGTGAGTGTATTATGTAACCTTGCTATCACCCAGATTTCTCAGTTCTGAAGGAAGAACAGTGCAGTGAGAATCTAGGAAGATCTACCTCTCAACATCATGTATTTGACTACATGGATGATTATTTTGGGTGACTACTCTGATAATAGCTCATACTAAGCTTCAGCCTACAGTATAGAGCTGTCTGTAATCATGATTGCCAGTAATTATGATTACCTAAACTCTGGGAATTATAATAATAGATTTGTCAGTTTTGGAACTTAATTGCTCTACAGCTCCAACCTACAGCAGTTCCCCGACTGACATCAAAGCTAAAAGATTAGGTAATAAAAGGTTATCTTTTGAAAAAATCAAAGCTTAAGCCACTGACTTTGCCAATGCTTTGTTATTGTTGTTGTTATACTCAAAGTCTAAACTTTTAAGAGCAATAGATCTAATAAGGAAAATAACTTCTGTAGTTTTGCTTTGATTTATGCTGGGTTTGATTAAATTCCACATCTGTTTGTTGGTACTGTGTGTCACACACATGGTTCTCTGCTACCGGAGTTATAAAACGACATTAGTTCTGGCACTTAAAGGTATGGTAAAGAAGGGATGAAATGCCAATTTTAAAGGAATCATGATGAAAAATGCTATAGATTACCAGAGAGAACTAATGAACTGAGCACCCACTGAAATATAATTTTTGCACTTTATTTTTCTTGCTTTTTTTGTTGGAAAAATGACTAATGGAAATATTTTATATGATTTCACAGGTATAATGGGAATCATATTGCTTGTCTTCTAAATGAGTGAAGGAGAGGCTGAGGAGGAAGAGAATTTGGAACTCAAAATTTAAAATAAAAAAGAATGTTTAAAATAATTAGAAAAATAAAATGGTTGTGCCAGTAGAATCACCAAGTTGGGGTTGCAAGGGAGCTCAGAAGGCATGAAATCTCTTCTATAAAATGCAGCTGTGATGCTCTCTACATAGTGTTCATCCAGATCCTTCTTGAAACCCTCTGGGATAGAACTTTAAGCAGCTTCTCAGGCAACTCATTCTATTTTGTTCAACTAGCTAGTGTTTCCTAATATAAATCTAAAATCTGTCTGTACATATTACACCCATTACTTCTTGTTCTGTCCTCAGGGGCCAAGCAGAATAAGCCAAAAGTATTAGTCAGTAATGACAACCCTTCCATCACATTCACACTCTATAATATGCTTATATTCACGAAGTCAGTCAATAAATAGCTATTTCTTTCTTTCTACTAGACAATATGCTTATCTGGGGATACAAAAAAAAAGGCAGAGGACACTCCCTCTGTTCTCCCAGAGCTCACAGTCTAATGGAAGAGAGAGGGCAAACAACCATTACAAATAAGATATATACAGGATAAATTAGAGATAATTAATAGAGGGGAGGCATTTGAATTAATGGGGAAGAGGAAAGACTTCCTGTAGAAGGAAGAATTTTAGTTGAGATTTAAAGGAAGGTCTGGGCAAAGACAGAAGAGGAGAGCATTCCAACATGGTAGCGAGCAGTGAAAATGTCTAGAATCTGGAAATTGAATGACTTGTTCAAAGAAGCCAGTATTACTGCCAGGTTATCAAAGATATGTTAGGTGGTGAGTGTAAGATGTAAGAAGGCTAAAACTGGAGTAGTAGGGGTAGTTGTGACCACAGGTTCTGAGCACCAAATAGAAAATTTTGTATTTGAGCTTGTAGATAATTGTAAGTTATTGGGATTTATGGGAATTTGAGGATGTACATGTACAGAACTGTATTATATTTTTAAAATTTGTGTGTCTTTTATTTTTACTTCATTTCTGAGTGTATGTCTCTTCTCAACTCTTTTCAAAGAGCCATCCCTTGTACAAAGAATACAAAATAAAGGAAAAAAAGATGTTCTTGAAAGTTAGTCAAATCCATAGTATATGAAATATTTTATGTGCATAATTTGACACCTCTGCAAAGAAGAGAGGGTGATATATTTTCTCTCTGTAGCACAATGGATGGAAAGTTTGGCCAGGAAAACCTGACACTTAGTTTCATCATTAATCAAACAATAAACATATATTAAGTGTCTACTATATGCCAGGCATCATGCTAAGCACCAAAGATACCAAAAAAAAAAAAAAAGAGGCAAAAGACAATCTCTTACTTCTAGGAGCTGACAATTTAATGGAAGAGACAATAAGCAAAGAACTCTGTGTAAAGCACACTGTATAGACAATAAATAGGAAATGATTAATAAAGGGAGGCACTAGGATTAAGAGGGGTTGGGGGGAACTTCATGTAGAAGGTAGGATTTTAGTTCATTTTAAAGAAAGCCAGAGAGATCAGTGGTTGGAAAAAAAGAAGGTGAGCACTCCAGGGCAAGACTATTACTCTCAGTTTACTTCATTTTCCTCAAATGTAAACCAAAGATAATAACAATACCCAGCTCATGAGTGAAATGAAATAATATATGTAAATGTGTTTAGAACAGTTCTTGGGACATGTAGATGTTATCTAATGCTGATTACCTTGCTACTCCCCCCCCTTTTTTTTTAAAGAAAATAATCATCAGAATTTAGTTTTATATTTTTCTTTCCATTTGTATTATTATAATTATTACATATATATTGTTTTTCATAGTAAAACTCCTAATGCTGGCTTATTTTTCCAGTAGTCATTTAATATACCTGATTTTGTTATTATTATTTTTTTGTTGAGGCAATTGGGGTTAAAAAGTGACCTAACCAGGGTCACACAGCTAGGAAGTTATACCTGATTTTAAAATAGTTCTAATGCAAGGCAGAATGTGATAAATTCTATAAGAAAAGTTCAAGATGCTATGAGAGTCTAGAGGAAAGGTCACGTTTTGTGAATTAGTGAAGTTTTCATGAAAGTGGGTGTGTTTGACCTGAAGCACTGGTACAAAATCATTAAGGACAAATATCGATGAAGGTTTTTAGTAAAGAAAACATTGAGATGAGAGAAGATATAATTTGTGGAGTATGTATTGGAGAATGTTGTAAGATAAAATGAAAATATGATATAATCTTAATGCTCTTAGCATTTGGAAATGAAAGTAAAAATGAAAGGAAGAGATATTCATCTTTTACTCTGGCTCTCACCCTTGGAATATGGGCATTAGTGGCCCATTATCTCCCACTGAGCTGTTCTACCTCTGTTCACTTCCATCCTGTATAAGGAAAAAATGATGAACATGATCCCATATAACCCAGGCTCTTCTCAGGTAGGCGATGATCACTCACTTACTTTAGCTAAGGGCAGAGCAAACCCGGATTGTTCTTTTACCCTGATTTGGGGCATTTATACAAAATGTGAAAAAAAAAATTATACCACTGAGAATAAAGATTGACGATTTTCCCCTAACCTGAATTCCTGACTCTGGCTGATTTTTAAAATACCCAGTCTTCACACATACCCTTATTATAGTCACAATTGTCTTAGCTGTTTTAGGGGCAAGGCCCCAGAAATGCTGCCATGATGGAGCCTGGTCTCAATACCAGTTATGACTGCCCAGCCATCCCTTTCCATTCTCTCTGAATCTCTAATGCTGATCTTTGTTTTTCATTCCCTTGAAATGCATGTACAACATTCTGTTTCCAGTCCTATATTTCTGTTTATCTTGTTCAAGAGTTCCATAGTAAATGAGATAGAGAAAAAAAATACTGATTCTTTGAAACTACATTTCTCAGAAATTCTTCAAAACTTTTTTCTCTGTAGAAGAAACATCTATAAGAGGTTGAAATTATATAGGGAGGGTCTTGAATTTTAGGCTAAAGAGTTTCAGTTTCACTATGGGGAGCCATGAAATGTTTGTACAGTTTTGTGATGATCAAAGCTGTAGTTTATGAAGATTAGTTTGGCAGCAGTTTGCCTGATAGAACGGAGCTGGGAAAGCCTGGAATTGGCAAAAACCAATTAGGAAGCTATTTTGGTAATGCAGGCCAGAGCTAATGAAGGTCCTAATTTAAGGTGGTGACAGTAGATAGAATAAGGCAGGAAAGGATGGAGGAGAAATTATATGAGTAGAATTGATAAGACTTAGCAACTGATTAAAGGATGAAAAAAGATAGTAAGTGTTTATTAAGTACCTGCTATATGCCATACAATGTACTAAATCCTTTAAAAATATTATCTATTTCAATCTTTATCATAACTCTGTGAACTTGATGGCAAGAGTTGCTATTATTATCTCCATTGTGCAATTAAGGAAACTGAGACAGACAGGTTGCCCAAGGTCATACATTTAGTAAGCTTCAGACTGGATTTGGAATTATGTCTTCCCGACTTCTGACATAGTGCTTTATCCATTGTACCTCATAAATGCCTCTGGAGTACAGAAGTGGGAAAAATCAAGTGAATAAAAATTTTGAGCTTGAGTGACAGGAAGTTGGGAAGAAAATCTAGTTAGTTCAAGTTTTGAATAGATGGAATTGGGGTGTCAATAGATATCCAAAATGTCCAGTAGCAGCTAGGACTCTTCAGAATCTTTGGAATAAAATCATTAATTTTATTGCCCCACCATCTTATTGATGATGCTCAGTCATATTATGTGGGGCATTCATACAGTCAATTTATTATGGTTAGAGACCTGGACTTGGAGTAAGGAAGTTGTAAATTCAAATCTTCCTTACTCACTGGCTCTGTGACTCTGGATAAATCATTTAACTTCCGTCAGTGTCAGTATCCTCATCTGTAAAATGGAGAAAACAATAGCACTTACCTCTCAGGATTTTCACGAAGATCAAATGAGATGTTACAGGTAAACTTTAAAAGTTTTGCTTTTTTTTTTTTTTTTTTTTGTAAACCTTTTTTTCTTTTTGGGAAAACTGTAAAGTGCTAGCTATTTTGCTATCTTGGGGAAAGAATTTGGAATTCGAGATCTTGCAAGGGTGGATGTTAAGGATTATTTTTATATGTATTTGGAGAATACTAGTTGAACATAGTATTTGGAATACTATTGGGAAAAATAAAGTTCTGGCTATTATCGTTACATAACAAGTTTGAAGCACTGTGTTAGGTTCTGGGTATAAAGTCTAGTGGACACAATGAAGGATAAGACATAGACCATGAGAGTCTTTGCCTTCAATAAGTTGTCTGGGGCCAGAGAGTTACCGAGGTTATGAATTTCTATAGTTGCTTTAGGCTGAATTTGTATATTAGAGTGATGGATAGATGGAGGGTGGATTATAAGAAACTGAATAAAAAGTTATAAAGAAAAAAAATGAAGAAATAGTCTCTTTAAGGAGGTTGTACTATATAGGTTTGCTGCTCCTGAATTGGAAAATAGCTACTGACTATTAACCACCCCTATTGACCACAACTTTGGCCTTCTACCTCTGGTAGCTAAATGATCAACTCCTCAGAATGGATCCTCCTAAAGGGGGATAAGAGCCAGGATGACAGCCATAAAGGCTCTGCTGCCTCTCTCATTTGCTAAGGATGAACTTCCCTTCATTTTCAGCATCTCTGACTCCATCCCTGTGTGGGGGGATGTGAATTAGTCAGCCTGTCAATTTCAGATTGACATTATTAAATTAAGACTGATAGGTCTTTTGTTCCTTGGTCAGAGCATATTGCATGCTTCTTGAAAACATCCAGAATTAACAATAATGTCAGAACTGTCATGGAAGAAAACCTACTATTTGGAATAGTAGTCAAGGAAAAGGCTGGATTTAAAAGCCTCGTCAAGAACAAGACATGGAAAAATGTGTGTTGGTGGGGCTGCTGGGTTTCTGAACGTAATCCATTTTCCACAGTTCTTATAAGCATATAGGAAACGAAGAATTATGAGGATCATTGACCTTGGAGGGGTGATTTGTGATTTGAGTTTCAGGAGAGGGGAGACAGAGACTTTCTAATCTGCTAGTCGTTCCTTGGCTTTGGGGGTCTGAGATAGGGAGGAGAATTCAGTTTGTCTTAAAAACTGGGGTAAAGCAAGGCAAAACAAAGGAATTAAATGTGACTGTTCATTTAGCAATGACATAAAGACTTACTCTAAAATGGGATCACTTCTGTCAAAAAAGAGAAAATCAAGCCAAGAGGGCACTACCACCTCCAACCCTTTTCACTGCCACTGCTGCACCCGAAGATAAGGTCATAGGGGTCTTCCTTGAGTTCTGCTGTGAATTGGATTTGCTTCTTCTGGATGCTACTTGAATAGGTGCCTCAGGTGAATGGTGCCAGATCCTTTAAGCCTTTCTGCTTGTTTGTGGCTTCTTTTTCCTTATTATAAACATGACAAACATCAATGTACAAAGAACAGAAAAAAAAGATTAGTAATTTTTGAATCTTGTTATACCCAATTCATTTTACATATATACATATGTTTATCTTCTTCATACACACACATATATAAAACATTCAATAATAATAATAAAAGCAAGCATATATATATTATATATATCACTTTAAATTTTGCAAAGCACTTAACAAATATTATTTTTTTTTTGTCATCAAACCAACACTGGGAGGTAGAAATGACTTGTCCAGGCACATATCTAGAGGCAGCTAAGTGACTCAATCTGTTCCCAAAATTGAATTCTCCTAATAGGGAAAAAAATTGTCAGAGATTACATAATCTTTGACAAGAAAGTGAAGATCATAAGGGCACTGATTACAATTTTCTCACTGTTGCCCATTGAAGATGAGGGAGAGAAAAATTGATTTGAAAAGTAATCAGTTAGTTAAGAAGGCATTGCCTGAGAATGGGATTTAGGATTTGAATTTAGAATTCTGCACCACGACTTAAAATATAGATATGATGATTGCAGGGAAAGACATATAATATACTTAACAAATGTTGCTAAGAATATATTGAGTACTTGACCTGGAGTCAGAAAGACCTGAATTCAAATGTGACCTCAGATTCTTGTTGGCTATATGACTCTGGGCACACCACTTAACCTCTGAATGCCTTAATCTACTGGAGAAGGAAATGGCAAACCACTCCAGTGAATTTGCCAAGAAAACCCAACAGAGGGTCAAGAAGAGTCAGACAGGACTGGACTGAACAACAACACATCTAGGAAGTGTCTACTGAACAACAACACATTTAGGAAGTGTCTGAGGTCAAAACTGAATTTAAGATTTCCTTACTGAACCATGTAGCTGCTATATTAGTTCCAAAGTAGTTCGGATTGTATTTTTCTTCATCTGAACTTTCTCCTAAAGTTCTTAGAATGTTTTCTGCAAGTTTCAAAAAGTGCTTCATTGATGTTTCTTCTTCCCTCCCTCTCTCTCCCTTCTTCCCTTCCTCTCTTCTTCTCTTCCTCCCTCCCTTCCTTCCTCCCTTCCTCCCTTTATCTCTTCTTCCTTCTTTCCCTCTCTCCCTCCCTTCCTCACTTCCTTCCCTTCCTTCCCTCCTTCCATTATTTCTTTCTTCCATTAATATCATTAGTCCCACTTTTGGGCCTTTCCTTTTAATCTTAAACACAGGCATTTAAAAAAGGTTGAGGTTTTTTTTTTTTTTTTTTTGATGCTTCTTATTTTTATATTGAAGTTATTTCTGAAACTATCCCTCTCTCTTTTGTGTGACCAGTTGGCCAAGAAGACATTGTCTGAGAATGGGATTTAGGATTTGCATTTAGCATTCTGTACCATGGCTTAAATATAGGCATGATGAATTCAGGGAAGATGTTATATACTTAACAAATGTTGCTAAGAATGTATTTGCTGAAAATCTTGTAGAACTTTAAACTGGGGAGGGGGGAAACAACATGGTATAGGAAGAAGGTACTTTTGTGTACCTACCAAAAGAGATACTATAGTGAGAAAAGGTATGGTGAAGTAAGAAGAATAACAATTAAAATGCTCAGAAGTTCACAGGAAGCAAAGTCCAGGAAAGGAGTTAACAGAAACACCCAGGGCTAAAATATATGTGTGTATATATATATTGAAACTCCCAAAAGATTGTAGAATCAAAAAAATTTGACAGTTACAAGGGACTTTAATAGTTTTCTAAGGATTTTACATATTTAACATATCACATTTCTTGCTGTCTTGGAGAAGGGAGACATAAGGGAGGGAGGGAGAAAAATTTGGAACACAAAAGTCTTGCATAAACAAATGTTGAAAACTAATTTTACATGTGTTTAGGAAAATAAAATGCTATTGAGAAAAAAGTAGCTTTTTAGTTCAATCTGTACATGAAAGGAATCCCTACTATAATATACTCAACAAATGGACATCCAGTATAAAAGGTTCTAATGCCATATAATTGAGACTTGGAGGGATAAAATCATAAGAAAGGATGTGGATCTGATTATACATGCTTGATTCAAAAGAAACAGGATGGGGAAAGGGGAAAAGAGAGAGGAAAATAGTATCCCATATTAAGATTCTGATTTTTTCTATATTAAGTTGCATTAATAGAAAAAAAAATCTAGGAATCAGGTTTTCCTAAGAATCATAGAGGAGAAGCCTGGTAGGAAACATTTGGATGAAAAGACAATAGAAGTTAAAACAGAAGAAACTTTGTCATTGACCATATAGACCAAAACTTTTTAAACCCCATATGAGGTTATGTAATTAAATATAGGGGTTGTGAAAAATTTGGTAGTTAAAGGTTTCTGAACTCAATGACCAAAAGTTAATTCAAAATCAAAAGCATCATAAATCCAAAATGTTTCTGGCAGCTTTTGCCTGTTACTTCATGTTATGTCACTGCAGTATTGGTTCTGAGCTCACAACATGCACATTTTGCACTGCATATGCAAAAATGATACCAGACACATGTCAGCCCAGATTTGAGATGAGGTTTCATAAAATTTTATTAGGTGAAAAGGGGCTACAAAAAGAAAAAGTTTAAGAAACTCTGCTATAGAACACTTGAATAGAAAGAAGAAATGGATGATGAAATGGGCAAATAGCTTTTCAAACGGACACATAAGCATATATGGTAGTGTTAAGAGATTTCAGTTATTCAAACATATGCTGTAGTATAAAACAACAAAAAGCAAAACATTTTTACCAATAAAATTTCATCTGTCAAATCATGGAGGAACCAAAAAGAAAAATTCTATTCTGGACCTGATTTTTATGAAATTGAGGAACTGCTTATTGGGATGGAAATGATGGGAATCCTGAAGTGAAAGAGATATTGTCTTCATCCTAGAATTTGTGATTGTTGTTCTTGAGTTGTTTCAATCAATCATATGTGACTCTTTGTGACCTCATTTGGGGTTATTGCAAAGAAAGATACTGGAATAGTTTGTCATTTCCTTCTCCAAGAATAGCTGAAAGTCAGTGTAGTCTAACAGGCATCTTAGATTTTGGTAAAGCATATTTCAAGGGATTCGGAGAAAAGGCATGTAGGATCATATGACTAAAATTTTACTGGGAAAGTCATTCCAACAGGAATGGGATCTGCTTAAAAATGTAATTCTGAAGACAGAAAAGAAATAATTCTAGTGAGGATGAAAAATGGATACACAGGGAACTAACCCAACTAACTTATATTTTAAAAAGAAATATGCAGAAATATAGGAACAAGATTTGATCCTGTCAAAATACTGTCATAGGTACTATGAACTGTGGCTGGCAAGAGAAGCTTAAGGAAAACCAAAAAATACTATATTGGGGCAAAAGGGGAGGATGAAAAAAGCAATTTTCTGTTGGGGGTGTATTGAATGATAGCTCAGTAACTGAAAGCAGAGGAAGTAATTGCTTAATGCTTCTGTTTGATCCCACAGGGAAGAACCAGGAGTAGAAGCTGCAAAAAAGGGCAAATTTTGAGGGGGAACTCTTTTATCACAATTATAGCTATCTAAAAATAGAAATAGATTACCTTGAGAGCTGATAAGTTCCCTCTTCTTGAGAGTTTTTAAGCAGAACCTAGATGACAACTTAAGTTTTTAGTGTGAATTTGTGTGTGTGTGTGTGTGTGTGTGTGTGTGTGTGTGTGTGTGTGTGTGTGTGTGTTTGTGTCTCCCTTGGATTAGGTGGCCACTGAGTCAGGACCCTTCCAACTCTTCAATTCTTTAATTTTGTGGAAGACAGTTATGGAAAAACACTCCCTTAATAATTTGATATGACATTGTCCTCAACATTTTGCTCCTGAGGAGAGAAGAAATGTGTATTTCTTCAATCTGTTCTCTAGAATTATTATTGTTTTTTAGTTACTCAGTGTTCAGTTGTCTTTTTTAGCAATCATTTCTTTTACATTGTTATAGTTACTGCATGTAGTGTCCTTGTCATTGTCAGTTCATATAAAACTTTCTCTTGCTCCAAATTTTACTATTTCTTGCAACTCCATAATATTCCATGGCATTCATGTATCCATTTCCTAATCCATGAATACCCAATTTGCTTCCATTTCTTGGCTGCTACAAAAAGAACACTCCTGTGAATACATAATATATCTTTCTGGGGTTATTTGGCTTGATTTGTTCATCTGATGGCAAAAATAGTTGGTCTTTTAGGTCAAGGCAACAACCCTAGACACTTCATTGATTTTGTCTGTCTACCTATCTATTTTCATATATATCTATTGGAACCTAGACTTTACCAGTTCACTGCTGGGGTGATATTTGGATTGTATTTCAGCATTATCTATTTGAGTTGTTCACAGATATACAATTCACTGGGCAACTGAATAACTTCTACTTGTTTTTCAGCATTTGTTTGTGTATAGAGTGAATTGTTTAGGGTGTCATCTAGATAACTTTCTAATCTGTATCTCTCTAGAAAGACTTGGTCTTTAAAATAAAAGAAAAAAGAATGTCTAACATATGTATTTTTAATATGAAATAACTTGCAAACACATAAAATATATTACATCTAATCCTATTCTCATTTTACAGATGAGGAACCTAAGGACTTGAAATCTGATGTTCTTTCTAGTATTTCTTTAACTATTAAAAAAAACCCAACACTTTATTTTCATCTTCCTTCTTTTTTTCCTTGCATCCTATTTCTGCTTTCAACCTCCCTCCTTTCTCTTCCCCCCCAGACCCCTATCCTATGCTATTTCTAGTTACTATGACAACAGGGGACAATAACTACTAACATCCTTAGTTTTCTGCTTTCTTATTTGGCCTTGCATTTTTTTTTTTTTAACATCTGGTCTAATCTGTGTTGATGGCAATTCCTCAAGATATATATGTGAACAAGACTTTTTCAACATGAATGTTCCAATTATCCTTGTTGTTGCCCATGTAGTTTTACAATTATTTGTGATTTTTATTCACTTTTCCAGAACTGTACTTAGTCTTTTATTCATTTTTGTTCATATCCACTCATTTGCATTTTTATTTTTCTTTTCTATCCAGTGACAGGGAATGTGTCTCTCCTGACTTGATTCCTTTTGTAATTGACCAAGAGTCACCTTGAGTCTGACCCTTTTCTCTTTCATCTTGGATCTAAACAGTCCTTTGGTTTGGAAAGAACTTAGCAGACTTTATTTTATATTACCCTCATATGTAATGTTCTCTGGTTCTGGTTATGTTCCAGCCATTTGGGGATGTTCCATTTCCTACTTCTGGCCTTGCCTTAGGCTTCTCTCCCTCTGCTGCCTGCCTTCCTGAATCTCTCAGGGATAATACCACCAATACCATCTATCTTAAAGTCTTTATTGGTTCTGTTCTCTCCCTGTCAAAAAATTATTTCTTATATATTTTATCAGGCAGGTAGGTGGCATAGTGTTATGGAGGGACAGTCCTGAAACATGTTCCTGAGTTCTGATATGGTCTCAGACACTTAGTAGTTGTGTGACCCTGGGCAAAATACTTAACTTATTTGCTTAAATTTGTCTTCTGTAAAATAAGCTGGAGAAGGAAATGGCAAACTACCCCAGCAGCTTTGCCAAAAGAACTCCAAATGGGATCACAGAGATGGGAAATTACTGAAATGAATGAACAACAACAAATATATTTTATGTTTGCTTATCTATATACCTGTTGTATCGCTTAGAAGAGTGGATTTTCTTTAAGGCATAGACTGTGCCTTTTGTCTCTTCCCTATTCTTCCTCTGTGACCATCATTCATTAGCTTTTGCTTATTTGAGGTTCATCATATCCAAATTTATGACTCAGACATATATCCTGATGGCTATTATTTTTGGCAAGGATGGCGAACATTTTATCTGCCAAGGGCCATATTGATATTTATAACATCATTCACATGCCATACAAAATGATCAATTATAGAATTCAGGAAGTTGGAGTTATTGTATCTAACTTTCAGCTCATCATTATGTAGGTTTGCCTTAGCAAATGATTTCACTGGCCTTATATTGCCTGCAGGCTGAAGTTTCCCATCCCTGATTATGAGAATGCAGAAAATGACTAATTAGTAGGTATTTTTTTCTGAATCAATGATCATAGCATATGTGCCATTGGAAGATACCAAATCGTGGACCACTAGAAAGGGCTAAGACATATATTAAAATTCATGGGAAGTACCCTAGCCAGAGCCAGTCAGAAGGACTTATCTCTCTTAGAGTAGGAATGTGTGAAGTTGTGAAGAACTTCAAATGTTGGTTTTTTTTTTTTAATAGTTTATATTGGATGCTAGAAGTAGTAGTCACTGGAGTTTGAGTAATTAAGTGACATGAACAAAGCTATGATTTAGGAAAGTCACTTTGTTAACTATGTGGAACTATATGGAATTGGGGATTGTCATAAGGCAAGGAGATCTAATTCTAGACTGTGATGATAGTCTGGTTAACAGGTAATGAAGGATTAAATTTAGGTGTGACTTGTGAGTTGAGGGAATTGTATTTAAATGAGAGATCACCATAAGGTGATGGAAATTATAAGATTTTGCAAATGACTGAATATATTGACTGAGGAAGGAAGAATCAAGAATTGAAAGAATTGTGTGAATCAAACTGACTCCATTTTGAGGCTTAAATTTCATTTTCCTGTAAATTCCACCTGCTTGCTCATCATAGAAACTGAATGACATAATTTTTCACTTCTGAAAAAATCTACCTGTTCCTTCTCCCACCTTTTTACTCCCAAAACTTGCTCATTCATCTCCCAACTCAGAAATTCCCTAATCTTTCCTTCAATAAGAAATCATATTAATTCATTTTGCATCCTAGTTTATGTCCTGTTAATTGTTTGCTTTTAAGGCATTAAAAAAATCTGTTTCCTCTCGTATTTAGGGTCCATTATCTGTTGGGGAAGACTGTCCTTGATTTATTATGCAGTGTGTCTTGCCAATAGATAAAGATACCTATGAGACATGCAGCTCAAAATGTCTGATAAGATCAAATCCTTTTTTTTTTTTTTTTTTTTTTTTTTTTTTTTTTTTTTTTTTGGACATTGCCAATATGGGAATTTGGTTAACTGTCCATGTTTATAACAGTGGTTTTGTTTTTCTTGCTTTTTCAATCCTTGCTTGAGGGTGGGGAGGAAAGGCAGGAAGGAGAAAAGGCTGGTATTTGTTTGAAAATAAAGCAAAATTTATGCTCTTTGATCCAGCAGTATTTCTATTGGGCTTATATCCCAAAGAGATCTTAAAGAAGGGAAAGGGACCCACATGTGGAAAAATGTTTGTGGCAGCTCTTTGTAGTGGTAGGAAATTGGAAACTGAGTGGATACCCATCAATTGGAGCATAACTGAATAAATTATGGTATATGAATAATATGGAATATTATTGTTTGGTAAGAAATGACCAGCAGGATGCTTTCAGGGAGGCCTGGAGAGACTTAGATGAACTGATGATAAGTGAAATGAGCAAGACCAGGAGATCATTATACACGACAGCAACAAGACTACACAATGATCAATTTTGATGGACGTAGCTCTCTTCAACAGTGAGAGGATTCAAACCAGTTCCAATTGTTCAGTGATGAAGAAAATCATATACACCCAGAGAGAGACCTGTGGGAACTGAGTATGGACCACAACATAGCATTTTCATGCTTTCTATTGATATTGCTTGCATTTTGTTTTCCTTCTCAGGTTTTTTTTTCTTTCTAGAACTGATTTTTCTTTCTTTCTTTTTTATTATAGCTTTTTATTTAAAAAAAGTATGCATGGGTAATTTTTCAACATTGACCTTTGCAAAAACTTCTGTTCCAACTTTTCTCCTTCCCTCTACCTCCTTCCCCTAAATGGCAGGTAGTCTCATACATGTTAAATATGTTAAAGTATTTGTTAAATACAGTATATGTATACATATTTATACAGTTATTTTGCTGCACAAGAAAAATCAGATTTAGAAAGAAGGTAATAAAATAAAATAAAAATAAAAAAAACTGATAAATTGGAACTGATTTGGATCCTCTCATTGTTGAAGATAGCCATTTCCTTTAGAATTGATCATCATGTAGTATTGTTGTTGAAGTGTATAATGATTGCCTGGTTCTCCTCATTTCACTTAGCATCAATTCCTGTAAATCTCTCCAAGCCTCTCTGTATTCATCCTGCTGGTCATTTCTTATAGAACAATAATATTCCATAACATAAATATACCCAGCCATTCTCCAATTGATGGGCATCCATTCAATTAGAACTGATTTTTCTTGTGCAGCAAGATAACTGTATAAATATGTATACATATGTTGGATTTAATACATATTTTAAAATATTCAACATGTATTGGACTACCTGACATCTAGGGGAGGGGATAGAAGGAAGGAGAGAAAAATTTGGAACAGAAAAAAAATTACCCATGCATATGCTTTGTAAATAAAAAGTTTTAATTAAAAAAAAAAAAGAAAATAAAGCAAAATTTAACTTTAAAACTCCCTCAAATGTCCATTAAATGGTTGGTGATGTAAGACTGGAGTTTGGGAAAGATTATAGGACTGGATAGATTTGGAATTCATCTGCATAGAGATAACTGAGAAAATGTTAGATTATAGGCTTTGGGTTTGAATAGTGCACTAGAAATCATTTAGTCTGATTGATTTGTGTTATATACAGAAAAAAAGAGCCTCGAAGAAAATGATATGTCTAAGGTTACATATGTGCCTCTAAGGGACACTTGTCACTGGGACAAGGGGAATTACAAGCTATATCATGCCTACAACTACCTCATCCTAAAACAGAATTCTTCTGCCACCAGTCCTCAGCCTTCATGGGCTATATACAGAGATGAGTTGAATGGCTAACTTTCTAGAAACGTTTTAGTTCCTCGTTTCAGGGTTTTTGGTGGAATCAAATGAGACATAGGGAAAACACTTTGCCAGTCTTAAAGTGCTATTTAAGAATTACCTATCATTATCCTAACTGTGTGACTCTGGACAATTTATTTAGCCTTTCTGTCTAAGCCCAGTTTCCTAAGTAAGGATAATAATAGCTCCTCCTTCTTAGAATAAAAAGTATTTGTTAAAAGCACTTAGCACAGGGCCCAGCACAGAGTAGGCACTTCATAAATGCTTGCTTCCTGTCTAGATACTGATAAAAGGCAATGGAATTAACATCTTTCTTCCTTTTTTCTTTGCAGTACAAGATAGGACAACTGTACATGATCAGCAAACATAGCCATGAGCAGAGTGACCGCGGAGAAGGAGTGGAGGTTGTTCAGAATGAACCTTTTGAAGATCCTAACCATGGCAATGGGCAGTTCACAGAAAAGCGGGTGTATCTCAACAGGTGAGTTCCAAGAATTGTTTTCACTCTTTGAGAAACTTCCTGATTAAATATGAATATTTTTCAAGGAGCAGCTCACACATTACTTGCTCTGGACAAACTGAACTAGAGATACTAATTCCTGGTATAAACTGTTTTCTGGAAAAAAGTGATAAACATCTTTTGCTTGGTGTACAAGCCAATTACTTGCTAGATTTGACTTCTCAGCAGATTGTAAAAACTAAACTTTGATTTTACTTTACTAGTGTTAGGATTATCTTTTATTGTTTCATCTTTGACTAGGAATTGAATCATCCATTCCTTGCTGACATCTTCCTGTTTTCCCGGTATTGGTTCCAGATACTATTTGGGCACCAGCCATGTTTCTTGATTCTCTACCCTCATCTCCCTACCCCAACCCCCAGTGAAAATGACAGTAAGATTAAATCCTGTCTTAAATGTCACAGAACTTCTTTTTTGTTCCTTCAGTCAAATGACAGCATTAGTATGAAAGAAAATAGCTGAGCCTCTAATTTTTTTCTCTAAAACTTAATTTTTCCTTATTCTAAACTTGACAAACATCATCAACCATAAATATTTGCATATATACAAAGAATAGAAAAAAAGGAATAGTATAGGAAACAACAGATCCTAATCATAAGCCTTTTAAAAGAACTATATAATAAATTAAATGTTAATTCCAAAACTGTTCAGCTTATTGCACTTTCTACTATTCTTTCCAGTACATTTTTTAAAAACCTTTTTTTCTTGTTGTTACCATCACCAGTCTCCCCTCAAAAAAAAAAAAAAAAAAGCCTTCCTTTCAAACAAATAGCCATAGTCAAACTATGTTATAGAATATTGTTGTTCTGTAAGAAATGACCAACAGGATGATTTCAGAGATTTACATGAACTGATGCTATGTGAAATGAGCAGAACCAGGAGAACATTATACATGGCAACAACAAATCCATACATTGGCAATATCTAAAAACATCTTCTGCATGTCTGGAGTATTAAATGTCTGAAAAGCAAACATGTTTAAATATCACGAGTCTTCAGGAGTTGTGATTGGTCATTGTATTGATCAGAATTTTTAACATCTTTCCTTTTTTTTTTTTTCTTTTCAGCATTGTGATTATACAAATTGTTCTGCTGGTTCTGCTTACTTCATTTTGCATTAGTTCATACAAATCTTTTCAGGTTTTTCTGAAACTGAACCATTTATTTCTTACAGTACAATAAAATTCTATTATATTTATACTTCAATATTTTACTCAGCTATTCTCTAGCTGATGAATACCTCCTTTAAAATTATTTGCTATTTTGTTATAGCAAAAAAAAAAATGTTCCTTTTAATAAAGTTAGCTCCTTTCATTGGCTTATAATATGTTTCTATGTATCTTGGTGATGTATCCATTTGTTACTTATTGTGGCATATGGTATGATATGTGGACATAAATTCCCTTTCTAACAAATTGCTTCCCAATTTTACAAGCATTTTTTGTTAACTAGAAAATTCTAATTATGCTTATATATTCTAATTCTTGTCAGTGGGTTTATTGAACACTAAGCTATTATATTTTCTAACTTCTGGGTTTTCTGTCTCTAATTTCTTGTATTATTAAATTTTTCCATTTTAAAAAATCAATATTAAATAGTTTTGATCATTGTTGATTTTTAATAGATCTTGAGAATGGATACTTTTAAGCTCTCTTGCTTCCTAGATTTTCCTTCATCATTTCCTTTAATATCATTTGTACTTCCAGATAAATTTGTTGTGTTTTTTTGTGTCTAGTTTTATGAGGTGACCCTTTTGTAGTTAGACTGATTCAGCACTCAATCTGCATATTAAGTTACATAATATTATAATTTTTATTATATTGGATGTAGGAACCAAGTCTCAAAATATAGTACTACATAGTAATAATGATCAATACTATTTAGTACTGGTTAAAAAATAGAGAAGTTTATTACTAGAAAGATTAGGCACATAGAATGCAAAAGAATGAACACAGAGAAAAATTGAAAGACACCAACTTCTGGATTAAGAAATCACTATTTGACAAAAAAGTATAGGAAAACTGGAAAGCAGTTTGGTAGAATTAAGTATAGACTAACACTTCACACCATATACTAAGATAATGTATCTATTTGGCAAATTAGAGGATCAAGGAGGAAATGATCTTACATATTTATGGATGGGAGAAGAGTTCACAAGGATAGAGAAAATCACAGAAGATAAAATGGCCAGTTTTGATTATGTAAAATTTTTAAAAGTTTTGAACAAACAGAATCAATGAAGTTAAAATTAGAATTTAAAAAAGGTAACAAGGGAAAAAAAAATCTTCATAGCAAGTTTTTGCAGTAAAGGTCTAATGTCCTAGATTTATGTGGAACAGATTCAAACATAAATTGACAAAGTAAATAGTTTATTTTCAAAAGAAGAAGTCTAAGAATCTATAGCCACATGAAAAATCGTTTCACATCATTAATAATTTGAGAAATGTAATTAAAGCAACTCTGACATTCTTTTTTTTTTTTTAAACCCTGAAGTTCTGCTTCATGACTATCAAATAGTCAAAGGTGAAGAAAAGAAAAGGAATAGAAAATTACAGTTGTTAGAGGAATTGAGGGGAAACAGTCACACCAATGCAATATCAGGGGAACCCTGAATTGGTTCAGCCATTTTGGAAAATAATTTAGAACTATATCCAGAAAGTCAGTGAGATTTTTCAGTACTCTCAGTGACCTTGATTTATTGTCATCACATAATGAATGGCCTATAGAGCCCTTATTACACATGTTTCTTAGATGGCAAAATGACACATTTTCCCTTTCATAATCCAGAGCTGCCTCAGCCTGGTTTGGTGCTTCAGGTTTCTTGTCAAAATGAAATGACACCCTTGTAGATCATCTAACAGTTAACAAAATGAGCTTTATTTAGCCATAGCTGAGAAGGGACATTTAGCAGACATGATAGATTCATTTAAGTGCATCTTCTCTCCTTTGTTGGTCATGATGATCTGCTGGTCAGAAGCCAGAGAGAAGGAGCCTTGGGTGACCTTTTCTTTTCTTTTCCTTTCATTTCTTTTTTTTCATTTAGGCCAACAGTAAGTTATACCACTAGCCCGGGCCTTAGTTCATTGAGCCAATTAAGTCTTGAGAACCATTTCAATACTTTTAAAGGAAAACTTAGCTTAACTGTGTGGGGTTGTTTCAACAACTGTCCCCAAGGGAGAGTTTGTTTTTCCTATCTTTGTATCACCAGTACTTAACACAGTGCCTGTCACATAGTAACATAATAGTAGCTTAATATAAGCCTATCTCTCCATCTAGCTATTTATCCATCTATCTGTCTATATATCTTTCTTTCTTTTTATATATCTAATAATTGTGTATGTTCTCTTGCTTCTGTTTATTTTATTCTGCCCCAGTTTATATGTAGTCCCTTGTTTCTCTGAATTTCTCATACTCATCATTTTTATACTACATTAATATTCCAATTACATTCATATCCCACACTTTATTCAGCTATTTCTCTAATTGATGGCCACTAGACTTTGTTTCAAGTTTCATGCTACCACAAAAGTCTTGCTGTGAATTTCTGTATTGATTTTCCACAAAGTTTCTTCTTTAACACTTCAATCACTTTCCTAAAGTAGGACCCTTCCATTTGGCCCAGAATGTTGTGATTAAAAGTTGGAAAATTCTCAAAGGGTGATTCAGAGTGCAATGACCAAGTGTCAGTGCCAAGGGAATAGTCAAATGTTTTAAAGAGAAGTAGCCTTCAAACTACTCACTAGACTTCATCTGCAGACCTTCTTCCATCCACTACTGCTCATTCCCCATTGGTTAGTAAACTTCCACCCCTTCCTACTCTCCCAGTCCCTGTGATAACTGAATCCTCAATTGAATTGAATTATTCTTTCACTGCAGATAGGTTTGGGTCCTGTTTCCAAGGTTTCCATGAACTCTCTTAGGATCTGTCCTTTAACTGGAGAAACTGTACTCTGATTAAACTAAGCTCTTCTCATTTGCCCGGGGATGTAATACTAGGGAATTCCTGCATCATAATGAAATGCAAATGAGTTCGAGCCAACTCAGTTATTAATAGCTGTGAATTCCCAGGATTTGGAGCCAGTTCAACAACCAACCAGCTGTTGCTTTGCAATGGTAGCTGAGCTGTGGGCTGGGCCCTGGGGGATGTTTCCCTAAAATAATTAGTTCTTCACTCTCTTGCTTTGGCATCCCTAATTGTGAAGGATAGACTGAAATGGAAGGACAGATATGGAGTAGGAGTTATCTCTGGAGCAAAGAGAGCTGAAGAAGACGCAGGAGGGCAGGAATGCATTGGGTTTTTTTTTGGCAGATAATTCCATTCTTTTTTCCCTGGGATTCCATTAGGGAAGATACTGTACTCATTAAGAATAGAGAAGGCTTAGGAAGAAAAGCTTCTGTTCAGTCCTAGAAACAAACATAGGATTTGCCCAGGAGAAATATGGTTTTTAAGATGCTGTCTCACCCTCCCCAAGATGTCTGATGGACTGTGAAATTATAAAATGAGCCTATTCCACCTTAAGATTAAAAAACACTGAGGCACAGAGAACAGTCTAATTATTTTATTTTTGTACATGTTCGAATATGCAAAAAACAGTAAATCTTTATGGAATCTTTCACTGTATGAGGTATTGGGCATACATTAGAGTGAACTATGCCCTCAAAGAGTTCTTGTTATGATAGGAAAGACACCATAGACATTGAACATAGTTTCAATGAAATTATAAACTGCCTGACATTGGCCAAATATATAGTCATCTAGTCATCTTCCTGAGTTCAAATGTCTCTTCAGACACTTATTATTTGTGTGATTCTGTTTGCCTCAATTTCCTTATCTGTAAAATGAGCTGGAGAAAGAAATAGCAAACTGCTCCACTATTTTTGCCAAGAAAACCTCAAATGGGGTCATAAAAAGTCAGACATGATTGAACCAACTAACAACAGTAAAGAACAGGGCCAGAGATAAGGCAAGAAGGCATTTCAAGCATAGGGGATTAGAGCATGAGTATGGGAGATAGAATGTAGTGAATAGTGCACATGTGGATGAAGATGGGTTATAGATAATAAGATTAGAATGGGAGTCAGCACATAAACAGCTTTTTAAGTGCCAAACAGTACTTTATATTTGATCCTAGAGATAAGAGAGAGCCATTAGAATTTATTGCATAGGGAAATGTCATGGTTAGCTCTGTGCCTTAGGAAGATGAATTGGATAGTCATGTGGAGGATGGATTTGAAAGAGGAGAAACTTGAAGTAGGGAAGACGATTTGGAGGATATTGTAAGGGTGTAGGTTAAAAATGAATAATCCATTTCCTGTAGTCAGCTCAGGTGACTTGGTAGAATTATCTCATTCATTGTTGAGATTATATTACAAGGAAATAATGATATGCATAAACCACTGAACTTTATGTGGTTTGTTAAAATTTGTGAAGCATTTATGTACATCATCTCTTTTGTTTCTCACAACTTGAGGTAAATATTACAATTGTAACTATTTCCAGCTAAGTAGTGCTATAATTAAAGTTCTGGCTTTGGGGTTAAGAAGACAAGTTCAAACCCTACCTCAGACATGTGAGTTGTATTGCCCTGGGAAAATCACTTAACTGTTCAGCCTCAGTTTCTCATCTATAAAATGAGGATAGTAGTAACACCTACATCCTAAATGTTATTGTGAGGATCCGAGACAATATTTTTTGAAGTGCTAATAAAGAACTATGTACACACTAGCTATTGTTATTAACAGATGAGGAAATTGAGGTTTTGGGAAGTTAAATAAATTTCTGAGGGTTATAGAACTAGTACTTTAAAGTATTGGAGGTGAGATTTTTAACCCAAGTCTTGAGTGATAATAGGTAAGTTTTATATGCTGTAAATCAGCTGATGATACAGGCACTAGAACTAAAACTGAGGACAACCTGCATTGCAGGTATATATTAAAGAACATATAATCTTGGATCTGGTTCACTTTGTCTCCAGAGACTCCTCTTTTTGTGGACGGGATAAGCTGGGAGATACCCTGCCAGGAACCTCTTGAGGGACAGGCAATCTGCAACCAAGATGGTGCTGGTTCCGTGATCCTTCCTTTGTTTTTCTGTCTGCATTCTCCCTTCAGTCTAGAATATATATCACTTCAGATAGTTTTTGCCTTAGGGCATCATGTTTTTGGTCTTTTCTCCCCCACCTTCCCCTTCAGAAGAAAAGCCCCTTTTCCCATTAGTCTAAAGGGAAACTGTCCAGTGCCAGCCTAGGAAGGATCTAATATCTTATTTTGCTTGTTCCTACCAAAAAGTAATGAAATAAAAGTCACAGTTAGATTGCCAACATTTTTCAGGGCAAGTATAAAATGGAAATCAGATAAGTTATGTGGATTAGGGTAAATGGTTATGAAATGTGATAAAATATCGGTACTACAAAGGACAATTTCACTGGAGAAGTCTGCTCTTAGCAGTTTCTAGGGTACAGGTGCTAAGAATCAAGGGATATGTTGAAGGGTTCATCTTTTTTCTCTGAAACCTCAATTTGTTGCTTCTCCAGTATATGCTTCTCAAGTCTAATCTCACTTCAGGCATGCATCATCGGTGAAGTCAGAGGTCTCCTAGCCCAATCAGGGATCACTTCTTCTTCTACATATCACGTGGCTATCTTTATTTATTTTTCTTTATTTCCTGAGTCCAGTCAGGGATCGCTTCTCTTTCTACAGGCAGGGCTTTTCTTGGATTTATTTATTTATCACATAAACTATCTTTTCCTTATTTGCAGGATGCAATCCTTGAACTCTTTGGTCCCTTTGTTATGCTCAGCAGAAGGTGGTTTAGTTCCTGCAAGTTCCAGAGCTAGTTAAGTGATGAAATGAATAGAGCAGTGGAATTGGCTTCTGGAAAACCTAAGTTCAAATCTGCCCTCAGATACTTACTAGTATCTAGTTGTGTGAACCTGAGTCAAGTAACTTAATTTCTTCCTACCTTAGTTTCCTCAGAAAAAGGGGATAATAATAGTGCCTACCTCCCAGAATGGTTAAATGAGATAATACGCATAAAATGCTTAGCACATAATAAATAAATGCTTCCTTCCATATTCCTAGAGCATTTTAAAGTTTTCATAGCCCTTTTATCTCTTTTGATCTTCACGGTAGCTCAGGGAGTGCTTAGGATTACTGTTTAATAAATGTCTAAGACAGAATTGGAACTCAGGTCATCTTGATTCCAAGACCAATACTATTTATTTTGCCACCTAACCATGATGTCTGTCTTAAGATCAGACATTATTAGACGTTTTTTGTGTCATGGACCTTTTTTGATGAAGTCTATTGGCCCTTCTTAAAAGTAATGTTTTTAAATGGATAAAACAAAGGCAAAGAATCACCATAGAAATTTATTATATTGAAATATAGTTATCAATATTTTAAAATTAAAACAAGTTCTTGAAGCCCAGATGAAGAACTTTTGCTCTAGACAATGACCATCACCCCAAATCAGATGGGAGCAGTATTTTTAATTTTATCCCTTTTGGCAACAGTTCTATGTATACCATCTCCCTAATCCCTTTCTACTGAAGTTCTTTGGGGGGAGAATCTAGTCTGGTGTTAGGGTGGAGGTGTGGCTGGCATGGGGGGTGGAATTGGAGAAAAGATGGAATCTATTTTAAGGTTTGTTTTTCAGTCATGAACTGTCATGTTCTTCATCAACGTGGATTCTAGATTAATTAGCCGGTCCTGGCAGGTGCCCGTCAGGGAGAGTTGCCAACTTCTAACTATGATGCCTCTCTAATATTTGATTTGATCCGTGTGGAGAGAACAACATATCTCCCATCAGCCCTAAACACCACATTGTGTACTTGCTGTATAAGGAAAGAATGTTCTGTCCGTTCCACTGTTAAGCTTAAGTAGCCCCTTTCCACAAGACATAGGAACCCTTGAAAGGTCCTTAGGGTTTGAGGATGTGAGATTTTGTAAGTTCCTTAATGAGCCTGTGTATTGTTAGCATTAAATGGGAAGTGTTAGCTAAAATCTCCACTGTTTACTTCCCAAACTGAAGCCCTGGCTCTTTGCCTTCCTCTCTATATGGTAGCTAATACAGGCCAATGAGAAAACCAGTTAAAATCAACATTGTTATCCCATCCACTTGAGAAAATTTTGATTAGAGAGGACAGGACAAAGTGGGATTGATCCTTTATCCACAATTATGGAAGTTAAAGCTAGAAGAAACCCAAGGAGTCATTAAGTCCAATTTCTTCATTTTATAGATGAGGAAATTCAGACACACAGACTTGATTTGACCGGGCTTCGGGTACAAACTGAGTGGCTATAACTGAATGCCTCATTCACACACACTCTCCTACTTCATTTTTATTATCAAGCATTGGTCCATAGCAGTTGTGGCTTTGTACTATTCAAGTGAAACATGCTAGTCCCCTAAGGGAGGAAAATGTGGAAAGTGAGAAATGGAGCAACAATGGGAGGTAAAGAAGAATTGACTGATTTAGAATTTCAAGTGCACGATGATGTTAATACCTATACTCACTCTTACTGATTCTACCATCATCTATTATTCTTTCCAGTCAGTATTATGTTCGTATGTATATGAGGAGGTGTTGTGAAAACCTGTTGTGAAAACTTTTATTTCCAGGGTATATATGTCAGGATAGCTATCATTCCTTTTCTCTTCCTAATTTCTTTCCTAAGTCTAGCCCGGAGGAAAGAGGAATTAGGTAAAATCTAATTAGTTCAAGTATTCCTAAATGTGTTTTTGTAAACTGGTGGAGAGTTCCACTCAAATTCACATCTCTTTACCTAAACATACAATCGTTTTAGAAGAACATGTGGCCAGAGACTGAGCCTGTCTTTTCCATCTGCTGTTCCTGTTGCCAAGCTATTTCAGTTAAGAACAAAATTATTCCTATTACTCATTTTCTGATATGGCAGTCTCTGTTTACTGATCTTGGGCTATTTAGAAAGGGAACCCATATAAGAAAGAGGCACCTTTGGGATAGAGAGGAAGTTGAATTAGTTCTTAATAAACACTGGAGCCTATTACAGAATTCAGTTAATATAATGGCTTATTTGCATGCTGTTTTGCAAAGGATTTGCATATTTATTGTTTACTTATAGAATGTACAGGAACAAGCTTGATCCTTTCTTTATGGTCACTAATTGCACTCTCTATTGAAAGTCTAGAAAGAAAAGTGGTGGCGTTCCAATTGTTTAGTGATGAAGAGAGCCATCTATACCCCGAAAGAGAAGTGAGGGAACTGAGTATGGTTCACTCTTTTTGTTATTGTTTGTTTATATTTTATTTTGTTTCTTTTTTTTTTCTTGTGCAGCTCGATAATTGTATAAATATGTGTGTGTGTGTGCGTGTGTGTGTGTGTGTGTGTGTGTATATATATATGTATATATATATATATATATATATATATATATAGGATTTAACATATATTTCTACCATGTTTAACATATATTAGACTACTTGCCATCTAAGGGAGGACATGGGGGAATGGGGGGCAGGAATTGGAATACAGGGTTTTGCAAGGGCTAATGTTGAAGAATAGTCCACTGTTTTGAAAAATAAAAATAAAAAAAAAAGTGGTGGACATATATCATCTGGACAGATTTTTTTTCCCCCCAGAAGATCATAGATTTCTTTTTTTAAGGTCCAAAACAGGCTTCAAAGATTATGTAATCTATTTCTCTCACTTTACAAAGAAAGAAATAGATCCAGTAGGGGAAGAAAAAGGGGTAAGATCTCACTAGCTTAGGGACAAGCTCACATGGAAGTTCCAGGCAAGAATTTATTGGTGATAGGGGGGACTTCAAGAATTTATCAAAGATTGCACAACCATTGAGGAAGAGGAGAACAGAAAGAAAGATTTTTCCTGTTCCAATGTTTTCTTCTTTTCACCTCTGTCTCTGTCTCTGTCTCTCTTACACACACACACACACACACACACACACACACACACACACATACACACACTTTTCCAAATACATGCAAAGACAGTTTTCAACATTCACCTTTGCAGAATCTTGTGTTTCAGATTTTTCTCACTACCTTCTCCCTCCTCAAGTAATCTGATATAGTCAACCTGTCTCTTGAAGTTGATATTTACTTCTGAAGAAGTAGTAGAAAATAGACAAATTCTATTTTCCTTATAACCAAAAAGGAATCCTTATTGTGCACACTCCCTGAATAGACCTGTAAAGAGACAAAACCCATCACCTTCCAAAATAGCCCATTTCACGTCTTGACATTTCAATTGTTAGCAAGTATTTCTGAATATCAGGCCTCATTTTTTTGTTTTTATAACTTTCACGTCTTGTTCCTGATTTTGCTCTCTGGGGCCAAATAGAATAATCTTTCATATGCTAATCCCTTCTAACACTTGAGTGCAGATAGCTATCATGACACCTGTAGTTCTGTCTTCTTCCAGGCTAAACATTCCATTTCCCTGAATTGATCATCATAGAACATGGACTCAAGGTATTTCATTATTCTGATCATTTACTACCTGTGGATTCTCTCCAGTTTATCAATGATGTTCATTAGATGTTTGTCAGGCTTGCCTGACACTTCATGACCCCATTTGAGATTTTCTTGGCAAAGATTCTGAAGTTGTTTGTCATTTCCTTCTCCAGATCATTTTTCAGAGAAGATAAACAGCATTAAGTGACTTACAAGGCTGTAGTGTCTGTAGCCAGATTTGAACTCAGAAAAGTGAATCTTCCTGATTCCGAGCCTAGTGCTACATCCACTGCATTGCTCTGCTGCTCACATTTTTTCCACAACACTACTAATAGTAATAATAATAACTAATGTCAATAGATTGAATTTATATAGTGGTTTCTGGTTTGCAAAGTGCTTTACAAATATATCATTTTATCCTCACAATAACCCTAGATGATAGACCTTTTCATTATTTCCATTTTTCTAGGTAAAGCTGTGGTATTTTCCATTAGTCCAGTTCATTTTGGATGAAGTTATGCTGACATTTTGTAGTCACTGTTTCCTTTTCTCAATATTTACCTAGCATCTCTTTAACAATCTGTCATTGCAGGGGATTGAAATATAAATTCTGATACAATAAGATTAAGTCAACTTTGTTGGTTTTGCAATGGTGACTGTTGAAAACTATCTTTGCATGTATTTTGAAAAATAAAAAGATATTATTGTTATTATTAAAATGTCAACCTTTCTGGCCTAGACTTTGCAGACTATTTTCTCCCCAGTTTTGAAAATCAGGACATTTGTCTTTCTCCAATCTTGTGCTACCTCTTCTGTTTTCCACAGTTGTTCAGATATTACTGATAGTGGTTCAGCCATCACATCTGCCAGTTCTTTCAGTATTTCAGGATGCCATCAGGTGCTTATTTACAGTTTCCCCTCCACCAGTTTCCTATGCCTTTTTCAGAGGACTATCTAGGTCCATGTATGGGTGTGCTGGCTTCCTTGTTGTGATTCCACTTTCTGCCTCTTCTGGTTTCTATGTTTACTCAAAGTTATACTGTCTTTTTTGGTGAAACTCTTCTACCAGGCCTTAACAGCTTACAGCCCTTCAAAGAACAACCTTAATAATGTGGAATTTGTTGATTTGTAGCTTTTGTTGTTACTCATGAGCTTGACTTTTTGTGACCCCATTTGGGGTTTTCTTGGCAAAGATAATTTGCAAATTTGCAAATTCCTTTCCAAGCTCATTATAGAAATAAGGAAACTGAGGCAGATAGGGTTAAGTCACTTGCTCTGGGGCAAACAGCTAGTAAATACCTGTTGTGAATTTTGAGTTCAGATCTTCTTGACTCTAACCACTGTGCTAACTCATTGCCCCCACCAAAATGACATGAAATTTCCAAAAAACTTCTTGAATTGGTGAAAAATGAAGACAGGAAGGCAGTGCAATACTTCATTATTTAAAATAAGTCCTACTTATTTGAGCATAATCTTAACAAAGAAATGAGAAGGCATCAAGATAAGACTATATTTTCTTGGATAATCTCTTCATTAGAAAAGATTTTAATTGAAAGGCTATCTTATGTGGAAGGGAGGGCTTTCTGCTAATTTGGGAAATACTTCTGTTGATTCCTACTTCTGACATTTAATGTAGTCATTTAATGATTATTCTCAATCTCAGTTTCCTCATCTGTAAAATGGGAATAATAAT
Source organism: Dasyurus viverrinus (assembly GCA_020854095.1). Classification (NCBI taxonomy): domain Eukaryota; kingdom Metazoa; phylum Chordata; class Mammalia; order Dasyuromorphia; family Dasyuridae; genus Dasyurus; species Dasyurus viverrinus. Next base: position 156,072,584 of record CM037000.1, read on the forward strand.
ATTTTATAATGTCTTTTAAGATTTTATTAAGAAAAATTTTGACAAATTTTAAAACACTCAGTATAGATTTATAGAAATTTATTATAATTATGCCTTCTTTCCTTCCCCCTTCAGGGCCTAAAATATGTTATTTGTACTGATTTTTATAGTCCAAAATGTAAGATTTACCAAATGGCATGAGATGTCTCATGAGGTTAGGAATATCAGGACTAATTAGGCTTACGCCTCAGGTTGAATATAACTTCAGAACAAGAAGGATTGCTAAATTTTAGGCTACTAGTGAAGGAAAGATGTAATTTTTGTCCCTAGAAATCTTTTAAAAAGAAGAATCCTTGGGAATGGTTTAGGATATAAAGCTTATTTTAGGTGAGATTATGATTGTAAAAGTGATCATAAAAAAGGCACTTGTGATCTCAGCAAAAGTCGTAGGAACTACTTAGGATAAAATACTTGGGAAACAGCATATAGTTATTAAGATTTGAGTTCAAATTCCAACTCTACTATCTGCTCTTATCTACTAAAATAAATTACCTAACCTCTCTATGCCTCAATTTTTCATTTGTAAAATTAAAGGGTTGGACTGAATGACATCTAAGATCTATTCTAGCAGTAGTTCTCAAATTGGTGACACAATGGGGTCAGGAGCCTGAGGTCAAATCCCACCTTAGATTCTCACTATAGATTCTTTTGTTGTTGTTGTTAGGGTTTGCCTGGTTCTTTATGGTTTTCTTGGTGGAGATACTGGAGTGGTTTACTATTTCCTTCTCCAGCTCATTTTACAGATGAGGTAACTGAGGCAGACAGGGTTAAGTGACTTGCCTAGGGTCACACAGCTGACACAGTGACATACAACGCACTTGGTGCACCATGGCACCACTTAGCTGCCCTTATATAACTCTGGACAAATCATTTAATCACTGCTTTTACCTCTTTTTCCTCATCTGTAAAATGAGGATAATAAAAGCCCACCTACCTCCCAGGTTTACTGTGAATATCAAATCAGATAATGCATGTAGAGCATCTTGCAGACCTAAAAAAGATGTATAATGCTAGCTATCCTTATTATTACCTTTTAAAAATGTGATATTTTCACAAACAGGAATGACCACCCATTGATATAATTGTTCAATTTTTCTTTTATTGAGATTTTCTTAGGAGCCTTTCTGCTTAGCCATCGTCAACAATATCATAACTCTCAATTGGTAACTGAATTACTTTTGAGCTCAGTGGTTCTCAGTATGTAGTCCAGGGCCTCTTGGAGGGGGGGATTCCATGAAATTCTTTCAGATGGGTCTACAAGGTTAAAACTATTATAACATATCCAAAATCTTTTAATATTTAACATGATAATATTGGTAGATATAACCCTTGTAAACAAAGGAGATTCTCACTGATATTTAAAGAATATAAAGGGGTCCTCAGACAAAAGTGTTTAAGAACTACTGTTCTAACTATGTGAAATGAGGAGGAGCCATAATTTTCTCTCATTACTTAGCAGTAGCTTAATAATAGAATTAGGATTCTTCTTCTCCCTTCTACAAGTTATGTGACTGAAGTAAGACTTTCTGTTTACAGGACAGTTATTCAAAACTTACTTGTCCTTTGAAAACAGACACCTCCTCAAAGATAGAAAGGTCCAAATTATACCAAAATCCTTATAGTGACACTTATAGTAGTAGCAAAGAAATAGAAACAAAGTAAGACTCTGTCAATTGAAGAGTAAGTCAAATTTTTGTGTGAATAAAATGAAACCTTTACTATTCCATAAGAAATGAGGGACATGGTAAACAAAGGAAGGCTTAGGAAAACTCATTTGAACTGATGGGCATCTAGGTGGACAGTAGGAAAGGCTTCAATCCTAGAAGCTGGAAAATCTGCATTCAAATTCATCATCAGACACTAACTGTGTGACCCTAAGCAAGTTACAGAAATCTGTTGAATTCAGTTTTCCTCATCTGGAAAATGATCTGGAGAAGGAAATGGCAAACTCTTCCAATATTTTTGCCAAAGAACCACAAAAGGGGTCAAGAACAATTGGATACTACTGAAACAACTAAACAAGAAGGAAAAATGACTATATAGCAACATATAAACTGATGCAAATGAAATAAGCAGTACCAAGAAAACAACATACACAATGATTGCAGCAATGGAAATGAAAAAGACCAACAACAATCAAAAATTTAAAAATGAACCCACTGTAATTATAAAGACCTATCTTAGTCTCAAAATAATGTTAAACTCACAAGCATCTATTAAGCATCTACTACATGCCGGTCCTGTGGTAAGCATTAAAGATACAAAGAAAGCCAAAGAGACCCTGTCCTCAAGAACTTCAAAATCTGATTGGGAATGGGGTTAGAGGAGGAGAGAACACATGAAAACAGATAATCTTAGAGAAAAGGCACCAATATTAAGTAGGATCAGGAAAGTTTTTTTGTATAAAGTAGGATGTTAACAAAAATTTTACAAAAACCAAGAAGCTATGAGGAGTTGAGAAAATTACATACATGGGATATAGGCCGTAGAAATTTAGTACTGAGAGATGGAATGTCTGGTATGATAGCAAGGAGCTCTGATTATTAGACTAAGGGATACATGGGGTAGGATGAGTAAAGTGTAAGAAGCCTGGAAAGACAGGAAGGGCCCAGATTATGAAGAGCTTTAAAAGTCCTTCATAAAAAGATAATATGGAAATGTTGAGTTTGAGTTACCCATGAGACTTCCACTTTGAGTGTAACTGTAACTCAATGGAGAGAATAGGGCCAAATGTATAGATTCATCTATATAAAGATGATCATTGAATCTTTGGTAGCTGATGAAGTCATCAAGGAAAATATAGTATAAAATGAAAAACAAAAGGGAACCAGGGACAAAACTTTGGGGGACACCTGCCATTGGACGTTGTGATATATATATATATATATATATATATATATATATATATATATATATATATGAAAAATGAGTAAAGGAGATTGAGGAGGAGAAATGGTCAGAGAGGAGGGAAGAGAACCAAGAAAGAGTGGTATCATGAAATCCTAGAAAGGTGAGAGGATCTAGAATAGGTAAAGAGTAGGAAAATGATATAAACTCATTTTCCCTTGAAAATAGAAGTAAAGGACACTTTCGGGATCCAAGATTTTATACTCCTTCTCTGGGCATGGATCACAATCCTGACATGTTGCTGAATTGTTCATGAATTGCTATGACTGAAAAATTTGCAAGTCTGTGAACAGTGTGATTGATGGATGAACCTCTATTTTTAAACTTAGGTTGGTCTTGAGATAACACTAGTCACTAGTGTTATAGTCACTAGGCTTGGATTTAAGGTCTTTTTAGTTTGTTAGGACCCCTCACAGCTTCTGAAATCTGGGGTTTTTTACATACCATACTGAAGAAAAGAACTCTAAGAGTAATAAAAGTTGCTGCATTTACATAGCAATTTTAATTTGATATATATTCATACTACTCAGATATACACACACATACATATATAATGTATGTTAATTGGGGCTGTATAATACAAATATAATCTTATTTTATAGAGGATAAAACTGACACAAGATTCAAGTTGCTCATCTGATGGAAGGGAAAACCATAATTCTAAACTAATAATAATAATAGCTTTCATTCATATAGCATTTTAAAATTTTCAAATGACTTTAATTATAATAACTAACATTTATATAGAGTGTACTTTATGCCAGGCATTGTGCCTATGCTTTACAAAGAATATCTCATTTGATTTTCACAACAACTTGGGAAGGAAGATGCCATTAGTATCTCCATTTTATAGATGAGGAATCTGAAGCAAATAGAGGGTAAGCGCCTTACCCAGGTTAGTAAGGTCTGTAAGATAGTGAGACTCTGATTGGAATTCTGCCCTTGTTCACTCTAACCCCAGTAGTCAATCAATGCATTACCTAGCTGCTTATACACACACACACACACACACACACACACACACACACACACGTATACACACACTCATTGATCTTCACAACAATTTTGGGGAATAAGTGCTATAATAATTATACTTTGTTATTAAATATGGAACATTAATGATTATAATGTTTATTCTTTCCACGATACCTGTTCCCATTTTACAGATGAGAAAACTGGAGCCAAAAGAGATTAAGTGATTAGTTCAGGGTCACCTAGCTGAAGAATGTTTGAGGCAGAACTAGAACTCATATCTTTCTGACTTGAGTCCTGTGATCTTGCCATTTACACTCCAGCTGTCTAAAATAAAATTTCTGGCTTCAAAGCTGATGTTTGTTCCACTGTGCCACCTTTCTTCTCCTTTTATGGGGAAGTAGGAGGTATTATTTGATCCACTAGGAGACTGAAATATATTTCACACTAAATGGAGCATCTGAATGGCAGAGATGACTCCTTAGAATTGTAGGACACATGACAGCTGAGATCATGAAAGTGGCAGCAACCGTGGGAACTAATTAAATTTCTTTTTCCTTTTTAGACAGACAGTGATAAGTTTTTGATGTAGGGAGAAAAAACATTTACTTTCTCAGGGGAATCAGATGGAAATAATGACTTTCCAAGGGGAATTGGATGTCTAGGAAGAGGCTTGTTAGGAGGCTTAAAAATTTACAGGAAGCTTAGCATAAAAAGAAGACTGAAAATTCCTCGAGACCTAGGTCTTGTAAATAACTTATATCAAGATGGCTTCCTTCCCAAACTGATTTGAATGGAATCAAATAAAGTCTTATTGTCAATTTCAGCTAAATGAATCCTTCTCATATTGAATAAAGCCATTAATTCTAGTATAAAATTGACAGTATGTTGGTTGACTATATCAGCTACAATACTCTTGCAGGGGTCCTCAAACTTTTTAAATAGGGGGCCAGTTCACTGTCCCTCAGATTGTTGGAGGGCCGGACTATAGTAAAAACAAAAACTTTGCGTTGTGGGCCTTTAAATAAAGAAACTTCATAGTCCTGGGTGAGGGGGATAATCGTCCTCAGCTGCTGCATCTGTCCCACGGGCTGTAGAGGACCCCTGCTGTAGAGTAATGACCAGTTCTAAAAATGATAAGATTCAATGCAGATTTTTCTTGTCTGGGAAAAATAGTAGCCTTTTCCAACCCAGGGCTTGGACCAGAAAACCTCTCTTTGAGAACCCTGGCTCCCTCAGCTTCATTTTTTTGTAAAATTGGGACAGTATTTGGATTATCTACCTCAAAATCATGATGAGAATGCTCTGTAAGTCATAAAGCATAATTGGGACAGATGTGGGTTGTTTTAATGAGGAATAGGACTGTGCCAAGAGATTTTTTTTTTTCAAATGGCTCAAAAAGGGAACGAAATTAAATACTGTGTAAGAGTCCTGGGACCTCTGACAAAGAAGTTGTGACCAAAATACTAAGGAATGTTACAGAAGATTGTATGGTGCAATAGAAACACCACTAGCTTTGGAGTTTGAAGACTGGGTTTGAATACTGGGCTTTACTCTTTGCTCCCTGTGTAAAGCTACTTTATTTCTATGAACTTTGTTTCCTCCTCTGTACAGTGGAGTTGTTGGAGGAAGTGACCTATAAGGTCTCTTCCATTTGTAAATCTGATCCTTTAATCCTTCAAGGGAATGTCAAGGATTCATCAGGCTCTGAATTTGTGGCTAAAAAGGATCAGCTCAGAAGGGCCCAGCTGATTGGTTTTATTTTGTTTTGTTTTTTCATTGGGCTGGAAGCCTTCATTTAACTTAATTTTATTATTATTTTTTAAAATAGTATTTTATTTTTCCAAATACTTGCAAAGATAATTTTCAACATTTGCCTTTGCAAAACCTGGTGTTCCAAATTTTTTCTCCCTGCTTCATCCTTCCCCTCTCCCCAAGACAATAAACACAAATAAGTTACATGTGTGCAAGTCTTCTAAACATATTTCCATATTTGTCATGCTGCACAAGAAATATCAGACCAAAGCAGGGGGAAAACACATGAGAAAGGAAAAAAAAATCATAAGCAAATAAACAACAAAAAGTGAAAATATTATGTTTTGATTCACGAGTCTTCACAGTTCTCTTTCTGGATACATTTGGCACTTTCCATCACAAATCTATTGAAATTGCCTTGAATCGCCTCATTGTTGAGAAGAGCTAATTCATCATAACATAATATTATTATTCCTGTGTACAATGTTCTCTTGGTTCTGGACACTTCACTCAGCATCATTTCATGTAAGTCTTTCCAGGCTTTTCTGAACTCAGCCTGCGGATCATTTTTTATAGAACAATAATATTCCATTACATACATATACCATGACTTATATTCAACTATTCTCCAACTGACGGGCATCCACTAAATTTCCAGTTTCTTATCACTACAAAAAGCAACTGCTTGTGCTTAAGACCGCACATACGACAGGGAAATCCATCTAAGTAAATTGATTCCTTAGATTTCTACTCCTTCCTCCCTCCTTTCCGCAATAATCACTCCTTCCTTCTTTCCTTCCTCCTCTCCCTCCCTTCTTTCCTCCCTCCCTTCTTCTCTCTTTCCCTCCTTCCTTCCCTTTCTCCATTTCTCTTTCCTTCCTTCTTCTCTCCCTCCCTCCCTCCCTTTCTCTTTCCTTTCTTTCCTTTCTTCCTTCCTTCCTCTCTCCCTCCCTCTCTTCCTTCCTTCCTTCCAATTAGCAATAGCTTATGCCTTCTTGTTCTTCCAGATCAACCTATTCATGCTTCTTAATGTGAATATGGCTATTCCCTATATATGAATTCCTCCTCCTCTTCCACCTTCTGAAGTATTCAAGTGGTTACTTATTCATTCATTTATTTAGTATAGGTATCTTAGAAATTTTATTTTTTCCAATAACATGTAAAAACAATTTTTAACATTTAAAAAAAAGTTTTTTTGATTTCCATATTTTTTTTCTCTTCCTTCCTTGTACTTCCTCCTCTCTGAGATGGCAAGCAATTTGATATAGGTTATACTTGTGCAGTTATGTAAAACATTTTTACCTTTTATTCATGTTGTAAAAGAAAACAGACCAAAAAACTCAAGAAAAATAAAGACAGCAAAAAACATTTTGCTGTGATTTGGATTCAGATTCCATTAGTTCTTTTTCTGGAGGCACATAACATTTTTTATCATAAGTCCTTTGGAATTGTCATGGATATTAGATTTCTGAGAATAGTTGAGTAATTGACAGTTGATCATTGTACAACACTGTTGTTACCCTATACAGTAATCTTTTAGTTCTGCTAATTTCACTTTCTATCAGTTCATGTAAATCTTTCCAGGTTTTTCTGAAAGTATCCTATTCATTATTTTTTATAACACAATAGTTATGGCACAATAATTTTCTGTCACAATCATATACTGCATCTTATTCACTCATTCCCCGTTTGATTCAATTTCCAATTCTTTAACACCACAGAAAGATTTATTTTAAATATTTTTGTACATATAGGTCCTTTTCCTTTTTATTTTTAAAAATTGTCTTGGTGGATAGACCTGATTTGAGATTTTGCTGGGTCAAATGGTATATATGATTTTATAGTTCTTTGGGCACAGTTCCAAACTGCTTTCCAGAATGGTGACCTTCTATCTTCTATCTTTGCATAGACTGACTCCATATGCAGCATGTTCTCCTCTGCCTGGTGAATCTCTAACTTCTCTGATTCCTACTTTCCCCTCCCAATGGAAATGTAAGCACTTTGAATACATAGCCTGTTTTGTTTTCTTGTTCTGGTACACAGTAGGCATTTAATAAATACTTGTTGAATTAAATAGACTTGGCATTTTTCCAGAAGGGAAGTGAACAACAGTGATTTAATACTCTATAAATCGTGTGGTTGCCTGGAATCCTGGAGCTCTGCCTGGTCTGTATTGGGTGGGCAGTTGTCCAACCCTGTTTCAGTAAATTAAACCCATGAGAACACTACTTGCCAGTGAGTAGAATCCATGGCTTCTGAAATAGCCCAATGTTGCAAAACTGTGTGGGATGGGAACAGCCAAGAGTAAATTCATGTATGATTTTGGTCGTGGTCTCATCTCGCCTAGAAGCTTGGTTTTATTTTCTCAGTCATGAGCTCCAACTCCCATTCTACGCAAAACTCAATGATTTATGGAGTCAATCATTATTAGAAGCTATAAACCCTCTTCTAGGAGGCAGACCTGCCCATTTGAGCAGTATGAGTGTAAGGTAAATGGACAGTTACTGCTGAGATGGTTTTTATAGGAGTGTGAAAATCTGTATTAGATCAGCAAGAAGAATTGCTAGGCGAATTATAAAACTGCTTCAGTTTGGTATTCTCACATCCCACCTGAGAGCAATTGCATTGGTCTGATGCTCTCTCCTGTTTGAAAACTTCGATTTATTTTAATCCTGATGATGATCCTGGACATTTATACAGGGTCTGAGTATTGTCTGAAACAAAATAAGGCCTAAAAGCCTTCAGCCATTATGAAAAACAAAATCCAGAATTTGAATGGATCTCAATCCAGGGGCACTCTTTGCTTACTGAGTTCTGGTTTCATTTGAATTCCAAATCCAGGAAAAGTTGTTGTGCTTTGTGTTGTTTTTAAAAATCCCTATTGTTGGTTATGTCTACTTGGAACTCAAAACTGCTTCCTGCTTTGCTCCCAGCATACAGTTTTCAGGAATTAAAGACTATAACATCTTTCCGGGTTTCATGTATTAGACATCTAATATACCGGTTGGTTCCAGGTGTTAGAATGAAAAAATAGCAAAATTGGAAATTAAAAAAGAAGAGACTTCTCCCTTGATTGAACATACAGCATTGAAAGGGAAAGAAAAGTAGGTTGGAGTTATTTCTCAGGGTCTAGGTCTGTGTAATTCATAAGCATTCAATGAAGCTTTTATGAAGTACCTACTGTGGGCAAAGTACTGATAATATAAAAATGAAGAAATGGTGACAGTCTCTGCCTTCCAAGAACTTCAATTCCACAGAGTTACAGAGAAGATATGACTTTTAATTTTAATTCCATGAAGCATTTATTGGTATTAAGTTGAAAAAAATTAAAATGAAGTAATTTTTATCATTCCTCTGAAGAGATAAGTGTAATACAAGGTGAAGTGTTTGGGACAAAGGAGAAATTTGGACAGAAAACATCCAGAAGGAAGTAGGAAGTATTGCAGAATACTTGAAGAAAGCAAAAAATTTAATAAGTGAAACTAAATCAGGGATGTTATATTTCAGGCCTTGGAGACAACCTGCAAGAATCCATGGTGGTGATACAAAACACAATGAAACTGTAAGACAGTCATAGTAATGCAGAATGTTTTTGTTTCTGTTTTTTTTTTTTTTTTAATTACAGCTTTTTATTTTTCAAAACATGTGCTTGGACAATTCTTCAACAATAGCCCTTGCAAAACCTTATGTTCCAATTCCCCCCCACCTTCTCCCACTCTCTCCCCTAGATAGTAAGTAGTCCAATATATGTTAAACTTGTTAAACACTATATGCACACAAATTTATACAATTATCTTGCTGCACAAGAAAAATCAAATCAAACCAATAAAAAAAAGTGAAGCAAGAGAAAATGCAAGCAAACAACAATAAAAAGAGTGAGAATGCTATGTTGTGAACCACATTCCGTTCCCACTGTCCTCTCTCTCTGAGTGTAGATGGCTCTCTTCATCATTGAACAATTGGAACTGGTTTGAATCATGAATCATTAAAGAGAGCCATGTCAATCAGAACTGATCATCATATAATCTTATTGTTGTCATGTATGATGGTCTCCTGGCTCTGTTCATTTCACTTAGCATCAGTTCATGTAAGTCTCTTCAGGTCTCTCTGAAATCATCCATGAAGAATGTTTCTATAACTTCGTGTGTATAATGGATATTCTATTTCTTAGCTTCTTGATGGGTAAGAGAAGGGGTGGAGGGAGAGAGAGAATTTGGAATTGAAAATAAAAATAAAATTTACAATAATTGTAAAAAGATATTGTAGAACAGCTAATACTCCAATTTGCCTGAAATATAAATCAGGTTAAAGAAAGGAATTAAGCAGTGATAAGGAGTAGAAGAGAAAAAAAATTGTTTATAATTTTAAGTTTACAAAAGATTTTGGGATCAATGTTTTTTTAGAATTTCTGAAAATAGTTGCCTCATGAAGTGCCCTTGAGTCAGGCCCCATATTTATTGTAGCCCTTCTCACAAACTCTTTTGTTGCTATTCTCCACTCAATACTCAGAGGAACTAAAAGGACAATGTCTGGCTTTTGAAATCTGTGTCCCTATTTATCTGTGCTTTTCCACTCAACACCACATAAGGTTATAGAGTCTTAAACCCTAGGCAAGGGGCCTATGCAAGAGTCATCTCATTTCTACAAGATAGACTTCTTTAACACTATCTAATTGATATGACATTATCATCATTTTTCTTATCAAATGAGTTCAAGCCAAGACCTTTCTTTTTTTTTTTTTTTTTCCTAATTCATAACCAATTTGGGTCCCTTTTGTATATATTAAGAAACTGCAACTGTGTGTATGAAATGATCAGTCATTTTTCTATAGTAAAAAAGACCATAGGCAAATGAGTATAGTGTGTGTGCGTGTGTGTGTGACAAAATGTTCCCATTTCCTCTAGGAATTGTTTTTTATGACTGTACATAATTTCTAATTTATTTTCTTTTCTTCCTTGCAGCAAATTGCCTAGCTGGGCTAGAGCTGTTGTTCCCAAGATATTTTATGTAACAGAGAAGGCTTGGAACTATTACCCTTACACAATTACAGGTAAGTTTTCAACCAATCTATAAACACCTGCAGGCAATGAATATAAGGATGTGTTGAAAGTGATTGTCTAGGCCAGTAGTCTCCAAGTTAGAAGGTGTGGGAACAATATGTTTTAATAAATTAGAGGGTGAGATGATGGGTCTATCCTATCCTTTCCTCAAGAACTAATTGTAGGGGTTTGTCTTGAGCACCACCATACCCATCCTTTTTTTCTTTTTTCTTTTGTTTTTTGGGGGTGTGTGGTTTGTGAGGCAACTGGAGTTAAGTGACTTGCCCAGGATCACACAGCTAGAAAGCATCCCTATCATTTTCTGCCCAACATTTCTCTACTCTTACCTCTGCCACCACTTTTGTACAAGTTCTAAACCTTCAATTTCCCTTCCCTTGCTTCCCTTCCCTTCTTGTGTATTTTTTCAATAGTTGGACCCCTCATAGCATTTATGACCTAATTATAACAAGTGCACTCATGGCTGAAACTGCACAAATGCCTTTGGGAAAGTATATTTGCACCCACAACCTCTCCCCAAATGCTTTCCCTGCTTCCTCTGAATTACTTCATGTACCTCATGACTATATCAGGCCCCCCTCAGAGGGAGAAGGGACATTAAACTTTCTGAGAATAGGGATTATTTAATTCTTTCATTTGTATCCCCAGCACCGAATACAGTGTCTGACATCCAGTAAATGCTTCATAAATACTATTAATTACACATATACTAACTGTTTTGGGATTGTACAGGATGAATTGCTCAGGATGAGCAGACAAAAATTGCTTGTTACCTTTCTTCCCAACTCAGCCATCACCTGAACTTCCCTATGTTGGTCCAGAGTATCCATTCTTCTAGTTAACCAAGTTTACAACCTCAACATCATCCCATCCTCACTTTTACTCACCCCATCACAGATCCAGTCCATTGCTAAACTTTTCATTTTTATCCATACAACATTTCTTTTCCTTCTCTTCACTTTCACTGTCACCATCCTAATTCAGGCACTTATCACTTTTCTCCTAGACCCTTTCAACAATTTCCTATTTAGACTTGTTTCCTCAAGATCTATTCTAAAACTATCTTCCACACAAAACAATTTGTCCTTTTGGTAAGGTAAGAACAAGCCTACCCATGTCAGCCCTACTCAAGAAACTTGTGTTTCCCTGTTGACTTAAATATTAAATACAAACTTCTCTTTAGCATTTAATACCTTTCAAAATTTGACTTTTTTCCAACTTTTTTTATCCAATGTTTTTTTCTTATACTCTAGAGTCCATACAACTTTCTTGCTGTTTCATATATTCACACAAAAGCACAACTAAAGTATCCAAGCAATAGGAAATTTAAGTATAATCCTATTCACTAAGCAAGCTCATATAAAACAGAATCATTTAGATGAAAACTTTCTGCTCAATTGAAATCAGAGGCAGTTCATTTTTCCTTATTTTTCCATTGTGCATGATAAAATCTACACATAGATAAAAATAATTTGTGTTTTAAAGCCATTATGCTCTAGCTGCTATGACCCAAGATTTTTTATATTACAGAGATTGTTACATTATGTGTCTTCTAATAAAAAAGTAGCTAAAAAAAGAAATTCATCTGTTTAGCTGGCTAGCTACATCGATCAAATTAACTGAATCATTAGTTACTAACAAACAATTATTACTTACAAGTCTCTCCATCCTTCAGTACATGCACAGAGATTTTATGAAAATAATGAAGCACACTTAATCACATTGCCCTCACTAAAAAGAATCATTACTAAAAATATTTTAAAATATTATTTATTTCATCTTTATCTCATAAAACTTTTCCTTCTTGTGTCTTATATTAGCAGAATAGCACATTAATATAATTTATGCACTCTACTCTAAGCTTCTTCTTTCTATGCTTATTTCTTCCACAATTTCTGGGAAAAGTTCACTAAATATAGAGAATTAGAGTAGAGGCTTATCCTTTGAATCAGGAAGATGTGTTCTAGTCCTGTTTCTAATATGGGCAAGTTATTTATCTTCTAGTGCTCCCAAGAAATTGTTTAAATCTACAAATTACAGGTGAAAGAAGCTTACTATTAATTTTATACAATGAAAACATAGATTTAGACTACATAAAAAAATAAAAAATCTGGAGTGTGTGATAAAGCACTTTTTGCTGATAGGGGTAGAAGATGAAAAAAGTTTGGAGACCACTGGTCTAGACATTGGATCATTTAGTCCCATAAACACTCCTCTTCCCCTTGCCTGTTATGAAAGCATAGGTACATGAGAGAGAGAAAGAGTGTGTGTGTGTGTGTGTGTGTGTGTGTGTGTGTGTGTGTATGTTATCTAATAAAGTTGTGAAAATCAAATGAAATAACATCTAAAGAACTTGATAAATTCTTAAGTGCTCTATAAATGTCATCTTCTATTATTAGTATTATTATTGCGTTCCAATTTTTACATGATATCATTTCTCAATAGCATTTGCCTTTACCATTATTAAGGAGAGGAAAGAAAAAAAAAAGCCAAAATTCAATCAGTCCATCTTAGGATCATAGAATCTAGACCTAAAAGACACCTTAGAAATTATCTAATTCAACCATTCCATTTTACAGATGAGGAAAGTGAATACCAAAAAGGCAGTAACATGCATAAGGTCCTATAGCTAGTAAGCAAGAAACAGAGCAATGGTTTGAACTCAGCTTCTGATTTAAAATCCATTGTTCTTTCCTTACTGCTATTCTACCCTCATACCTATTCCAAATCCAAAAAGCAAATTTCTTTCACAAATACATAAATTGTCCAGGCAGTTCAAAATGGTCACTAGCATTTTAAAAAAATGACAAAAAACCAAAAACACTTCTCTTATAAGCTGATTATGCAGAAAATTTTAATTTCTTGTTCTAGGGGAACTAACAAATTCATTCTGGAAGAATCTGAATGCATGTTATAAACACAGCATTCTCCCAGAAATTGTGTAAGAAATAATAGTGAGAGAGACTGCTTAGAGTAGAGTGCGGCTCAGAATTGGGAAATTATGACTTCTAGTCCTGCTTCTAACATTTAGTCTTTATGACTTTGGGCAAGTAATTTAACCTCTCAGTGCCCCTAGGAAACTCTTTAAGTCTTTAAATTACAGGTGGAAGGAGTTTCCATCTTAGGAAAGAAGAAGGTGAAGGTTCAGTTCTTTCCCTTATGAAATAATCTAGGCTATCCCTTTGGCACTAGTAGAACAAACTTTTCCTTGATCATTGGATGATTATTTTTTCATTTAAAAACTGAACTGTGAAAAAAATTTTGACATTGAGTCTTCCATTCTTTACCAAGATTTTTTACCTAAGATCTACTTTCAATTCTGATTTTATGTTAAGCCTTTGGTCTTTATCTGGCTACAGATCAATTGAATTTGATCCCTTGTCTGCCCAACCAAGAGAAATGTCATTATTAAATTTGCATGTAAAAGTATTCCAAGAGTAATTTGGTAATCTGGTCCCATAATTAGGAGGGTGGTGGTGTTCTTTACATCTTTTTTGTTATTAAAATGCATTGATATATTTATTGCTTATATAGTATGTATTAAGTGGAAGTAATGACATTTATCATCATGTCATCTCTCTTTTTTCCCCCCCACACTTCTTTCCTCCAAAATGAAATACTGGGACCAGAATACACAGTAAGTTTTAATCATTTTCAAATTCTCAGACTAAGATCAGTGAAGTAATTAGAATGTCTCTTGTGTCTGTTCTTGTAAGTTTCATGAAAAATAGAAAAGTAGTTCAGAATAGGAATTGTTTAAACTTAGACGATAACTCAGTTATATATCATGTAAAAGCTTGAGTGTTCTCATTTGTTCAGATGGAGTGATGCTAATTTAAAGTGCTTTTATAGTTGCTTAAGAAAATCATTTAACATATTGTTGCAATTTGAAATGATATGTCTATTTTATCTGTGTCAATTGTCTTCAATGGAAAAGCAATTTTTGGAAAGATGTCTTTTAAATAGTAGTTGTTACTTGGAAACTGAAGCTGGGGTTACAGTTCATGAACCTGTAATTTTTTTTATTAAATGCCTAGGTACTGAAATGATAGGAGAACAGCTAAGATGGTTCAGTGTTTAGACAATGTGCTTGGAGTGAGGAAAAACTAATTCAAACCCTGACTCAAACACTGTGTGACTCTGGAGAATTCATTTAACCTTTCTGTGCCTCAGTTTTTTCATTTGTAAAATGGTGGGAGCCATAATAGTGTTCACCTCCCAGAATTATTCTGAGGGTCACTTGAGATGAGTTCACATTTCCTGTAATGCATTTTACAAAGCATAAACTGCTATGTTAATGCTAGCTTTTAAAAATTATTGCCATGACTATTATCATCATTATCATTTATTATTAAAATAATAAGGGCATGTCACTAAAATATTTTGAATCAGAGATCTGGACTGAACTTCTGCAGTGTTTTGCACTGGACCATTTTTCTGTCTGCGGGTAGAGACAAATCATTTAAATTTCATTCTTTAAGTTTTCAGTATCCTATGTCAGAATGTGACATAATTATACTTGCCTAGCCCCTTGAAAGAATCAGGAACATTTTAAAAATGTGCAAAAAGAGATGTTTTTCTGACTTTCCTATCTTCATATTGTATCCTCCTTTATTATATTCCTCCTTTTCTCTTTAGAGAATCATAGAATTAAAACTGGGAAAGGGCTTGAGAGGCCATCTAGGCCCAACTCCTCATTAACTGATCTTTCATGTCCAGGTGTACTTCAGGTCAAAGCTGCTCTTGTTAAAAACAACCCAAACTTTGACTTGGCACTACAGCTTTCCTTCTTCCCACAGACATTTCCTGATCTCTCCTCTGTTCTGGACACAGAGCCTGTTTATAACCTTTCATGGCTATGTCCTCATCAGTTCCTGCTTTTAATGCTTTCCTACTGTGCTGATTGCTTTGGCTCCTCCAAATCTCAAGCAGCCTATCTTGGGCCCTTTCCCAACCTCTCTTTCCATTTATTTTGGAAAAAAGATTTCAAGGTCCTTTATAATTATTTCCCATACTTTACAATACTAACCCTCTGGAGGTCTACACTCTCACACAAGATTAACTTACTTCACTTCCCTTTAGGGGGGGTCTTCACAAAGTCCTCCTTAGCATACTCTTCTTAGATCTTAATTTAGAACAGGAATTCTTAGCTTTTTTTGGTATTTTGGATTGCTCTTTGGCAATCTGGTGAAATTTTTAAGTCCCCTCTTTTAAAGTATTTTTAAATTTATAAAATTTTTAAAAACAATTATATAAAGTTTATAAAAATCTTTAAAACAAGTTCAAATTAAGATGTTAAGAATCTTTAATTTAGAACAATATTGTCTTCCTAATTTAATTACATTTCAGTTACTTAGATTTTTGGATTCCTCAGTCTTCCTTTCCTCCCTAACTCCTGTCCTTTCAACATTCATATTGACGCTTCACTCTATTATTATATGGCCATGCCCTCTTATCATTATTTCCCTTATCATTGTCAGAAGTGCCTCACTCCTCCTGATGGAGCTCTAGTTCCTCCATCGCTCAGTGTTTTCTCAGGTCCTTGCTCTCACTCAGACTTTTGTTTCCCTGTATTCCCAATCTCTATCTATGGTTAACATACCTAGTTATATATTAACATTTATTTGTAAACACTTCACCCCTTTGTCCTCATCCTTTGCTAAACTCCAGCCCTGAATTATTTTTCCCATCTACCACTTCAGGTGAACCTCACTGAGACAGCTCATTCTTCTTCACTAAGTTCCTATATAATTCATCACTTTTAAAAACAATTCTACCTGGGCCAGCTAGGTGGTGCAGGGTATAGAGCACTTGCCCTGAAATCAGGAGGACCTGAATTCAAATTTGACCTGAGGCACTTAATATTTCCTGGCTGTGTGACCCTGGGCAAGTCACTTAACCCCATTTGCCTCAGCAAAAACAAACAAACAAAATGATAACAACAAAATCCAATTCTACTGGAGAATATCGTCACAGTTACAAGATTATGTGATGATCAACTGTGATGGACTTAGCTCTTTTCAACAATGAGGTGATTCAAGGCAATTCCAATAGACTTGTGATGAAAATGCCATTCACAGCCAGGAAAACTATGGAGACTGAATGTGGATCAAAACATAGTATTTTCACATTTTTGTTGTTGTTTTTTTTCCCTTTCTAGTGTTTTTTTCCTTATTTGATCTGATTTTTCTTACACATATGGAAATATGTTTAAAACTGCACTGTTTGATTTCTATTGAATTGCTTGCTATCTTGGGGAGGAGAGAAGTGGGGAAAGAGGGAGAAAAAAATATGAAACACAAGTTTTTGCAAAGGCCTTTGCCTGTATTTGAAAAAATTAAATACTATTTAAAATTTTTAAAATAAATACATCATAGCTTCCCATACCTTCCTCTTAACCTCGATGGTTTAGCATCTTGACTCTTACTTTGCTAAGAAAATTGAGACCATTCTCCACAAGCTCTTTTTTTTTTTTTTTGGCGGAAGCCATCAGGGTTAAGTGACTTGCCCAGGGTCACATAGCTAGGAAGTGTTAAGTGTCTGAGGCCAGATTTGAACTCAGGTCCTCATTACTTCAGGGCTGATGCTCTAACCATTGGGCCGTTTAGCTGCCCCTCTTCTTAATGCCCCTTGATGTCATCATTCATTGTCTCTTTTTTTCTCACTACATCCTGGTTTCTTCTTTCCTGCCTTCAAATATGCTTGTCTATTCTTTAAAAAAAGAATATTTTTCAAATTCTATTCTTAAATAGAATATCCTATTCTATTCTTAAAAAAAAAAAAGCCTTCACTAAAAGCTGTTGTTCAATTGACTCTTTACCTCATTTGGGTTTCTCTTTGTAGACATGTTTTGCCTTTTCCTTTTCCAGTTCATTTTACAGATGAGAAAACAGGCAAACAGGGTCAAGTGACTTGCCCACAGTCACAGCTTTTAAGTGTCTGATGCTGGATGTGAAGTCTTCTTGACTCTAAACCCAGAGATCTATTTACTGCATAATTAAAGTGCCCTCGATAAAAACTACCATTTCCCTCAATTTTGGAGTATGCATCTATCCTCATGATTTCAGCCAACTCTTTTTTATAATAATAGCTTTTTATTTTTCAAAATATAATCAATGGTAGTTTTTATCATTCACCACTGCAAAATTTGTGTTCCAAATTTTTTCTCTCTCCTTTCCCCTTCCCTCTCACCTAGATAGCAAGTAATCAATATAGAATAAACATGTACAGTTCTTCTATATATATATTTCCACAATTATCATGTTCATCTAAACTCTTAAAGAAATGTTGTCTGTTTGTTTCCTCCACTCCCTCTTCCCAAGTACTCCTCAATTTTTCTTTACCCTGTCCCCCCTTATCCTGGATAATCTCTACTCTCTTCTATCTATTGCTCTGTCTCTTTCAACTCCATGATCTCTCTTTCAAGTTAAACTCATCACCTTTAATCTCATCTCCATGCTATTAACTCAAGCCTTGAGTGATATTACCTCCCTCAGTCTCCTCTCCCCTCTGACTGGAGGGCTTTAGGTTAGAATACTGAGCTCCATCCAGTGCTTTCCTTTATGGGGGGTAGTAAGTGGTCTTTGGAGGCTCACTCAATTTTACATCTATTGCTCCACTTGGTTTCAACTTCATGAATCAAGGTGATCTCTATTAAGTTTACCCTTAAAATGAACATAAATTATTTCATTCGAATAGAGTAATGTCATTGAGCTACTACAAGTGACCCTTAGATACAGTCTGGGACCAATCTTGAAGAGTTTGACCACTGCTGTGAAGGGGGAGGAAGAATTTTTTTTTTCTCCTTGTCTTCTATGCAATGGTGTCTAGTACTGGAGAAAACTAGAAAGAGATTTCTCATCCAGCAATTGGAGAGACCATAAATCCCTTGGTTTACTCCCTAATTCTCTACCCCACCTATGGGCCACACCCTCAGCCCCACTCATGTTTCCTTTTGCATACTGTCTTTCCCAGTTAGATCATAAACTCTTTGAGACAAGGGGCTGTCTTTCTTATTTATTAATTGTATCCTCAGCGTTTCGCACATACTTCCTGGCACAGAGGAAACACTTAATAAATGTTTATTGAATTTGAAATTTGTGACACAATTCTTTTCTGGTTCTTATCTATTATTCTGTCCTTTTTTCCTTTCTTTTTCTTGTTTATCATCTAGAGCATACTAGTTCACACTAATTATGAGTAATCTCTGAGGTGCTATCTTGGATCCTCTTTTTTTCTTTTTTCTACATTTTTTTTCTAGTTAGTCAACTCTTCTCTTTTTGTCTCTCATTTCATGACTTCATCAGCTTCCTGGAATCAACTAATTTTTCTGTGACAATGATTCTCAAACTTAATTTGTTTAAAGCAGAATTATCTTAACATAATTAGGGACACCACCATCTTCTTTCCTGTCCCCCATGACCTGCAACTTTGGTGTCATTGCCAACTCTTCAGCCTCATTCACTCCAAATATCTAATCTGTTGTCACATGTGAATACATTTACTTTTATAACACTACTCCATTCATATAGGACCTTATATTTTCAGGTTGACCCATTACAGTGGCCTTTTAGATGGACAAATCTGTCCCCATTCCAGTCCCTGCTCTACTTATTTGCCAAAGTTAGTAGAATGCAAATCTGACCATGTCACCTTCTCCCTCTCCCCTCACTAAAGTCCATTCATTCTCTCTAACCTCTATGATCAAATATAAAATCCTCTGTTAGATTTAGACTCTCCATAACATGTGAACAATTGCTTCAGTTGTCTTATACATTGCTCTACTACAAATAGTCTGTGATTCAGTTATAATTGCCTAGTTGTTTTTCCTCAAATATAATCCTCTATTCCTTGACTGTATATTTGTTTTGTAATTTTGTATTTACTATTTTATTCCCCCAATTAAATATAAAAATAATTTTAGCATTCATTTTTGTCAAACTGACTATGTATGTGTACTATCCATACTGTACCCCCCATGCCTGAGAAGGTTTTCATTCCTTCCTCACTTTTACTTACTTTCCTAGCTTCCTTTCTAATTCAGTTTTAATCTGACTTTCTATAGGAGGCTTTCCCTGGTAACCCTTATCCTATTTTTCCCTGTTTTATTTTATTTTCAATTCACAGAAGAAAACAAGCATTTTCATGATTCAGTTCAATAAAAAAGATGATTGTACATGAAACTGTATAACTTGCTGTAATGTATGGTTGTGATGGAATATTATTATGCCATAATAAATAATGAACTCAGTGATCTTAGAAAAGTGTGGAAAGACTTGCATGAAAAGATAGAGTGAAGCAATCAGAAGCAAGAAAACATTGTATACAGTAACCTTCCCCACTTCTAGTCCCTTCCCTTTTATTAAGTTTACTCCTAAACTGAACATAACTGATTGAGTTAGAATAGAATAATTACCTTTGGACAAAGAATAGTCCACAACTACAGATGACCCTTAAAAGATACTGTGTAGGACCAATCTTGAAGAGTTTGATCACTGCTATGAAAGGGAAGGAAGGGATTTTTTTTCTCCTTATTTCCTATGCAATGGTGTCTAATACTGGAGACTTCCTAGAGACTTCTCATCCATCAGTTGGAGAGTCAGTTTGAAAAAAGATGCTTTCTAGACAAAATCAGATACAGATAGTCTTGAGGCTGGAATTTCAAGGAGCTGAACCTCTATTGGCAAAGAAGAGAGACAATTATGGACTCAAGATCCAGCCTGTTTAGCTGATCGTAAAATTGTGCAGAGAAGCCGACTTTGGCAACCAGCTGAACAACACACCCAGCACAGCACAGCACTGCATCCCAGGCAGGAACAGTGTGAGGACTCTCTGAGGAGTGAAAGGACATCAAGCCCCTACAGGGCCAGACTTGTTAGTTGCCTTGAGCACATGTTGTTTCTAATATGTGTGTATCCCTCACTACCAATGAGCTCTAAATTGCAGCTCTCTTCTCGCAGATGCTGTGTGTACTTGTGGAAAATAATGTTCAAGATTTCTGTAGAGAATGTTTTACTGCTATTTAAAAAAAAAAAAAAAACTATGCCATTTTAATTAATACATTTTACCAAGAGCTAATTGTATACACTTGTTGACTATTATCACTTGTTGGGTGAAAGCACCCAGAGGTCCTCATGATCTATAGTTTTTGGAGTGTGCACTGCCAGGATAATTAGGTCATAGAGTGCCAGTCATAGAATCAGGAAGATCTAGTTCAAATTTTACTTCAGAAGCTCACTAGCTGCTTGACCCTGGGCAAGTCACTTAACCATGTTTACCTCATTTCCTAAGTTATAAAGTGAGATAGAGAAGGAAATGTCAAGCCATTCTAGTGTCTTTGCCAAGAAAACTTCAAATGGGGCTCATAGAGAGTTGGACACAAGTGAAAGTCATTAAACAATAGTATTTATATATGTATATGTATGTGTGTGTGTGTCCTGACAAAATTTAACTCCCTTGAAAATAGGGACTGATTCATTGCTTATTCTTATATCTTTAGCATTTGGTGTACTGTGTAGCACATAGTAAGTACTTAGTAAATAATCAGGATTTGGTTGATTCCTTAGGTTCAATTCTTACCCTTTCATCAGATAGGTCTGACACCATTTGAATAGAATTCTGATTTGGAGAACCTTCTGTTTAGAAGCTCTCTTGGGGTCTATATTTTCAAACAGTTACTTAAAAAACTAAATTTTTTTCACCATAGAACATTATGTGGAAATAATACTTTCTTTACAAAACGGGGATGTGACTAATGGTGCTAAAAACCTCTTCAGGAAAAATTGTGGGTTAGAAATTGACCAGAATCAATGAATCATCAAGCATTTATTAAGCGCTTACTTTTTCTTTTTTATTTCTTATTAAGATTTCATTATTTATGTTATTAATTTCTAGCAATTATTATTTAGTAGTTTTATTGATTTCATTAAATAATTAAATTATTATTTGGCTTATCATTTATTAAGCTCTTACCTAGCACATATGCCAAGTGTTGTGCTGAGCACTGAGGATAAAAAGAAAAAATACACTAAAGGAACTTGGATTTTGATGAGCAAGTCTGTCTAATAAATGTATGTGTATGTGTGTTTGTACATATTTATTTTTTATTACAAGATACATGCATATAAGGAAACCATATAGGGTAATATATTGGTGTCTGAGACACTAGGAAAGACCCTCCTGCAAAAGGTAATTCTTCAGGTGAGTATTGAAGGAAAGTAGAATTTTAAGACATGGAGATAAGGAGAAAAGTCATTCCAGACATAGGGGACAGTCATTGACAGGAGATAGAGCACCATGAATAGGAAACAGATGTAGGCTATACAATCCAAGGGGTGATGTGAGGGGAAGAATGGGTAATGCTGTAAAGATAGGAAGAGACCAAATTGTATAAAGCTTTAAATGCCATACAGAGAAATTGGTCTTTGAAAACCTAGTGGTAATAGGGAAGCATTGGAGTTTATCAAATTAAGGGAAGTAAATCAGACCTGTACTTTAAGAAAAATCACTTTGACAATTGTATATGAAGCAACTTGATTTGTGCAGACCAACTGGAAAGCTTTTTCAGTAATCCAGGTAATGAGAGAGGCAATAAGAACTTGACCTGGATGGTCTTTATCCAAGTGGAAAGAAGATCCTATAGGAGAAATGTGGGGGATTACATGACAGGGGACTGTCAGAATGATGACTTGTGGTTGACTTTGTGTGACTAGAAGGATAATGCTGTTGTAACAATAAGGAAGTTAGGAAGAATGGATTTGTGAGGAAAGATGATGAGTTCTATTTTGGACATGCTGAGTTTGAGATTTATGGGACATCCAATTGAACGTAGCCAATAGACAATTAATAATAAAGGATGAATGACACAATACCTTTCTCCCTTTTCCCACCCAGAGGAAAAGATAGCCAACTTATTGAAAGACTTTCATTTCTTCTTTAATGTTATAAAATCACAAAGGAGTAAAAAGTGATTGTGGTTGGTCTTGTGGTATTTCAAGGATTAAAAATCAGCACTTAAATAAACATAATTAAGCATGCTCAGACCAGCCTGGACCGCCATAAGGAAAGATTGATCTCTCTTTATTTGTCAAGCTTCTATGAAAAAAAAAAAAAAAGAAAAGAGAAAAGAAAGAATGTTCAGTAGATCTAGAAATAACCTAGAAAATAAAATTGGCCCATCTCCAACTCCTACAATCATGAACATCACCTTCCACCCACCAGATGAATTTTTAATAAAGAATCCTCAAAAGAGACACTTCCATGAAATAAGCTATCATCAGATATTCAAGAAGCAGTAAGGCCTACCACAGATAGAGAGTAAGGAAACCTGGGTACATCTCACCACTGACACACAAGTGATTTGACAAGTTGCTTAATTTTTCTGTATCCCAGAAACTTTTCAAAACCATAATTTGAAGAGATAATGCTGACCCACCAGAGAATTCCCTTTATCAGAGAAACCACAGTGTAATCACTATCACTGCTACCACAAAATTCCAAAATAAGACCAAATATTTTATAAGTGAAGGAAGCCCAAATACTGAAACTGTTATTCAAAAAGTAAATTCATTGGTAGGGTACACTGTATTTATTCATCACTTTAATTATTTAGAAGATGGAGAAAACCTGGTGAAATTGATCATTTACAGTGAAACATTACTATTTAATGAGAACCTCAAAATGGATTGAACCACATGAAGAATGGGATTTCTGAGGGCAGATTAAATTAAGCTTGGATGCATATTATTCATTACATATATACATCTACCCACTCAATACTGTCTATAACAGTGGATAGTCATCACCCTACCACTCCCCCTCACATAATACTGATACTTTAACAAAAGGAAAAGTCATACTCTTTTTTAATGATAGCTTTTAATTTTCAAAATGCAGGCAAAGGAAAATGTTTGTAACAGCCCTTTTTGTAGTGGCAAGGAACTAGAAACTGAGCGGATGCCCATCAGTTGGAGAATGGCTGCATAAGTTTTGGTATATGAATGTTATGGAATATTATTGTTCTATAAGAAACAATCAGAAAGGCTTAGAGAGACTTAAATGAACTGATGCTAAGTGAAGTGAGTAGAACCAGCAGAACATTGTACACAGCAACAGCAAGATTATATGATGATCAGTTCTGATGGACATGACTCTTTTCAGCAATGAGATGATTCAAGCTAATTCCAATGGTTTTGTGATGGAGAGAACCAAATGTACCCAGAGAGAAGTCTGTGGGGACTTAGTGTTCCAACGTAATGTCACAGTGTAGTATTTTTACTTTTTTGTTATTATTTGCTTACATTTTATTTTCTTTCTCATTTTTTCCTTTTTGATCTGATTTTTTTCTTGTACAGCATGATAATTATGGAAATATGTATAGAAGAATTGCACATATTTAACATATATTGGATTATTTGCTGTCTAGAGGAGGGAATAGTGGGAAGAGGTGAAAAATTTTAGAATACAAAATACCTGCAAAGATAGTTTTTAGCATTCCCCCTGCAAAATTTTGTGTTCCAAATTTTTTCCCTCTCTTTCCTCCATCTCCTGCCCCTAGACAGCAAGTAATCCAATATATGTTAAACATGTGCAGTTTTTCTACATATATTTCCATATTTATTATACTGCATAAGAGAAATCAGATCAAAAAGGAAAAAAACTGAGAAAGGAAAAAAACCAAGCAAACAACAAAAATGGTGAAAATATTATGTTGTGATCCACATTCAGTTCTCACTGTCCTCTTTCTAGATGCAGATGGCTCTCTCATGTCTATTGGAATTGGCCTGAATTGAGGTCATACTTTAAAAAAAAATTAATTTTATTCTGAGCATAAGAAATAAAACAGGCATTTTCTTAACATAATAGAATAGAAAAAAAGATGATTGCACATGAAACTGCAAATCTGTTATATGCAACTTGCTATTCATTTTTAGATAATAAAGTTTCCATGTAACTTTCTGTTTTTTCTTTCCTTTTTTTCTCCCCTCCCTCCTGCCTAGACACAACTTAATATGTAAACTCATTTTGTATACATAAGAAAATAAATAATTCCCCAGCTGATAAATGGTCAAAGTCTATGAACATGCAGTTTTCTGTTTCTTGGTTCTTTCTTTGACATCACTTTTCTAGTAGTGGTGATGGGAGTCATGCTGTGTTACCCACACTTTGTAGTAACAATGAAGTTTTGAAGACACAAATATCTGTAAGAGTTAGTCATGTTGGGAGCACATTTCACAGAACAGAGTTTTGTCTTTTTTTTTTTTTTTTTTTTGCATTAAGCTAATTGTCTCCCAACCTCTTATCTGGACCAGGCTTTGGCTGCACTAATCCCTTTTAGGAACAAGAGGGTACATGGTAGCACAGGAGTTGCCATGAGTGACAGCATGATGTGATAGAAAGAGACTTGTAGTCAGGATGACCTGAGTTCTAGTCCTACCTTAGATTCTGAGCAAGTAACTTAACCTTCCCAAGAGCTCTGTTTCCTTGTCTTGATAAGACTGGATTAGAGGATCCCCCTCCCCCTTCTCCCTCCTTCCCCCCCTCCCCCCCAGTGTCCCTCTGAACACTTAAAAGGATGTCGTGCTGCCGCCAACATTGTGCATAGCATAGCAGGTGAGAGTCAGGAATAGTCCTGTCAATTACAAGCTATTGCATCTGAATGTTTTCATCTATGTGAACCTAACCTGTCATTGCTCATCATCTCTTCTGGCTTCATTTCCTCAGTGAACACACATTTGTATGGTCTCAGTTATTTCGTTTTCTGACCTCTTATTTCTAACTGATCTTCAGATGGCATTCTCTGCAACTCCTGGTTTTTAACTCTTGATTTGCTGTTTTTTCAGGGGAATTAGATAGTACAGTGGATTTCAAGCTGGGCTTGAAATCAGGAAAATCTGAATTAAAATTTAGGTTCAGATACTTGCTGTGTGATCCTGATCATGTCACTTAACCTCTTTTTGCTTCTGTTTCCTTATCTGTAAAATGGGGGTGATAGTAGTATCTATATCCCAGTGTTATTATAAGGCTCAAATGAAATAATAATTTAAAGTTCTTAGCACAGTACCTGGTACATGTAAGATGAGTGATATATACATGTTAATTACTATTTTTTATTATCTTATTATCCTACTTGTGATGCTCCTTGTATGATAAAATCCATTCTTATCTCTGTTCCCTTTACTTTTTAAAGAAATTCTAAATTTAAAGAAATTCTAGACTATATTGTATTTAGATCTTGCTTCTACAACATCTCAGCCCATGGTGGCAAGATGGCAAAGATCCTCTATAGGCTCTTTCAACTTAAAGGGACTTAGAACTGTGCAATCTCAGTTGAGGATATTAGAAGCCTGGCTTGAGTGGTATTGAATTTAGTATATCTGAAAGAAAAACAAAAACAAAACAATAACAACAAAACAAAACAAAAGCCAATGTAATATGGCCCTGCAAAGGAATGAATATGGAAGTGATTGAAGACCAGAAATTCAAGCCTTTGCCTTCTTTCTTCAAGTCTAAGACCTTCCTTTTAATGAAATAGTTCATGCAAAACATGATGCTAGACCTTTATGGCTCAGAGTGGGTTTCTCAGTTTAAAATAATGATGATGTGAAGTAACTAGGAACTAGATACAAATAATGAAACTTCTGGCATACTCAAGTTCCTATTGTAGGTCTTCTCTATTCAGGTAGCTAAGAGGCACTGAGCTTGCCATGTACTATCCCCTTGTACCATGGATATCTAGCTTTGATACCAAATCCTTATTAGAATAATTGAATGACAAAGTTTTTCCCCAATATAATGCTTCTTTTCTTATCCTACATGGATTAGTCTTGTTTATGCAGTAACTTTTCATTTTTTATTATTAAAATGATCAATTTTGTCTTTTGTGATTGCCTTTATTTTTTTTATTTTCTAAAGAATTTTATATTTTGCTTATAGCTCTGAGGGGTAAATGATTGCCTTCTAATTTATTTATAGTCTGATCTTTAATATTGAATCATTTATCCATTTGAAATATATTGTTAAATGTAATGTAATGCTTTCTAGATTTCCCAGCAGATTTTATCAAATAGGGAGTTCTTTCCCAAACACTTTATCTTTTCTGTTTTACTGAACAATAGGTCATTGAGTTCCATTGTTTCTGATTTCCCCTTTTCTAGTCTGTTTCATTTGATTTACCTTTCTATTTTTTAATCAGTAAGATAAGGCTTTGTCTACTGCTACTGCTCTACTGCTTTATAATAGAGTATGAGGTCTAAATAATAATTCATCCTTACCTCTTTTCATTATTTCTCTTTATATTTTAGATATTTTGTTTTTCCAGATGAGTTTTCTTATTATTTATATCAAGTTTTGTAAAGTGGCTTCATTACCTCTTAAGAAAAACTTGTAGCATTTGTGGGGGTTGTTGTTCCCATAATACACAGTGTATACCTGGATGTCAGAAAATCATATCCTCTCTTGTTTTTATGGATGAGATGTAGAGATGTAGCATCTATAAGGGAATTTGGAGCTACTTGGATAACTTAACCTTATTATGCCAGTTAATGCCACTTGGAAAAATAACATATGAACAGCCTATTCTTTACCTATAAAAATTAGATTCTGAGGAAATCTCTTGAACACATTGGTAGAACTTATATGGACATTCTATGGAAGAAGATCATCATAGAAACCCTCAAGCTAAGAGCACAACAATGAGTTCCTGTCTGCACTGATAGAGGAAGAACATGCATCAATGAGATCAAAGGTCCACTAATGTGTTGAAGTCAGATATTGTAAGTAGTATGTACCAGGATTCCATTTTTTAAAAGCTAGAAACTAAACAATATTTTTATCAAAATCTTGAGGGAGAAAGAAAGGGAAAAGAACAAGTATTTATTAAGCACCTACTATGTGCTAGGCAGTATGCTAAGGACTTTACAAATATCTCATTTGATAAAGATAGAGATAGCATAGTTATTAAATTTATAGATAAAGATATAATATAAAAATAATATATATAATATAAAGATTTATTTAAACATATAGATAGTATTATCATTAAATTTATAGAAAGGCTATATACTGGACAACTAGAGAAAGGAAGTTGTTTGTCCATGATTCTCAAAGACCTGATATCAGGTTGATGATACCATGACATGCAAGTAAAATAGCTTTAAGTGAGAGAGGGCTGTGCAAAGTCATCAGTCTCACTTTTTCGTCTAAAGCTATCTGGGTCCAGTGGCAAGATATAGATCAGAATGACTGGAGATGACTCTCAGAAATTGATGAAATATAACTAAGCAGAAGTTAATGGGGAAAAATTGCTAGATATTTTACTAGAATGAAAATTTTAAGTCATTCAGCAATGTGAAATGCTGACTGAAAAACTTTAGAATCATAAGTGGAATGTAAGTTTACTTGGGCAAAGATTGCTTCATTTTTGTTTTTGCATTCTCAATCCTGGGATAATGCCTTATGTCTGTGCTTAAAAATTATGATTGAATTGATTCATATTTTGCCTTGTGCCAAGAACTTTAGGGCTCAGTGCAACCAATACAGCCTCAACAACAGCAGAAAGGTCTTCCAGGTAGGAAATGAGTTAAGGAAGGGCATATAGCCTCATAGATAATGGAAGATAACACAGTTTGAATTGGAGACAGTCCATCAGGTATAGAACCAAATGGCTCTTATCTAGTGGATTAGATATATTTCAGAGGAAGCAATCTAGCACCATGGATAACTCTCTGGGTGAGAGGAGCTATCCTGACAAAATACTAGATCTGATCAGCATATTTTTTACTGGAAGCCTAACTGAAGCTTTTATATTCAGAACCTAATTAAGTATATTAAGATTATTTGATTCTCTAGTTAGATTTTACTTATTTAGGTATTAGTTAAAGTTAGACTTTGCCTATTAAATTTCTCCCCTTTAGCTGGGTAATGAATCTCATTCAGTTAATTAATTAAGTGTAAGGAAAGGTGAGTTGTATTCTGGGGGAGAAATATAGCACGTATATAGTTAAATATATAGAAAGAAACTGGATCTATGATTCCACTGGTACAAAGAATTCTTAGGCAATTAAACTCCCTTAAACATTTCTAGTCAACATCTTCTTTAAAGATCCCTATAATGTTGATGGTTTACCTGACCTTTCTAGGGTACCACAGTCTTTGTGACTGAATGATGATAATTCTTTAAGCAGTCTTACTTTTGGCTCGTTAAATATAATAAAAATAATTTATGGGTGGAGAGAACATAGAAGTAATTGACAACCCATCAGTAATGTTGAAGAGGAATTCCTGTCTAGAATGAGAGGTGAATTAGGGTTACTCACTGCAACTAAGGATTCTCTTTGTAAATTCCTGTATTTGACAACAAAATTTTCTACAAATGAGTGTTAATGTAGTGTCTCACTAGAGAAAGTAAAAGAGGAGAAAGCCCATATACAACTTATATGTTGTTTATTAAAGAATATTCTTTATAGTTGGCTAGAGATGGATTCAATTCTGTTGTCTTACAAATTTTCATCCATATTTGAAGTCATACAGTAGCTCGAACAATGTCTTCCCTGCTTTCCTGTTTTAAACAAGTAAAGCCTCATTTCTTATAGGTGTTAAGTGCTCCTTCCTTTTGGATGTTCAGGAATGTCCTTGATGGCTAGTAAAATATCATCTGTTTTCTGCGTTTCTGGATCTATGTTTAGAGACCTTTAAAAGCAATTATTGATTCAGGGGAATGAAGAGATGGAATTTAAATTAATTCATAAGCATTTATTAAGCACTTCTGTGTGTCTAAATATCATACTAGGTGTCAGGAATATAAAGATAAAAACGGAATGATCTCTACCTTTCAAGAAACTTATAAAATGTAAGATTAAAAGATATCATTGGCAATTTTTCTGAATTTAATAAGTTAGTTGATAACAGAGATATGAAGGATATTACTTTTGATCTCAAGGGCCTTTTGGGCCTAGGTAGACTCTAACCTGTGGAGTTATAATTAGGAAAACAAGGACAAATCTTTTCAGCTAATTTCAGGTTTAAAAGCAAAAGAATTAAGAACCAGTTAAAAACATATGGAAAAACAAAGTATCAAATTAATGTGCACATGAGTTCTCCTTGGAAATTCTGTCTCTAAATTTTCTGGCTATTGTCGATCAACACTTAACAGCATTTATTAATTTACTATTATGCTAGGCACTGGGCTAAGCCAGGAACAAAACTCTGGGTGGTTTTCTCAAATAAGTATCCAGAACCTCTTATGGAGTTGCTTATTATTTTCTTTCTTGAGAGGCTATATGTGAATGCTCATTCCAATTTTATAGAAGTAAACATCTTCTAAAATATAAAGGTTTTTATAAGAGAAGATCTAAATTATTAATATAGCTCTGTTCAAAATGTGTGCACTCATGTTACATATTTTTCTACCAAAGAATTTCAATTCATTTACATTCCCCAAAAGCACATGCATTCACAGAATTCCAAGAGGAAAATATATATCCTTATACAATCACTACAAAGACCATAGAAACACAAAACCAGGCACTAGAAAATGAATTGTTGTTTTTGTGAATCTTACAACAAAGAGGTCTAAAGATCCCTCCAACTCCCAAGATTTTAATTTATTTATTTCTTAAGTTAGGCAAAGGATAAAAGGCAGAAACTCAATCCAAATGATTCTGGAGCTTAAAAGTGACTTTATGGTGAGATTAAAGACATTTGGAGAGAGATAAATGGCAAAAGCAAAGACAAATCAAATGTCTTATAATATGCCTTTCTCCATCTTGAAAACATTTCTTACAACATGAATCCCTTGCAGGGTTATAGGCACTTTCATAATTCTCTAAGAGCTTTTGGCATCCAGATCATATACAAGAACTATGTTTTCTTTTTTTCTTTTTCTATTTATTTTATTTTCTTTTTCTTTCATTTTTATTTTCTGTTTTATTGATGTGTTTTCTTTTAAAATTATATAGATATATAGATATAGATCACTCCCACTTCTTGAGAGTTCTCTTGTAGCAAAGACAGAATAAAACTAATAATACACTTTCAACTGAAAATACATTTGACATTTAACATCTGTAGGATTCCCTCCTTACTTCTCTATTAGAAAAAAATTAATAAATCTTTTCTTTCCCTCTCACCCAGTCCCCATCTCATTTTTTAAAAATAGAAAAGAAAAATTCTTGTAACACATAAGCAAAATCTGGCAAAACAAATTCTCCCAGTAGTTGTACATAAAAATATACATGTCTCATTTTGAACTCTAAATCCATCACCTCTCTGTAATAGATAGAATGTTTCATCATTGATCCTCTGCAATTGTGAAGGGTCATTATATTAATCATAGTTGCCATACTTTTGAAAGTTACTTGTTTTTACAATGTTGTTTGTCACTATATCAATTATTCTCCTGATTCCACTAATTTCATTTTTTAAAAATCAGTTTATAGAAGTCTTCAAAAATTGCTACATTTAAAAATATTGATATTATAATATTGGTCTAGTTCTACTCACTTCACTTTACATCAGTTTATTTTTCCATGTCTTTTTTGAAATAATTTTCCCCTCATTTATTTACAGTACAATAAACCCTATCAATTTTATATACTTTAATATGATAAAAAAAATTATGGAACTTATTCAACCATTTCTCAATTTTTGGACATCCTTTGGTTCCCAGGGTTGGTTTCTTTTCTTTTTTTTGGTTGGTTGGTTGGTTTTGGTTTTTTGAATGTAACAAAAAGAGTTGTTGTAAATGTTTTTGGACACACAGGACTGTTTGCTTTTTCATGTTCAAGAACTTTTTTTTGGATTCTTCCCTGAAAAGCTAGTTTTTTTAAAAAGCATGACTAAGATCATGTCTCTATATCAGTAGGTTCTTCACTCTTTCTTGCATGTTATAATCCATCCTTGGTACTCTGGTGAAACCCATGACCCCTTTTCACAAGAATGTTTTTTCAAAATATAAAAAAATAAATTGGGGGCAACTAGGTGATGCAATGGATAGCGTGCCAGTTATAGAGTCAGAAAAACTCAATTTGAGTGAGTTCAAACAATAGTAAAAATAAAATATACAGGTTTTCAAAAGAAACCAATGATGTTGGAATGTAATGGTCAGAATATTGGGGGAAAAAATTTAATAGGTCACAGGTTAAGCATTCCTGCTTGAAACATTTATTTTCAGTTAATATTGATGAGGTATGAAGAGATCTCCTGATAAAGATTTCTTGCTTTTACCTAACTAGGAAAATTTTTTAGGAGAAATCTATTCTTTTGAAGTGTGTTTAGAATCACCACACCTGTTTGATGTCACAATAAACACTGTTGATGTGTTTTCTTCTGTTGTTGTTTCATAGTTGTACTAAATGGCTCAGATACCTTTACTAAATCAGACAAATGTATTCAGATGATATTCTGCTTTGTTTACAAGGCCAGTCAGTTGTCTAATCGTAATTCTTCTTATTCACAGATATGCAGATTTTAGCCAATTGATAGTTGATGGATGGCTTACCTCCTCCTCTTTCTGGTAACAATCCAGTAAACCTTTGTGGAAATATTAGCTTTGGCAAGCTTTTTATTCAGATTCTCTCACTTTACTTTACATTGGCATTTTTGAAACCTTTATATTTCCAAGAAAATTTAGTCATTTTTAAGTTAGGAGAGCAAAGGGGAAAAAAGTGCTTCTTTAAGGACCATTTTAAAATTATTTAGGATTTTTAATGCAAATCATTCACACTTACTTGCAAATAGATTCAGCAGAGAAAAGTGCTTAAGGAAATGTATTTTGGGGGGATGAAATAAATGCTTTTGGATTGGAGATTAGAGCAAAAGATCTTTTTTTTTTCTTTTTGTTTACAATATAGGGGAATCCAAATTATTTTTTGTTATGGCTAAGGAGGGGCTGGTCAATGCAAATTTGTAATGACACGATTCTATGAGCTGAAAGGATTAATGGGGTAGATTTCCTTTAAAAAGAGGGAGGGGTGAGGAAAAAAGAAGAGAGAATAAAGAGAAAAAGGAGAAAATAAAAAATATGTTCAGATAGCCATGAATATTCTAAAGTTCAAACAATTGCCAATCATTGCAAAATTGTAGTAACTCATAAATTTTATAAAAGCGAATTGCCTTATAGATGTGTATTATAGAAACAGTAAACATGAATTTGGACAGACTTTTAGAGATAATGGAGGATAGACCCGTTGTACTCTGATACATGAGTCACTAAGAGAGAGATATTAACTAACAATAACAATCATAGAACCTGTCATGTGTTTAATTGTTGCAAGATTTTGTTTCAATTCTTCCCTCTTTTGATTTCACAAACTAAACATTAATTTGATATAATTATTGTTAGAGGATATTTCTGCTATTGTTTGTTTTTTAAATAAAATAATTGGTCTAATTGGATTAAGAGAGTAGTTCTTTCTGTTTATAACAAGGAAAGAAAATGACCTGGAATGAAGTCTTCCTATCTGGAAGAGCTTTTATTGCATTTGACAATGGTTGTTCTGTCTCTTTAAATTGGCCTTCTGCCCTGCCTTATATAGTTGTCAGAATTCACAAGCATCCTCAGCTTGTTTTTGTCTTTGGCAAACTGAATTGGTTTCTGTATGAGCCTGTTTTCTATGTCTGCTCTTGGTTTTAATGGACTAAGTAAGCACTTGCAGCATACTACCTCCCAGTAAGAAAACAACGTACTTTCATTCATGCATTCTGCTTCCTGCCCCTCTTGTCCTTCCTTATCCAATAAACTGTTGTTACACAGCATGTTGGAGAACAAGAAGAGCCTCCATCTGGGAATGATTAAATGAGTGACCAGAAGCATCATTGTTGGGTTCAAGCTGGTGAGAGGCAGCTATATAGTTGACATACATCTCACTGTTTACTAGTGCACAAACAGCTATTTTCTCTGCTTATCTTCAACTCTGCTTCCAATACACGCCTTTCTTTGAAATTCTCTTTCCCTTCTTTCTTTTATATTTCATGGTAACTTTTGCCTTTGTTATCCCATTCTTTGTATATATGGTTCATGTGTATATGTGTGTACATATGTATACACCTATACACACCTAATTTCATCCACCTGATCCTTTATTTCTTTTTCACCACCACCCCCACTCCCCACTTTCCTTATTCTTCTCACTCTGCCTTGTTCTCTGTCAGTCCTTTCCATTACTCTATTTTTTCCTTCTCTCTGAATGTATTTTTTTTTTGGGGGGGTAGGGGTAATGTTATATTTAGAGTTTGATAAAATCCTGATCTTATCTGAGTACAAGTAAAAAAATGGAGGTCTTGTCCAGTTGCCTCTACCCATACTGTTAGTGTTCCTTGAGATTTTGGATACTCTCTTATTTATCTTTTAGGAACTGACATGTAAATTAGGGATTCTGAATGGGAAACAAATAATTTTTTCCTTTCTTTGGGACAGGATTTTTATTAGAGGGGAAAGATAAGAACTGATTGGTGAAAATGCTCTACGAGGTCTAGCTGTGCTTTGATCTTTTAAAACTAGCCTCAAAACAGAGAAAATTGATGAACTCTGAATGCAGATTGATGCATACTTTTTTACTTTGTGATCTTTTCTTGGCAAAGATGCTAGAGTGGTTTGCTAGCAGGGTTAAGTGATTTGCCCAGAGTCATACATCTAATAAATGTCTGACATTAAATTTGTATTAAGGAAGGTGAGTCTTCTTAATTCCAGATTGGGTACTCTATTCTTTGTACCTCCTAGATGCCTCTATTGTTCCTATTATTATTATCTCTGTTTTACAGATGAGGAAACTGAGACAATCAATGGTTAAATGACTTTCCCATGGTCACATGACTTTTAAATATGAGGCTAGATCTGAACTTAAATCTTCCTGATTCCAGCTCCAGAGTCACCTTGCTGCACTAACATAAAAACTAGTATTTATATAACACTTTTAAGTTCAAAATGCTTTAGAAATATTACTTCATTTTATATTCTCAACAACCTTGTGAGTTAGGTGGTGGTATTCTCCCCTTTTTATAGATGAGGAAACTAAGACTGCGAGAGGGTAAGTGAAATTCTCAGGATCATACAGCTAGGAAGTACATGAGGTGATATTTGAACTCTAGTTTTCTTTGTTTGCAGTTTAGTGTTCTTAACAACTGTCCCATCATCTCATATCATAATAAGTCTTCCCCAAAATCAAATAACTCTTGATTCTCTCCTTATTTTCTGTAACAGCTTAAGCACCTAATTTCTTAGAAGAATTTTTGCTCTCTAAGTCACCTTTCCTAAACTTTTGCTTTCCAAGTTCTTCACATAGAGTACAATGCTTAATCCATCCCATCCCCCCATCCCTACCCCATTCTTTATTTGGTTTCACTGGCACATTGAGATATACCACAAGCAAATCTCAAGACAGTGGAAAAAGTTGAGGCATTTGAAAATCTGATTATTGAATTGTGAACAGAACCAACGATTCTGGAGAGTAATTTGGAACTATGCTGAAAGGGCTATCAAACTGTGCATACCCTTTGATCCGACAGCGTTTCTACTTATATCCCAAAGAGATCTTAAAGGAGAGAAAGGGACTCACATGTGCAAAAATGTTTGTGGCAGCCCTTTTTGTAGTGGCAAGAAACTGGAAACTGAGTGGAATCCCATCAATTGGAGAATGGCTGAATAAATTATGGCATATGAATGTTATGGAATATTATTGTTCTGTAAGAAACGATCAGCAGGATGATTTCAGAGAGGCTTGGAGAGACTTACATGAACTGATGCTGAGTTTAATGAGCAGAACCAGGAGATCATTGTACACAGCAACAAGAAGATTATACAATGATCATTTCTGATGGACATGGCTCTCTTCAACAATAAGATGATTCAAACCAGTTCTAGTTGTTCAGTGATGAAGAGAGCCATCTACACCCAGAGAGAGAACCATGGGAACAGAGTATGGACCACAACATAGCAATCTCACTCTTTCAGTTACTGTTTGCTTCCATTTTTGTTTTCTTTCTCAGGTTTGTTTTTTTTTTTTCTCTTCTTGATGCGATTTTTCTTGTGTAGTACAATAAATATGTATACATATATTGGATTTAACATATATTTTAATATATTTAACATGTATTAGACTACCTGCCATCTAGGGGAGGGAGTGGGGGGAAGGAGGGGAAAATTTGGAACAGAAGGTTTTGCAAGGATAAATGTTGAAAAATTACCCATGTATATGTTTTGTAAATAAAAAGCTATAATAAAATAAATTGAAAAAAGAAAAGAAAAAAGAAAATCTGATTATTATTGATGATTTCATCTCAAAAAAAAAAGTCCCTTATGGCCTTAAAGTATTCTTAAAATCATAATTACTTCTATTTTTGAAATCTAGTTCCAGAGTAACACTATTAATTTTTTAGGTTCTCCATTACAGGGACTAACTAATCTATTGAGTGTTTAAAACTTATTGGTATTATGGAAATGATGTTGCATAAGGCCAAATGGGACTAGGATAATAGCATCAAGTTTCAATCTGTAAGCAAAAAGGAGAATCCTGAGAGGAAAAAATGAAGAAGGCTTTAAATATTTCATATTTATTGAACCTCTCCCTTTACTCATGCATACACATATGGATGTGTATATATATGCACATAGGTATGTATATATACAGTTTCTGGGATTCTAAGATCCTTTTGCAAATATATTTTTTCAGGCTCTGAGAGAATTAGTTCGGTTAGAATGCTAGAGATCAGCTACTTCTAAAACAGTCACAACTAGGGTCACTATCAAATTAAAAATTAAAAAAACACTATCAAATCACGAATTTGAGATCTGATGACCAGGAGAAAATGATCCTTATCCAAGGAATCAAGGAAAAATTAAGAGATGGGATGCCTGGGTTTTAGTTCATACTTTGCCATCTGTTCACTGTGTGACATTAGGGAAGTCACTTTAATTCCCTGATGACACAGGAGAAATCACCTCAGCTTCCTGTGTTTTGGTCTATTCTATAAAATTGAAGAGTTTGCACTAAATCAGGGGTTCTTGATCTTTATCATATCTCATAAGTCCCCTTAGGATCCTAGTGAACTCTGTAAATCTCTTCTAATAATAATACTGTTTATATCATTAAAGGAGATGCAGATAGTGAAAATCTTATTCAATTTCACAGACCTCCTGAAGTCCCATAAAGGATTCATGGACCCCAAGTTAGGAGTCTCTGGACTATATGGTCTCTGAGGTTGCTTTCAGCTCTGATATATGATAATTAAATGGGATGAATAACAATATGAGCCTTTTGGCAACTTTCACATTACAGTTTAAAGAAGTAATTTCCAACCTTTTGATAATTGTAACACTTTTTTTGTTAAATTTCACAACATCCTCGCCCCCATACTTTTCTGTAAAGTGCTGCCTAGAATATATTACTTAAATTAAGGTAAATTAACATGAAGAGGTTTTATTTTTGTTTTGCTTTGCTTTGCTTTTTTAGAATCTAGTGGCATCTTTTGAAATAAGAGATATTCATGGATTTTTCAAAACCAAAGTTTGAAATCATGAGATCATAGAATTAGAACTGGAAAAGACCTTTTGTCTAACACTTTATTTTATTTTAAATAATAGCCTTTTAGTTTTAAAATACATGCAAGCATAGTTTTCAGCATTCACCCTTGGAAAACCTTGTATTCCAAATTTTTCTTCCTCCCTTTCCCCATCCCCTCCCTTAGACAGCAAGTCTTTCAATATATGTTAAGCATGTACAATTCTTCTATATATATTTCCACAGTTACCATGCTGCATAGATCAAAACGGGGGGGGGGGGGGGAGGGAATTAGAAAAACAAACAAAAAGCAAGCAAATGACAACAAAAAAGGGGGAAAGCTATGTTGTAACATCTTATTTTATAAATGAATATCTCAGACCCAAAGAGATTGAAGTGACTTAGATCATGTGGAAGAACTGGGATTCTTTTCATTTGATTGATTGAATTTTAAATAGTATTTTATTTTCCATGTATTATCCATCTTTACATATAAAGATAGTTTTCAGCATTAATTTTTGTAAGACTTTGTGTTCCAAATTTTTCTTCTTCTCTCTTTTCCCTCTCCCCTCCCCAAGACAGCAAGTAATCTAAGTTAAATATATGCAATTCTTATAAACGTATCTCCATGTTTGTCATGTTGTGCAAGAAAAATCAGACCAAAAAGGGGAAAAAAAACATGAGAAAGAATGAAAACAAACAAACAAGCAAGCAAAAAGTGAAAATACTATGCTTCCATCCACTTTCAATCTCCATAATTCTCTAGATGCATATGACATTCTTCATCCCAAGTCAATTGGAATTTCTTAAATTACCACATTGTTGAGAAAAACCAAGTTCACCAGGTGGTGTGATCATCACATAATCTTCTTGTTACTATGTACAATGTTTTCTTGATTCTGTTTACTTTATATAGCATCAGTTCATATAAGTCTTTCTAGGCTTTTTTGAAATCAGCCTGCTTATCATTTCCTATAGTACAATAATATTCCATTAAATTCATATACTGTGACTTATTCATCCATTCCCCAACTGATGGGCATCCCTTCAATTTTCAGTTCTTTGCCACTACAAAAAGGGATGCTACAAACATTTTTGCATATGTGGGTGCTTTTCCCTCTTTTATGATCTCTTTGGGATATAGATCCAGTAGTGGAACTACTGTCTTTTCCTGTCATTTTAGTCAATCCGAGAGGTATGAAGTATTACTCATGTGATTTAAAACAGGCTCCTGCTGTCCATGGATATTCAAGGAATTCATGGATAGATTTTAGGGCATGTATGAACTTTTGTATGGGCCAAAAAAAAAAAGTATATATATATATATATACATACATACATAAGTGGTTTCTTTCTATAATTCTATTTATTTTGTTTTATTCATTTAAAAACATTATTCTAAGGAGGGAATCCATAAGTTTCACTAGATGGTCAAATGGTTCTTTATCATTATTATTTTTGAATGCAAAAGAATCTGAGGTTTTGAAGTTTGTAGATTTTTAGTCTACTTAAAGATTGTTCAATTATATGTGGCTGCTAAAGGAGCAAGGTCTTTAATAAGCAACTACTACAAGTGATTAAAAAATATTTTGGTTGGCATTAAAATTAATAATGGTTAGCATTTTTATAGTACTTTAAATTTTGCAAAGCATTTTACAGACATTATCTTATTTGATCTTTACAACAATTCCTGGAGGGAGTTTCTATTATTACACACATTTTACAGAGGAAAAAAACCTGAGGCAGACAGGTTGCAGGACTAGGGTCACATAACTAGGGAGTATCTAAATTAGAATTTGAATTCAATACTTTTTGACTCCAACTCCAACTTTGTATTCTATCCATGGGGCCACCTAAATTGTAGCTGAGGAATGATAATCATCCTTTAGAAGTCCTACTATTGGGCTATAAAGAGGAAAAGAAAGAAAGAAATAAGCATTTATTAAACACCTACTATATACACCAGGTATTATGCTGAGCATTTTACAAATATCTCATTTGATCCTCACATCTAATCCAAGAAGTTGAGGGAAAATTTACAGTTGAGGAAACTGAGACAGAGATTTAGTATCTTGTTCAAGGTCTAGAAAATATTTGAGGCCTGATTTGAACTCAGGTCTTTCTGACCAGGTCCAATATGTAGCTGCTAATGATAGTGAATGATCATTTTTCAGAAGTCTTCCTATTAAACTGTTAAAATGCTTATTAACTCAGAAGCTTTCTCTAATTTAAAGTATTGAATAGGTAGGTAGGTCCCCAAACCCCCCATCTTCCAGTGTCCTGTAATCATTACCAGTTGCCATCACTCCCCTCCTGGCTTTAGACACACCGTCTCTGCAAAAATTGCTTTTGGCACTATCTACAAAGTCATGAAATTCTATATGCTTTTGACCCTGTCACTTTAAAGCTTTAGCTTGCTTATATTTAATTGCGTTCTTGTAAGTGTTCCTTATTGCCATGGCAACCCTAATCAATCATTGTGCTAAAAATAGTCCTTTCATTTTCTAAAGGATGGTCTGTAGTGAATTGAAAAATTCAACTTGGCTAGTCCATTTTACATAGGCTGCTTCATTTCCCGAAACTGAAACTGAGGATTCAGGAGTTTAGGTAGAGTAATTATTTTCAGAGAGTTCCAGGCATCTCTCTCTTGCCTTTCCTGGCATTGTTCTTTCCTATTGCAAATCCTTCCTCCTTTTCCCCCCTGCCTCCAACACACACACACACACACACACACACTCTCTCTCTCTTTCTCTCTCTCTCTCTCTCTCTCTCTCTCTCTCATCATAATTAAATACAGAGCTTCTTTGACCCAGAGCCATTCCTTTGCACACTTGGTTATAGGTGTCAGAGATTTCATAGAACAAGCTTACAGTAGAGTTTTGATCTAGTTCATTGGACTTATTTCTGCACATTAGAGAAGCCATCTTGCTTAGCTGTTAGATAGAAAAGAAAAGAACTTGGCTAGTGGGGGAACAGATGACAACAGAAATGAATGAGAAGGTTATAAAGTTCTTCTGGTTTTTGCATACTTAGATGGAGAGTTAAGAGGAGAATTCAGTTCAACCAATATTTATTAGGAGTTCTCTGTTCGTTGTTCTGTGGGAATACGATAAAGATAGGGTAATAAGATCTTCCACTTCTTCTCTGTGTTTTCTCCATGGCTTTGTCCCAAAGGACAAAACACCCAGAGCTGACAAGGTGAAAAGTAGATTTTTTTTCTCCATTGGCTTTCCTGCTCAGCTGGTCTTTGAGTTGGAAAGATAAGAAAGCTTCTGAGCTAAAAAGAGGATTTTACACCTGGAATTAGTCCAGTATAGGATGGAGTGTTGTGTTTGTGCCAGAAAAACTTTCAAATCAGTTTGGTAGTCACTTATTCTTCCCATCCCAGGGCTCTAGAGAAAATTGAACCACTTCCACCTCTACCTCTTTCAGTGGCTACTTGGCTATTGTTATGGATGATATATACTACTTGTGGTGAACTGGCCAGTTAGCCTAGCCCAAGTCAACAATATGTATTAAACTCTTACCTTCTGGGGGCAACTAGGTGGCACAGTGATTAGAGGACCAGCCTTGAAGTCAGGAGGACCTGAGTTCAAATCTAGTGTCAGACACTTGGCACTTCTTAGCGGTGTGACCCTGGGCAAGTCACTTAACCCCAATTGCCTCAGTAAAAAAAAAAAAAAACTTACCTGCTACTGGAAGCCATCCCTAAAACCTCTAAATTCCAGTGCTTTGCTTTTAATTCCATTATTTTAAATAATTTTATATTTGTTTGCTTGTTGTCTTCCCCAATAGATTGTAAGCTCCTTGAGGGCAAAGGATTCCTTTTAGCTACTTTTTTATATCCCCAGCCTTTGACACTGTGGCTGATACCTTGTAGGCTCTTCATAAATGTTTATTGATTTGATTAAATGCTAACTGTGTGGCCTCAGACACTTACCTGTGTAATACTAGACAAGTCACTTAACAACTTATGTTCACCTTAATCCAGTAGAGCAGGAAATGGCAAGTGTCTTTACTTAAAAAAAACCACTTGGACAGTCTGGGTGTGCTGTGATCCATGGGGTCACAAATAGTCTGACCAGACTGAATGACTGAACAAAGATTTTAGCCCCAGCAATTCACATACAAATAAAAAAATAAAGATGGTCCCTGCCCTTGTGGAGTTTACATTCTAATGAGAGAAAATACCATAAAAGGAAAATGGAAGGAGATTGCAGAATAGTCTGAAGGGTCAGGTAAAGAGTTTGGAGAAGGATAGAAAAATAAGCCTTATTGACCTCAGCTCTTCCTTGAAAGAGGGGGATCTTGGTGGAGATTGATCTTGTAGGCTTCTAAGGTAGAAGTATGTTAGGAACGTAGGAGCTGGGAAAGGAATGAAAATCTTAGGCTTCTAAAGGAGAAAAGGCCACAGAATTCCCAGAGTTTTCCTTATGTAGCATTGTCCCATGTGAAGAAAGAGTTCAGGTAAAGGAATGAGTAAAGAGTATCCTTATATAATAAGGAAAAACAGAAGGATTGTCTCCTGGCACATGTCATATTGTGCAGATTTCCTCAGCTAGCAGAGCAGGTTGGTGAGTCAGAGTAAGCAGTTTCTGAAGAAGCCTAGAATCTGTTCTGTGACTTGGCCATTATCCCAGTGCCCTGGAAAGAACCAGTCAGGCTTCCTTGCCTGTCATTTCTGCTAATGCCTACAGCTGGTACTGTTAAGAGTCATGCTGTACTCCCTCAACACCACCTTGCAAATACATACTAAACAACTTGTCAACCAATAGACTGAATTTCTCCATTCACAGGGTTATAGATTCAGAGTTAGAAAAGACCTTAGGGATATCTTAATCCAGCTCCTTCATTTTATAATAAGGAAATTAGGCCATTTCATAGTCCATCAGTCTTGTTTGATAATCTTTATGAGTTACTATGACCAAAAATCAAACAAACAAATACAAAAATCAACAACAATAAACTAACTCAAAAACAAAAAACCAAATCCCTCACCTAGTGGCCATTCTTTTGATGATAAATCTATATTTATCTTTCTAGGTTTTACCTCAAATTATAATCATTCTCATCATTATCATTATTACTCCTTAATGAAATGACACTTCAGGAATCTGGTGCTCCCCTTTTCTCTTGCAGTATCAAAGGAACTATTAGCTTGTCCGTGAGAACGATAATAAGTCAAATCTGCAAATATTCATTAAGCATCTATTGTGTGTCAGGTACCGTGCTAGGCACTAGGGAAGAAAGGCAAAGATAAAAAAAGGCCTAAAATAAACCCTGCCTTCAAGAAGTTCACAGTCTTATGGAGGAAATTAATTCCTTCCATTTTCCATTTTCAGCTCCCTTTTATGCTATCTTCCCTTATTAGAATGTAAACTCCTCACGGTCAAGAACCATCTTTATTTTTTGCTTGTATGTGAATTGCCAGAGTTAATCTAACAAACAATTCTCTCTCTATATCTATCTATCTATCTATCTATTTATCTATCTATCTATCTATCTATATCTATCTATATAGATAGATATAGATAGATAGATAGATAGATATAGATAGATAGATATAGAGAGAAAGAGAGAGAGAGAGAGAAAGAAAGTTAGTCTCAGAGAGAAAGAAAAGATCAAGAAAGTTTCCTTAAATAAAAATAGACTTTATCTGAGACTTGAAGGAATTAAGGAAGTGATGATAAGGCCAGGCATAAGGAGTAGCTAGTGTTTATTCAGTGTTGAGAAATGAGGAATTGTAAAGTAGCCAATGTCACTGTATCACAGAATACATAGAGGGAATAAGACCTAGAAAGACTAGAAAGGTAGCAGGTTATGAAGAGCTTCAAAGCCAACCACAAAGATTTTATGTAACTTATATTTTATATTTGATCCTAAAAGAAATGGGGAACCAATGGAGTTTATTGAATGGGAGTTAACATATGATATCATAAGACTGAAGTTTAGAAAGATCATTTATTGATAATAGAAAGTAAACTGAGGTGGAAAGAGACTTGAAGCTGGGAGGCCAATCAGAAAACTATTGTTGTAGTCTAAATTTGAATTAATGAAGGTGTGAACAAGGTTAGGAATGGTGTTAGAGGAAAGAAGAGGGCGTATATATGAGAGATGTTAGAAAAGGTTGAAAGGATGGAAGTTGTCAACTGATTTGTCAATTGGATATTGGTGAACACCTACATTGTGAACTTGGGTTTCTGTAAGTATTATGGTACTCTTTATAATAAGAGGTACTTAGAAAGAGGGGAGACCTTAAGGGAAAATATAATGAATTATGGTTTTTTAGACATGTTGAGCTAAAGATGTCAACATTGGGTTTGAGATGTCCAAGAGGCAGTTGGACATGTAAGATTAGAGGATGAAAGAGAGGGTTGGCGTGGATAATTTTAATTTAACAAATCATCTGCACAGAGATGATAATTGAATCTGTGGGAGTTGATGAGATCATCAGCCAAAATAATATAGAGGGAAAAGAGAAGAAGGTCTATGGTAAAGCCTTGGGAGACATCCTGGATGAGATCACCAATAGAAACGGTTTAGTGGGAAAAGAGAAGGTATAGGACAAAGGCTTAAGAAACACCTGCAGTTGTTGGACATAACCTGAATGAAAATCTGGTCAAGGAGACTGACAATCAGACAAATAGGAGAAAAAACAGGATAGTGCAGTGTCACAAAAAACTGGAGGAAAGAGAGTATCCTAGAGAAGAAAGTCACTATCAAATGCAGCAGAGTTCAAGAAAGATGAGGATTGAAAAAGGTCATTAGATTTAGCATTCAAGAGATTCTTGATAACGTTGAAGAAAAGAGTTTCAGTTGAATGATAAAGTCAGAAGCCAGATTGCAGTTAAGAGCAAAAAGTTAAGTTAGTTGTTAAGAGAGCAAAAAGAAAGAGAGGAAAGACATTAAATGTTGATGGCTTTCTCAAGAAATTTAGCCACAAAAGGAAGGAGAGGTATATAGATATCAGCTGTCTTGCTCTTTTTTTAGCTCTGAAAATTTAAGGCTCTTCTTTGACAGGGAATCTGGATTTTTTGTTTCTTTAATTCCATCTCATCTAAAATCTTACTCTAGTGGCTCACCAAGGGACAAGGATGAGGTTGGCTTTTTGGCACACATCTAGATCTGTTCTACTATCTTGAAAAGCCTTTGAATAGAAGGCAAGCCTTCAGTTACCATGAGCAATTCCCTTAATTTCTCAGGGCCCAGCCTCAGCTAATATAAACAAAATTTGTTCAGTTCTTCCTTCCTCCATGGTTGACCCTCTATCCACTATGCCATACAACCTCTCTGGTATAAATTATAGATAAGAAAACACCATCTCTCTAAAAACTTTTAACAAGATTTTTCAACAGGTGCAATTATCTGAGTTCCTCTAACAGTAGAGGTCACTATGTTATTCTGA
The DNA here is from genome assembly GCA_020854095.1 of Dasyurus viverrinus. Lineage (NCBI taxonomy): Eukaryota > Metazoa > Chordata > Mammalia > Dasyuromorphia > Dasyuridae > Dasyurus > Dasyurus viverrinus. Next base: position 156,117,211 of record CM037000.1, read on the forward strand.
AATGCTCTTTTTTGTTCAGTGACCCAAGAAGTCATTTCTTGTCTTTTATTTCTCCCCTTCAAAACTCCATGAAGTTTTGTGTAAGCTAAGCTAAGCAGCTGTTGAGAATCATCTTAGATGTGTGACACATTTGGCAGGAGGCAGCAAAGAAGAGGTTAATGGATAATTGCAGTTTATCGTTCTTCATAAACACAATTATTAGCATTAATTGTTTGCATGTTTTCTTTGGCACAGTTTATTTTACTTAGATTAAGGAAGATGAATGCAGAAATGTGCACATGCATGTGGTATCAGGAAGAATATTAATAGCATGTCCAAGGACACTGACATCATAATTGGGATGGGAATGAGGTGATAATCCCTTAGAAATGAGTAATTGAGGTGAAGCTAATGTTTTCTCAGACATTAGGAACCACTTAAGATGCCTCACCTCCTTTTACTTAAAATTGTCCCAACCTCTTAGAATTTTAAATATTTCCATTCTTTCTTACCTTCTCTTGCATCTGCAGCATTTTCTAAGGGCACTTTTTTCCCCTTGAGAAAATTACAGACACATATTTGGTAAAGAAGCATCACTTCATTGACCCAGAGAGTTAAGGCTAGGCTTAGTGCCAACTGGAGAGAGGCTTTACCAATATGAGTCAAGAAATGGTTTCTAAGGTACCTTAGTTCCTGAAGTCTATGGAATAAAATGAATGAAACTGCCTAGGATAGTCCCCAAGATATACATAAACCAGTTGCCTCTTATTGTCAATTCAGTATATTAAGGACATGAGGTTAATTGAACCCCATGACTAAAATGAAATCTGTGGCTGAAGGACTACAGAAGTTGCTGTTCAAGGTCAGGCAGTCCAAAAATGGCTTCCATTTTCTATAGGTCAACTTGTAAAAAACAATAAAATGGAATGTATAGAGCAAAACATATTTGATTTGCAAAGTGTATTTGCGTCAGATGAAAAGTTCTGGCTCTTCTTATGAATTGTCTCAAGTGCTAACCTTGAAGTAGTAGCTCTTTCTATGCTCAGCTTAAATGAGGTCACTGATCCTAAAATTGAAACTTTGCCAGATGCCACAGGGTTTGACAAATCTCTCTCATATTTTGTTCCTTGTAAAGAAGACCAGGGCTTGAACCTCAGAACTTCCACTTTGTACCTGTGCAATCATGAGCCAGTAAATTCAACTGTTTGGGTTGCATGTGTGTGTGTGTGTGTGTGTGTGTGTGTAAATACATATATATAACATGAAAGAGGTGGAGGGGGTGAACTAGATGCCTTGAATTTTTTTAAAACCTTAATTTACAATTTATTACAACTTGTTCCCCATATAGTCTCATGGGATGCTCAAAAAATCTAGTTCATAAAATTACTTCTTTTCTAATCATAAGAAAACCTCATTTCTGAGACAAATTTATTTTTTTAAATTTTTAATCTTTTTTAAAAATTCCCTCTTTTCTCCTACCCTTCCCCCAACCAATAAGAAAACAAGGAAAACAAAATCTATTAATAATATGTATAGTTATACAAAACAAAGTTCCTCATTAGCCATGTTCTTTACCCCATCAAAAAAAAAAAAAAAAAAAAAGGAAGGATGAGGGGGAAAAAAGTATACTTTAATACATAATTTATTTCATAATTTCTCTATCTGGAGTTGGATACCATGTTTAATAATGAGTTCTTTGGAATTGGGATGAGCCATTATATTGTAGATGCTTTGAGTTTGGGATACTACTTGTTTATTTTATTGTTCCTCTTTTCAGACTAGTTAGATCAGTAACCAATTTGATATATTAAACATGGTGGCCTTTAACTAATGGAAATTTTCTCTTTTGCAGTGCTCATTTTTGCCAAAATTTTCCATCCATATAGAGACTAAGTATGAGGACAACAAAGGAAGCAACAATAGCGTGAGTAGTTTAATTTTGTTCTTTTTTCTTGTTTTTTGACCTGACTGTATACATGCTAATTCCTGGAAGGGGCTTTGAAAAGCACATTAATCCATCTTTATTGAGCAGACCTTGAATCCATACAATTGGGAAAAAAGGACCAGAGTCCTGGTCGAGAGTTGAGATCACAGGCAGTTTTTACTTTTTTCATAGTCAGAGAGGTTCTGGCCTAAGGATCTGATCTTTAGAACAAGATTTTCTATGGATTTGCCTTCTTTTGGGTTTTTGCTAGTTATTAATTCTCCTGTGATGATTTTGTTTCTTTGCATTTGTAACAAATTAGGCTTGTATGTCATTGCCTTTTTAGAAAGCTTTTGGGAGTTAGAGGGAAGGAGGAAGAGCATTGGGATCTAGGACTTCTGGATTCTGTTCCTGACCCTCTCAGTTATGTGAAACAAGTTAGCCAACCTATTGGGGAGGAGGGAAAGGGAAATAATTTATAGATGTTTTTATACCACGATCACTTCCCTAGAACTCACACACATATATATATAAAAGCCAAATAGCTAAGGAAAACATTATTCCATACCACATTTGACTTACACATACAGCATTTGACACCTGTAGTCCACTGTGCCAGGAACTAAGATTGGTGATTTCACATAATATGGATTTATTCAATCAATCAATCAATCAATATTTATCAAGTACCTACTATGTGCTTAGTAGGAAGCCTTTCAATGCTCATTTCATTTAAATAAATGTATTATTTGTCTGTATTTTCATGATTCTTTTTTTTTTTTGAACTTCATCAGTTCATACAAGTCTTCCCAAATTTTTCTGAAGCTATCTTTTCTCACACCTTACTACATAACAATCATCACATTATTTTTATTTATCAGAATTTGTTCAGTCATTTCCCAATAAAAGTTTCTATTTTTTGCTATTTCCACTAAATTTTGTTGAATATGTGGAACCTTTCTGTCTCTGACACCCTTAATAGTTTTTTAAATAATGGTTGGCAAGGTTTCTAATAAAATGATAGTATAAAAAAATAAAATAATAGTATATATGGAAATTCCAGGGAATTTTTTTGGTATTTATTAACTTTAGAATTTTAAAAATCATAGTGTAAAATATTCTGTTTTCTCCAGATTATATAAGTATACACTTATACTGTGTATATATAGCTCAGAATCTAAAGAATGAGTCCTACCTTTTGGACAGTCTTATTGTTTTAACAAAATTTGATGATGTCTTTAGTTGAAAAGGTTACTATCTACCTCCTCACAGAAAAGGGACCAAATAATGAGGTGTTAAACTAATTATAAAATGTGGCCACACCAGAGATGTTCTCTTTTTGAGTTGTGAATTAGACTCTGTGAATGGGGCTCCTGAATGAATCAGAAAGAAAACAACTCAGTAGGATAAAGAGTAGTATTTCATTTTTCTGGGTGACCTTTAAAGACAGTCTCAAAGAGGATCCCAGTTCCTGATGAATTAAATAATAGGAGTCCTCAAACTTTTTAAAAAGGGGGCCAGTTCACTGTCCCTCAAACTGTTGGAGGGCCACACTATAGTAAAAACAAAAACTTTGCTTTGTGGGCCTTTAAATAAAGAAATTTCATAGCCCTGGGTGAGGGGGATAATCGTCCTCAGCTGCTGCATCTGGTCCACGGGCCTTAATTTGAGGACTCCTGATAAAAGATGTTTGGAAGTGGAGGAAGAGAACTTTTAAGAAGCAGCAGGCAGTGGTAACTTCACAAAGAAAAGGGGCTAGAATTTTGAGAGTCTCTTTTGATTGATAAGGATACAGGCTATGCTGGAAACCCTAACATGAAAATTCCCAAGGAGGTAATACTGAATCTCCTTTTTCCCCATAAGCTCCTTCATGGGAGTTTGAACACAGGATTCTGGACACAGTAAACTCTGATATTTTTATTTGTAGTTTTAAATGTTTCCTTCGGCGTTATAAATATTATTTTTTGTTGTTTAGTCTTTTGTTGTTGTATTATCCAACTCTTTGTGACCCCATTGGAGGTTTTCTTGGCAAGGATACTGGGATGGTTTGACTGATGTAGGATTTGAATACATGTCTTCTTCACTACAGGCTTGATGCTCTAACTACTGTTCTTTCTAGTTCTGTGCAGTGAGTTATTTATTACTCTAGTAATAGGTGTCCTTGGGTTTATCAAACACTAAAATATAAATAGTATTTTCATTTTATTATATTAATGTGGCCCAGACATGAACAATTGCTTTTTTTTTTTTTAGTCTTTCTTTAGTCTTCCTTTATTTCTATAAAGACTATTCTTGGGTCAGCTAGATGGTGCATTGAAGAGAGCACAAGCCCTGGAGTCAGAAGAATCTGAGTTGAAATGTGGACTAATACATTTAATACTTCCTAGCTATGTGACCCTGGGAAGTCACTTAACTCCAATTGCCTTGTAAAACAAAAACAAGCAAATGAAAAAGACCTTATTTTTAAGTCCATAGAGTGTTTTAGTAGATAGATTCCCTAGGATGTTATACAATCTGTTAATTATTTTCAATTGAATTTTTTTGTCATGTTTTTTGGATTTTATTGGTAACGTGCTAAAAGGCTGATTCTTTTTTATAGTTTTATTTTATATCCTATTGCTTTAATGAAATTATTGTTTTACTTAGTTTGCAAATGAATCTCTAGAATTTTTGATGTAAACCATTTTATCATCTTCAAATAGCAATACTTTTTTTCTTCTTTGCCCATGTTTATTCTTTTAGTGATTTTTGTCTTATTTTATTGAAGTAGAAATTCTACTTTTTCTAGAAGCATATAAGTAATAATGATCCTCCTTGCTTTGTCCCTGATCTTATTAGAAAGGCTTATAATATTTTTCCATGATATAAAATGTTAGCTCTTGCTTTTTAGAAAAAAATTGTTCATCATATTAAGAGATATATTTATTCCTAATTTTAAAAATAAATTTAAAAAATGTATTCCTAAAAAAAATTTATTCCTAAATTTTAAAAATTCCTAATGTTTTTTCAAAATCTTTTATTACATATCTTAATAGAAAATGTATGATTTTTATTATTTTTAAAAGTAATATGATTTATTATATTTATAATTTTCCCAATGTTAAACAAGCCTGATATTCTTACTATAGTCTGGTCATTGTATATAATCTTAATATGTTGTGATAGCCTTTTGGCTACTATTTTATTCAACATTTTTGCATCAGGATTCATTATAAATAATTTGTTTTTTAATTTTTCATTTGAAGTTCTTGTTATTCTTATTGTTTTAAATCTGGATATTCTGGACTTTGGCTCTGACATTTCTGGGTATTTTCTATTTAAATTTTTTTTTTTGAGATGGTGATATGTGGATTTGACTTTTAATTTTTTCTTGATCTAATAGTTCTAGACAGTTCTATCATATGACTTTTTGAAATATGTCATCAAGGTTTTCTGTTTGATAATGTTTTGTAGATAGTCTTATAAGTCTTAAATTTTCTTTCCTCAAAATACTATTGAATGGGACTGATTGGATGAAGTATTTCTCAGTATTGAGTCACATGATCCCTGTTCCCAGAACTGGGACCCTGGAGAGATCATTTGATCTCTGAAGGGATGAACTTTGAACCCTGAGATACAAGAAGTTGCAAGAAGTGACATGACCTATGGGAGGCAGCTAGCATTGGTGACTTTTGGTCAAGGATGGTTACGTCCTTTTAGTCTAGCCAATGAGAAGGCTCAAGTCTTTTGCTTTTAAACCCTTGACAATGTATACTTATTGTGTGTGTAATTTATATTTTAATGTACTTACCATCTACTGGTCATCCTGCCATCTGGGGGAGGGGGTGGGGGGTGGGAGGTGAAAAATTGGAACAAGAGGTTTGGCAATTGTTAATGCTGTAAAGTTACCCATGCATATAACCTGTAAATAAAAGGATATTAAAAAAAAAAAAAGCCCTTGACAAGCCGGGAGCTGTCCAGGTTCCGGGAGCACATGGCAGAGTTGGGATGGCTCCCAGGTGTGTCTGGGCCTCTCCCTTCAGGGATTAAAAAGGTGCTTTCTCTTTGTACCTAATGATGTCTCTGATTAGTTAATTGGGAAGGGGGTCTTGCACACGACCTGTCCCACACACTATTTTTCCAGGTAACTTGTTTTAGTTAATAGGTACCTTATATTGTCTTCTGATTTTTCAATCTTTGCTTCCCCCACTTTTTTTTGAATATTTTTTGGGATCTAATGGAATCTTTACCTTTAGAATCTTATATAGTACATATTATGTGTATATGTGCATGTGTATATGTGCATGTGTATATATGTAGTTATATGTACTAGTATGGTATGTATTATTATTTATAATATATACTATCACATATTATTAGAATCTTATTATCTTTAGTATATTATTTTAAAGAACCCATTCTTTGCATAAGGTTTTTTATGATTTAATGTTTATTATCTCCCAATGTGTTCCTCAGAAGGTAGAATTTCATTTTTGAAAATCTGTTTCCATTCTTCCATCTGCTCTTGGAGCTTTTATGATCAAATCATTTTTTTCTTCTTCCTCTGAGCTTGAACTTATAGTTATCATGTGTTTGCTCCTTTTTTTCCCATGCAATCAATATATTCAATCAGTTGCTAAAGTCTCATCATTTTTACTTTTATGAGATCTCTTGTGTATATCTCCTTGTCTCTAATCATATAGCTATAATTCTGGTTTGAAATCTCTTTACCCTTGCCCATTCAATTATAATAATCTTCTAAATGAAATAATTGCCTCAAGTCTCTTCCCATTCCAATCCTCCCTTTATATAGCTGCCAAAATGATTTTCTTAAAGTGCTGGTTTGACCATATCACCCTACCCCCTACTTATTAAACTCCAGTGACTTCTCATTATTTCTGGAATCAAATTAAACTCTTCTGTTTGGCACTTAAAGGTCTTTACAACTTGGTCCCTTCCTGTCTTTTACAGTCTCCTTACAATTTACAGTCTTTTTAATTTGTAAGGAGAAAGACACTCTTATGTCCAGTCAAACTGACCTCCTTGGTTTTCTCAGTCAGAAAACTCCCTTTCCCATTCCTATGTCTTTTCCCATCTTGTTTTCCATGTTTAAGGCAGATGAGTGGCTTGGTGGAAAGATTACTAGGTCTAAAGTCAAGAAGACTCATCTTTATGAGTTTGAATCTGGCTTCAGACATTTACTAGCTGTGTTACCCTGGGTAAATCACTTAACCCTGTATGTCTCAGTTTCTTCCTCTGTAAAATGAGCTAGAGAAGGAAATGGCAAACCACTCTAGTATCTTTGCTAAGAAAATCCCATGTGGAGTCATGAAGAATCAACATGACTGAAAACGACACAGTTCTATGTCTTGGAATCCCTTGTTTCCTTTAAGACTCAATTCAAATACTGCTTGTTCCAGAAGGCCTATTCTGGTCCCCATAGCTACTAATTCCTTCCCCTTTAAGGCTCTCTTCTATCTACTCTGAATTTATATATTTGTGTGTTTTTATTTTGTATTTATCTTTGGTACACTGACATATATTTTATGTCTCCCATTAAAATGTGAGCTCCTTGAGGACAGGACCTTGTTTTTTGTTTTTCTTTCTTTGTATGGCTGAGGCCTAACCCAATGCCTTCTAAATAGGAAGGATTTATTAAATATTTGACTGTGATTCTTCTGGAATTTACATCTTGGAAATCTCTTAACTGATGATTTTTTTTTTATTATATCAGGAATTTTATACTCATGTCAAATGTAAGCTTCAGTTCCTATGCTAGGACTTGGTGCAAGGGGCTGATTGTCCCTCTCTTTCACCATCGGGAAATTGTGGCTAAACACAGGTTTCATCCTCACTGTGGTCTGGATGCCAGTACTACTATTGGGCTCCCATTCTAGATGAGTTGGCAGGGTTCTAATCACTCTTTATGCTTTCTTCTTCTACCCTGGCTTGGGTAATATGAGTCCAGACCTGGTAACAGGACTACCTTTGGATTCAACATGTTCCCTTTGGTTTAGACAAAAGATAAACACACATGTGGGTATATAAAACTGTATATCTTCCATATACAGTTGCCTACCTAGAGGTAGCTTTGTCCCCTCATGTTGCCCTGACAGCAGGACTACAAGTAGATAACAGAAAATATACTATGATTTCAATCATCTTGTAGACCCCTGAGGTACATATACTTGGTGCCTCTTTGGTGCCTCTTGGTGCCTACTGAGTAATGTGATTTTCCTGCTGCAGCTCCAATAAGACAGGCTAAGATCTTGCTGATTTCAGGCCTTATATACCAGAAACCATGCTGGCTATAAGAATCCAAAAAAGGCTCCAATCACATCTCGTTCAGTCTTCCAACTGGCTTCTTATATAGCCACAGTCTGGATGGAAGAGCTTACTCAAGTTTAATTTTGGTTTTATTGTGTTTTAAAATTCTGCATAGAAAGCTCTGTTTTCCAACCAAATTTCATTTCTGTTTTTTACTTTACAAAATTTTATTTTTGTTTTGAACCATTCTGGGAATTGTAATTACTCTTCCATGATCTCGGGGGAGCCTACAGGATTCTTTTTCATTAAGTCATTTTAGTTCTTTTTCTCCACATTAGTAAGGTTTGACCTCTCTTTGAAGTTTTACTCATTCTTCTGTTTGTCTTTCTTATCCATTCATTTATCTGCTTATAAGCTAAGTTTTTAACTTGGCCTTTTTTTCTTTTGAATTTTTGGTTTCAGTTGTCTCTTGGATTCCTATTTACTTGTCCATTCTTTGGTATTTGGTGAGTGATTCCCAATGAGTCCAGAGCATTCATTCTAGGGTGCCTTTTCCTCCATCTGTGTTCAGGGACTCAGGTAGATCTTGGGGGAAAATAACCATGAATATCAATGCATTGAGCATCCATGATTCCAGAGGACTGATGAAACATGCTATCTACCTTTGAGAAAGAAATGATAGACTCAGGAAACAGAATAGAACAGATATGTTTTTTGGATGTGGCCTGTGAAGACCGAGTTAGCACCCAAGATACCTTAGAATCAGCCAGAGACAGCATAAGCAAAAGTCCTTGGTCTTTATTCTTAGAGGTCTTTAGGAAGTGAAGAGGATGGATGCAGGACCTTCCTTCTCTTCCTCTACCGCCAAAGTGACTCTGGCTTTTCTTACTCCACCCGCTAATCCTTCCCACAATTCTCTGTATACACCAAAAGATTGAACCAGCATAGAATAGTAAGAAGAGCCATTTTCCAAGCATATGCTAATAGAGTATTGTCCAATCGCAAGTTAGCCTTACTTGCTCAGTTGCCAATCCTCAGTGTATCAACTCAGAGTTTCGCCCTTTATAGTGGACAATGAGGGAATTAATTTTGCGTAACTACAAATATTTTATTACGTGTGTGTGTGTGTGAGAGAGAGAGAGAGAGAGACACACACACACACACACACACACACACACACACACACAGACACAGTTTGTATGTGTGTTTTAAGTGGGGCAAAGGGGTGGTGGGAAGGAAAGAATAGATGTTTCATAAAAATTTGGTTCATAAAGAAAACAGGGAACAAAGATAACCCAGTAACTCCTGTTTGCAAAAAAAAAATTGGGGGGCACCCCTAATTTTAATTATAAACTTCCTGAAAGCAGAAATAACCAATGCCCTCATATGACATGGAAAAAACCCCAGTGCCCTCTGAATGTTAAATTTTTGTTGCAATGGGCAGAGACTTTTATTATCTTCAAAGGAAATATTTCTTAATGTCAGAACATGCCCTGGGTTAAGCAAACATGAGGAGGCCCTTTAAAATGTTTTCATTGGTACAAAGTGAGTTTGTTCACTGTGCCAGTGTACATGTGCAATATTTTTCAAATGCCCTTGTCCTTTAACATTGTGGTGCTTTGGAAAGTATGCTGGATTTAAGAGTGAAAAGAATTCTTCTTTCTACTCACTACTTGTGAGATCTTGGGCAAGTCACTTAACTTCTGAGCCTGTTTCTTTATTTATAAAATGAGTTACATTAGAAGATCACCTCCAAGGTCTCTTCTTGCTCTATATCTATGGCCCTATGCACTTTATTATTGCTTAATTCCCATATTTTGTGGGTTGTTTCATCTTCTCCCTCTCTGGCCTCCTCCCTATATCCCTGTAATTTTTGTTATCCATGTGGTACTCCTATTAAATGGAAGCAAAGGAACAATAATCAGCTGACCAACTTAGTCTTTCAGGCTATTTTTAGGTGGAAATGTATATTTTGCATTCTCATCAGTTAAAATATTCAACAAAATCTAAAGTGTTACTATTTATTATCTTCTGTCTCTCCCATTACCCTTTGGTAGATCTTTGTTCTAAAGGCTTATAGGTTTAGTTTTTTTTTTTTCCTACATTTAATACTGCTTTTAATTAGAAGCATCAGTTTATATATCTAGACAAGTTCCATTTACATTCAGTTCTCAGTTAAACAGATTAGATGGTTCATCAATTTCAATTCAGAACATGTCATAACTGTGAAGAATATATTATTTGGCTAATAATAATGCAAGAGTAGTTCCAGTTAATCTAGACTTTACCAAGTCATGGCATTCTTTTTACCACTATCTGAAATCTTGTCCTTCTTCTAGATGCCCATGATTTAATGAAATTGATGATGAGTATGATAAAAAGCAATAATTATATTGAAGGAAACTAGTGGTGATTCTGTTGATTACTGGCTTGAAAAAAAAATGTAAAAATTTTTTCATCCTTTTACTTCATTGTCCAAGTATCATAGGAGTAAATTAAGTTTTGTATTTTGCTACTCATGTCTCATTATTATTATTAAAATTAAATGTGGTTATGGTAGTGCCTAGATATAAATACTTTCTTGATTCTCTTGGGGGAAAAAAAAAGACTAATATAACAATTATGACATGAGAACCTGCTAAAAAGGCAATTATATTAACTAGTCCACAAAAGAAAAGTCTTTTAAAATTTAGTCATTACTTTATGTAAATATTAAAAAGGGTTTTTTAAGGGCACAATTAGCCCTAGAAAGGAAGGCTTTATGCCAGTATTAGGTGCTATTATTTGTCTACCTTCATAAATCTAGAGTTTTAAGCGCTGGTGTTAATTATTGCTAGGAGCATTTAAAGTGGGTGGTTATTTGTTTGGGAAATGTTTATCATGGAAGCCACTGCCACCTGATTTTTGGTTTTGGATTGGCCTGATGGGTGGCATATTCATTTTTGTTTCATTCTCAAATAACACATTACTTTGCAAAAGGAAATTTTTAAATGTTAATTAAAGCCAACTTATACATTTCAAAATTGGTAGGCAGGAGTTTCATGAATTTCCTCTGTTCTCCCTAATAGGACTATTTAGAATGTCTTTGTTTAAACTCCTCCAATAAAAGGACTTTTGAATGAACAAATTGTTAATATTAATCATATTTTCCAAATTATACTTCATTAGTACATTATTGATTAATAAATAATAAACATTGTTACTAACACAGCTGAAGTAGTCCATTCCCCAGTGTTTTTCAGTCAAGTTGTTATTAATTGTCTACTATGTCTCAAGCACTGTACTAAGCACTGAGGATATATTAAGCACCTACTATGTGCCTGGCGTTACACCAAGCCAATGGGGATACAAATACAAAAAAAAAAAAAAAGTAATCCCTATTCACAAGGAGTTTGCATTTTAAAGGAGGAGACATATTTATACATAAATATGTGCAGGATAAATTTAGAGTGAATAAATACAAAGTAAATAATTGCAAGGTAGTTTGAGAGTAAGGAAATTAGCAATTGGTGGAGATCAGGAGAAGTTTTGTGTACAAAGGAAGTGTTCGAGTTTCCTTTCAAAGGAAAAGAAATATTCTCTCAAGTGGAAAAGAGGTAGAGCATTCCTGGCATGAGGGATGGTTAATACAAAGGCATCAAAACAAGAGATGGAGTATCCTATGTGAGAGAGAAAAATCAAGTTTTATTATATTACAGAGTGTAATGAGACAAGACAGTCAAATTATGAAGGGCTGTAAAAACTAAGGAAAGGTGTTTATAGTTTATTCTAGATTATATAGGAAATCTCTTCCGTGTTAATCTTTCCTGTATTTCTTTTTTGTGGATTCTCTTAAAAGAAACATTTGGGATTTATTTGGTTCCTGGCTTTCCTATGTTGGAATAAAAGTGTGGAATTCTTCTTTGAGTGAATTGGACTAATGAATAGTTTCCTATGGAGTTCTGTTTTTGATTCAGAAATTTCATTCTAACTGTTGATAGCACAGTGAATGGATTTTCATTGTTGCTACTTCATCTGTAAGATAGAAATCCTGAATTCTGAATAATATGTCCTTTTGAAAAAGAAGGATCATAACTCAGTAGAAAGATTTGGATTCAGAAGAGATCTGATTCTAAATACACCGTCTGACACCTTGTAGCTTCAGGACCATGGACAAAGCACTTGACCTCTGAGCCTCACCTTCTGTAAAATGGGGGTGGTGGGTATAGGTGCTTCTGGTCAAAGGAGATATTTGTAAAGATCCTTACCATTTTCATTCCCTTCCCCTTTTTCCTGTCCAAAGAACTTTATATGGCACTTTAAAGTTTGCAAAGTGCTTTACAAACTTAAAATGCTATATAAATGTTTATTATTATTATTATGAGAGAAATTTTTTCTTGGAAAAACTTTCTATTTGACAAGAACTACTCAGAAAACTAGAAATCAGTTTGACAGAAATTAGGTTTTAACTAACATCTTAGACCATATGCCACCATAAATGAGTTTTTGTGGTTTTCCTTCCCAAACCACCTTTTGATTATTAACTTTAAATTTATTTAACATCTGAATTAATTTTTAGTCAATTTATGCTTGATTTTTCAGGTGATAAAACTAGGACTCATCCATCTCAGCAAAGACTCTTGGGAATTCTCCCAATCATTTTTATTCTGTCTCCCCTACCTCCCTTTCTCCTCTGTCCCCTTTCCACTGTTTGTAGATCTTTAAAAGCTGGCATTTATATAGTACTTTATTCCATATTCCATAACTATATTGAAATTAATTTATAAAGTTGGGATACTCATGAGAACTTTAGGCATCCCTGTTTTTTGGTATCTGAATTTTTTTGTCTTTTCCTTAAATGGCCTATAATTGAGGATTACAAAGAGTACTTATTTATTTTTAGATAGGCTTGCAGAGCCTTCATCTTTTATAGTCCTATTTTTAACCTTATACTGTTATGAGCAGCTGCCTGCAAAATCCCTGATTTCCTCTGATTTCCTTTGAGCATTTTCTAGGATGGAAGGCTTGCAAACAACATCTATCACTATTGTCTTTCTCTTTGTACTGCCAAACTGTTGAAGACATAATTAGGTAAATAAACCACTTCACTATCTGTTTTAAGATCGAAAAGGAAGAATCCATATTTGGATATAAATCTAATTCCATTAATTTTGGAGATAGTGAAGAGTTGGTTTTACTTAGTGCCATTAGAATATTTCCTTCATTGTTTATGGTGTTGTTCTTGATCAGAGATTTTATATCAGCCCTGTGTTCCATGTAATTGGGGAAAAAAGCCTTCCTTTGTGTCACTAAGACTGGAACTCTGGCATAGAAGACAATGTTATGTTCTAACGATAGGCTTTTAATTTTAAAGATTGCAGTTATTACTATGATACTCTAAGCTTCTGTAACTTCATCCTTTTGGACACTCCCTCCATTGATAGGTCATAACCTTTTTATAATTTAGCAGTTTGTCTTCAAGTATTGCTTGCCAAAGATTTCAGATCCCTGCATCCAACCTGGTGATGATCCTCTCTAGATTCAACAAAGCTCATGCTCTGAAAACAAACAAAGGCATATTTTATAATGTTTTTTTACTAGTGTCATCTGAATGAATGAACTTGGCAATTGGAAACCATTTTCTTGGATCATGAACTGGTATTCCCTGCCTGGTTTCAGTTCAGACCCACTAAGGAAAAGTAGATATGGAAAGATTCCTAAGGAAAAAACTAGCTTCAGAGTGCACCATGATTTGTGGTAGAGAGAAGTGCTAGTCAAGAGAAGAATACATGTTTGTGGGCTTGTGGAATGGTCCATTCAATAGAGATCTATACTTATGAAGAATTTCATGAGAACTCTACAAAGAAAGGATTATTAGTACCATTTGTGAGTTATTCTTTTCTACACAATTTACTAAATATGTGCCTTGCTACCATTATACTTAAAATTTGGTTTCACTCTTCCCATGAATCTTTGTGTATTGATGAGAATATAGTCTAGGCTTGGGGGTTTGGGCTAGGTTTGGGGGTGTTTTTTGTTTTAAGCTAATTATTTTTTGCTATTTTTAAAAATAGCATTTCCCAATTACATGCCAAGACAATTTTTAGCATTCATTTCACATGATTTTAAATTCCATATTTTTTCATATTAGTAAAAGCTAATTTAGCTTTGCTAAAAGCAAGGCTACTGATTTATTAATAGGAAGAACGCTAGTGGGGACTCAGAAACTACAATTATTAGGAATAGCTATCCTCAAATTATTCCTACAACTTGGAATAACAGTTACTTTTCTGAAAATTCAATCTGTTTATGCAAATGTGAGTTGAGGGAATAACCTATAGGAGGTGTTTTTTCCCCTCTGAGGTAATTGGGGTTAAGTGACAGCCAGGAAGTGTTAAGTGTCTGAGATCAAATTTGAACTCAGGTCCTCCTGACTTCAAGGTTGGTGCTCTATCCACTGTGCCACCCTAACCGCCCTAGAGGTGTTATTTTTTTAAAGGACTTTTTGCTATTTTTCTAAAACATATTTATTTTATTTTTAATGTTAATCAAACAAGTATTATATTTAACTGTATTTCAGGCACTGCACTTAGTGCTGTGGCCACAAAGAAAATTAAAAAAAATAATAATAATCATTTCTGTCAAGCTGCTCACACCCCTAATAATGGAAAAGGCAACAAACAATACATATACAGGGTAAATTGGAGGTATGGTTGTATTATCATTATTTGGCAAGCAAGAGATCTTTCACTATACATCATTGCATAATTTTTTTTTAAGGTCACCAGTAAATGGTAAAGCCAAGACTAGTGTTATTTTCCTCCTATAATTGTGAAGACATTTTGAGGTATTTCCTTTTTTTCTGTGACATTTAGACTATAGGATTTCCCTATTTCATTATTTTTAAATTTATCTATTAAATTAAATTCATTATTCTTATTAAATAGAATTGATATATGATTTATATCAATATCTTTGCTCATCTGAGGGAGTTTTCCAGAAATTATATATAGAACTGAATTTATTTTAATTTTAGTTTTTTAATTTGTGTAGATAAGTTCTCAAAGAGAGATTCTGCTCATAGAAGCCTAAGCTTCTGGGTTATATTCCTTTAACCCTTCCATCAAAATGTAGTCAGCTTCCAAACACAAAAATAAATAAATATTTTATTTACAGAGGGAGCAGGGGAAATAGTGGGAGAATCATACCAAATAGAAGGAATTAAACTGACTAAGTAGAAAGAGCACTGAATAAGTTTCATAAAGGTTATTTTGGCCAACTTTAACCTAGAGATAAGACTTTTAAGCCATCTTTATGGAAAGCACTTCAACTTTCACTAGTAACTTTGTAATTTCCTTTTACTGTTACTGGTGACTTTTCACAAATGGTTAAAACTTGGCTTGATAACTAAAGGATGATCCCATAGACCAATTGCAATGAATTTTATGCATTTTAGTACATCTCTCCCACAGCGATTTCTTATGTCTTTTGGAAGGATAATAATAGCCACTATCAAGCCTTTTATGATATTCAAGGCTCAGGTGCATATAATTACCTGTCAGTATGCTTTCATCATAAATCTAGGAGAAGAAACAAACAAAAAAGCTTGGATTCAAATTGCTTTGAAAGAGCTCAAACTCTCCTTTTCCTGTGTCTGTTCACAGCTTCAACCAATAAAAATCTTTATCCTTCTGTTTCTTACACTTATGAATTCATTCATTCAGAATTTATTAGTCCCAAATGTTTAGCCTTTTTCTACTTCTATAAAAGACCTAACTACTCTAGGGGAGAAAATGTACTTCTCTATTATTTTAAGTTATTTTTAAAAGTAGTTTGCCCATTTATTTTAAAATGATTTCTCATGTTTTAAACTGAACTTTTGTGTTATATCCATTTACTCTCCCCCAAAAAGAATCTAGTTATTCTTGGCTCAAAGTGATGATATGGTGGACCATATGCCTATAGCACAAGTCTAGTGAAGTTAGCTCTGGGTTAATGTGGAAAGATTCAGGGATTCATCCTTCAATTTTATTGAGACCTTATGGCTTAAGTTTCTTAAGACCAAAGATTTGATCTTCTGGAAAGTGAGTTTGATTTTTTTTAAAGGTTTCTACATAGAGTACATAATTTTCTTTTGGAGTATGGCACTCTGGTTCTGGAGTCAGGAGGCCCTGAGTTCAAATTTGTCTTTAGACACTGGGCAATACACTTAACCCCATTGCCTTTAAAAAAAAAAAAAAAAAAAAAAAAAAGACCAATTTCCGTTCTACATGATAACCCTTTGATACTTATATCATAAGTTATATATAAAATAAAAACAAGGTAATCTTTGTGGCAAATGTCTTCTGTAGGAAGTGGTATTTAAACTGAATCTTGCTGGAAACCAGATACTCTTTAAATGTACATTCTCTCTCTCTCTCTCTCTCTCTCTCTCTCTCTCTCTCTCTCTCTCTCACACTCACACACACACACACACACACGCATATAATATTTTATATTTTCCCCAATCATATTAGAACAATTAAAAAAAGTTTTGAGTTCCAGATTTTATTTTTCCTTTTCATAATTAAAGATAAATGGAAATAGAAACTCTTGGCTCATAAGATTGATTTAGAGCTGGAAGGGACCTTATAGATTATCTAGTTAAATCATTTCATTTTATAGATAAGGACACTGAGGTTCAAAGTGGTTAAGGCACTTGCTATGGTCATACATCTGCAAAGTATTATTGATAGGATTTGCATTCATTTTTCTGACTCTGTCCCTTAAACCTGAAACATGGAAATGGAATATTTGTTAGTGGTGGCAAGATAAAGTGTGTACCCATTCCTGTATATAGTTGAAATTAAATAGCAAAATAGGTCCTGGAAGATAAGTAGATTGAGGAATTGGGAAGTTAGGGTATTTAGAGAAGCATCAATACATAAGTACTCAAGCATTACGGAAGAAGTTGGAGTGGAGGGGAGTCTGAAACAAGGACAGAACTCTGTCTTGGAGGCCAGTTGATAACAGCTACCTGGATCTGAATTAGGTAATAAATATGAATTAAAAAAACCTCAAAGTTGGAGAGTTTGCTAAGTCATATTAAGTTATATTTACTCTCTAATATTTATTGAGGAATTGTTAATCTGTTTACAACCATTTTGTAGATCATCTGAAGATTAAGAAAAAGATATTTCATCTTCTATACTAGCATTTAGCAAGCTAGTCAGAAATACCAAGAATTGTTTTTTGTTTGTGTATCTTCATCACCTAGCCTTCTACCTGGCACATAAATCCTTAGTGAATGCTTGATGATTGAAGTAATTTTTATTTTTAGGCATGCTAATCAAGTTATTAATAAATAGACCTTGCAAAGTTTCCATAAGAGTTGACTTCATCAAATCACTCCAAAAAAAATAGTATCATTGATCCTTTAGAAGAGGATTATTTTCTTATCGTCCATACTTATAGCTCAAATGAAATCTAAAACACTTCAAAAAATTATAGAAGAATTTTAGTTAAGATGGCAAGTTTGTAGCAGAGCCCAGATGTTTCCCAAATATTTTTCTTTTGAAAGAGCCCATGTTAAAAATCTGGAAATCCAATAAAAATCAGAAAGTTTCTCCATTCAGCTCAGGGTGACAAAAAAAAAAAAAAGCTGGAATCCTGTGAAAGTGACAAAGCCAATGAGATCTCAACTATATAGCCTTGTATCTTTTCAATCTTGTAATCCTGAATTGGGTTCATGGAAGGAATGAACTCTGTAGTACTTACTTGCAATACTGTAGGAGTCAGAAGCCCATAGAAGTCTAACTGAAGATACTCCATGAACACTTAAAATGTGAAGGTCACACAAGGGACTTTGAAGCCTGATAGTACTCTGACCACAGACACCCAAGGAAGAGAGAAGCCAACAAGAAGAGCACTGGAAATCAGGAACAGGATCAAATAGCCTGACTATATCACAAAAGTGTGAAAAGGGGCAGAAGTCAAGTTAACAAGCATTTATTAAAAGCTTATTATGTTGAAAAGATGCTCCAAGTCATTATTAATCGGAGAAATGCAAATTAAGACAACTCTAAGATACCACTACACGCCTGTCAGATTGGCTAAGATGACAGGAAAAAATGATGATTGTTGGAGGGGATGCAGGAAAACTGGGACATTGATGCATTGTTGGTGGAGTTGTGAACGAATCCAACCATTCTGGAGAGTAGTTTGGAACTATGCTCAAAAAGTTATCAAACTGTGCATACCCTTTGATCCAGCAGTTTTACTACTGGGCTTATATCCCAAAGAGATTATAAAGAAGGGAAAGGGACCTGTATGTGCAGGAATGTTTGTGGCAGCCCTTTTTGTAGGCTAGAAACTGGAAACTGAATGGATGTTCATCAGTTGGAGAATGGCTGAATAAATTGTGGCTGAATAAATTGTGGTATATGAATATTATGGAATATTATTGTTCTGTAAGAAATGACCAACAGGATGATTTCATAAAGGCCTGGAGAGACTTACACGAACTGATGCTGAGTGAAATGAGCAGGACCAGGAGATCATTATATACTTCAACAACAATATTCTATGATGACCAGTTCTGATGGACCTGGCCATCCTCAGCAACGAGATCAACCAAATCATTTCCAATGGAGCAGTAATGAAATGAACCAGCTATGCCCAGAGAAAGAACTCTGGGAGATGACTAAAAACCATTACATTGAATTCCCAATCCCTATATTTATGCCCACCTGCATTTCTGATTTCCTTCACAAGCTAATTGTACAATATTTCAGAGTCTGATTCTTTTTGTACAGCAAAATAACGGTTTGGTCATGTATACTTATTGTGTATCTAATTTATATTTTAATATATTTAACATCTACTGGTCATCCTGCCATCTGGGGGAGGGGGTGGGGGGTAAGAGGTGAAAAATTGGAACAAGAGGTTTGGCAATTGTTAATGCTGTAAAGTTACCCATACATATAACCTGTAAATAAAAGGCTATTAAATTAAAAAAAATAAAAAAATAAAGCAATAATAATCCTGAGTAACCACAAAAAAAAAAAAAAGAAATGTTTATTGTTTGATTTCATGCATATCTCACTGGTTTTGGTCACTTTATAGATATTTCTCTTTATTTCCAAGAATTAAAGAAGAAAGGAAATTAAAAAGAAAAAAAAAAAAAAAAGCTTATGTGTGAAGCATTGTGCTAAATACTGGGAATACAAACACAAGCCAAAAAGAAAAACAGTCCTTGACTTATAGAGTGTGTATTCTAATGGAGAAAGAGGTGTTAAAGGGAGCTGAAGAGCATGAGATGGATGAGGGAGGAGTAAAGGGAGACATGGACTGGGACATAGTGATAACCTCTGGAGAGTAAAGAGTGAAAGCTGATTAGTTGGAGAACTTTTTTGGGTTAAATGTTCTGGGAGGAGCTCATTTCTGGGAAGATAGGACCATTGAGGCAAAGGAATCCTCCAGATTGAGAAGGTATCAGAAGCATGGTTGGAGAAGTCCAGAAATTAGGAGCAGTCAGGAGTCAAAGATCTGACCCTGTCTCCAGATCCGAAGCCAGGAACTAAAATTGGAGATAAAAGTAAACTGAATATGACACTGGACACAATAAAGACATTATGGGTACAATCAAAGCCTTATAGGGGAGAAATGATTTGGCCAAATGGAATCTAAGAGTAGATGAAAGAAATGAAGCAAGGGATTAAAAAATGAAACTATCAAAATAAGAACCCAAGGGTTGTTGTGTTTTTTTTTGTTGTTGTTTTTTTTTTGTTTTTTTTTTTTAAGAGTAAGTAGCTTAGAATAGAAAGTGGACAATCCTACCCAAATAGAGTGGGCCAGATAGAACTGTGACAATAGGAGACCTGTACGAGAATAAAGTTTAAAAAAAAAAAAAAAATTTTTTTTAAATAGAAAAAAATGTAAGTTATCTTCTTTCAGCTGACCAAGAGATCAGATTTAAGAAATATAAATTAAGGCTCATCAACTCTCTCAAAAAACCATAAATCAAACCTTAGATGCTATATTTTATAAAAGAAAACTACCCATATATGTGTGTGTATAAACCAAAAGGCAAAGTGAAAATAAAAGGAATCCATTGCTCATCTTTTAAAAGAAAAGATTGAAAAAACTCATGAATGTCATAGCCAAAACCTAGAGGTTCCTGATATAAAAATTAAAAAACAAAAACAAAAAACACTACAAATAATTCAAATACCAAGAAATCAGTCGGTTTTAAATAATAATATGTTGAAGGAGCAGCTAGGTGGTGCAGCAGATAGAGCATCAGCCCTGAAATCAAGAAGGAGCTGAGTTCAGATTTGATCTCAGACACTTAACACTTCCTAGCTGTGTGACCCTGGGCAAGTTACTTAACCCCAGTTGCCTCAGTCAAAAATAAAAAATAAAAAAATCGAAACTATAATAAAAGAAAGAAAAATTTGAAACATGACTTTCCAGAAAGTAAAAGATAAAGATTTGGAACCAAGAATAGTTTACCAAAATGAACATTTAATAAAATACAAATTTTGAAATATTTATGATATAAAGGTTAGAGTTGAGCAGAAGCTTTTAAATGAAAATTGAAGCATTTGAAAACAAGCACATGGAATCTTGTGATAATTTAATTCTGTTTGGATGATTTTAAGAGAGGAAGGGAAAGGAAGACAAAAGGATTACATGGAACTGAGGAAGATAGATGAACAATTTACTATTTTTAATATCATTATAATATGTAAGAATGTAATATGGAAGAAAGGGTAGGGAGACTGGGCATCCAATTAACCTTATTCTTATCTGAATCAGATAAAGGAATATTGAACACAGAGGAACTCATATACATCCAGTTAATTTGTTGTCAAAATATATCAAACTCATCTTTGAAAATAAGCTGAGAAGGGATGAAGAGATGAGAGCATAAGAAGGTCAGTATAAACTGAAGGAAAACAAATTTAACTTTAGACATTCATTCATAAAGTTTGATAAAGATTAAAAGAAAAGAAAGTAAGAACCAAGGAATAGGTTAGGTAAAGAAACAATGGTTAGAATTTTGGAAGCAGGCCATTTCAATCATAAATTACTATTATTGATCACATTACTTCTCTTTTCCCACTTTTCTCCATCTTTGCCTCCCACCCTTCTTCCTTTACAAAGGGAAAGAAAAGTGTAGGAGCATATTTTGGCAAGAAATGAACGCTTGACAATTGTAAGTATAATCATACTAGGATGAACTCACTCATAAAATGGAGGGCAATGAAATGGATTAGAAAGCAGATTCCAACAATATATACTTTATAGGAAACATGTTTGAAGCATAATGATTCAGACAGAGTTAAAATGAGGGGTTGGAGCAGAATTCATTATGCTTCTGGTGAACTCAAAATAGCAGGAGTAGTAATCATGATCTCAGATGAGACAACAGTAAAAATAGACATGATTAAAAGTGATAAACAGGGAGACTATATTATGCTTAATATAGCAACATAGATGATGAAATAATATTATGTTTAATAAAGGGCATTCAAATAAAGGATTCAGACTTGAATGGAGACTAAGAATTTAGTCCTGAAGAATTTGTGTTAAAGAACAAATCATAAAAACAATAATTTTATCGAAGAAAAACTAAAAGAGGAAGAAAACGTATTTAGACTTTTGAGATGCAGCCAAAGCAGTCCTTAAGGGAAGTTTATACCTCTCAATATCAACAAATGAAAAAATATACCAATGAATTGGACATACACTTAAAAAAAAAACGGCCAAAGTATTGATAGATTTTTTAAAATGGTACTAATGAAGAACCTGGGGAAAGGATGTCATTGGAAAGAGATATATCCCTGTTCATTTAAGTTTGAGCCATGTACACACACTCTGCTCCAAGGTAAAGTTGTGTCATGACCACCTGGGCTTATTGAAAAAGGTGAAGAATGCTGAGTTCCATACTTTTACTGTGCCTATTATGTTCTCCTTTCCCATAGCTTTTGGGATGTTATCAAAAAGAATTGGAAAATGACACTCACCCACCTTATCTTTTTTTCCCAATAGTGTTGATTTGATGCACAGGTATTACCTCAACGAAAAATTTAAACTTCCCACTCTTCTGAGCTTTGCTTTTTGCTGTTCATTTGGATATAATTGGTTGGTTTGTTTAGATGATAGAATTAATCTCAGAAGCAGCATGGTATTATAGATGAAGCCCTTGTCTTGGAGTCAGGATACCCAAGATTCAAATCACACTTTTGACATATTAATGAAGGGGGTGGTGAGATATGTAATTCCTCCACCCCCAACTCAGTTGATGTACTCACTGACAGCCGAGTAGATAAACAAAGGAATGAGTTATTAATATGTTAGCACGTCATGACAATTTTTAAAGTATGAGATCTCTCTGATTGAATCAAAAGGAAATCATAGTATTGACTGATCAAATAAATTAGTCATGCTTTTTTGGCTGTATTTAACTAAGCCCTGGACCAGAATAGCTAGATTTGGCAAGATCATTCAATATAAAGGGGAACAAAAATGCTTTTTTTTTTTTTTTTTTTTTTTTAATGTAAAGGGGAACTGTCATTTGAGCTCCTGACACAAGTGAATAGCACATCAGGTAGATGAAGAAGAGTGATACAATCTGATGATATAGTCATAACCATAATATTCCAAGTTGTCAGTGGGCTGTGAAAGTGGTTTGAATTAAAGTAATTTTAAAAACATTGAAACTATCATTGTACTGTGATGACTTGATAGACTACGTGAATCATTTAAGTACTATTAAAAGAGTCCAGACAATATTCAATATTGCAGATACTTAGTATTGTCCTAATATATGAATATAATCCTGTAATAAATGGTGAAAGGGATGAGATCAGAAAAATTGGGGAAGATTTTGCATGAACAGATGCAGAATGAAGTGAGCTCAGTTTCTCTATAATAATATTTTTATAAAGATAAAAAGAATTGAAAGTCTCTGATCAATGCAATGATCAATCATGCTTTCAGGAGACTGATAATTTTATGATAATCTATGCTGTTTATATCCTGACATAGAGTTAGTCGATTTGGAATACATTATCAGACATACATTTTTTAACATAGACAATCTAGAACTTTGTTCTTCTTGACTACATATATTGGTTGCAGGGATATAATTTTTCTCTCTTTCCCCTTTTAAATTGGGGAGGAAAGTGAGAAAAATACAAATTGTTGACTAATACTACTTCTTATGTATGGTATAAAGATGCCTAGAAAGAAAGTCATGAAAGAGATTTGGGGAAAAAAAAAAAAAACTTTCTATATAAAAAGAGAACGCTTGTGAAGTCATCTTCAAGGTGAGGTGCTTCCTTAATAGCTACTAATTTGGAAGATGTTGGCACCCAATACTGATAGTTCCTGGATATGATAAGGGTACTGGTAGCTCCCTCTTCCTCATACCTCATCTCACCAACCCAGTCTGAGATCACACTCCTCGGTGCTTTCCAGATAGCTTAAAAAAAAAAAAAAAAGAAAAAAAAAGTCATTGATGGCCTTCACTCATAAGATCCCTAAAAGTTTCCACCAACTCCTAAATTGCTATTTGGAGAATGTTTGGCTTTTCCTCCCATTAGCTGACTTGAGATCACATGTTACCACTCAGATAGCTGATAGAGACCTAACTTGAGATAGAGATCTCAGAAACATTTCATTTCTTCTCTAGATTTCCAAATTCTTCAATGAGATAATAAAATAAAGTGGATTGCAAGCTTTTAAGTGGTATGTAAATGTCAGCTATTAGTAGCATTATTAGCAAGGCTGTCCCTTGGCATACCACAATAGTGTTCATAAGTGCTACTGTAAGCATTTCTTCTTTGAGTTTGGAGTTAGCTTATCATAAAATCACTCAGAGCAAAGTAGTAGCTAACTATAGGAAGTAATATAAGACAATTGGATTGATTCCAGTTTTCACTTACTTTCTATAAACCACAAAAACTAACCCCAACCAATTGAAACAAGAACATTTAAACATCATCATTAAGGTGGTCTAGTCTAGCCTAGGAAGAAGGACCTAAATCCAATTAACCAGGTATTTACTAACTCTCATAGCAATAGTTCCTCGCTTTGATGAAATAACAGGTTAAGACAAAATAAATGAATGAATGAGGTAAGCTTTTGGATGTGGTTGATTCTTTACTTTTGTGCATTTCATTTTGTGCTAAACATCTGTTCTGACCACACTGAAGATTTTATACTGGTATCTGCTCGTCAAATGTGTACCATAAAGTGTTTGGGGAATAGAGTGTTCTCGGGTTAAAAATACCATTGTGTATTTATCCAAATAGAAATACTCAGTATATAAATATTTTTTCAACTTTGTGTGCTTTGTCTCCTACAAAACTGAGACAAAGATCTCAAAGGTAGGAATGATTTGATTACATTGGAAAATGCCAAAAAGTAGTTTTGTTGGGTAGCTTTTAGGAATTTAATCATGTTTCTTCTCCTCCTCCCCTCAGCTATAGTTTATGAGTTTGTAAAGGCATGCAGCATCCTTAAAGTAGTCAATTTGAGAGATTACGGAGTTCGGGACTTTTGATATCTTAAATTCAACATAGGTAAAAGTGGACTCATTATCTTTCTTCCTCAAACATTCCTCTCTTTCAAACTTCCCTATTTATATTGAAGGCATCTACTATTCTCCCAATATCTCACATTTATAATCTCAGCATGTTCTCATTCTCCTTCTCTCCATGTATACAATCAATTGCCAATTCATGCCATTTCTACTTTCACATCTTACATCCAAGAAATCTCTTCTCTCAACTTGTATAGTCAGTAACTTAGATCAAGCCTTTGTCACTTTTCACTTAGTTACTGTTAATAGTGCCTTCATTGACCTCCCTGCCTCATTTCTCCTCTCCTCTGTAGCTCATCTTAGGCTCTACTGCTAGAGTCATTTTCATTAAGCACAAGTCAGATTACATGACTCCCCTATTTATGCAGCTCTAATGGAATCCTTTTGCATCTATTATGAAATGCAACATATAAAACTCTGTGCTTAGCTTTTAAAGCCCTTCACAACCTGGTCTCAACCTATACACTCCATCTTCTTTCTCCTTGCCTTTGACTATATTCATGCGTGGATATACTTTTTTATCTCTTGCCTTACACAGTTAGTCTTTAGACTTCATGATTCTCCTCATCTCAATTTTGACATATCTTAGGCCAACATAAGAAATTCAATGGGAATTTTGGGGGAGTTTTGTGAAAGCCACAGACTACAGGGAAAGGCCAACAGAGAGCACAAGAAAAGTTTAGGAATTCAGAAAAGCATAAAATATATGTAAAGTGTTGTTATAATATAGTTTATGACTAAGTACTTAACTCAAAACCTCTCTGCCTCATTTATTACCTATTTTTAATCACTAAATGGGTATTGCCTCGGTCAAACTAAGACCTGTTAAAGGCTTAGTTTAAAAAGATCAAATTCTCTCACTCCATCCAGCTCCATCTTCAGTCATTCTAATCTATATGTTACCATTGGACCCAGATGGCTCTGAAGGAAAAAGTGAAGCTGGTAACTTTATACAGCCTTCCCCCACTTAAATCCAATTTATTTGCAACACCTCCCTGATGTTATGGTGGTCTTCAAGAATAAGGGACAAATAGCAATAACCTGAACACTCCAAAATATAAAGAAAAAAATCAGACTTCTTCTCTGGTGTAATGGGAAGGCCAAAAAGTTGTATGTGGATTTTCCAGATTGCAGGGGTGTCACATCCCTAACCCCCACAATGTGAAAGGGACACCAGAATTCGCTTTCTTCCTCTAAGATCTACTTCTGGCACCATTGTCTGCATAAAAGCCTTTCCCAATGGTTATTGTCTTCCCTACCAAACTACCTAATATTTAACTAACATACATACATAAATAGATAGATAGATAGATAGATAGATAGACAGACAGACATGTTTTTTTTACTTTCATGTTGTATATATTTTTATTTTGTCTCCTCCATTAGAATGTAAGTTCACTGCTACAAGGGATTATTTTATTCTTTGTATTTGTATTACCAGTTCCTGGCATGTAGTAGATACTTAATTTGTGGATTGTCTGGTTTGTTTTATTGTGTGATTGATTGTTGGCTTTATCCACATATTTTTCCATTCTCTATGGCTAGGATCTTTCTGGATTCTCCTGACTGTTCTCCCTTGTATATTTATTTAAGAATAAGGGTCTGTCTTTTAGAATAAAAAGAATGTGCCTACTCAGCTGAATTCCCTGGGTTAATTTTTTTTTTTAATGTTCAGAAGTGAAGAATGCCCTAATGCTGCTGCCAGCCACCTTTAAAAAATGATGGCTAATTGCCATATGCTGTGGCAGTCTTTGAGCAGCTGAGACAGCTCAATTGATTCATTTGTGAATAGACACAAATGCAGAATTCACTTGTCTCCTTACCTTTTCCTCAGCTCCTGTTTAATAGGTTCCTGAAGACTAAGAAATGTTGAGTTGGAGGGTGAGGGTAGCACCCCACCTAATGGTCCCTTTGCAAAGTACAGTCAGGAAAGAGGATCTGTTACTTTGCTTGTATTGTTTGCCCTCACACTATTCAAGTCCACAAAAGGGGATCTTGGGGTCCACATCAGCAGCTTCAACAAGCTTGTTGCTTTTTCTTTGGCTTCCTCAGAATTATATCAAGAGTTTGTGGTACCACTTTGGGTTTTAAAAAGAGAACTGAGGAAAGAATGATGGAAATGGGGCAGAGAGGAAATCTCTATCACCTTTACATAGTATAACTTCTCCCAATAGATTGTGAACTTCAAGAAAGCATGGACTGTCGTTTGCCTTTGTCTTCATAGTTCTTACCACAGTGTCTGAAACACAGTAGGTATTTAATAAATGCTCATTGACTGACCAAAACCCAAGCTTATGGAAGCCAAATATATTTTTCTCTCCTTTTTCCTGCTCATTCCCTTTTCCCATATCAGATATCCCAGCAATCGTTTTTCATTTTTTCCTTTTAAATAATATTTTCTTTTTTTCAATTACATGTAAAGACAATTTTTATATTAGTTTATTTTTAATTTTTTTCTTTTGGGTATTTTTCTTTTACTTTTTCCTCAATAGTATTTTATTTTTCAATTAAAATAGTTTTCAACATTCATTTTTATAAGATTTTGAGTTCCAAATTCTTTCTCTCTCCCTTAGCTCCCTCCTCCCCAAGATAGCAAGTAATCTGATTTAAGTTATACATGTACAATCATTTAAAACATGTTTCTATATTTGTCATGTGAAAGAAAAATCAGAACAAAAGAGAAAAAAAACACAAGAAAGAAAAAGGAAACAAACAAAAAGAAGAGGTGAAAATATGTTTTCCTCCACATTTCCTTCATATTTCTCCCTCTAGACACAGATGGCATTTCCCACCCCAACTCTATTAGAATTGATAAAGACAATTTTTAATATTCTTTTTTAAAATAATAGTTTGAGTTCCAAATCTCCTCTCTCCTTCCCTCCCATCTCTCCTTCCCAAGAGGACAAGCTATTTTATAAGGTTACATATCCAAGCTGCCATTTTTTGAATCCAAAAAAGGACTGCAAAGAAATATAACTTCTTTTTTTTCATTGGCACTCTAGGACAGTAAATTGTGACTTGTGATAATATTTCTTGGGGAGGAGCTATTTTTATATTTAAATGTTAAATAAATTGTATCAGTTGTTCAGTATCATATAAAGAGATCATGTGAACTATAATCACTGTCCAGAGTGAGAGTCCGCAGTTCATATGCTCTAATCAGAAGTGGTATTGACTTTATGGGGTCTACTACAGATTTCATTTTGATACTGGCATCTGGGCTCAATGAAACCAGAAAGAAAAAGTGTGACAGAGACTGGTCACTTGGAGTAGAGATAACAAAAACAATTTTTTTCTCATGGGAAAAGGAAGAAAAAAAAAGGTGATAGGAAAAAGAGACAGGCAATTTGTTATTATGGAACTAGCTAAGACTTAAAAGTCGAAAGCTTGATACCTATTTCTGGCTCTATAACTTAATCTCCCTCAGTGTCCTTATTTATAAATCAGAGAAATGTTAGAACTAGGTTTATAATTTGGAAATGAGGGTCTTCTACATATTAAGTTTTATGTGTGTATGTATGGTTTTAAAGTGTTGGTAATGTGAGACAGCTCTGGTGAGAATGGGCTGACTATACAGTTCTAGATTTTAGAGATGATAATTAAAGCTGTAGAAGTTGAAGCACTTATGTAGCATAGTGCATAAACTTCTGGGTTTAGAAGCATGAGTTCAATTCTACCCTCAGATGCTATCTCAGATATTAGACTGAACTGCCTCAAAGATAAAATGGGAGTAGTAATAGAATCAATCTTCCAGGGGTGGTTCAAGTGAGATAGCATGTACCTGATAAATAGTAGCCAATTAATAAATACTTGTTTCCTTCCTTCCTTGATGAAGGCCCCAAAAGAATAAAGAAAGACAGACCCAGAATGGAATTTCCTTTTCAAACATTGACAAAAAAAAGTTTTCTTTCGAATACACAAAGTGACATTTTCCTGAAGGAAAAAAGATCCATTTAACAGTAGGATTTCCATTCCAATAATAGGAACACGTAACGAATTTACCCCACTGCCAAATCAGGTATACAAGGAAATGCCTACAAAATTTGTATTTGATTTGTATTGATCTTAAAATTCAAATAATAGTAACTCACATTTATATCACTCGTAAGGTTTTCCAGAATACTTTCCTCACAACAGTCCTGTAATGCAGGTAGTGACAGTTTTAGCATCTCCATTTGATTGATAAAAATGTTGAAACTGAAATGAGTTGATTACCCCAAAGTGGTACAACACATATTAGAGCTTGACTTCTAATCTTCTGTACCCTTTTTAGTATGTATCATCTGCAACTACCTTTTCCAAAAGTTCCCAGAAAATGTGCAAAGACATAACACGTGGATTTTGCATAAGTTTGCATGGTCACATATGTCCAGAAGGAGGTGACCAGACTTAGAAGACCTCTAAGTCTGCATATCCATCATATTCTACTAATATATTTTTTAAGCTGAATATTGAATAATGAAGCCATTATGATATTAAATTGGCATAGAGCCAATTTCAGTGAGTGACATGGAGCCAATAAAAGGAGACTAGATCACGAATAGTGCAGTCTGGACTCAAGGCCAGGCTGTACCTGCTGCAGCTTTTCTTCAAGGAAATTCTCCCAGTGTTGTGAAAAAAGATAAATAAATAGTGAAAGAATTGAAACCCTAGCTTCAAAGTCCTAACTATGCATTTTCTTTTCCAAAAACCTGACTGTTTCCTATATGTAGATTTCTTTATATAAATTTCAAAGAAACTTCGTCAAGCTGGGAAGAACCTTAGTGGTCCCATTTAGTCTATCCCCCTCATTTGATAGTTGAAGAAACTCGGATCCAACTGATTTCCTAAGGCATAGATAGTAAAAGTCAAAGGCAGGACAGTTTGTAAGTCTGGCAAAACCCTTTTCCATAATTTCCCAGTTTTTATGTAATCACTACTTGGATTTGTAAGGAATTTGGAGTTAAGAAGACCACAGTGCTTTAAAAAGAAAAACAAGATTTTTTTAGACAATCTTTTGTTTTTAAATAAATTGTCTGAATTTTGTTCCTCTATCCCTTTTTGCACTCTCAGAGAACCATTTTTTATAACAATTTTTTTTTTTAAAGAAGGGGGGAAATCAGCAAAACCCAATAAATAAGACTTTATAAGCAACATAAAGACTTTCAAGTCTTTTTATTTTTTTAAAAAAAAACTTTATAAACAATATAAAAATCTTGCAGTAAAGGGAAATGGGGAAAAGATAGGTTATTCAAGTCATTTTTCAGTTGTGTCCGACTCTTTGTGAGCCCATTTAGGATTTTCTTGGCCGAAATATTGGAGTGCTTTGGCATTTCCTTCCCTAGCTTATTTTATAGATGTGGAAACTAAAGGGGAAGGTAGTTAGATGCCTCCTGAGGGTAACAAAGTTAATTAAGTATCTGAGGCCACATTTGAACTCAGATCTTTTTGACTTCAAGGTCAATGCTCTTTCCACTGTGCCATCTGCTACCAATATAACCTTAGACAAATCCACGACCATTTCCTCATTTGTAAAATAAGGGGGTTGGATTTGAGGAATTGTAACTTCTCCTTTGTAGCTCTAAATCTGTGCTCCAATACACTAGAATCCACCTGCCTTTTTTTCTCTACATGCACACAGGCTGCCTGTGCTAAGAAAATCTCTATTTGTTATATACTCTCTGCAGGGCCCTAGATATCTCTACATAAATGTTTCTTATTCCTTTGTAGAGAACGCTGATGGTAGTCCTGGTGTAATGCAAAAATCCACATGTGACTCAAATAGAGAAGAAAACACAAATGAAATGCTGAAAATGAAAATCAGCTTTATGTTTGGTCCATCCCAAGCTATCAATACACATTTATCAAGCACTTATTATGTGTCAGGGATTTACTAGGCATTGGACTAGAAAGATAAATCTACCTGGGGAAAATGACAATACATAGGTGGATACCTGCAAGATCATTTTGATGAGGGGAAACAGTGAAGAAGAAAGGCTTCATAAAGAAGGTTACGCTATTTGAGCTAATCTAGGTAATATAAGAGGTAGAGATCAGGAGAGTTTCTTCCATGGTTCAGGGAGAGCCAATACAAAGTTATATATGTAGGATTCTGAATGCAGTGTTTTGAGGAACACTGACAAGCAGTTTTTGTGGTAGCACCAAAGAACTTGGGGGAAGAACCAATTAGAAACTGATAAAGAAATTGTGATGCATGAATATAATAGAATATTATTCTGTTGGAAAAAATAATGAATGTGATGAGTACAGAGAATCATGAAAAGATTTATATGAATTGATGAATATAATATACCAATAATACAACATAAACGGTGACTACAACAATGTATATGGAAAGAACAACTCAATATATAACTCAAATATAATTGGAAGTGAATATCACAAAATTACAAAGAACAAGCATTGCCCCAAAGAAGGCACTGACACAGGCACTTACTAGTCAGAAGAGAAGGCTACAGGGTGGAGATATCTTTAAGGTGAAAAGGTTATTGGGTGTTAATGGGTCACAACTCTGAACTGGAAACAAAGGATTCTTACAAGGTACTAAGTCAGTGGAATTGATAGAGACAATAGTTATCTAATTTAACATGGTTTAGTATGATTGATTTAATCCTACAAGGAGATGTTATGGGCCAGAACTTGAAATAAGGTATTAAGTGGAATTGAGGAGACAATGGTTAAATCTAGTTTAGATTTGATTTAATCCTACAACAAATAATGGTTTCATAGTGATATAATGATTGGTGTATACTCAGTGTGGAACATATAAGGAGAAGCTCTCCAGGGCTAGAAAGGGCAAGCGCACTAGAAGCTCTTGGAGGCTGAGACTGTCATTCCATTGTCCACTTTTGTGGTGGCTGAAGGCTGAAGCATAAACCCTTGGAATTCAGAGAGATTCAGAGGCCAGAGAAGGAAGCAGGAGCTCAAGCTCTCAGAACCAATACTACAGAAGGCCTCCAAGAAAGCTAGCCAAAGCCCGAGGAAAAGAGACAAGACTTTGAAAGAGATAATAAAGGATTTGGATTTTAACCCTGGTTACACTCATGTGGTGATTACTCTGAACTGAAACAAAGGCTGCTCCAGAGACCCCAAGAAAACCTCACCAGGGAACATTACATTTTAGAGAGAATATTAGTAAGCAATTGGTCCTGTTGTTCTAGTCCCCCAAGGTTTGATTCAGATTGCTCTGGTGGTCAAGGTTCTTGGAACAAAATGAGTATAGCTTTCTTGCCTCTTTGTTGACATGTTGGTGGACCTAGTGAGAAATCTAAAAGAGTACTCCTGAAGTTTTGTGTCCTGAAATTTATTATTAGGCAACATGAAGTTACAAAAATCTCAGCTGTACTTCCTTCAGTCAGCAAAGTGAGAAAGAGGGTTTCAGTACCTTTTAAGGAAATAGAAGCATATTCTTCAGGGAGTAGATATTGCTCTTATGCCATCACCCTAGTTAATAAAGTTGTTTTTTCACTTCCTTAAGGACCATTTTGTAATTATATACAAGTATTGAGTTGTGCTTTAGTAAATTGAGTTCCAGATATTTTATGCTTTTTTTTTTTTTTTTTTGTTATTCTTAATGGGGCTTCTTTTATTATTCCCTTCTGGATCCTGTTATTGCAATATAAAAATACTTATGGTTTTATTTTATAACCTGCTACTTTATGGAAGTAATTAATTGTCTCAATTAATCACTTTACTGATTCCCCAGGATTTTCTAAGTAAACCATCCTGTCATTAGCAAATGAAAGTAGTTTGTTCTTTGCCTGTATTTAAGCCTTGAATTTTCTTTCTCTTGACTCATTGCTTTTGCTTGTATTTCTAACACATTGTCCAGTTATAGTGGGAAAGGAGGACATCTGTACACTACTATATTAATTAGGAAAGCTTCTAATGTTTTTCTATTGCATATATCATCATTTTCATATCATGATAGGATTCCATTTCTTCCCCTTATTCCTCTTACTCCTTCATCTGGTTGGGATGTTTATATTTATAATATTAATTGTGTTCATGGTTTTCTTCATGTTGAACCATCCTTGCATCCTTGGTGAGGAAAGTAAGACTAAAAAAAGTTTCTCTCCAATCTCTTCCCTTTTTCAATTTATCTTGTACATAGCTGCCAAATTGATATTCCTGTAGCAGCTAGCTTATAGTGTCAGTTACCTGCTTTGGAAGCTCCAATTAATAGCCTCCAGATTAAAATACAAATTCCTCCATTTGGCATGTAAAGCTTGTCACACTCTGACTTTGGCCTACCATTTTAGGATTATTGCCCATTATTCTCCTTTCTGTACTATATATTCTCACTAAACTAAACTACTCGTTTATTCCCTATACACAGTATGCATCATTTTCTGTCTCCATGCCTTTGTTCAAGTTATGATCCCTTTCCCCTCAGGCTTGAAATGCATTCCCTTTCCACTTGAAAATTATAGAATCCCTAACTTCCTTCAAGACTAACTGCTCTAGGAAATCTTATCTCAGATTTAATCCTTTCCTTCTACCATAACCCTTCCTCCAACTTTTTTTTCTATTGACTTAGTTATTTGTGTTATTCCTCTCTTCACTGTTTTCTTTTTAAAGTACAAGCTTTGGGGTAGCTAGATGGTGCAATGAATAGAGAACAGATCTATAGTCAGAAGGACCTGCTTCAAATCCAGCTTCAGACACTTAATGCTTACTAGCTCTGAGACTCTGGGCAAGTCATATAACCCTAACTGCCTCACCCTCCACCCCCCCACCCCCCAAAATAAAATGAGGTGTAAGCTTTATTTTTGTCTTGTTTCATTTTTGTCCGTGTGTCTGCAGTCCCTAATGCAGTAGCTAGTACATAGATGCTTTATAAACACTTGTTAAAGGGTTTATACCTAGTCATACAGTTAAAAGACAGAGATTTTATAAATTGTAACATTGAAGGAAACTCAGAAATTAGCTAGTCCATTCTAAATCATTCATTTTGTGGATAAAGAAACTGAGATCCAAACAGAAACTTTATGACTTGCCCATAGCCATGTGGGAATAGAAGTAAGACAGGATATAGTCAGGTCCTTTGACTTCAAGCCTGACTCCAAATTCTTTCTAAAATAGGATTTATGGAAGGCAATAAGAAGACTAGCTTGCCTGGATTGAAAAATTTGCACTGGAGAGTTGTGAGAAACAAGACTGGATAAGTAGGGGAAAGGAAAGATAGTAGGGAGTATTAAATGATTTGAAGAGGAATTTGGACTTTATTCTGGATTGACTAAACTAATGCAGACAAGATTAGAAGGGAAGCAATAAACTAAGAAAACATTTTTACACTCAAAGGTTCTTATAAAGGCCTCATTTCTAAAATATATAGAGAATTGACTCAAAAAAAAGCCATTCTCCAATTGATAAATGGTCAAAGGAAACAAACAATGTTCAGATGAAGAAATTGAAACTATTTGTAGTCACATGAAAAGGTGCTCCAAATCACTATTGATCAGAGAAATGGTAATTAAGACAACTCTGAAATACCACTACTCACCTAAGTGTGTAGGCTAAGATGACAGGAAATGATAATGACCAATGTTGGAGGAGATGTGGGAAAACGAGGACACTGATACATTGTTGGTGGAATTATGGTATGATCCAACCATTCTGGAGAGCAACTTAGAATTACGTTCAAAAAATTATCAAACTGTGCATCCCCTTTGACCCAGAAGTGTTTCTAAAGAGATCTTAATGGAGGGAAAGGAACCCGTATGTGCACGAATGTTTGTGGCAGTCCTCTTTGTGGTGGCCAGAAACTGGAAACTGAGTGGATGCCCATCAGTTGGAGAATGGTTGGGTAAATTGTGGTGTATGAATGTTATGGAATATTATTGTTCTGTAAGAAATGACCAGCAAGACGAATACAGAGAGGCTTGGAGAGACTTACATGAACTGATGCTGAGTGAAATGAGCAGAACCAGGAGATCATTATACACGGCAACAACAAGACTATCCAATGATCAGTTCTGATAGATGTGGCTTTCTTCAACAATGAGATGATTCAAACCAGTTCCATTTGTGCAGTGATGAAGAGAGCCATATAGACCCGGAGAGAGGACTGTGGGAACTGAGTGTGGACCACAACATAGCATTTTGTTGTTATTTGCTTGCCTTTTTTTCTTTCTCAATTTTTTTTTCTTCCTTCTTGATCTGATTTTTCTTGTGTAGCAAGATAATTGTATAAAAATGTGTACATATATTGAATTTAACATATTTTTGAACATATTTAACATATATTGGACTACCCACTAACTAGGGGAGAGGAGGGGAAAATTTGGAACAAAAAGTTTTGCAAGGGTCAATGTTGGAAAATTACCTATGCATATATTTTGTAAATAAAAAGCTTTAATTTTAAAAAGGAAGAAAAAAAAGAAGAGTATTGACTTTTTCTTTTCTTTTTTTTTTTTAAATCAAGGCAGTGACATAAAGTTGCTTTAGGAACTTTATTTCTTTATTTCTAACTTTATTTTTAAAAAATCTGACAGCAACATATAAAATGATTTGTAAGTGGGAGAAAATAGAATCAAGGAAATCCTTGAGACAAGATGGTATAATGGACAAAGAGCTAATCTCAAAGTCAAAAAGATTCAGATTCAAATCATGCTTCTGATATAAACTACCTGTGTAACTCTGGACCAGTCATTTAACTTCTAGGACTCTAGGAAACTCTTTAAGACAATGAATTGCAGAAAATGTGTTTATCTGTATTGGTAAATGGAGTCTCCTCATCTGGGAGTTCACTATAACAACAAAATCATAGGTTCAGTTCCTCTTTCTATTCCTATCCCTCTTTCTAAAACAATGTATATAAAATAGAGAAGTCAACACTAAGAATAAAGGAAGGGATGTTTGTGTGTGTGTGTGTGTGTGTGTGTGTGTGTGTGTGTGTATGTGTGTGTAAACACATGTATACACATTTGTACAAATGTATGTATATGCATGTAAAGTATAGATTAGAAGTAGGAATATGTGTGCATATGTTTATATGTATGAGCATATAAAGTACATAGATCTATAGACATACATACAGATATATACATATTTGTGTGTGTATATATGTGTGTATGCATTTATGTCTATAGACAGATGCACACATATCTGTAAATGAGAAACACTCTAAAGGAATCATTAATAGGACCTAAAAGTGATAACTTGAATATAATGATAATATTGTGGAGAGTGTAGAGTAAGGGATCAGAAAAATAGCCCAAGGTTTCACTCCTGGACAAACATCAATTGCAAAGTTCAAACAAGACAGTGCTGTGAATCATTAAAGTTTGACCAGCTCAGTTCTCTCTGTGAATACTTAGTTTGCAAAGCTCATGTTCATCAAATTCTGGGGGAAAAAATAGTTTTTATCCCCAACTCACCCACCCACAGGTTGGTTTCCCCAACCTTTGAAAGTACACACTTCTAAAAACCATATGTGTTTACTTTTGAAATCCAAAGGACACAATTAGCTCAAAGAATAGATATTTATTGAAATTACATAGTAATTATAAGCCTGGGTATATTCTCTCTGTTTATTTATTTGTCCGTGAAAAGAGAAACCAACCATGGAAGTCACAAGTGAAGGAACAATTTATAGTCAGAGATTGTAGGGTTGTAGAACTGCTCATGTTCTCACACTATATTTTCCAGCCTTGGTCTTGTGGTTTCTGATGGATGCTGGTTTACTACCTAGTTTTATTTGCCACTGCTTCCTAATTCAGGCTTAGTCAAAATCTGGGCTCAAATACTGCCATGAACCTTCAGAAAGACCAAGAGCCTGAAACTTAGAAACAAGCTCAAGGTTAGCTCTACAGCTTGTTAGCTGAGCAGAATTCTAGGTGCAACTTTCTATTTTAACCAACTCCATTGACCAGACTCCTTAACTAAATTCCTTAAGAATCTCCATCAGTTGGACTCCTTGGTTCATTTTAAACTCTCAATGTCTCCTGGTCCCATCATTGGATGCATGAACCTTTACAGGCTACAAGTGGGCTACTCAGAAAGTCCATTTCCATTCAAAGAATCTAGAGAAAAATCATGAAATCTTGCTAACTGGCTTCACTATACATTTATATTATAATCTTTACTGAGCTCTCACAGCAGACATAGCAGTAGTATTTTTAAATTTCCCATAACCAAATTTCTATTTTACCCCTTACACTTATTGGATATTCCAATCTTTTCATTCCCCTTCAAGCCTTCCATTGAATCCCCCCCCCCTTACTCTGAGCTGTAGACCTTGCCTCATACTTCATTAAAACAATTGAGGTATCTCTCATCCTCATTTCACATGTCTCAAAATACTTTCTGCAATTATCTCCTCCTATTTTGGTTGAAGATATTGGTCTTATTCTTGCCAAGGCAAACCCTTTTACACTTTTGATATCCCCACTCTCTGATATTCTATACCTCCCTCTCTACTGGCTCCTTCCCTTCTGTCTATAAACACACCCATGTCTCCTATATCTTTGAAAAAAACTCACTTGTTCCAGTAAGCATTCTTCTCTACCTCCCCTTCCAATTTCAACTATGCTACGGGAAAGGCTTAGCTTTTTTTTTCTTTATTAAGGCTTTTTATTTTTCAAAACATATGTGTGCACAATTCTTCAACATTACCCCTTGCAAAATCTTGTGTTCCAATTTTCCCCTTTCGCCCACACCCTCCCCTAGGTGGCAAGTAGTCTAATATATGTTAAATATGGTAGGAATGTATGATAAATCCAATATATGTATGCATATTTATATAGTTATCATGCCACACATGAAAAATTAAATCAAACCAGTAAAGAAGAAAAAAGAGAAAAGCAGTTCCCACAGTTCTCTCTCTGGATATAGATGGCTCTTTTCATCACTAAACAATTGGAACTGGTCTGAATCATCACATTGTTGAAGAGAACCACATCCATCAGAATTGATCATCATATAATCTTGTTGTTGCTGTGTACAGTAATCTCTTGGTTCTGCTCATTTCACTTAGCATCAGTTCATGTAGGTCTCCAGGACTCTCTGAAATCATCCTGTTAGTCATTTCTTAAGACCAATAGCATTCCATAGCATTCATATACCATAATTTACTGAGCCATTCTCCAATTGATGGGCATCCACCCAGTTTCCAGTTTCTGGCCACTACAAGGAGGGCTGCCACAAACATTCTTGCACATGTGGTTCCCTTTCCCTCCTTTATAATCTCTTTGGAATATAAGCCAGTAGAAATACTGCTGGGTCAAAGGGTATGCACAGTTTGACAGCTTTTTGAGCCTAGTTCCAAATTGCTCTCCAGAATGATTGGATCCGTTCACAGTTCCATCAACAATGTATTAGTGTCATTTTTCCTATATCTCCCCCCAACATTCATTATTTTCTTTTCCTGTCATCTTAGCCAATCTGAGAGGGGTGTATTAGTATCTCAGATTTGTCTTAATTTGCATTTCTTTGATCAATAGTGATTTAGAGTACTTTTTCGTATGACTAGAAATAGTTTCAATTTCTTCATCTGAAAATTGTCTGTTCATATGAAAAGCTTGACTTTTTATTAGCTTTTAAATCTTCTTCAATCTGGCTTCCAGCATCTTTCAATTAAAACAGTTCTCTCCAAAGTTTACCAGACATCTCCTAATTGAAAAATCTAATGGCCTTTTTTTTCAGTCTTACTTCTTCTTGGCCATTGAAACTTCTGATACTATTAATTGCCTTCTTCTCCTGGATATTCTCAACTCTCTACGTTTTAGTGATATTCTTCTGATTCTTCTTGGACTCTTATTAGTATTATAATTTTTTTCCAGGAATGAGTACAGCAGGCTGATGTCCTTTTTATCACCCCTCATAAAAATTCATAGCAAGTCTAGTCAACATAAATCTGGGGATTTTGAGCAGAGCATCTCAGCTATATTTTGTAAGATATTAAAAGCACATTCATGAACAGGAAAGAAACAAAATAAACTATACCAAGGCAACATAACAATGTTTTCCTTTGTACATTTATTTTTGAGAACACATTAGAAGCAATCTCCTGTGATTGTTGCATAGTTTTGGTCTAGTGCCCATCTCTTTGTCTTTCATGGAGATCCAAGCCAGAAATGAGCTGTAGAGGAGACATGATTCTAAAATATCTCAGGACTCTTGTTTGGTGAATTAATGGGGGGTGAGGAGGATGACCCAAAATTTTCCTAAGAGTGCAGT
The DNA here is from genome assembly GCA_020854095.1 of Dasyurus viverrinus. Lineage (NCBI taxonomy): Eukaryota > Metazoa > Chordata > Mammalia > Dasyuromorphia > Dasyuridae > Dasyurus > Dasyurus viverrinus. Next base: position 156,156,111 of record CM037000.1, read on the forward strand.
GAACAATATGTATTCTAGTAATACCCAATTTTATTTCTTGGATGCCTGGTGGGACCTTTCTACTCTATTGTCAGCATTGCAGAGTAGCAAATATACTGGCCTTGGAATCTTGAAGACTTGAATCCTATCTTGAATACATCTTTGTTGTATGATTCTGGGTAAGTCATTTGCCTTTTCTTAGTTTTCTTTAGTGAATCTTATTTTCCTCATGTCTAAAACAGGGATAATAGTAGAACCTAGCTCACAAGGTTGTTATGAGGACTAGATGTATAGGCATATGTTTGTAAACCTTAAAGGATATATAAATGCCAGGTATATAGATGTCATCTAGTCAGCTGCCTAATTTGTTTTGTTCCTCTCACAAGTTCAATATCATAGCTTTTCAAGCAGTAATCAGAATGATTTTTACATATCTAAGCTACCACCCAATGAAAGAACTTTAGTTCTTTTAGTGTTTTAGTTTATTTGAGTGGATGAATGAATGAGAAAGACTTAGATCTGCCTAATAGAATTACTAAGGCACACTTGTATTGCTACAGAACTGAACCAGTCTTATTGCTATCAAGCTCTGGTCCCAAATTAAAATAATTCTTTGCATTTCCATGTGAAATTTTATTCCATTAAGTCTTTAGGAGAGGTAACTTGGCTTGACATGATAAATGGAGAATCTTGCCTTGTAATCATGGACACTAACTATATCACTTCCTTATTATGAGGTTATAGACAAATCTCTTAACCTCTCAGTCCCATACAACTATAATAATAAAACTATGTAAAATATAATAAAATTATATAAGTTGCAAAGAAATTGTTGGTTGCATTAATGCAAGGTGTTTCCTCACTGAAAATAACCCACACCAATGAAAGCATAGGGCTGTTCCCCTTGAAATAAGATTTTATGGAAAACCAGCAGACCTTAAGACTCCTGCCTCTGTGAATTGAAATAAAAGGAAACCTGGCATAGTTAGCACTATTTTTAGTTCAGACAGTTTTTTCAGTTTATTTTTAGAAAGTATTATTGATCCCTTAGCACAGCAGATAAGCCATATGCCACCTTTTGTGTATACACACACACATACACACACACAAATATATATAAAGATGTATTATTTTTTTCAAGCATGCAGCAGACACTGAACAGTGACCTTTGTCTTTGAAAAAAACTGTATTCTCAAAGAAGGATTCTAATTCTAGAGTCTTTGTAACAAACTTGAAAATTAAATCCGAGATATAAGAAGACCTCTTTTCCCTAGGGAAACCTAATTTTAAATTTAGACATTTTAATGCATTTAAAGCCTCTGTACTAAATTAAACTCCAACATTGATGGCCCTATATGTTGCTTTACTGTGGCTTTGGGTACTTCTCTTAATTAGTTAACACTTCCTTATAGGACAGTTTCTCTAGGCTATATCTTTTCTCATAGGTCACAGCATCATTTCTATTGCCATCCCTTAAACCTTTCTCTCTTTGATCTCACCCCAGTGGAACTTCTTGTAGTCCTCTGCTTAGGCCTTTAGGTTGGAGTATGAAATGGCTTTCAAACCTCTTCTGTTTGCTAAAATCTCTATAGATATCAATCCCAGAATAGAATTGGCCTTTCTGTCAAAGACATTACACTGTGAATTCATATCTATTTTGTAATTCACTCTTCCCTTTAAATCTCTCATCTTTATTGCTTTCTCCATAATAACCCCCTAATTTATCTCTGTTACTGTATAACCCTGAATACATTTATCTAGGTCTTTTTATATCACATTTAATTTCCCAGAAGTTGGAACATTGCTAAGTTGTGTTCCTTTGACCTTCTAGTGTATTGTTATGACTTTGTCCACTGCTCAAGTGTCCTCTGTTGTTTTAGCTTTGAGTTGCTTGAACAAAGACAAGAAAGGAAAATTACTATAGAAGGTGAGTCTGAACTTTGCATTTCTTTGTTTTGTTTTTTTTCAGAGTTTTCAGTTCCTTCCTATGCACTTAATATGCATTTAGTCACTATGCATTTAATAGGAATGGAAGGGAGAAAAATAATCTCACTTTCTTCGTGAAAATTAGACATAGTTGCTCTCCATCCTGACTTCCTTCTTCCAGTGTTGTTGTTCCTCCCTTGTTTTCAAAGAGGACCAGTGACATTATGGAGTGGTGTCTTAATCTGGGATTTGAATTAAGTGAAGCAGAATCGAGCAAAGTTGTCAGCCTTACTCCTTCTTTCCAGAGTCATCTAAGTCCAGTAGCAAGAAAGTCCTCTGTTTTGGATGTTCCCAAGCTGCCAGCTGCTTTTGCTTTATTCCCCTCCTGGCTGCACTTTTGGTCTTCATCATCATGATTCTACTATCTTTTAAACTGAGAAACTTTCTTCAGGACCTGAGGCCTTATCACCCCAAAATATCCTTCCTCCATGCTGACTCCCTTTCTCTCTTGATTGGGACCTCTGTTTTGAGGAAAGGCCCAAGACAGCTATGTTGCACCCAAGCTATGGTTCTGACTTTCTAGACTTCATCATTGTGTCCCCATCAGGTTTCATTCTCTGCCCTCTTTTCCCCCATTACTTTCTGTACCTTTTTATGAGTTGTCTTCCCCTTTTAAAATGTAAGCTCCTTGAGGGTACAGATCATCTTTTTTGTTTTTATTATATCCCTAGTACTTGCCCCAACAACTGTCACATAGTAAATATTCAATAAATACTCTCTGTCTGAACTCTATTTTTCTCTAAGGCAGTTTTTCATAGTTCTGGTAGCCTAGAATTTTCATCTTGATCTTTAAAATTCAGCTAGTTGATATGTCTGAAATTAAGATTTCATCTTATAAGGTGTAAGCGTGAGGTTCCATTCCTACTTAACCTTGTTAATCAATGGACAGAGTAAACTAGGTATTAAAAGATTTTTCCTATAATTTCAACACAATGTACAAACAGAATTTTAATTTAAAAGAATTACAAAAATTTTGACTATTGTGAATGGTTTCGAAAATAAAGTCACATCTAATACTACATAGGTAATGTATGTGTGGTTGGTAGCTGTTTAATTATAAAGACAATTAGCCAGTGTGTTAACAAAGATAAGCTATCTCTTAAACTCTCTCCAGTCTCTCCTCAATCTTTGACCACTTATATCTATGTTAGAACTAATATCTTAACCCCTCTACCTATACCCATGCAAATTAAGCTAGTTTTTCTTTAAAAGGTATTGAGTAGGAGCAGCTAGTTGGTGCAAGGGATAGAGCACTAGCCCTGAAGTCAGAGAATCTGAGTTCAAATCTGGGCTCAGACCCTTAATGCTTCCTATCTGTGAGACCCTAGGCAAATCACTTAGCCCCAATTGCTTCAGGAAAAAAAAAAAAAAGGTATTGAGTATCCACAAGGCCCTGGGTGGGGAAGAGGAAGAGAGGTCATCTTTGAACTTTGATTGGTGGAGTTTCCCCCTGCTGAATCAGTTCAAGTTGCCCTCAGTGCCTGTTGCTGAAAGTGCTTTTGCTATGGTTAAATAAATTTACTTTTGTTAACTATTAATGATCTCTGTCATATTCTGTTCAAATGTTGAACTTAAACTACCAGAGGATTGACTTGCATCAGATTGCCCATCCCTATTATTATTTTTGTGGCACAATAATATTTCCATTACATTCATAAACCATAAATTTTTCAGTCCAATTGATGGACAAACCCTCCTCATTTCCAGTTCTTTGCGCTAACAAAAAGAATACATATGGGTTCTTTCTGTCTTTCTTTGATCTTTTTGAATTATAGATCTAGTAGGGTGTTCATGAGTCAAAAGTATGTACAGTTTAGTGACTTGGGGGTAATGATTCTAAATTTCTCCCCAGTAAGGCTGGACCAATTCATTGTTCTACCCATATACATTTCAGCAAAGATTTTAAAGGATACCAAAAGATCAGAAAGATCACAAGTAAGTGCCTTCATTTAATTTGTGATTTGATCCATGAGAAGCCTTAAAGTAGAGATACTAGAACCAGATCCAAGAAGCAAACAAAACCTTTAGCCAGTAGGATCTTAGAGCTAACAAGTCAGAGCAGCAGAAGACAGCTAAGCTAGGTCCCAAAAGTTACTGAGTCAGAAAACATGATGAGAGAGTAAATGACTCAGGGCACTTGGAGAAATAGCAGGGAGAGGGTCATTTCAGAATGTTGGCATAGTAACTACTTGGCCAGAATAATCTCAGATATAAGACTGGGGCCTGCTAGGGATAAGATTTGAAGGCAGTAGGATGGATGGCACAGTAGATAGACTACTAGACCTGAAATCAGAAAGACTGATCTTCAGAAAATTCTGAATATAATGAAAAACTACTGTGGGTTAAAAGAAGCCTAAGAAGCACAATCTAAAGAAAAACTGTTTTTATAATAAATATAAGCAGAGCCTCAGGGGAAAAAGAATGATAATTTGGCATCAGAATTGCCAAAAATAAATGGAAGAAATGAAGCAAGACATAAAAAATTAGACTGCTTGAAGAGAAAATTGGAAAAATAATATATAATTTAGAATAAAAGATAAAAAATGTTACTCAAGTCAAGAACTCATTGAAAAATAAAGTCAAGAGAACACAATAATTATAGGAGATAAGTAATTTTAGAATCAAAACAAAAGGTTGAAAAATTGAAACATAAGAGTACTTACTGTTTTTTTTAATTGCCCTGGAAACAGGTCAAAAAGAGGATTTAAGAATCACCAGACTCCCTGAAGGCTGTGCCCAAAAAAGAAAGCTAGATATCATATTTCAAAAAAATCATGAAAGAAAACTGCTAAGTATTCTTGGACCCAAGGGCAAAGTGAAATAACACCAGTTACCTCTTGAAGGAAACTTAAATGAAAACAAACAGAAATGCCATAACCAAAATCCAGAACTAAAAGGTAAAAGACAAAATATTGCAAGCATCCAGATCAACTTTTAGTGCTCAGGAACAACTGTCATGATCATATACTTCAAGGAAAAAGTTTGCAATATAATATTACAAGATGTAAAAAAGATTTGCAACCTTGGATCAGTTACCCTGCAAAATGAAGTGTAATCATCTATGAGAGGGGAGAAGAGAGGGATGGACTTTTAATTACATAAGAGTTTTCAAGTATGGCTAATGAAAAGATCAGAACTCATTAGAAAGCATTCCAGAGAAACTAGGGCAACCTAGAAAGATGTGTATTTGAGCAATTGAAAGGGACTAAATGATGATGAAGTTCTAGTATTCTTTAATAGACAAAGACAAGTGGTTATTCAGTATTTCAGTTTTTAGTGGGGGTCACAAAAACCAAGCAGGGAAAAAAAAAGACAAACAAAAGACTTAAGTGAGATTTTCTTCTTTTTTTTCCCCTGGTTTTAAGAGAAGGAAAAAAAAAAGAAGAGAAAAAGAAAATAATAAAGAAAGAACTGAGTAAGAGGGAAGAAACATTATTTCTCTTTTTTTTTTTTTTTTTAATTTAATAGCCTTTTATTTACAGGTTATATGCATGGATAACTTTACAGCGTTAACAATTGCCAAATCTCTTGTTCCAATTAGAAACATTATTTCTCATAAAGAGTTTAGTGTAGAAATAGATTCTACTAAAGAGGGGGGAAAGAAGGGTTTAAGAGGAAAAGTAGACTCCCAGAATGAAGACTCATAAGGAATGCAAGTTAAATTTCTGAGGATGGATCATTGAATAGGTATGAAAGAAAATAAAAGAAAGTATAAAAAGCAATGTTCTGGGCCTGGAGAAGAAACAGAGAACACTTATACAATTAAGGACTACTGGAATTGATTCTATTCTTTCTTTTACTACTTTCTTTGTAAAGAAAGGAGGGGAGATTTACTGAAAAAGAAAAAGTATGTGACAGTATATTAGGAGGGAAAGGTACAATTAGTAATCATAACTGAGAATGTGAATGGAATAAATTAACCCATAAAATGGAAGAGTATAGAAAAAAAGGACTAAAAAGCAGAATTTAAAATATTTTATTTAAAAGAAAAGCACACTTGAAATGTGAATATTCATGGAATTAAAATAAGGAGTTGAACCAAGATTTATTTCCCCTCAAGCAAATATTTAAAAGCAAGATTTCCAATCATATCAGACAGAGCAATGATAAAATAAATAGAGTTAAAGAGATAAGATAGGAAACTACATTGTACTTAAAATAATGATTCTTAATATGGAATATTATTGTTCGGTAAGAAATGACCAACAGGGTGATTTCAGAAAGGCCTGGAGAGACTTAAACGAACTGATGCTGAGTAAAATGAGCCGGACCAGGAGATCATTATATACTTCAACAACAATACTATATGATGATCAATTCTGATGGACCTGGCCAGCTTCAGCAATAAGATGAACCAAATCAGTTCTAATGGAGCAGTCATGATCTGAACCAGCAACACCCAGTGAAAGAATTCTGGGAGATGACTAAGAACCATTACATTGAATTCCCAATTCCTATATTTTTGCCCTCCTGCATTTTTGATTTCCTTCATGGGCTAACTGTACAGTATTTCGGAGTCCGATTCTTTTTGTACAGTAAAATAATGGTTTGGACATGTATACTTATTTTGTATTTAATTTATACTCTAACATATTTAACATGTATTGGTCATCCTGCCATCTAGGGGAGGGGATGAGGGGAAGGTGGGGAAAAATTGGAACAAAAGGTTTGACAAGTGTCAGTGCTGTAAATGATTTTTTTTCTGATCTTCCTTATATATTGAAATATACAAGTTTGTTGATATTTATCAAGTTCATAATGAAAAAATTATTTTACAGATCTTTATTTTGGGGGATTTTTTTTTTTTTTTTTTTTGCTGAGGCAATTGAGATTAAGTGACTTGCTCAGGGTCATACAGATAGCAAATGTTAAGTGTCTGAGACCAGATTTGAACTCAGGTCCTCCTGACTTCAGGGCTGGTGCTCTATCCATTGCACCATCTAGCTGCCCCTTTATAGAACTTTAAAAATTATCAACTATACTTTATTTTGCTTTAGGCTAAATTTAATGTCAATCACTGCAGAATTGTTATCATAAGACAAATTTCAATAATTTTAATAATCAGTGTTGATTATATGTATGACTGCAGAAGAGACCCCAAAATAGAATCAAACCACATTTTCATATTTTTTCCTATTTTCATGATTTTGCTATCTTTTTTTAAATATCCAAACCAATTATAAATGTTTCATGTGTGTCAGGAGTGTGTGTGTGTGTGTATGTGTGTGTGTGTGTAGGGAATGAGAGATACACAGAGTCAGTCAGCAAGCTTTTATTAAGCATTTATTATATGCCAGTCATTATATTAAGTGTTATGGATAAAACACACCTCCTTTACTAGCTGACATGAAATCTTGAGCCATCCATAAAAGTTCCGTAAAAGATGATGAAGTAATAGTCATCCTATTCCCTAGTTTTATAGTCCCGATAGCAATCATTTCTGCTATAAGTCTAGGGAAATAGTTGCATGATTACTTTCTTGCTTTAGGAACCCAGGGTGGAGGGAAAGTTTTGTTTTTTGTAAAAGCTCTAGCAAGTTTATATGATGAAAGTACTATGCTACAAAATCATTCTTCCTCAGAGATCACTCTTAAATCTTCAGGAGTTAAATATTCCATTATCAGGGCTTTTTAAACTTTTTCTACTCCCAACCCCATTTCCCCTGAAAAATTTATATGTAACCCCATGTGTATAGGTATATAAGTATACAAGTCAAGCATTTACTGATAATAAATTATAAAGAAATTTATTTTAAAACAATTCTTTGGTATACATATAATTTTACCATTTATTAAAAATGAAAGCAAATTTGTTTACCAACAAGATAGATGTGTTTATTTTTACATAAAGAATTAAATCTTGGCAGAATATTTATATTAATATTGCAATAGTATTGCCAAATTTCTCATGACTCCCACATTCAGTTTTGCAACCATATGGGGTCTCAACCCACAGTTTAATAAGCTTTGCTCTGTATGGCATGATCCTGACCAATTTGCAGTTATTTGTGGGTTGGCATGAATATTGCAAATATTAATAGATGCTTTAATGATCAGAATCAGTGCTGAAAAAGAATTCAAATATAGGTGAGTAAATACTGTGATGAAAATGGACTTAGAACTCATTAGAGTATAATTATAGTGATAGTTGACCTTCTGGGACTCATCTTTTCAGATAACACATAAAAGACCAATAATCTATTCAAACAAGGACACATAGGGTACTTCATGGAATTTTTCTTTGATGATGTTGGATAATACCACTCAATAAAATTTATATCTTTCTGTTCAGAGGTATTTAACAGGTGATAACATCTTTATTCAGGATCAAGTTTCCATAAGTAGCAACAGTACACATAGCACACAGAGATTCTGTAGCCTCTTCTTCCAGCCTCCATTTCAAGTGACAGATTGGGTCCCCAAAACAAGGTTATTGCTCCCCTTACAGTTTTAATGATAATGGTGAAGCATCATATGAGTTGTTTCTTTGATGCTTTTACTCAAGTCTTTTTCTTTTGTGTTCCTCTAGTAATATTCCCTCAGAGGGCATAGTAGCAATCCTTTGACAAGTCAGATACTTTCATCAATGGGTACTTGACTCACTACCCAATTTATATTCCCTTGCTGGCTAGTATAGTGATATATGAAAGTAAAATAATTGAATCATTAGCATATAATAAGTTTTACTTTTCACATCTTTAAAAGGAAGAAAATAAGCACTTATTAAATGCCAACTGTGTGTCTAGTTTTTGTTAAGTCTTTTCAGTCATTCTGTGACTCTGTTTGAGGTGTTCTTGGCAGACACTAAAGTGGCTTGCCATTCTTTCTCCAGAACATTTTACAGATGAGGAACTGAGGCAAACAGGGTAAAATGACTTGCCCAGAGTCATGCAGATAGAAAGTATCTGAGGCCAGATTTGAATTCATAATAATCAGTCTTCCTGATTCCAAGTTCAACTTTATCCACTGTGTAGCCTAGTTCCTTTGGGTGCCCAATACTGTACTAATAAACTCTTCAAATACCTTGCTTGAGCCTTACAACAATCCTGGGAAATAATTGGTGTTATTATTATCCCCATTTACAAATTACAAACTGAAGCGTATAGGTAATATAAGACTTACCTAAGATCACACAAACAGTAAGTGTCTCAAGCCACATTTGAATTGACTTCCTTATTCCATAGCCAGCTTACTATCTATCCCATGTATCTCCTGGTTTTAATATCCAATGTACATTTTTGCTGCAGACATTTACTTTACATCACTTGTTAAAGAGTTCACAATATTTTGATATATGTTTTTAAATTCTTGTCATGAAATAATACTCATATCAGTTTGGAAATTAAGCTTACCTTTAAGGAACTGTCCATTATTCCATATCTAGTTTTCCAAATCTACTTAGTCCCACCATAGGTTTTTCAATAGTATTTAAATCAAGCAAGTTTTCAGGCCACCACAACATGTTTATTTCCATCTCTTGGATACTTTCTTTTTGCTTCATTTAGTTTTGTTTTTCTTGCAACTGGATTTTCCTATCACAGCTAGAAGTATAGCAGCTACTCCCAGGACCAACCCTAAGACCTTTGTGAAAATCTTGACCTGTTCCATTTCTATCCTGGGCCTGTTCACCCTACCGTAGGTAGCCTGATGGCCTCTATTCCTAGGGGCAAGAAAATTTGGGCGGGAGTTGAGTAGTCACTAATCACCAGACTTAGTGCAGATAGCTGATTGACTTTAGCCAATTGTTATCCCAAGCTAGACTAGATCACTTGATCCAACCTTAGTCTTGACAGCAATAGAGATTACAGCCTTCCTTTTGGATACATTCTTAACATTTCATAATACAATATGTTACAATGCTATATCTTTCTTTGGGAATTTCTTGAACAATTCTTCTTTTCAATATATATATTTATATATTTGTCAGAGAGCATCATTCCCTCAGTGGAGATTTCTAGATCATCTGGATGTTTAAAAAAAAATCCCATAGCATTTTTTAGGAGGTACATGTTTTATAGTCTCATGAAGATGTCCTATAAGCATTCCTGGACTTTTTTCTGATAATTGTTTATTTTGGTCCCCAGTTGAAAAAGTAAGAAAAATCATGAGTTAATTGTTTAAAATCTACCTTTTCCCAATTACCAATTTTCAGTCAGTATTTTGTCTTACCCCCACCCAATAAGCATTTTCTTTCTTAGCTGCAGTTAGCATTTTACTTTTTTAAAAAATAGAAAATTATACATAAAATTTACTATTAGAAACAAAAATTTCTATTTCTATGTAAGAAAAGCACAAAAGGATTTTATGTGAAATAATGAATCTTCATTTCATATAATTTGGTTTCTTTTCAAGTCTATGATAATTACATGGTACTTCAAAAATTGTCATCCTATATCCTTTTGAATTTGTGTCTGTTCTCTTAAATACATTTTTAAAAATGTTTCAGTGGTCCCCTTTTTGTGTATCACTTTGTCCTCAAACCACCCTCTAGTTAAAAACCAAAAAGAAAAAAAAAATCCTAAACAAATAAATTTAGTCAGGCAAAATGAATTACAGAAAAAGGCAGGTTTCTTTCTACACCTTGAGTCTATCATGAGAGAGGTTAGTAACATGCTTTATCAAGGATCTTCTTGAAAAAAGGTTCATTACTCCTTTGTTCAGCATTGTTATTTCTCTTCACAATATTTTTATTCTTCTATAAAGTGATCTTATGGTTCTTCATTCTGCTGGCATCAGTTTATACTATTTAGCATTCTCTAAATTTGCCTTTCATTATTTCTTTCAGCATAATAACTTTCCATTATGTTGATATACCATAGTTTTATTCTGTCATTGCTCAGTTGATGCTCTTACATTTTAGAGGATTTTTAAAATTTGTTCTTTTTAATCCTTCTTTCAAGATGAGAAAGTTTCATCCTTCCAACCCCACTTAAGCAGACATTTGATACCAACTGTGGGTGCTTATGCCTCTTTTTTCATTTCAGATAAGAATGAGGTTCATGTGATGATTATTTCCTATTCCCTCTTCAGTGCTGGCATAGTCTTCTTTTCATGAACCCCTGTTATGGGAAATGGCATGTTCTAAGCCAATTCTTTGATCTTTCTGCATTAGTATATCCTTACCTTTCTTTTTCTTTCCCGTCATTAAACCCTTAAAACAGAACACACCCACCTCAACAGAGTCCTGTTTCTTTTCTTTCATTCTTTCAGTATGCTTTGAAAGCATTAAGGTTTCAAAGGGCACTCATTTCTTATCCCTCTACCAGAATATTAGTACGTTGTCATTATACATTCCCTTCCAATGGTTCAAATAAATTCTGCTCTAGATTTCTCTTGACTTTTGTGTTTATATGTAAGTTCTTACGCAGTTATAGTCTTTTCATCAGAAAAAATTTGAAGGATTCCTATTACATTAAAGATATATTTTCCCCCACATAGGATTCTAGTTAGCTTTGCATTATAACTTTGTAAGTTTTTCTCTTTTGCCTTCTAGAATATTGTATGACAAGATCTCTCCTTTGTAGTAAAATCTGCCACTTTTACATGATTTTTAACTTTCATTTCTTCATACTTGAACTGCTTCTTTCTTGTTGCTTACTAGATTTATTTTCTTTGACATGGAAGCTCTGAATTTTGGGTACAACGTTTCAGGGATTTTGTCTTTTGGAATTTCTTTTAGGAGGTGGTCAGGAAATTCTTTCTATTTCAAAGAAATCTAGGTAGTTTGCATTTATGATTTTTAACAACTATAATATCCAGGCTTTTAAAAAATATATGATTCTTCATTTTTATCATAGTTATCTATTTGTGTATTTATTATGTGTATATATATCTATTTTATATCTATATCTATTTTATATATTTGTGTATTTTTGTGGGGACAAAAACCAACTTTTTTTCCCTTTGAGTCTCTGCATAGTTATTATACAATTACATTTTCTAGGTTAGATTTTTTTTTTTGGCAACTCTAGGTATATGATAATTTTTTAAACTAATCAGTATCTTCTGACTTTACTCATCTTTCATATTTAGTTTCCGAATTAGAAATTTGTGCCCAAGCCAAGTTCTGCTCCCTTCTGTGCTTTTGGGTTGAGCGATTAACTCTTCTTGATCTGATTCTTGATCATTTGAGTTCCTATGTTGGATTCCTCAACCCAGAGTTAAGCTGTTCTGAGTCTTTGAGATTTAGCATCTTCTGTTGTATCTCAGGGCAGACCTCAGAGCCTCTGGATATTCGGAATGGTCTGATATGAATGTTGTTATATCTATATTACTTATAATACAGGCTGTTCCTGGTAGTTTACTAGATGCTTGCCAAAATATCTCTGACCATGTGATGCTTTCTGAGAGAGCCCTCCTTTTTTGCTGCCTTTAGTTGGAGACAAACCCTGCAAGGCTACACAAGTCGCTGGTCATGCTGGGTATCCATAAGCATGTTTGCCTGCATTGGCTTTGCTACTACTTTGCTACTTACTTCTAGCTGATTTTTTGGAAGTTAAAGAAAACATTGTAGATTCTCAATAGATTTCTTGTTTGGTTTTCAATCTTAAACATGAATTTCAGGTTATTGCTTATCTAGGTTTGTCAGTAGCTATATGGTCTTCCTCTCTTCAAATAACCATCTTGGCTGACAATTCATAGACACAATGGATAGAATGCACAAAGTCTTGAGTTAGGAAGAGCTGAGTTCAGGTCCTACCTTAGACATTTATTCATTATATGATCCTGTGTAAATATGTTTCCTCATTTGCCTAATATTAGCACCTAACTCCCAGAGTTTTTGTGAGGATCAAATGAGATAATATTTGTAAAACATATAACAGTGCCTGGTATATGATATAGCCCTTTTAAAATAATTATTCTCTTCCTCCTTTTTTGCCTCACCATTGGTTGCTAGAGATGATCCTGATGAAACAGGTGGTGATTTTCTAGTTTCCCATGGATCGACTGCCTTCTTATAATGACAAATATGGATCAAAGTTGGAAGACCATGGCACTTTAGTATTGGCTGGAAAGAATAATTTGTTATGTGTGGGTTTTTTTTTGGATTCTGGGGTTCTAGGGATCATTTCTTACCTGCTTTCATATGAAACCTATTCACAAGCCAGAATGGAAGGATTCCTTGCCTTCTCTGGGTGAGGCAGCTTGCATGAATAGGGTGAATAGGAGTAGCTTTCACATATTTCATTAATATCTTATAAAAATTAAAAAATTATATTATCAAGCAGTTTTAAGACAGACTTACAACTTACAATGGCTACCACTGAGGCTGAGGGAGAAAGTCTCAAGGGTCTGCCAAATAGTATTTTTTTGTGTCCAGCCTTCTTATTGGTAGAGGATATTGTGCTCTTGAGAGTTTTAGGAGGAGGATCTGGTCATTTAAATCCAGTGTTAACACACATTCTATTCTTAAGAATTCTATTTCATTATTCCAGTGTCTCAAAAGACTCAGGAGAGTAATGGAAGTAATAGACAGTAAAAATGATATCAAATCTGTACAGTCTTGAAATTTCCTTATAAACTGTCATTGTTGATAATTTTTTTCCATTATTTTTGATACCAAATAAAGATCAGATACTTTTCTTGGAGAAGTCAGTCTCTGTATTGGAACCTCATTATTCAAGGAGTTGGGAGTAGAGCTAGGCCAGCTAAGTACACTTTCTTATTCAAAAGCAAAACAATAAGGAAATAGATGGTCCTGACACTACTTTCATAGGACTATAAGACCTTCTCTTTAATTTTTTCATAGCGATCCAATCAAAACCTGTTTGAATATTTGGAGGTTAGTATTCAATATTCCACATAGTATCTGCTAACAATTTCCCTTTATATGATGGGATGATGAATTATATGATTCATCATCATAAATAACTTTCTCCCAGGATCCAGGTGAGATCATAAGTAACAGATTAGTCAAATTTAAACTCCTAGGAGAATTTACTTCATATAACAAGTTCTAATATTTATAGTGAAAGTAGAGTGTAAATATCCTTTAAAATGTCAGTATGAGTGGGTACTCGTTTGTAATATAATACATGATAATCATTAAAGTTTCCATCTTTTCTATCAGTAGATTATGAAATACTTGAGGGCAGGGATTGTTTTTTGCCTTTTTTTGAATCCCCAGTACATGGTACAGTGCCTGGCATATAGTTAGTGGGTGTTAACAAATGTTGATTTACTGATTGAACTCAGTGAGTTCATATAAAATCTTTCTAAAAGCTTCCAGCTCACTTTTTCTTATTTTTCTAAGCTTTCAACTGACACATTTCTTCATCTCCACATTCTACATCTTTTTATTACACATGCCAAAATAAACATCGATGGTGCAAATGAACAGTCACGAAAATGAAACAGTGACATTGTGGACAAGTAACAAAATTTATCACATTTTACATTGTACAAATAGTTTTCTGGCAGGAGTTATCAGCTCTTTATTGGTACAGAATCTTGATGGACAAGTGCAAGGAGTTTTTAGGTGCCTGCTGTTCATTTACAATTTTTTTTTACCCTGAAAAGGAAATGTTTTGAACAAAGCAGAAAAAACTAACAGTATAGATAGTCTACGTATTGTGACAAATTCTCGAGTGCTATCCTGACTCATATTCCCTCCCTTTGGATATGAGGAGAGGATAGTTAGTATAGAGTTCATAATGAGGAAAGGGGGCATTGTTCCTACAGATACAAATTAACTCAGGTTATTTTCTTTTGTTTGGGGAGGAGAGGTTGTATGTATGAACTCTATTTATAAACAATGTGAACTATGATCTGAATGAATTTTGGATCAGATCAAGTCTCAATAAACTTGTATTTCACAAAATTATGTTTCTCACATTGTTATGGAGAGAAAGAGAATCAGGTATTTTTAGTATAAAGGGAAACTATTCAGACATACTCACGTCAACATTTGTACATTTATAAAATCTAAGATATCATTTTAGATACAATCTGGAACTTAAAATTCAAGAGCTAGTCTTTTATCATCATGATCAAAGTATCAGCAAATGTCTTATTAAATATAATTTTATGTTTATATGATTACATAATACATAAATTATATTTCTGATTTAAATTGTTTTGTGACTTAAAATATTTTCTGTTTGCATAGAAAACTTCTCAAAATCAGAAGACTTTATTTTACCAAATTGTTCTTGTACTGTTCATCAAACCAGATTAAGTGTTAACATATTAAGGTATATACAGTTTAAATATTTAAGCTTTGATTTTCTCAGACATCACATTCTCAAATAGATACATGTCTTATTTGAGGAGACTAAATGCACATTGTAATGTGAAATATATCTTGGTGTCAGGATTTTTCTTTTTCTCTAGTGAGGGTTACACAGAATCAAGATAATTTGTTTCTCAACATTGTTTACCTTCCAATTTTGAATTTATAGTTTGGGCATTTCAGGTTATAACTTTCAAAATTGGAGGGAAAGAGGAGGCTGCTATTCTTGGAACACTTGGGCTTAAAGTTCAGGGCTATCTCCATCAAGAGGTGGAAGTCAAGGTGACTGCACCATTTTGACTCATTAGCCCATGCTGCCCCCATCTGTCCTCACTGCTTCTAATAATTTGGCTTGCCTGGCCCCGTGATTGGCAGTTAGTAAGGAGGTGATGGGGATAATTGGTTCCTTCTCCTCAGAGATTGTTTCCCCTTATGATGTCTGTGAGGGCTGAGCTGCATAGGAGTGGGATTGTTTTGGACACTGTCAAATGATTCAATATCAGAAATAAATGTAGTCTTATTGATAGAAATAACATTAAGGAAGATGGATTACTATTTGCTTTGCTGTGGCAACCCAAGCATCATGGGGCCTTTCCATATGACTTGTTGCTCACATTAATATGTGTTAGCTCCTGCTATTAGAATGTCAGCTCCCTGAGCTCAGAAACCATCTTGTTTTTGTATTTGTAACTCTAGCACTTAATACAGTGCTTTGTTTATAGTTAGTGCTTGTTGTTATTGAATCACTTTTTTTCAGTCATACCATCATAACTCCATTTGGGGTTTTCTTGGCAAAGAGACTGGAGTGGTTTGCCATTTCCTTTTCTGACTCATCTTATAGATGAGGAAACTAAGGCACACAGGGTTAATTGGCTTGTCCAGCTAGTAAATATCTGTCTGAGGCCACATTTGAACTCACAAAGATGAGTCTCTCTGACTCTAGGCCCAGTACTCTATGTGTTGTATCGCCTACCTCCTCCTAGCTCAATATAAACCTGAACAAAATCTGAAAGAGAGAAAGGAAGTTTTCTTACCAAAACCTTTTAGAAAATTTTAAAACCTTCTTTTCTCCATTATTGGTGTCTGAGTTTCAGTGAAGAAGTGCGTACAAAAGCAGCCTTTACTGAAAACCGTCCTTCCTGATCATAGCGCCATGTTGTCAAGACAAATAAATTGAATCATACCATGTTCTGTTTGGGATCTAATAGCAATAAGCATTTATTCATCAAACAATAGCAATGAAGTTTCTTGATGGGCAGTTTCTCTTCTCTACTCAAAGATTCCAAGTATCAAAGGGAGTTTTTAATAGGGGTTTTAATAACTGAGACATCTAGGTGGCAGATAGGAGATAGACTATTGGACATATTTAGGAACACTTAAGCTCAGGTCCTACTTTTGTAGGCATAACCTTGAACAAATTATTTAATCTCTTAATACCTTAGTTTCCCTATATAAAAAAAAATCAGAATAACAAAATAGCACCTACCTTACAGGATTATTTTGAGACTCAAGTGGGATTCCAGATACCCAGCACCCTACAGATGTTATATAAGCATTAGCTATTCCTGCCCAAGGGGCTTCTAAAGAATACTTAATGATTGCCTCCAATTCTACCATCTTGCCTTATAGTTACAGCTCAAGAGCAGAGTATTTAACAGAAATGAAAAACAAGTCAAAGAGTCATTGATGATATTAAATCATGACCAATTAGTTATATTAAGCCTCAAAGACTACAGATAAGATAAATGTGATATTACTAAAATATACCCTGGTATTCTAATCATTTGGAAGAGAGACAATTAATGTTGTGATCAATATCTAGTGACTTTGTTAATGGCATAGTTATTGTGTTGTTCAGTCATTGTTTATTACTACCCCGTTAGGGGTTTTCTTGGGAAAAATACTAGAGTGGTTTTGCCATTTCCTTCTCCAGCTAATTTTACAAGTGAGGAAACTGAGGCAAACAGGATTAAGTGACTTGCCCAAGCTAATGCAGTTAGTTAGTGTATAAGAGTAGGTTTGAACTAAGATGAATTTTCTTGAATCTAAGTCCCCACACTCTAACCACTGTCCCACCCAGTTGCCCTACCTACAGTAATTATAATTACAGTATTAAAGGCCTTCATGTCTGATTTTTACATTTGCTTCTTCAATAGAAATAATTACTATAAAGGAGATGTACCAAAAAGTACTTTTACATTCACATGCCTATTATGTGCTTTTCTATTCAAAAAGAGCTTACGTTCTAATGAGGGTAAACAATAAGAATATATAGTTTATTTATATATCTAGATAGATATACACATATATACATATATATAAAACAATAAAATGTGTAACATACAAGTACATATATGTTTGTATAAATATAAAGTTAATAATAATTATTATAAATAAAATAATTAAAAATAAAATAATAATAGATGTATACACAAAGTATTTAAATACAAAGCAGTTTGACAGGGAGAACACTAGCAATTGGGGGGAGAGATCAGGAAAAGCTCCATCTCAGAGAAAGAGAGAGACTCAGAGATGATGGATGTAAGGAAGGAACTGCCTCCCAATGGTATGGAGATGGGAGATAGCATATTATGTATATTTGAGGAACAGAGGGAAGTCCAGTTTGGTTGGATTGCAGAGTGTAGAATGAAATCTAATGAAAATAGTTTGAGACCATGTTGTATATGGCTTTAAAAGCCAAACAGAGAAGTTTATATTATGTCCTAGAGATAATAGGAAGCCACTGGATTGGGTCACGTGGTCATATATATGCTTAAGGAAAATGGTTTTGATAGCAATGTGTTGTAAGGACTGAAGTAGGGAGAGATTTAAGGTGTTTAATTATGTCATTGAAGAGATAGGATCAGATGCTAGAACTGCTGTAAATCTCATAATTGTAAGATTTGGCATCAGATTGGTTATATAGGATGAGGAGTAGTGGGTAAGAAATCCAGAATAGTGCTGAATTTGGAAGGATGGCAATATCTTTGATAGAAGTAGGGAGCTTTGGAAGAGGAGAGAATTTAGGGGGAAAGTTTTAGGTATGTAGAGTTTTAAGTTTTTTCTAGGACATTCATTTCGAAATATCCAAAAGTACAGTTGGTGATTCAGGACTGAAGCTAAGGGGATGATGGAAGGGAGGAGATGATGGAGAATGGAAGTATGGGGTGTGTTTGTGGGGGTGTTTTACCTTAGACATGACAGCCAGTTTCAGGTGGCCCTACTCTTCTCCCTGATTGCTGGTAGAAGGGAAAAGGGCTGGACTTTGGGATGGCTGGTAGTGAACACATAAGGGGAAAGCAAAGATCAAGAGAAAATTCTCTAGAAAAACGTGGACAACACATTTTTTTCATATACTAAACTGCTGCAAGTCCTCTTGACCTAGGTTCCCTGGAGAAGCCTAAAGGCTTTCCAGGATTACTATGATGTCCTTCCTTCTTGTCTTGAAATTCTTAATTTTTGGTAGGGCTCAACTCACATGCCAACCACCATTGGAAACTTATTCCTGATCTCATTAATCAGTTCTCTTTGTCTTTTTAAAACCACATTATATTTGTATGTTTAAATGGTGTTAGTAGTAGAATGTAAACTTGAGAGCAGGAATTTTTTTTTTTTGAAATTTGTATGTAGTTGTTTTCATGTGCTTCTAGTTGTAAATATTGAAAAGGCTCAAACTTTGCTCTTTCATACTTAAGTCCAGCTCTTCTCTAAAGGTAGCAACACTGAGGTCAACTAGGGTCATTAGTCTTTTTCTAAACCTAAAGCATAGAACAAATGACCAACTAGAGGACAAAAGAGACAGACAGTTCACAAAAATATTCCTCTGCCCATTTATATAGGTTGCAAATTGATCCAGTTCTATGTTCCCTTCTTAGTTTCATGTGCCTTCTGGCTACTGTTCTCAAAAGGCACAGAGAATAGATGCTTTAGTTTGGAAAATTTTCCCCACAATGTACCTTCTAAATCCTATGAGCTTATATAACCAGCATTAAGTGTCTATTTTGTACCAGGTTCAGTGCTAAATGCTGAGCATACAAAGAGCCAAAATTAGTTCTTTTTTGTCAAGGACCCCTTGATGTAATGGGGAGACAGCAATGCTGACCACTATGTACAGGTGCAACGTAGTTGAGGAAAATCGGGAATAATCAACAGAGGGAAGAAAGTAGCACTAATGGGATTGAGGAAAGGCTTCTTATAGAAGATGTGATGGATGCATAGCATCATTCAGCAGAAGAGGTCAGAGCACATCACCCACATCAATTCCATTGTTCTTTTCACAGTCTTGTAGCTTTATTGGAGGAAATGGAGCTCAGAATTTTTCTCTTGGTTACAAAATGGATTCGTGCCTGCGCTAGGAGTAAAAAGAAGAGATCCTTATCCAAGAAGAATTTTCAATCACCTTTCAATGTTTGCATTTAGAACAGTAACCAAATTGAGAACAGTAACCAAGGCTGCACAAAGCAGCAAATAATCTCAAAATCACTTAAAAACCACAAAACCTTGCAATATGTGACTATGGCAAGTCAGTTAATCTAATCTCTCTGAGCCTCAATTTCTTTATCCCCCAAATTAGGAGGGGGGTCCAAAAGGGATAATTGGATTTCATGGCCTCCAAGATGCCTTCTTGCCCTGATCTATGAGTCACATGATGGTCATAATAAGCCTAGATTCTATTCCACAATAGAAAATAGAAAAAAATTCTATTTTACAAGTTTGCTGTGATACTTAAATGAGATGATATATATGAATCCCTCTGTAAACTTTAAAGCACTACCAAAATGTCTATTAAGGACTTCTATGTGGTGCCATAGTGCACAGAGGACCAGGCTGGAGTCAAAAAGACTCATCTTCATGAGTTCTAATCTGGCCTCAAACACATACTAGGCCTGTGACCCTGGGCAAGTCACTTAACCCTGTTTGCCACAGTTTATTCATCTGTAAAATGAGCTGGAGAAGGAAATGGCAAACCAGTGCTATATCCTTGCCAAGAAAACCCCAAATAGAGTCACAAAGAGTCAGACATGACTAAAGTAACTGAACAACAGCAAATGTGTGTTGTTATTATGCTGCTCAGGTTCATGTTTCATGACTTTGTTTTCCCCAAATATTCCATACTGATCAGTGGTGGGATGAGACAACCAAGAAACATATGAGGTAGCCAAAAAAGTGGGAGTATGACTAAAAATCCGTAGAATATATTGTACAAAGCGGTACAAAGTGATAAAGAATAGATAATAGATATGGATAATAGATAGTTATAGATGAGAACTGACTAATAGAGATGATAAACATTAATGATGACAGATATAGATGATGGATAATAAATAATTAGAGATATAGATGAGAAATGATTAATAAAGATGATAGATATAGATTATAGATATAGATTGTGGAGGCAAATGTAGAAAATAGATGATAGAGATGGATATAGATGATAGATATAGGTAATAGCTATAGATGAAACATGATTAATAGAGAAAATAGATAAGGATGACAAATAACAGGTAGATAGAGATAATAGAAAGACAGACATAAATAGATAATAGATGCAGTGACTGAAAAATTAGTGTTGTGTAAGCAAATGGGAAAAGGATGGCTTTTCTTCCAAATTTGAGCTCCATGACAGCTCAAAAAAGAGAGAATTTCTGCCGAAGGGTCTGAAGGGCCCTGCACCTGTATAAGTGCCAGGTGGGATTCTTGTGAAAGCTTCAAGTTTATGTGATGAGAAGATACATTTTTTTCTAGGAGACTGTCTCAGCATGTGTTTCTCCAGACTTGAAAGGAGCTGATGATTGAATCAGAATTCTAGCATCTATTTGGAATGTGCAAATGATTATTGCTGAGTGTTCTTCTGTGTCACAAGGTTAGACCTTTTGGTTTAGTGTGTTTGGGCATAATTTAGAATTATGCCCAGTCTGAGTGGGAGAAAGCAGCCATATTTTACGGTTTCTTTCACTCTGATGCTTCCATCTGTTCCCATTATATTATTGGCAGAAGTAGCTTTTCTTTTCCTTCTAGAATTGGTTGTTGATGGAAATGGGAATATAATGTGTAGACCCTCTGCTAAGCTAAGTAAGGTGCAAAATAGGGGACCAAAGTGTGCTGCCTTAAAAAGACCTAGAAGTCACTTAACACCATTAGATTTCTTTGCCCTACAGTTCTTTACTTAGTAAACCAAAGGCACCTGGATGATGTAGTGAATAGAATATTAGACCACAATTCATAACACCCTCGGTTCAATTCCTGCCTCAAACATTTACTCACCATGTGACCCTGGGCCAATCAATCATTTAATTGCTCTGAGCCTTAGTTTTCTCATCTATGTAGCGATAATAATAACACCTACTTACCAGGTTATTCTGTGTAAAACACTTTGCAAGCCTTGTGTTAGCTATTGGTAGCTATATAGGTGGCTAAATAAGTAGAGCATTGGACCTGAAATCAGGAAAAGCTGAGTTCATATATTACTTAACTTCTCTCTGCTTCACTTTTCTTATCTGTAAAATTGCATAATAGTAGCACTTTCCTCCCAGGATTGTTGTGAGGATCCCATAAGAAAATATATAGGAAGGGCCTTGAAAACCTTTAAAGTACTATATAAATTATAGCTATTAGTAGTAATATTAACTATGGAAGAGGAAAAGGAAACAAGGCCTTTGAATTTACAGTTTGTTGTTAAATCATTCAGTCGTGCTTGACTCTTCGTGACCCTCCTGCCTGTGAGGTTTTCTTGGCAAAGATACTGGAGTGATTGGTTATTTCCCTCTCTAGGCAAATAGAACTTAAATAATTTGTCCAGGCCCAGAACACTATCTACTGAGTTACCTAACTTCCACTTGATCAATATCAGACACAGTATCTGAGGCGGAATTTGAATTCAGGCCCAGGAGTCTATTCACTGACCCATCAAGCTGCCCCAATTTATAATTAAGGAGACAGAATTCAATTCAGTAAATAGTTATGAAGCCCATGTGTATACAAGTCATTGTGCTATATACTATAAGGACAAACCAAAAATGAAATATCCCCTGATCAGAACATAGACAAATAATGAGTCAAGGATGCTTTTAAAGTCAACTCTAGCCTTTGATTTGGACAAGAGTCAGCCACATATTCCTTATTTACTGGAATGAATCTTAATGAGATGTTATGTTGGAATGTGGTATGAGAAACTTTATTCTGAAATCCCAAAAAATATGATAAGAGCCCCAAATAACCAAGAGTTTGGTAAAAGTCATACATACCAATGTTTGCTTCTCTACTGTACTTTGTGCTGGAGCAAGGTAACAGATGACACATATGATAAATATGCTTTACAATTTCAAGGAGAAAAACTAGTTTGAAATTCATCTTTCCAAATGAACATCCTGAATTTGTGAGTAAGAGGCTGTGTGAAAACATTTATATGTGACAAATGGTTGATCCACTCTGATGAGTTGTTATTATTTAGTTATGTCTGACTTTTTGTGACTCCGTTCAAGATCCTTCTATTCTCCACTGTCTCCTGAAGTCTGCCCAAGTAAGTTCCTGATATTGTTGCATGATCTTTCTATCTATCCATCCATCTATCTGTCTATTTATCTTTCTATCTATCCAACTTATTCTCTGCCATCCCCTTCCCCTTTTGCCTTTAGTCTTTCTCAACATCAGGATCTTTTCCAGTTAATCCTGTCTTCTCATTATGTGACCAAACTATTTAAACTTCAGCTTTAGTATTTGTCCTTTCAATGAATAGTCTGGATCAATTTATTAAGTATCGACTGACTTGATCTTGTTTGCTATCCAAGGGATTCTCAAAAGTCTTCTCTACCACCACAGTTCCAAAGTGTCAATTCTGTGGAGCTCAACCTTTCTTATGGTCCAACTCTCACAGTTATATATTGCTACTGGAAAAAGCATACCTTTGACTATATGAATATTTATTTGCCTCTGCTTTTTAATTTGCCATAGTTTTTCTTCCAATGAGCAAATTTTTTTTTTTTAAATTTCATTGTTGCAGTCACCATCTGGAGTGGTCTTTGAGCCCAAGAATATAAAATCTGACACTATTTCTACTTCTCCCTCTGTGTGTCAAAAAAAGCAGATACCAAAATCTTAGATTTGGGTTTTTTTTTTTTTTTAATGTTAAGCTTCAAAGCCAGCTTTTACCTTCTCTTTCACTCTCATCAATAGACTTCATTATTTTTCACTTTCTGCCATGAGAGTGGTATTATCTGTATATCTAAGATTTATTTGTTTCAGCAATCTTAATTCTGGCTTTTGATTTATCTAATCTGGCATTTCACATGGTGTATTCTGTTTATAAGTTAAATAAATAAGGTCACACTATATATCCTTGACATACTTTCCCCCCAATATTAAACCAGTCGATTGCTCCATGTTCTGTTTCTTCTTGACCCATATACAAGTTTCTCAGGAGAAAAGTAAAATGTTCTCACCTTTTTGAGCACCTGCAACATTTTGTTGTGATCTACACATTCAGAAGTTTTACTGTTGTCAATGAAGCAGATTTTTTTCTTCTGGAACTCTCTTGCTTTCTCCATAATCCTGGACAATTTGATCTCTAAATCCCCTGCCTCTTCAAAATTTAAAATCTGCTCTTCTGGTAAAATTCTTGGTTCCCCATACTGGTAAAGCTTTCCTTGCAGAATCTTAAGCATAACCTTGCTAGCATGTGAGATGAGTGCAGTTGCTCAGCAATATTAACATTCCTTGGCATTGCCTTTCTTTAGGATTAAGACATAAACTGATTTTTCCCAATCCACTAGACTCTGTTGAATTTTCCAAACTTGCTGCTGTATTGAATGCAGCAGCATCTTTTAGGATTTTAAAAAACTCAGTTGTAATTCCATCACCCTTACTAGCCTTATTGTTAGTAATGCTTCCTTGACTTCATTTTTCAGCATGTCTGTCTCTAGATCAGTAATCACTATCATTCTTCTATATATTCTTGCCACCTCTTCTTAACTTCTACTTCTGTTATTTCCCTACCAATTTTGTCTTTTATTGTGCACATTTTTGCCTGAAAAAGTCTGAATATATCCGATTTTCTCCGAGATCTCTTGTCTCTCCCATTCAGTTCTTTTCTTCTAATTCTTTGCATTCATTTAAGGAAACCTTATCTTCTCTTGATATTTTCTGTAATTCTGCATTCATTTGGGTAAATCTTTCCCTTTCTCCTTTGCCTTCCATATTCCTTCTTTCCTCAGCTTTTTTGGAAAGCTTCATCAGGCAATTGTTTTGGTTTCTTTTTATCTTTTTGAATTGTCTTGGATCATTGTATTGCTTAGACTAGCTAAGCATAGTTGATCATCTTACAATAATCCTACTAATGTGTACAGTATTTTGCTTGTTCGACTCACTTATCTTTGTATCAGTTCATGTATGTTTTTCCAAAATTTTCTGAAAGAATACTACTCAGCATTTCTTATAGAACAATAGTATTCCATTAAAGTCTTATTCCATAACTTGTTCAGCCATTCTCCAAATGATGGATATCCCTTTAATTTCCAATTCTTTAACACTACAAAAAGAGCTATTGTAAATATTTTCATATAAACAGACCTTTTTCCTTTTTTAAAAATCTCTTTGAGAAAAGACCTAATAGTGGTATTGCTGAATCAAAGGACATGTGCAATTTTATAGCTTTTTGGGCATAGTAACAAATTGTTCTTCAGAATGGTTGGATTAGTTTACAATTTCACCAACAATTCATTAGTATTTCAATTTTCCCACATCCTCTCCAATGCTTAGTGTTGGAATCTTTACAAAGTGTTAAGCCATTGGAGTTGATAGAGACAATAATTATCTAATTTGGCATGGTTCAATATGATCGATTTGATCTTAGAAGGAGACATTTTGAGCCAGAACTTGAAACAAGGTACTAAGTACAACTGATAGAAATGATGCTTGTGTTCACACCTTTAGAGAGCTCATAAGTATCTAAGTACTCAATAGAGTTCACACGTTTGGGAAATTTCAGGGCTTAGATATCCGAATTCACACCTCCCTTGAAGTTCTTAGGGCCAGAGAGCATGCTGGGAGATATCCCACAATCCCACTCTCGGAGAAATAGCATAAATACAGCTCCAGTGAGTCACTTGAAGGAGTTACTTGGGAACATTCCCAGGGATTGGAGAGGAGCACTCTGTGAGGAAGTCTACAAGCCCTATCTCCGAGGCAAGAGAGATTTCATTGCATCTTCTACCTTGGTGCTAGCTGGAGTCCGAAGGACAAATCTTTGGATTTGGAGACATTCGGGCAGAGCTCTTGGAGCCAAGCAGAGAGATAGGCTCTGAGCTAACGGGGCTATATTGAAGGACACAATAAAAGCTCTGAACTTTTATCACCTGCCTATGTTTTGTTAAAAGAACCCAACAGCTTAGTATTTTCCTTTTTTGTCATATTAGCCAACTTAATATGTGAGGAGGTTCCTCAAAGTTGCTTTAATTTGTATTTCTCCAATCAGTAGGGATTTAGAGTATTTTTCATATAATTATGACTTTTGATTTCTTTACCTGAAAACTGCCTATTCATATCTTTTGACCTTTTATTAATTGGGGAATAACTTGTATTATTATAAATTGACTCAGTTCTGTATATGTTTGAAAAATGAGGACTTTATCCAGAGACACTTGCTGTAAAAATTGTTTCTTAGCTTTCTGCTTTTCTTTGTGCTAAGACTTTTTCATTTAAGATAATCAAAATTATCCATTTTCTATCTCATCATCCTCTTGATCTATTGTTTGTTGATAAATTCCATTTCTTAAACAGTAACAGATTGTTTTGATGATTACTGCTTTATAATACACTCATTATATGGCTAGGTCACCTTCCTTCACCTTTTTTTCCCCATTAATTCCCTCACTATTCTTGACTTTCTGTTCTTCCAAAAGAATTTTGTTATTTTTTGCTAGCTCTATAAAATGATTTTTGGGTAGTTTAATTGGTTTGGTATTGAATAAGTATATTAATTTAGGTAGAATTGTCATTTTTGTTATATTCATTTGGCTTACTCATGAACAATTGATATTTTATTTGTATGAAAAGTATTTTGTAATTGTGTTCACATAGTTTCTAGATTTGTCTTGGCAGACAAGTATTTTATATTTGTCTATAGGAATTTAGGTTATCTTCTAGAATTTTCTGAGTATACCATCTTATTATATCATCTTATCATCTACAAAGAATGATCGTTTTGTTTCCTCGTTGCCTATTTTAATTCCTTTCATTTCTTTTCCTTTTCTTATTGTTATAGCTAACATTTCTAGGAGAATATTGAATAATAGTGATGATAATGGGCTCCTTGCTTCACCTCATCTTACTGGGAAGGTTTCTGATTTGTCCTATTATAGGTAGTGCTTCCTCATGGTTTTAGAATCATACTACTTATCATTTTAAGAAAAACTCCATTTATTCCTATATCCTCTTTTGTTTTTGATAGAAATGGGTGTCGTATTTGTCAAAAGCTTTTTCTGTACCTATTGAAGTAATCATTATTTCTGTTGGTTTTGTAATTGATATAATCAGTTATGCTGATAGCTTTCCTAATATTGAACCAGCCTTGCATTCCTGGTATAAATCCCATTAGTCATATTGTTTGATCCTTGTGATATATTGCTGTAATATTTTTGCTAGTGTTTTATTTAAAATTTTTGCATCATTATTCATTATGGAAACTGTTCTATAGTTTTCTTTTTCTGTTTTTGCTCTTCCTGGTTTAGATATCAGCACCATATGTGTATCATAAAGAGAATATGGCAAGAGACCTTTTTTGTCTATTTTTCCAAATAGTTTATATAGCATTGGATTTAATTGTTCCTTAAATATTTAGTAGATGCAGTTTTGGTCTTTGCACCATCCTTTCATCATCAGACACATGCAGCTGAACTTCCTTTTGCCTTTGCCTAGATATTTTGTTCTTTCTGGAGCTATTGATGACTACTGAAGGAGCATTCTCATCTTGATGTTGTGTGAACAAATAAGGATGCTTCTTTCTGTCCCCGGTCACTTTTAGGTGGAATTGTCACCTAGAAAGGTTATTTGAGCTTTTGTCCATTCTTCTTTCATTCACAAGTACCCCCTTCTGAAAAAATCATTGTAGAATCATACTGTCATCAGTGATTTCTGCCCCTGGTATTTATCTTCCATTAATTTTGATCTTGTCAGTTTAATGTGAAGAATCTATAATGTCTTAAGTGTAAGTAGATATCCTGAGTATAGGAACCCTCTGCCTACAATCTTGCACCCAAGAGCCTTGGAAATAGTGATGCTTCCAGCCCAGTGTGCAGAATCACCATCCTGGGAAGTAATCCCTGGTGGAGATACAACCTGTCTGTGGTTTCTTCTGGTGCTGCAACCACAATTACTAAAAACCCTAGGAAAGAAAGTTCTAACCAAAGTCAAATGATTCAACATCAAAAACTATTATGATTTTATCAGTGGGAATGACATTAAAGAAGAGACCCTTTTTTCCAAAAATACAGTGATTCAAGGCAATTCCAATAGATTTGAGATGCAAAGTGCCTTCTGCATCCAGAAAGAGAACTAGGGAGATTAAATGTAGATCAAAGCATAGTATTTTCACCTTTTTTTGTTGTTTGTTTGCTTGTTTTTTCTTTCTTCTTCATGTTTTTTTCCCCTTTAGACCTGATTTTTCTTAGGCAGTCTGATGAATATGGAAATATGTTTAGAGGAATTGAACATATTTAACCTATATCAGATTGCTTGCTGTCTTAGGGAGAGGGAAAGGAGAGTGAAAATTTTGGAACACAAGATTTTGCAAAGATGAATGTTGAAAACTATCTTTGCATGTATTTGGAAAAATTAAATTCTATTGAAGGAAAAAAAAAGAGAGGCCTTAGCATCTTTTTTGCTACTGCACCCTAAGGACCTTTAGGTGGTACCTTTCTGTCTGACTTGCAGCTGAAACCTCTGTTGAACATGAGTTCCTTGAGATCAGAGACTATTAACAGACTTTTCGATATGTGTCTCCAGCACATGGCACAATGACTGACACATAGTAAGGGCCTTAACAAATTGACTAAATTTAATGTTTAATTTAAGTTATATTAAATTTACTAAGTTTAAGAAGTAAATTTAGTAAGTTTGTTGAGGGGTAAGACATCCTAACAGCATTTGGGGGTCCCCAGGCCGGTGTCACAAGTTTTGAGAAAGAACTCTTAATCCCAGTCTCCAAATTAAGGTTGGCAAATTAGGGGTTTATTGTGACACTGCAAATTCTCAGCAGGCTGGATTCTTGATTGGAATAGCTGCAGAGCATTGAGAGACAGAGTTCAATTTTATTTAGTCTTCTCTCGCCCAGAGCTAGGGAAAAATCTCTAGATGAATCTAGGGCTGTGGGCTAGAGTAATCTCCAGATGAATTAAGAGTGTAGGGTGGTGAGCTAAAAGAGTAATCTCCAGATGAATTAAGGATGGGAGGTAGTGGTCCAGAACTAGAAGATTCAGGGTTTCCTGACCAGGTCCCCTACAAAGATCAGGGGACCAAAGAGTCCTATTACATCAAGTTGATTGACTGATTGATTAGTTAGCAATTAATATATGCTTTATTTAGTCCCCTGCTTAATGAAGGATCTGTCTCTTAAGATAAATTCTAAAAGGTAACCTGAGAAACATAAAGCCATTGGATTAAATGACTTTTTTTCATCAATAGACCACATAGCTAATTATTCTCCTGAGAATGTCAAGGGCATTTTTCCCCAGGTTTTCCCCACTTTAGGCCCAATTTTAACTCAGTCTGCCTCTCTTGTGAATTTAAATTTCTCTTATTTTCAATTTCCAAATGAAAACTCTCCTCAACTTCTTTTATGAACCATAATATTGTCAAGCCTCCCACTTGTTTTTGTAATGATCTCACTTACAACACAAATCTCTCTGTTTTCTTTGTGTATAACTGAAAGAGACTCGCAGACTGGTAGCCTTATGTTTCATTTTGTGGACTTCATTCTATCAAACTTGAAAAATATTTCTCTCTCTTCCTTTTGAATGGGCAAAACAAGCCAGCTGCTACTCCTATGTTGGCTTTAGGAGTGGCCTGAAGCATTTTATTTCAAGTGCCAGTCATTCCAGGAATCAGTCTCAGCTTTAAAGAAATGTACTAGCTACTTTTCATTAGACCAGAGGGTAAATTGAAGGCAAAAATATCAGAAAAAAATTTTTTAAAGAAAACACAGGATATAGAGTAGACACTACTTAAAGTGCTAATTTCTATCAAGAATTTTATCTATGCAGCTTTTGGAAAGGAATAGTTGGTTTGGTTTGGAATACCAAAAAGAGAGTTTAAAATTCAAAGCCAATTGAATAGCAGGCCCTCCTATACCAAATGGCCTTTTGAAGGTTAAGACTGGTTGTTTTCCACTGTTGGTTGGGTCCATCTCATTGAGGCTTTTTTTTTTTTTTTCTGAGGGAATTGGGGTTAAGTGACTTGCCCAGGGTCACACAATTAGGAAGTATTAAGTGTCTGAGGCCAGATTTGAACTCTGGTCTTCCTGCCTTCGGGGCTGGTGTTCTATCCACTGTGCTACCTGGCTAACTCTTCATTGAAACATTTTTGCTCCATTTCCTGCCCTTCTAATTTTCAAAGTTTCTTCTAAAAATGAATTGCCAAACACCTAGCCAAATATTTAGAAGTATCTTCCTTTGCTGTTGTGCTTAAACAAAGCCCATGTCCTCTCTCCCCTCACTCACTGAAGGTTCTCTCTGTTAATGCTGTGAGAAAAACTAAAATCTGGAGTAAAAGCCTTTTATGATTTTCACAGCATGTCAATAAAGAGAAAGAAACCTCCCTCTGAGAAATTCTGGGCTTATAACGCTGCCTCAGGCATTTACTGGTGGGTGTTAGCCATCTTTCTTTATGGAGGACATCACCTGGTCTGACTGACTTTTGAACGTGTCCTCTTCTTTCAGATTTTTGACAATGAAGCCAAAGATGTAGAACGAGAAGTTTGTTTTATTGATATTGCCTGTGATGAAATCCCTGAGCGCTACTATAAGGAATCTGAGGTAAGCAAACAGATTGGGGCTGAATCACAGGTTAATGCTGTTTAGACAGATCTAGGAAATCTCTTATCCATTTAAAAAAATAACCTGCATGTAGAAGTTATCTAGTAAAGATTAAAGATTTGTTGATTTAAAACTATCTACTCACCTAACAGAAATGTGGAAATACCAAGTTATGTGGTCAGTTAATATATTTGAGATATCCACCTGCTTTTTATAGAATAGATGGTTTAAATAATAAGTTTACTTATTATTTAATGTTTACTATGTGCTAGATACTGTGGTAAACACTTTATAATTAATTACCCACATAGATCTGTGATCTCATTGATTTTGGAATTACTCTATTAACCCATTCATACTTACCAGTGTTGCTTTTGATGCTTGCAGTGAGGACATAGATTATTCAGAGACACCATAAGCACAGGAATTGCATTCTGTTAGACTCTTTGGCTCCAGGTCTGCAAGTAAAGTGTCTAATGTCTAAGGACCCTGCATAATTTCAGAGTGGCCAGGTGGAGCAATGGTTGGAGTTCTGGACCTGGAGTCAGGAAAGCATGAATTTAAATCTAACCTCACACACTTATGAGCTCTGTGTGACTTCACATCCTACCTCTTTTTCCCTCACGTGTAAAATAAGAACAGTAATAGTGCTTATCACCCAAAGCTGTTGTGAGGATCAAATGAGATATTTGTAAAGCATTTGGCACTTTACACTATATAAATGCTAAGCTTTTGTTTTTATAACATGAAGTTATAACTTGGGCATACTATTTATCTTTTACTTATAGAATTCTCTGTATAAGCAATGCCCAGACAAGAGTCCTTTATGACAGGGAGAAGAAATGCAAACATGTCAGCAGAAGCTTCTATACAATATAATCTTTATAAATCTACATATTTCTATGGAAAAAATCTTAAGATATCTACATGAATTTAGAAGAAGATTCTATTGGCATCTTCCACAAGAACAAAAGAAAGAAAATTGAGTTTAAATTTGCTGGTTTTAGAAATCAGACTTCTTGAATTTTTCATCAAAATTACTTATTTAGGACGTGTGCATAAAATGTTGGTGCTGTTCAAATAATTCAGGAAAATTAAGATCATCCCTTCGCATCCCCACTGTTTCCAGGTAGTTTTACATTGAAATTGCCTCATGAAGAGAGTTCTGTTTTCAAAGAACATGGATAGGGTATCTTCTGCTCACAAAATGACAGATTCAGTTGGCCTTTAGATCAGCTAGTCCACCCTCTTCATGTTTCTGGATAGGAAGTAAGGCCCAAATTTGCCCAAAATTATTTAAATCTCAGTTTCTAAAATTATGGGTTACAACCCCATATGGGTTCTCATAGCTGAATGTGGGGATTGTGAAATTATGATTTATTATTAATAAATGTTTGCTTTATATACCTATATACCCAGTCATGTAATAATTTCTCAAGTGAAAAAGGGTTGGTGACCATAAGAAACCCTGACTTAGGTAATAAGTACCAGGGGATTTAAACTCAAATTCCCTGACTCCAAATCTTGCATGCTTTTCACTGTATCATTCCTACATTCAGACTTCCTTTCAGCATCCCAGAAGACCCATCTATCTTCATTTATAGAGAGTGATTTCACTGCAATGCAATCAGACCATGAATTACACAGGGACTCTCGAGGCATAGATAATCACAGAATGAGGTTGCAAAATAGCTCCTAACCCTGTGCTTTAAGCAATAACCTGCACCAAGCAGTGACTTAATAAATATTTGTGGATTAGAAACTGTCCACTCATCTAATAGAAATGAAGAGAATAGCCAAGTGATGTCATCTCCTAATATATTTGAGATACTACCATTCAGAGAATAGAGAACTCAAATAAGAATGGCTAATGTTTATATAGCTACTATTATATGCCAGATATTGTGCTAAGCATTTTACAGTTACCCAGATAGATCTGTGATCTCACTGATCTGGGAGTTCCTTCTATCATCCCATCCATGTGTAATTTCTGTCCATGTTCTTTGAAGAATTTGCTGTAATGGGGTCTTGTTCACTCAGCGTCCTGAGGGCCTTTCTTGATTTCTGCCAACATTGTGATGTACTAGTGAAACATTCTGGCTGTCCACCTTGATGGAACAGTGTATTGGGCAGTGGGCCTGCAATAAGGAAGAACTTAATTCAAACCTGGCTACATTCACCAGCTGTGCTACGCTGGAAAATCACTCTATTTGTTTCAGTTTCCTCATTTGTAAAATGGGGATAATAAAACCACCTAACTTTGATCCATGTAAGGATCAAATGAGATAATAATTGTAAAGTACTTAGCAGAATGCTTAGTGTAAAAAGGGCCCTATATAAATGCTTATTCCCTTAAACCAATTATCTCTTATATGGCTATTTCATCATTTCTTCCTGTCATGTAGTTCTTTGATGAAATCCTTTACTTCTGATTTTTAAAATTTCTTCTTGATTATATAATATATCCTGCCTATACCTATCATTTACCTCTCTATTTCTGGCTACATCGAACTCATCTTTAATTTTTCTAGCTTATTTTATTTTTATATTCTATATTCATTCCTCTCCAACCCACTGAGAAAACAAGCAAAATGATATCAGTTGTACATGCAAAATCATGCAAAAGGTATTTCCATGTTAGCCATGTTGTAAAACAAAGCAAAGAAAAAAAAAGCTAGAAAATTATACTTCATTCTGCACTCATGCTCCTCAGTTCTTTCTCTGGAAATGGATAGTATTTTTTTCATCATGATTTCTTTGAAATTTTCTTGGATCATTGTATTGACCAAAGAAGCCAAGATTTTCACAGTTGAATATCTTTACAACATTGCTATTACTATGCATAATGATTTCCCAGTCTTTATTACTTCACTTTGCATCAGTTCATATATGTCTTGCCATTTTTCTAAAACCACCCCTTTTATCATTTCCCACATCACCAGAAGTATTCTATTACAATCATATGCCACAGTTTGTTCAGCCATTGTATAATTGATGAGCATCTCCTCAATTTCCAATTCTTTGCTACCAAAAAATCCAGCTGTTATGAGGGTTTTTTGTTTTTTAGTTTTTTTTTTTTAATTTTATTTTTTGACATGTAGGTCCTTTCCCTTTTTTAAAATATCTATGGGTGGAATTTCTGAGTCAAAGTATTATAGCCCTTTGGGTATAGTTCCAAGTTGTCTTCCAAAGTTTGGAACAGTTTACAATTGAATCAGCTGTGCATTAGTGTACTTATTCCCTTCATCTCCTCTAGCATTTGTCATTTCTGATAGTTATAAAGTAGTACCACAGAGTTGTTTTAATTTGTTTTTCTCTAATGAATAGTGACTTAGAGCATTTTTTCATGATTTTAGATAGCTTTCATTTCTTCTTCTGAAAATTGACTATTTTTCAATTGGGCAATGGCTCTAATTTTTATCAATTTGACTCAGTTCCCTATATATTTCTAAGAAATTAGGCCTTTATCAGAGAAACTTGTTCTAAAAATTTTTCATATTACTTCATCCCATTCACATTCACAGTTATGATTACTTATTTTTCCTTCCACCTTATTTTCTTCTATTTATTTATTTTCTCACTTTTTATTTTGTCTCCCCTCAAAAATCTTTTTTGCCTCGGGCCAATACTTTTCTAATCTTCCCTCTCTTTTATCATCTCCATATCCACCTGCCTGTATATCTCATTGAAATGTTCTCTCTAAAATGTAATGTTCTCTGTTGAGGTTTTCTTGGGGTCTCTGGAGGCAGCCTTCCTTTCAGTTCAGAGTAATCACCACAAGTGCAGCCAGGTGTTAAAAATCAAAAAAGTCTTGTCTCCTTTTCTGGGGCCCAGTTAGCTTTCTTATAGTCCTATCTCTCTTCTTGGTTCTGAGAGCTTGAGCTCCTGCCTCCTTCTCTGGCCTCTGAATCTCTCTGAATTCCAAGGCTTTATGCTTCAGCCTTCAGTCACCACAAAGGTGGATGATGGAATGAATCTGTCTCAGCCTCCAAGAGCATCTAGTGGGCTTGTTTTTTTTGGCCCTAAGAGTTTCTTGCTTATATATTCCACACTGAGTATGCACCAATCATTATATTACTAGGAAACCATTATTTGTTGTAGGATTAAATCAGTGCGAAACTAGATTTAACCATTGTCTCCTCAATTCCACTTAGTACCTTATTTCAAGTTCTGGCCCATAACATCTCCTTGTAGGATTAAATCAATCATACTGAACCATGATAAATTAGATAACTATTGTCTCTGTCCATTCCACTGACTTAGTACCTTGTAAGAATCCTTTGTTTCAAGTTCAGAGTTCTGGCCCATAATAGCACGTTATCCTTTTCTACTCCTATTTTCCTATTGGGTAATATAGATACTCCAAGGTGTGTGTGTGTGTGTGTGTGTGTGTGTGTGTGTGTGTGTGTGTGTGCGTGCGCGCGTGCGCGTGTGTGCCCATGCGGGCTTCCTTCTCAAATCCAGTTCTGATGAGAGTGAGATTCATTGTCCACTACCATCATCCCTCACCATTTTCCCCTCCACTGTAAAAGCTCTTCTTTGTGTACCTCTTTTATGTGAGAAAATACTCCTCATTCTACCTCTCCCTTCTCCCTTTTTCCCAGTACAAATATCTTTCACCCTTTTTTAAAGAGATCATTTCAGTATAATAGATGCATTCCCATGCCCCCTATCTACTTAAACTCTTATAATTGTCCTAATAATAACACAGTTCTTAGGAGTTAGATTTATCATTATCCCATATAGGAATATAAACAGATTTACTTTTTCATTATTCTCTCGAGTTCCGTTTAAATGTCAAATTTTCTATTCAGCTCTGATCTTTTCATCAGGAATGCTTGAAAGTCCTCTTTTTCATTAAATATCCATTTTCCCCCTGAAGGATTATTTTTTACTGTAATCCTAGCTTTTTCGCTGTCTGAAATATCATATTCCAAGTCCTCTACTTCTTTAATGTAGAAACTGCTAAATCTTGTGTGATCCCGACTGTGGTTCCACAGTATTTGAATTATTTCTTTTTGGCTGCTTACTATATTTTCTCCTTCCCTGGAAGCTCCTGAATTTGTCTCTAATATTCCTGGTAGTTTTCATTTTTGGATCACTTTTAGGTGGTGATTAGTGAATTCTTTCCATTTCTATTTAAGCCCCTTGGTGTAAGATATCAGGCCTATTTTCCTTAATAATTTTTGAAATATGACAATCCCGTCTGCAAACAAAGCATCCAGAGATCCCTCTGAAGAAGGATCCATAGGAAATCCTTACTCAACTGTTACTCTGAGCTGTGTTCCTCCATCATAGTTGGCCAAACCATGTTTGAGCATATATCTCCCCATTTTGTGTCTTACCTAATGTTCTACTTAATTTCTGAGGGCCATTGAATGCTCCATTCAAATTATTTCTAATTTTACCTTTTCCAAGAAATCCTGAATCATCTTGATATATAGCTAGAAGATATCTTTTTGTAAAAGAGTTCTTAGACAGCATTTTGTTCTGTCAAATTGAATGCTTTTTTGGAGGAGTGGAAGTTAATCAACAAACAATAAGCACAATGAGTTCTATTCTGTATAATTTTAATTTAATTGTGAGATGATAAATATGTGGTCCATTATTAAATATTTCTTGTGAAAGCTTCTTTATTCTGCTTTGTACATAGATGACTCATAAAGATTTTGTAAACATGGAATTTTAGGCATTTGGCTGATAATTATTGATATTCTCATAAAATGAGATATTTGTAAAGCCCTTAACACAGTGCCTGGTATATAATAGAAACTTAATAAATGCTAGTTCCCTTCCTTCTCCCCAATTCCCTTCTTCTCAATCACTTTTTTTTTTTCCAGTATTAATAAGGTCTGAAATTTTTCTCCCATACCTTTGGTATTTTTTTGCTCCTTCAGATAACCTTTTCTGTCTGTCCTTCAAAGTTCTCAGAATTATAGTGCCTTAAGTACAGATCTTTTACACATACACATACACATATATATTTACCATCTTTTTTCTCTTTAGTGTCCATTTCTATAAGCATCTTGAGGATTGTAATAATAAAGTCAGTTGGGATATTAAAGTGGGGGATGTTAAGGTCAAAGTGGGGCATTAGAATTTGAGTGGAATGTTAAGGTCTAACTGGGATGTTTAGGTCCAAGTGAGATGTTAGGGATCAAGAATGATACTTCCTATTTCCTTAATAGACAAAATAGTTTGTTAAAATGACTTTTGCAAATCTTTCCCATTTTTCTTCTGTATGAAACCTTTATTTACTTTTTATCTTTTTTTTGCTCTTGGGATGACTTTATGATATCTTGCCACACTTTCTTAAATTGGTTTTATTCTCCACTATTCTTCTCTGCTTTATGAAACAATATTGTTCATAAATAATCTATTATCCTTCATAAAACTTTACAAACAACTTTCTGTTCTAACCCAGTGTTGCCATGGACAGCCAGCTCTCTTTGGTGAGTAAGTCATATGTTTGCAGACTAAGGTACTTTCTGAGTTCTTTTCATTTGTCTATTGTGACAATTATTCCTTATTAGAGGCAGCTAGATGTCCCAGTGGATAAAATACTGAACTTAGGAGTCAGGAAGAACTTCAATCATTGAGGAAGACCTCAGACACTTATTAGCTGTCTGCTTCAGCAATTCATTTAACAAGGCTTCCTTGTGTTTTTCATCTATAAAACTGTGATAATCTAACTTCCCCTATTCTCCCAGGATTGTTATGAGATTAAAGTGAGATAATATTCATAGAGCACTTTTTCAGTGGTTAAACTTCAGGATGACATTATTATAGTTGTTGTCAATGTGCTATCTATTGTCCATTTCCCATTTTTGATTTTCAGTTACTTATTTACATAATTCAGAATTCTGTTGTTCATTGCACATATAACTTTTACTCATTATTCCAATATTTGTTTATTTTACAAATTCTGATCTTGACTCTGTTGGTCCAACTACATTAAGCAGCTAATCCAGGGATAATTCCCACATGAATAACAAGTCTTTTCCTGTATGTTAAAAATCTATTTTATTCTCTCTAGTGTTTCTTGATGCTTCCTATGTCCAGTGACTGCTCATTTTCTTTTTCTTTTTAAAAAAGATATTCATCTAAATGTGGAAATATGAGTAGAAGAACTGTACGTGTTTAACTCCATTGGATTGGAGAGTGGAAGAGTGGAAAAAAATTTGGAACACAAGGTTTTACAAGGCTGAATGTTGAAAACTCTCTTTGCTTGTAATTTAAAAATAAAAAGTGGTATGCCAAGAAAACCTTCAAAGGAAGAGTCTAACAAGATTGAAAAACCTGTTAAAAATTTGTTGTTTTCATTTGTCTTATTGTGACAATTATTCCTTATTAGAGGTATTGTTAAAAATTCTTGTTAAAAACAATATTGTTTTTATTTTTTAAAATTTGTTTAAAATTTTTAAAAATAATAACAAAAACAAAAAGATACTCATCATATAGGAACATGAGGCTTCTAATACAATCCTCAAGGCTTTATTCTCTCCATTTTTTGTTAGTGAACATATATTTTCTCACATTTCTCGCCATTTTCACATTTTCCCATCTTTGATTTGAAATCGTCAAATATTAGATTTATATAGATTGTTTGGATCTGGAGGATCTTAAGTTCAGGATGCCAAGTTCAATGACTATAATTTTGTTAATTTAATTGTTTTTTCGATCCTGTTAGACTCTTCCTTTGAGGGTTTTCTTGGCATACCACTCTAGTATTTTAGTTATTTCAAATAACTCCAGCTCATTTTTAAGAATAAAAAAATGGGGCAAGCAGGATTAAGTGACTTGCCTAGGAATCACACAGTTAGTAAATGAGTCAGGTCTTCCTGACTCCAGACCCAGCATTCTATCCACTATGCCACCAAACTGCCCTTATCAACATATAACTGGAAAATAAGTTTGATAACCTGTATTTATATAATACTTTAAATTTATTAAAATGCTTCACATAAACAATCTCATTTGAATCTCCCAATGACTCTAAAAGGTAGGAACTAAAAGTTTTATTTTCGTCATCTGAAAAATGAGGAAACTGAAGCTCAGAGAGCAACTTAGTTGCCCATAGTTGTGCAGTTATGAAGAGTCATAGGTGGGATTTGAACTTAGATCTTTCTGACCTAAAATCCAGCATTATGTATATTGCAGATTCTATTTAGGATGGAATAGTTATGATTGGCTTTAGGATGTAAGATAAATAGATGGTATTATGAGTCCCTTCCTTTGGATTACTTTGTGAAATACAAGGAAGTGATTCATACCAACCTATCTTTCTTTTCCACCCTGAATCTTCCCATCCCATTTAAGGATAGCAGCTGCAGAAGTGATGTCTGCACTAAATATTTGACAAAATAGGGTTAGAATTTTTATATTAAAATTTCTTTTTTTAATTTAAAATTAACGATCACCAGTAAAAATGAGCATTTTAGTATACAAAACAAGGAAGACATATATTTAAGAAACTAAGCCTCTTTCATATAATTTGTATATAGGTAGATATTATGTATGTTTATACATATACATACATAAATAATAAAATTTAACATAATAATAAACAAAACTATCCTATTTATGACCCCTTCTATCCTTTTTTTTTGTTTCTTTTGTGCATTTAAAAGTTTTTTTTAAACTGATTTTAATATCCAATATATAAGAAAAAATTTAAACCCCATTGGAAGCCACTTTGCTTCTATGGCAATCAAATTCTTTAACTGACTTATTTATTATGCCATAAATCAGCCTTAATAGTACTGAGAGAAGAGTTTCAAGGTCCATGTGTTATATCTCAAGGACAAATCTGGGTCCCTGATTCCAGATATACTGTGATTGGTTGGATGTTTGCTAAATAACAAAAATAGCCATGCATCTGTTTTAGCTTCAGTACTGGAGCATTATTTATGAGTGGGTCACCCAAGTTTCTTTAGCAGCCAATAATAAAACACAATCCAACATAATTAGTCAACTTGAACACTGACTTTCCCATCACTCCTAATACAATGAAGGGAAAAGAGTAGTTGGAATTGGGAAGAGCATTTGATGAATCCTGGAATTTTCTGGTGCAAAAGACAGGTTTTCAGGTTTATTCAGAAACAATGATAAAAAGAGGCAAGGAGAAAACTAAGTACTATGTTAATAACTCTGTGGCTTCAAGCACTATAATAAACCCAGACTTTCAAATGCATTTGTTTGCTTGCCACAGATGCTTGCCTTTGTGGAGGCATGGAGGGACTTCCTTATCTCCCAACAGATTGATTTGTCCAGACCATATGCATCTCTGTCCTTAGAGCTTGCCTTTAGGTAAAACCTTCCCTTGGGTTCCTCCTTCTCTTTTCATTCCTCCTTCCTTCTCTCAAATGGTAGAGAAAGGATAAGGTTCTTGTCTCATGCACCTGTCATTCTTTTGAGCTTCCTTCCTTTCTGAAAGGAAGAGGGAAGGAGAGAAAAGGGTTTTTTTTATCAGCCACTTGAATTTTTTTCAGATTCTTGCTTAGTAAGCAGAGCTGTGAACAAAAACCTTCAGCCCTTCAAAACTTATCTCAGCCCCCATTCAAAGTGGCCTCCATCCTTGATGCTCTGCTACTTCAGCTGTTTCTCTTTCAAACCATTCTGGTTACCATAGCCATATTCTATAATTTCTTCATTTGCAGAATTCCATCCATTCTAGTTCAAAGCATGAGGAAGAATGCAAATCTATAATACCAGTCCAAACCCATATTACTCCCATGAAATGGGTCAAACAGACATCTATGACAAAATCAGGAAGCAGGCCTAACAGTTTCCAGAAATAGTTTCTGAGAAAAGGTTAGGGTTTTTTTAATGGAGAACCAGATCCTTATCTTAAACCCAAAGAAATTCCTGTTAGCTAAACAAGAAAGTCACAACAATTGAACCACATATGGGAATTGGAAAGGATCAGATATGGATTTTATTTTAGAAGAGCATAGTACATTTCTGTACATGTAGAACCAAAATGTTTTAAATGATAAATAAATTGGGAGCCTTTTAAAATATTATTTATTTAAGTATATTTTTCCTGGTATATTTGAGACTCTTTCTTACCATGACCAGATATAAAATTGTCAGTATACCCGAGTTCAATCTCTGACTTTTCCATTTGCCAGCCATATGACCTTGATGAAAATTACTTCCCCATTTAGGATTTAATTTCTTTTGCAAAATGAGAGCCTTGGATTATAAATGATCTTTATAAAGTTTTTCTAATTCAAAATGTGATCTGCAGTGCAAGGGAAAAGAGGGAAGGAATCAGGTCCAACTTTTGTCATGGCAAAGCAATATAGCTGGGTAGTAGTTTTGTGGTCCCAGAATATTTTCCTGGTGTGTGTGTGTGTGTGTGTGTGTGTGTGTGTGTCCGTGTCCGTGTGTCCCCTGGTCCACTAAACAACACATATTTTGCCACATGTGCTTTTTAAGCTTAAGCCCTCTTTCTCTTAGACTTCACATGAATTTATGGGAGTGTGAGCTCCTGATTTGGGGGATATTTTGTACCACCTATTTTTATCACTCTAGCTTTGCAAATAACCATTTCTTAAAACTAATTGACTCTGATGGCCAATTGAAATCAAATGATAATGAAAGAACCACATCTCTGGGGACTTATGAGCAATCCTTACTTGTCAGGGTTATTTCTAAAGTCCTACATGGAGAAGTTACCAGCTGGCCTTTAGGGACCCAGCCTAATAATGTGAATGGTGGTTTAGGGTAAGTAGCTCTAGGGTCTATGCTATCTAACTAAGTAAATTATTTCATTGTTGTCATTAGTTTGACATTTGTCAATCAGCATTGTTTATTTTTCTTTCTGAGACATCTGACTTTCTGGAGATTTTTTGTCTTTAAATTAGTTTTTACAAATACCAAAGAATAGGAAAAGCTGAACCACATTTAGACTATGTTCATTTTTAGATCTCTTGGTGCTTACAAATCCAAGGTTGGGTTATCTGGGTCACTCACTTATAGACATTTCTTTCCACACGTTGTCATCTCAAGCAAAAGGAAGAAAAGAAATTTGAAGAACTCTTTCATCTTTTTTCTTCTTTTCCCCAAGACAAGTAGCAAAATCTCCAGAAACAGCAGGTCCATAAATTTTCAAAAAAACCTTTTTATGAAGGGTACTAGGACTAGTAATTTTCTACCAAAAACTTCTTATTTGTCTGTCTTCTGACATCACCAATCAGGATTTGGGAAGTATAATTGGTAAAAATCATGATTAACACTTTAAAATAAAATTCTTTCACTGGATTTTAATTTGGTAAAGCTAATGTTTTTGTATCCAAGTGAAATGCCCCAACTCCAATTTCTAAGAACCACTCAGTTTTAAGTTCTACTCTCATTTTGGCACAGGCACCCCTAGGGCATCACAGTCTGAAATAAAATATATGATCTCTCAGGCAAAGACA
The DNA here is from genome assembly GCA_020854095.1 of Dasyurus viverrinus. Lineage (NCBI taxonomy): Eukaryota > Metazoa > Chordata > Mammalia > Dasyuromorphia > Dasyuridae > Dasyurus > Dasyurus viverrinus. The sequence goes on from CM037000.1 coordinate 156,197,755, forward strand.
TTATCTCCGCTAATCTCAGCATGTTGTCAACTACAAAGCCCAGTCCTCCAGTGTTTGCATCACCATTTCAGCTCTCTTTACCCTGATTCACATGGTCAGGAATAGGGTGGGGGAGAATTAATAATTGCCACAAATGCAGTAAAGTAGAGCAATGAACAAAAGAATAAGCAAGTTGTACTTGTTTTGTGGTTGGGAGATAGATTCTTGCATTGGCCAAAATGTAACTCCCTTCTTCTAATCCCTTGCCACTCAAGTTTCAGTTGTCAGCGCAAGCCCACTTTGGGATATGTCTTGGTATGTTCAGAACTAGTGAATCCTTGTCTGGAAACAAGTTATTACAAAATTGAATGAGTAGGATTTGGGCATTGTAATGAATCCAAAAATCCATAATTTTCTTTGTTAGATAGTGTAGACCTAGAGCTACTTATCCTAAACACCATTCAAGCTGGGTCCCTAAAGGGCAACTGGCAACTTTCCCATGTAGGACTTTGGCAGTAACCTTGACAGGTAAGGATTGCTCATAAGCCCCCAGAGATGTGCCTTGGCTCCAACCACAGCCATAAACATGTTTAAACTCTTTGTTTCAATTAATGCCCCAGTACCCACCATAACATTTTTGGTCTTCCCTCCCTCCCTCCCTCCTTCACTCCCTCCCTCCCTCCTTCCCTCCCTCCCTCCTTCCCTCCCTCCCTCCCTTCCTTCCTTCCTTCCTTCCTTCCTTCCTTCCTTCCTTCCTTCCTATCATTGGGTTAAGTGATCTGTCTAGGGTCATACTGCTAATAAGTTTATGAAGCAGAATTTGAATTCGGGTCCTCCTGACTCTAGGACCATTATTCTATCCACTGTCCTACCTATCTGCCTCTCACCACAACCATTTGTAAAGCCCATAATTTTGACTTCTGTTAGGGGGCAAGTGGCAGGTATGATTTGGTCAAATGGCATAATGCCACACTGTAAGCCTCTGGCATCCAAAGCCCCTCCAGGAGACTCAGAAGTGATAAGTGTGTGTTAGTAATATTATCTTATGTCAGCAAATACTATCTAGTAAAGTGGAAGCACCCCAAAGCTGGATTACCCTTTTTTTTTTGTCTTTTGATCCCTAACACCTAGAATAGTATCTGATTTGCTGTAGGTGCTTAATAATGAAGGTATAATCATAAGAAAATTATAGTAAAATGTTTTTTTATTTACATATTAGTAGAATCTCCTTTTTAAGCATTTTCTTTTTTTATTATCAGTTTAAGGAATCATGTTCATAGAGCACTTTAAAACGTATACATTAATATTTTATCCTCATAATCACCCAAAGAAGTAAGTGCTCTTATTATCCCCATTTTCCTGGGCAAACAGAAGTGACTTGCCCAAGTTTATACAGCTAGTATGAGGCTAATTAAATTGGGGTCTAAAATTCAGAGTCCATATCTAAAACTATCCTCTGTGCCATATAGCTGCTCAAGAAAACCAAACAAAAGAGAACAGTATATTCTGTCATTCTTAACTGTATCCATCAGCATAAAATGCTTTATACAAACCATATTTCCCATCTCATTAAAAATGTTTTTATTTTCTGTCCTGCTAAGTGGATAAGAGTGGGCAAGTTTTGCCATTTTCTCCAAATCATCAGATTTATAGTCTCATAGCAATAAGAACTGGAAGGAACCCTAGAGAACAGTGAGTCCATCTCTCTCATTTTACAAATAACAATGTTGAAATCCTGAGTGGTGAACCAAGATCCAAATCCAAGCCTTTGCAACTGCATTTAATATAACTACTTTTTTTTTTTGAGGGGTGGGGGGATTAGGGACAATGTTCTATTCAGTCTTCTGTGTTGCTACTGTTGTTTTTATCCCTTAAGATGATCCCCCAATTCATCTGTTTTTCTGAATATAAGCTAGTTGTTTTGTGATGTTTCAACTTATCCTACCCTTTATTTCCCCCACCTTACGTCTCGGATAATAAGATGACCGATTATATCTCTTGCATGGAGAGAGAACACAGCTGCTGTTGTTCCCCCAAGGACAGAATATAAAACTATGAAAGATAACAGCCTCTGGTGAAGGTTACCCTCCAGTGGCCTCTGCCTTTCCAAGCTCTGGGTAAGAGGTTCAGGATGAAGCTTCGGGTGGCAGAATCTGAACTGTTAGAAGGGGTGATGCATTTATAGCCTTCCCTGGAACTAGATCAGTCAAAGAAGATGTAATTCATAGAGAGAACAGTATATGGAAGAAAAAAAATTTTTAAAAATAAAATTCCAGACAGGCTCTCTTACCAATTCATCCAGGAGACAGCATAAGAACACAGATGACATATTCCCCTGAGATCTCTTTCAGTGGCATCTGAGAAAAAAGGGAACTATCAAAGCAACAAACTTGAAGATGTGTTTGTAGAAAGGATACCTGCAGTGTCCTGGGTCACTGTTTGCAGTTTGTTGTTGAGGGTGGGAGCAGACGTTAGTTGGTCCTTCTATTCTTCTTGCTCAATCATGTTCCACTCTTCATGACCCCATTTGAGGTTTTCTTGGCTAAGAAAGAGTGATTTGCTATTTCTTTCTCCAGTTTATTTTACAGTTGAGGAAACTGAAGCAAAAAGAGTCAAGAGACTTGTCTAGAGTCACACAGATAGTGTAGGTATGAAGCCAGATTTGAACTCAGGAAGATGAGTCCTCCTGATTCTAAGCCCAGTGCTCTATCCACTGTGCCACACAATTGTCCCCCATTTGATAAAATGGGGAAGAACTACAGTGAAGTAGACATGTAAAAAGAACATTGAATTTGGAAGAAAAAGCTCAGGTTGCCAAGCCTGCTGTTTGATAGATGTTTGATTTTGAGCAAATTATTCCCCTCTCTGAGCTCTGTTTTCTCATCTGTAAAATGAGAAGGTAGGATTAGCTTCTCTCTCCATTCACTGTTAATAGTCTGATTTTCCCACCTGACATTACATTGTATCTGTCCAATTTTGCCACAGAAGAAATTCAGCATATCCTAGATACAGAAAGAGAAAACATCAAAGAAAAATATCTTTCATGGGATCATAGTGCTAGAGCTGGAAGAAAATTTGTAAGGCCTTTTAGATCAATCCCTTCATTTAACAGATGAGGAAACTAAGGCAGATAGGAGGTAAATGACTTGCTCAGGGACACACAACTACTTACTATTCAATTCTGCATTTGAATTCAGATCTTCCTCACTCCACACTCAGCCCTCTATCCATTGCACTACCTAGTAAGTCACATCTGGGTCATGAAATAGTCCATGATTTATTCATAGAATCTTAGAGTTGGGAGTGGTCTCAGAGATATCTAAGGTAATACATATTTAAATAGAGATCTTTCCTTGAATATTCCTGTGGTCATCCATCTATACTTCATGTCCTCCAGTGAGCTTATGTCACTTTTATGCAGGTCTAACTATTAGGAATTTTTGTCAAATATAAAACTGAAATCTCCTTTGTTTCTCATTCACCTCTTGCTCTTCATGCATGTTCTCAGGCTCAGCAAAACAGTCAAGAATCCCAGGATTTATGATGACAATTATTGTTTAAAAAAAGTCCTAGATTGAATGTTCCATACTAAAAGGGATAATGTCCTAGTGATCATGTTTATTCTTTTCCCAACACCTAGCTCAGTGCTTTTTGCCTGGTCACTAATTAATTAATGATTGTTTGGAGGAATGCATGATGGATTCCTAAGTAGGTTTATAACAGGAAAAAAGGAGAACTTTCTCAGCAGGCAATATGACAAAAGAAGAAGCAGAAACAAGGAAGAGATGGCAAATTCTCTGTGATTCAGAAGACAGTGTGAGAAAACCAGCTTGGCCAGAAGATTTGAAAAGATGAATAACTGGCAATAAGTTTAGATAGGTAGGCTGGTACAAGTGGTGGATGGTTTCACATGCCCAAGGCAAGGAGTTTTACTTTTAGCCAATAGTGACAGAGGTGCTGTTAAGGATTTGTTTGTTTATTTGTTTGTTTTAATCTGTTGAATGACATGACCTCATCCATATCAGATACTTAACAGTACCATGGGACGTATAGTTTATTTTAAAGCCTTTTGGGAGAAACATACTCATAATTACTCACATTTCTACTGTTCTTTAAGGTTCTTCAAGATAACTATTAACTTTTCTAATGAAGGGAATTCTTATTTTATAGCTGAGGAAACTGAGGTCAAGATATTTACCTCAAAGTACATAGCTGATATCAGAGCCTGGAAATGCATCTATATTTCCTGACTCCCAACATTTTTTCCCCCCTGAGCCTCATGAACTTGGGTTTTTTTTTCACATATTTTGAGAATTTTATTTTATAAATTTAAAAATATTATTCTGCAGAATAATACATATATTTGACTAGACTGCCAAAAGAGTTCAGAACTTGAAAAAAAGTTAGGAATCCTTGCATTCTATCATGGTACCTTGGATAAGACTGTAGCCTGTGATTCCAGAGTAGAGAATTATGAAATCTTAGTCCTAATATTCTGCCATTTCAGCAGTAGCAGTCACATGGCATATGTTAAACAAAAATTGGAAAGGAAAAAAATACATTAAATAGCCTCCCAACCTGAGCTATTCCAGTGTTGGCAATTGACATTTCTTCCTGGAGAAACAGATAAATCTGTTTTAGATTCCCTACCATGCCATAGTTTCTGTGGATCTAAAGAAAAATTGGCTTTCCTGTGCTGATTTTTTTTTGGCCTTGGAACCACTGTTAGCATATTGGATAAAGTTCTTTTTCACAAGAAAACTCTAGTTTTCATCCATCTTCTGTTGCATCAAAATGTAAATCTAGCAATAGTGTGTGGCTATTGGTGCTTTTGTTAATGGTGAGCAAAGTTACTTACTCCCTCTTGTCTAGCCCCTTCATAAATAGTTAGGCTCCAAAGATGGACTGAACCAGGTAGGAAGGGAACTGACAAAAACAGAATCAGAGGCAGGAAGGAAAGAGCAAAGGGTCTGTATGATTCAGAAGATTGTGTGAGTCAACCAGCATGGCCAACGGGTTTGGAATGAATAGTTGGAAATCAGGTTAAAAAGGAGAGCCTTAAGTGCTAAGAGGTGCTGTTCTTTCCCAAATATTTTATTAGATCATGACTTTCTTCCTAGTTACCACTTTAATAGGACTAATTTTCCATTGTGGGATTAATTTTCCTTTAAAGAAAAAAAAAAGTGCTTTAGAAAAACTAACTCTAGCAACATCCCAATTTCCCTAATATCCAGTTGTTAACTCTTGCCTAGGGGAATCTGGATCTGATAAGGTGTGAGAACTGAGGGTAAGAGATCTCCTAACAGCAATGGCATCCTCTTGGCCCATGGCAGGTTGCCTTTTATTTAGCCTTCTGAGACTTTTTCAGGGGTTTTCCCAGGCCCCAGAGCAGTTCGAGGGACTAATCAATGAGACCACTTAACTTAAGGGTGTTGTCTAGGAAAAGTGTGTTTTTCCTAGGGTTTGAGAGTCCCCCCCCATAGGAGACACAGTTTACATCAGGGTCCCCCCAAAAGGTTAAAGGGGACACAATTTACATCATTTCCCTCCAAAAGATCTCAGTTTACATCAGATCCATATGTTCCCTTCAATGGGAAGCTATAGACATGAGTCAATAAAATCTTCCAAGTTCTGTGCCCCTGGCTAAGAAGATCCCAGCAATAATACTAATATCTATCTTTTTAAGCATCATTTGAGCAATAGAACATGCCAATAAGCAATTCAAATGGCAAGCCACTTTATATTAAGGCTGGCTTAAATGACTGGATAATTTGAATTAAAAAAAAAAAAACTTTGAAGAAGAAGGTCATCAGAGGACAAAACTCTAATGTCCTCATCTTTATCCTTTATGGTAGTTTACCTCCTGTGTGCACATTTATACAATTATGAAAGAAGGTGACCACGAAGTACTGTAATTTTATCATTACTAATTAATGTTTTAGCAAATATTTATAATATTCATATTTTCCCTCCTGTACTTCTTATCACACATGAGAGTTGGTTTCTTGTGAATATTTGTATAATTATATGCAAGGTTACCAACAGCTATTTGATTTCATCTTAATTTATTAATATTTACTAATTAATATTTTCTCATTGCCACACATGAGAGTTTGTCTCTCATGTATAAGTTTATATAATTATATACAAAATGACCAGCAGCTATTTAACTTCATCATAACTAATTAATATTTGTACTTATCTTTCACATACTTTGGTCTGATCTTTGTCAAAAATGCAAGTTTATTTCTTATATACAAATCTGTACAATTATATAAAGTGACTAGCAGCTATTTGACTTCTCAACTTATTAATATTTATTAATTAGTACTAAAATTTTCTCTTACATATTCTGGTTTCATCTTTGTCATGGGAAGTTTGCTATGGGAGTTTGTCTCTCATATACTAGTTTCTACAATTATATAAATGGCAACTAACAAGCAGCTATTTAACTTCATAACAAATTAATATTAATATTTGATTCACATACTCTGGTCTCCTCATCTTTGTCAGACATTAAAATGTGTCTCTCTGTTGTACAAGTTTGTACAATATATAGAAGTTGACCCACAGCCATACTAATTTCATCATTAATCATTAATATATTAATATTTGTCTTTCATGTGCTGATATGTTTTTATCTTTGTGACACATGAGAGTTTGTTTCTCATTCAGAAGTTTATATAGTCTTGTACAGCTATTCTAACTTAATCTTCACTAATTAATATTAATATTCATCTCTCCTATACTCTGCTATCTTCATCTTTGTCACACATGTGACAGTGTTTTGGGAATGCACCTCTCATATACAAATTTGCATAATTTTGTACAAGATGACCAGAAGCTGCTCCAACTTTTATCATCACTAATTACTATTTACTAATTAACATTAATATTTGTCTCTCATGTACTCTGCTGTCGTCATCTTTATCCCATATGAGAATTCATTGCTTATGCACGAATCTGTACAGACATGTACAAGATGACCAACAGCTATTCTAACTTCATCACTAATTAATATCTATAGAATTCTCTCTTTTCCATAGTCTTCTGGCAACTATATAACATGAAAGAGTAGCATGTAATTACTTTTCTCTTTCAGACTTACTCTTAACTCTCTCTGCATTGGAACTCAAAGATAAAGTGACAGGGGTGACCCTTATTGGGCACAGCACAATTTATGGATCAGCTACTATGAAAAGTTTACTCAAACATGGTTCTTTTTAACAATGAGGTGATTTTGGCCAATTCCAATAAACTTGTGAAGGAAAGAACCATCTGCATCCAGAAAGAACACTGTGGAGGTTGAATGAACATAACCATTTTTATTGTTTGCTTGCTTTTTTTTTTCTTTCTCATTTTTTCCTTTCTTGATCTGATTTTTTTTGTGCAGCATGATAAATATTGAAATATATATACTGGAATTGCACATGTTTAACATATATTGGATTACTTGCTATCTAGGAAAAGAAAAAAAATAGGCTTTGCAAGGGTGAATGTTAAAAACTATCTTTGTATATATTTTGAAAAAAAAAGTTATTATAAAAAAGTTGTCAGAAAAGAATTTTTTAGACATAAGAAGAATGCAAATTCTATGAAGGCAGAAACTATTTAATTTTTTTTTCTCTCTATCTCTAGCACCTACCACAGTGCCTTGCAAATGGTTATCTAAGCCTGTGATTTTATTGGTTTCCATTCTTAACTTGAGTCGTAGGGAATTCTGTGGAATACTGAGAAGTTAATACCAGTCACACAGCTTGTATTTGAGACAATGTATTTGAACTCAGGTCTTGTTGACCCTAAAAGCAACGTTGTATCTTCTTTGACATGTTTCTCCTCACCTTGCACATAGTAAGCATTTAATTAATGTTTGTTGAGTTGAATTATACAAATAATACCAGTATTACAATTATTTTAGTATACAAGAGCCCCACTCCACTTCCATCTTTTAGGCCCATGACCCCTTTTCAATAGTCATTAGGTACAGACCATCTGCCTATTCTGCCTGCCATAAATTTATTTTCCTCTTTATGTGTTATCTCCCTCAATTAGAAAGTGGATTGGAAAGCAATGCATTCATTTTTCTCTTTGTATCCCTAGTGCTTATCCAATTGTATGACATACAGTAAGTGGTTAATAAATGATTTTCCTTATTTTCTGTTTTAGTCCAAGGAACACAAAACACAGTATGTGACCACAGAAAGCTATTGTACTCACCTGGTTTTCCCTACTACACTTTCCCTGTTGATAAACCAGAAATGCACATTTTGATTTCAAAAGTGATGGCATGTCCTTTAAATTAAAATATTTTTAATAGTCAATGAATATTAAGTACAGTAAGATTTTATATTTTTTAGTGAGTTGTGTGATAATAAAGATGTGGCTTAAACTAGCTGATTTTCCTATTTCCTATTCCTATTTTTTCCTTTTTCCTATTTTGTTCTCCTGAGTTTCTGAATCCAAATTAAGCATATTTAGGACAGTAATGTTTCAGTCTTTAAATATTGTAGCTCAGAGGAGGTGGCACCAAGATGGCAGAGTAAAGGCCAGGACTCACCCAAGTTCTCACCCAAATCTTTCCAAACTGTTTTAATAATGACTCTAAATAAATTTTAGAGTGTCAGAAAGTTGAGGAGTAAGATAGCCTAACAGCATTTGGGGATCTGCAGGCCAGTGTCACAGGTTTTATGAAAGAAATCACAGTCCCAGTCTGCAAGTTGAAGTTGGCAAAAAAAAGGGTTTATTTACAATGAGCAGTTCTCTGCTGGTTCAATCAGGATTAGGAAAGTAGGGTGTATTGGGAGACAGAATTCAAATTTATTTAGCCTTCTGTGGTCCCAGGGCTAGGAATGATCTCCTGATGAATTGAGGGAGTAATCTACAGGTCAGTTATGGGTGGCGATTATTCCTGGAGCCAGAAATTAAAAAGTGATCTCCAAGTGAATTGAAGGTGGGGATTATTTTTGGAGTTTCCCAAGGCCAAGTAAAAGAGTAGGGAAGGGTTGTCAAGAGATTCAGAGTTTTCTGACCCAGGCTTCCCACACAGAAATCAGGGAACCAAAGAGTCCTATTACATCAAGAACACACAGAAAGAAAAAAAAATGGTGTTATGTGCTTGTTATCCCTGCTGCTGGGGAGGTTAAGACTGGTAAATCTTTTGATCTTGGAAATTCTGAGCTGCATTAGGACTAAAGCCAATGGAGTGCCTTCATTAAGTTCATCAATAATATAGAGTCTTAGGGAGGGGGGTTCTGCCTAAGGAGAATTGAACCTGCCTAAGGGAGAAATGGAGTAGGTCAAAGGCTCCATGCTCATCAAAAGTGAAGTCTGACATAAGTGTCTATTGCACTTTTAGATTGGATAAAATAAGAACCAGTCTTAGGGAGAGGGGGTGGGGGAAGGGCGGGAAGAGAGAAAAAATAAGTTGTCATATCTTTCTGGGCTTTAGTTTTTACATCTGTGAAATAACCTCTAAAGTCATTTCCAATTCTAAATCTGTTATCCTTTAATGAATGTTACTTTTTTCAAAAACCAGTGGGTTTTTTTGGTGGTGGTGGTTGTTTGTTTCTATAAATGGTATAGGAAATGACAGCATGTGGGGTGGGGTGGGGTGGGTAACCTTGAAGATTTCCTGTGGTCCAACAAAGGAGACTTCTTATATTAAGTCAGCCGATAGAATTAAGTAGAGATGAGCCAAGGGGGAAAGTTAATAAGCATATAGAGCATGTACTAAGGGCTAGATGCTTTGCTACACTTTTTATAAATATCTCATTTGATCCTCACAGTAGCACAATAGTAAGTTATTATCCCTTTTTTACAGTTGAAGAAATTGAGGCAAACAGAATGAGTTTCCCTAGTAAATATCTTAATTTGACCTCAGGTCTTCCTTGGGCCTTTGACTCAAGGCCCAAATACTCTCCTTACTCCACCTCCTGTGAGAGCAGATTATAGATCAGCAATAAATTCTTGTTGAATTGAATTGAATTGAACTCCTCTAGTTTCATCTTCATTAGAATATCAACTAGTTGAATTTTGTCACAAAAAATGTTGTGAAAGAGGAGCTACTGAGAGTAGTCTTGGGCTAATCTTAATGAAACCACTTAACTGCCCTGAAGGGTGGGTCTCTGTCAAGAGAGTTTCAGAGCTCACCCCCATGGCTTTCCCCAAAAAAGTCAGGGGGACAGTTTCAGGGTTCACCCCCATCAGAATTATGGGGCTAGATTTAGAGCTTCTTAAACTTTTTCAATTCATGATCCCTTTTTGCCCAAGAAATTTTTATATCAAATATAAAGGTATATAAAATAGGAATACAAATCAATCATTTACTGAAATAAATCAGTTTCACAACTCCCACATTCAGTTATGAGACCCCATTTGGGGTTGCAATCCATATTTTAAGAAGCTAGGGATTAGATATTAGATATTAGGGATAGGATATTAGAATTGGTAGAAAATCTGATTATCATCTGCTCCAACATCTTCATTTAACAAATGAGGAAACTGAGGACTAACATTAGAACTAAACTTCCTTATCCAGCATCATACAATTCATTAGCCTTAGAGCTGTTTGTTGCAGTGAATTCCTGGAAACTTCAATGTGGATATTCAGTTAAGATGGAAGTTCCTACCAGACCCCAGGTATTTCCATAAACACTTTGGAAGAGATTTTAAAATCAAGAAGACCAAAAATAAGCACCAATAATCTCCATTCAGCCCAAGACTGTACAAAAAGGCAGCTAGAGGCATGTAGGCACTGGGAAAGGGATCCATCAGAAATCCTGGAGCCAGCATCAGCTCAGATGAGCAGCTAGAAGCCTTAGAGTCCTCTGAGTCAAGGATGTTCTACTGAAATTGAAACTCAGCCACTCTGAGTTTTTAAGTCCTGCTCTGGCTAGTGACTTGACAGAAGAACCTGATTCAAGTCTAATCTCACTGGGACCAAAATATAACAATATGTAATCACATTGTTGGAGTACAAGGGTTCAGGGGGTTCCCCAAAATCTGTTGGGCTTCTGGACCAGTGTTGTGTGTCCCAAAAAGAATTTGGAAGCTTAGATAATTTTTAAGTCAAGAAGCAAAGTTTTATTATAATTTTAATGCCAATTAATACGGGCTAAATCTCAAAAGAGGACTATAGCAAAGAGCAAGGAGCAAACAGGTAAACTTGCAGGGAAAACAGTTGGAGGTGAAGTTGGGGAGTGGAGAACAAAGAACCAGAGTAGGATGAATAGCATCATAGAGGTAGGGTTCACAGGATTGGTGGGAAGTTTGATAATGGAGGCTAACGACCTTTTTTCTTTTCTCATGAAACCAAGAAGTGTTCATTATTTGGGTCCAAGTGCAAGATAGTGGCCCAGACTTTTGGGTGACAAACCAGATATCCTTGAAGGATAGCTTAGTGGAATAAAGATATCAGCCCCAACTCCCTTTCTTTTACACACATTTTCCAAGGTTGTACTACATATTTCTCAATAACAGCATTCCTAAAGTGACCACATCATTCCCAAGGCTTGAAAAGTATTAGGGTTTCTACTACATTATTTCCAAGGCCAGATAGCCTGGGAATTGTTACTACAACATAGCATACTATATCAACATGCACCTGAAACCAGAAGGATCTTGGCCCTGACCTATTGGAGGAATATTATGGAACCGGTCTTCAGTGTATACCTTAGGGCTCTGACCAGTAATGATCACAATAAGAGATAGAACCATTTCCTTATTAAGAAATTTACAAGGAGAAGAAAGAAAAGAGTTACCAAGGCCAGAATTGGACCACTAGGAAGAAGGCAGACTCCAGGGATTTTAGCAGAAAATGAAGCTTAATTTCAGCCAGTTGATTGAATTGCAATGGCAGTGACCTCCAGAATTCAAAAAAGTGAAACAAAATGTCTACCCTATCTAGTAGGGGCCAAAGTTAGAATTTACAATGTTCTGTGAATTTACTGGGTCAGAGTGAAATAATTAAATGTGTTGACATATAATAAACTTTACAAATTTTACATCTTTAAGGAAAAATAAAACTTTCAATGTTCAGTATGTCCTATTTAATCACTTATTCTACATGATTTGTCATTGAATTCATAAGGTTTTTACAGATTTTAAAAATTTCTCATCATGAAACCATACTTTTATCACATTGAATATTAAATTTCCCTTTGAGGAACAGCTTCAGGCTACAAAATAAACATTAAAAAAAATCAATAGCTTTACTCTAATAAAATGGTTTAAAAAAAAAAAAAAACTCCAGGAAGAAATAATAGGATTTGAAAACAGAAAGGATTTTAGATTTATTGATTATTAATTGATTAGAGGTCATTTACTCTAGTGTCCTTATTTTTATTGCTGTTCACTGATGTCCTACTCTTCATGATCCTATTTGGAGATTTCTTAGCAAAGATACTGAAGTAGTTTGCCATTTCTTTCTCCAGCTCATTTTACACATGAGGAAACTGAGGCAAATAGGGTAAAGTAACTTGCCCAGGATCACACAGGTATTAAGTATTTGAGGCCAATTTTGAACTCTGGAAGATGAGTCTTCCTGACTCCAGGCCCAGCACTCTATTCACTATGGCGCTACCTAACCACCCCACATTTCCTGCTTATTTTTTTATTATTCAGTATCTAATCCTTCATGTCCCTATAGACTATTTCCCACTATTTTGAAAGCTGTCCAAATTCATGTTCATTTTTTCCATGATGTTATTTATCTACCTCATGCTCTACCATTTTTTTTCCTTTTGACTTCAATCTTTCCCAGCATCAGGACCTCTTCCATTGAGTATCAGCTTCTCATTATATGGTCAAAATATCTAAGTTTCAGCTTCAGTATTTTACCTTACAGAGAATAGCCTGAATTTATTTCTTTAAGTATTTTTCATCTTGCAGGTAAGTAATTGATATCCAAGAGAGGTGAATGAACTTGCCCCAGAATACTGCATTGAGTAAGTAGCAGAAATGAGATTTGAACCCCGGTCCATTGACGTTAGTATCAATCATCTTTCCACAGTACAATAATATAGAATGAGAGAATTGTTCTTATTAAAATTTTTAATTAATTTTTATTTTCTGATCTGGATTCTTTCCTTTCTCCCTATCCCCTTTTCTACTTAGTTAAGAAAGCAAGAAAGATGATAGCTCTTATTAAAAGCACATAGTAAAACAAACCAAATTGCCTCATTGGCCATGTCTCCTCCTAATAGTACCCCTCCCCTGAAAATAGTCTCAACCCGCACTATCAGTTCATCACCTATCAGGAGGTGGAGAGCATGTTGTCATCTTGAGTCTTGGAACTGCAATTGGTCTTTCTTTTGATTCAATTTCCTTAGTCCATTAGTTATTCATTGTGATAGTGTATGAATTGTATGTTTTCCTGAATCTGCTTCCTTTACTCTGTATTGCTTCATTCAAATCTTTCTGAAACTAGATCCTTTATTTCTCATAGTACAACAGTGTTACCATAACTTGTATATGTGTGTATATCTATATCTATATTCCTATATCTATATCTATATATATATACAGAGAGAGAGACTACGAAAGAGAGAGACAGAGAGAGGTAGGCAGACAGGCAAGCAGAGTGCATATATGTACTTGTGATGTACTACAGGCCTTGGAAATGATGTGAACTCAACCATTGTCAACCTTATCACACACAAAGAGTGATCACATAAATGGGACTGCTGTCTTGACAGCATGATTAAAGCTTGCTAAGATCACCAAATCAGTAAAAATTCTACAGATAAAGGACCCTTCCTTCCTCTGAGCAGGCACACTAGAGATAGTCTTCCCCTGCAAGTAAGGTCAAAGCACCTTTTTTATCCTGTATTAACATGTCCCACTTCCTGAAGTGGCTGACAAAGATATAATGTGCATGAGCTTTTCCTCAACTAGGTACCTCCCTAATTCCTCCCACTCTACACCCTGCCCTTACTCCCTTCTCCTTCTTTGCCTCTGCCTTCTTTAAATGGAGTCCTTTCATTTACAGCCTGTGGTTAGATCATTTAGATTAGCTCATATGCCTTTGATGAAATTAAGGGCATCTTGTGACTATGATAACTCCTTTTGTGAGTTTCTCACATTCTAAACCACTCTCCCAGAACCTGGTGCTTCATTACTTATATTCCAACTGATGAATATCCCCTTAATTTCCAATTCTTTGCACACACACACAAAGCTGCTCTAAATATTTGTTTTACATAGAGGTTCTTTTCCTTTTCTTTAATCTATTTGGGATATAGACTTAGTAGAGAAATTGCTAGATCTTCAAGGGTATGCACAGTTTAATGGGTTTGGAGGCATAGTTCCAAATTGCTTTCTAAAATGGTTGGACCAATTCAACACTTTAAACAGTGCATTTAATGCACCTATTTTCCCATAGCCAGATGTTATTGTCCTTTTTTTTTTTTGGCCAACTCTGCCAAACTGTTAAACGTGGGACAGAACCTCAAAGTTGTTTTAACTTCCATTCTTAGTTATTAGTAATTTATATTTTTATATGGTTAACTTTAATTTCTTTAATTGAAAACTGTCTATTCATATCTTATCACTATTTATTATTTGGATGCTTCTAATTCTTATAAAATTTTATTGGTTGCCTATAAATCTTAGAAATGAGATGTTATCAAAGGAACTTGTGTGATTTTTTTCTTCCATTTATTTGATTCTTTTCTAATTTTATATGGCATTGGTTTTATTTGTGGAAAATACTTCCTAATTTTATGTAATCAAAATTTCTAATGATTTCTAAGGTCATTTCTAGCTCTAATTTTCCAGCATAAGATCTGGAAACCACAGAGTACTTAATAAGTGCTTGTTGACTGACTGCCATGCTCTCAGCTTTTATGACTCCATGGCTGGCAAACTTAAAGAATGTTGCTAAATTAATAATAGCTGACATTTATATGTTGATTTAAAGTTTTCAAGGTCATACACATAATTTCATTTGATCTTAAGAAAACTTATAAAATTGTTGTTCTTTAGTCATTTCAGTCATATCTGATTCTTCCTAACCCCATTTGGGGTTTTCTTAGCAAATATACTGAAGTGATTTGCTATTTCCTTCTTGAGCTCATTTTACAGATGAAAAACTGATTTCTTTGACACACTTTAACACTGTGTCAAAGTGACTTGACACAACTAGTTAATGACTGAGGCCAGATTTGAACTGGTAAAGATGAGTCTTCCTGATGCTAATCTAAGCACTCTATCCACTGCATCACCTAGCTGCCCAATTTTCCAGTTTCTTCTGCATGACAAACAGAATTATTGACAGTTCTACTAACAATTTAATTACTTATAACTGGGGGTACTGTTATTATTCTGGTTTAACAGATAAAGAAACTGAGATTTATCCGAATCATGTGACTTGAATTTAGATGTTCTTGATGCTGCATAAGATAGATATTAAATCCTTTATACCACTTGGAATATTAAAAAAAATACACCCAGAAAGAAGACTGTGGAAACTGAGTGTAGTTCACAACATAATATTCTCACTGTTTTTGTTGCTGTTCATTTGCATTTTTTTTTACTCATTTTCTTTCCTTTTTGATTTGATTTTTCTTATGCAGTAAGAAATATGTTTACATATATTGGGTTTAACATGTATAACATATATAGGATTGCTTGCCATCTAGGGGAGGGAATAAGGGGAAGGAGGGGAAAAATTGGAACACAAGGCTGTGTAAGAGTCAATGTTAAAAAATTATCTGTGCATGTTTTGAAAAATAAAAAGCTTTCCCCCCTCTCCAAAAGGCTATCAAACTGTGTATACCTTTTCACCCAGCAATAGTACTATAAGGTCTGTATCTCAAAGAAATCATAAAAAAGGGAAAAGGATCCACATGTACAAAAATATTTATAACACCTCTTTTTGTGTTGGTAAGGAATTGTAAATGGAAAGAATGCCCATCAATTGGGGAGTGGCTGAACAAATTGTGGCATATGAATATAATGAAATAATATTGTTCTGTAAAAAATGACAAGAAGGCAGATTTCAGAAAAACCTGGAAAGATTTACATGAACTGATGCTGAGTGAACAAAAACCAGGAAAACGCTATAAGCAGTAACAACAACATTGTGCAATGATCAATTTTGATAGACTTAGCTCTTCTCAGCAATGCAATGATCTAAGACAATTTCCATGGGACTCATAATAGAGGATGCTATTCACATCCAGATAAGGAACTATGCAGTCTGAATGCAGTTCAAAGCATACTTGTTTTGCTTTTTTCCCCTTTCTTGTGGTTTTTCCCTTTTGTTTGATTCACAACATGACTAATGTGTAATAATAGTTTTAGCATTGCCTTATATTATTTTGCCACTGTACAACGTCTCCCAAAATTAAATGCTTCCTTGTAACAAAACAAACAAAAACATATAAGCTAATCCAACTGACACTGTAGAAGTATCTAGCAGTGTACACTTATACTCTGAGGCTGTAGTACTCACTTCTGTATGTCATAAGTTTAATATTATAATCATTTACATTGTTTCAGTCATCATTTGGTTTATTCTGTATCATTGCATACAAGTACTCCCAGCTTTGTCTTAATTTTCATTTATATTTTTTAATAATGCAGTCATATCCTATTACATTTTTATGTCAGTTTGTTCAGCTTTTATTCGATGGGCACTCATTTTATTTTCAATTTTTGACACTAAGAAGAAAGTTACTATCAATATTTTGTTACATAAAGCACCTTTTTTTCTTTTTTAAGTCCTAGACTCATGTTCTTTCCACTCTTACCACATTGCATCTTGATATGTACCTGATTTCATATTATTGAGAAAATTATTAGAACTTTTCATTGTGGCTTCTGACCTCATTACTCAACTGAAATTGCTCTTTTAGCAATTATATCTTAATTTCCAAGTTAATAATCTTTTCTCAGTCCTCTTTCTTTACTACCTACATGCTGCATTGACACAGTTGACTACCCTTTTTGAATAAATACTTTCTCATCTTGGCCAACCCTGTCAGTCAGCTAGCATTAACTGAGCGTCTACTCCATCCAGGCATGTAGGAAATGGCAAACCATTCTAGTATCTTTGCCAAAAGAAATCAGAAATCGGATTATGAAGAGTCAAACACGACTGAAAAATTATTAAATAACAACAACAGACATGCCCGACATTATACAAAGCCCAATAAACCCCTGATTTCAGGGGGTTCACAGTCTAATGGTAGAGCCAACATCAAAAAAATATAGAATAAATTGAGTGTCTTCTTGGAAGGAGGGCACTAAGGTTACAGAAGATTAAAAAAGTATTGCAGAAGATGAGTTTTCCTTACATTACTTTCTCTTATTTCTTCTCTCATCTGTTTGTTTCTTTTCAGTTTCCTTTGCTAGCTCATCATTCTTATTATGTCCCCCAATTGTGATTGTCCCTCAAGAATCCCTCCTCCTCCTTTTTTCCTGCTTCTTTTCCTACTCCTTCCTCCTTCTCCTTCTTTTCCCCCTTATTTTTTTCTCCTCTTCCTTCTCCTTCTCCTCCTTTTCATTCTGCTCCTCCTCCTCTTTCTCATCAGTGCCTATTTGTTTAATTATCCTCTCTACATATAAGACTCAGAGATGTCAATTTCCCCCTGAGATTCCATACTACAATGCCAACTCTTGCTACCTAATGTATATTTCTTACTGATGTCCTAGAGACATTTCAGACTTGACAAGTTCAAAACAGAACTGATTTTCTTTCCTCCAAATAAGCCCAAGCCTCTTCTAAATTTCCTGTTTCTGACAAAGGCAACACCATTTATTCCACTCTCCTAGGTTCAAAACCGTAGCATTCATTATCTTTGACACCTCAATCTCTCTCATTCAACTTAGCCAATCAGTTTCCAATTCTTGCCTTTTCCATCACCATAACATCTCTCCTGGCTACCCCATTCTCTCTGCTCGTACAAGTACCACCTAGTTCTGACCCTCATCACCTGTCACCTACATTATTGCAGCATCCTCCTAATTGTTCTCCTATCTCAGCTTTCCTCACACTGATCCATCCTGCATTCATCTGCCATTTTCTTTTCCATAGATCTTTTCTTTAACCATAGATCTGATCATGTCATTCCCACTTCAGTACTTTCCATTGGCACCCTACTGCCTCTAGAATCAAATATGAATTCTTCTTTTTAGCTTTTGAAAACTTTCCACAACCTGATCCCAACCTATTACTCATTAGCACTCCTCTCATACTTGATGATCCAATCAAATTGACTTTTTCTTTGTTTTTCACACATGGTCCTGAATTGTGAATTTTCACTGCTCATTCCCACAACTACATTGCATTTCTTCCTCATGTCTACCAGTGTCCTTCCTCCCTAACTTACCTTACAATTATTCCCTTATATTTATTCTATATATACATATTTATGCGCTAGTTTTCTGTTCTCTTTAGTGTAAGCTCCTTCAAAGTAAAAATCTTTTGATTCTTTACATCTGTACCCAAGAGAACTTGGCACAGAGAAGCTATGTAATCAATACTTGTTGATTGATAATATAGTGAAAAAATTGTTGATCTATCATTATTCAGTAAGTAGACACTGTCTTTGAATGAAGAGAGATTGATGTGGACTCAGCTTACTACTCTGGGGCTCAGGTTCATCATCTATAAAATGATTGGTTTAGACTAGATGTCCCCACTGTCTTTTCCAACTCCAAATATGTGTTCCTTTTTCTTGTGCTGATTTGGAACCTGTTTCAAAACACTGCTGTTTAAGCACAGTTGGCAACATCTGTTCTGTGGTGGATGAAATCTCACCTTGAAATGATACCTATAAGGCAATGCCTCTGAGCATCCTTCTTTTAAATCTTTCTCTAAACTTATTATGTGAATTAGGTGTACAATATTCATTTTGCAAATAGGCGGACCTCTTTGATAACAATCATGTAGTCTTTACTAGGAGCTGGTTTGGAAACAATGTATTATAAAAATAAGTTATTATTGAAGAAGCTTAGAATGAATACAGGTAACTAAAATTGTTGTAATTTATTGGCATGGTACTTCTAACTGATAAATGGGATAGCTAGTTGGCACAGTGAATAGAGTACCAAACCTGGAGTCAGGAAAAGCCTCTTTCTGAGTTCAAATCTGGTCTCAGACATACTACCTGCATGATCCTGGATAAATCGCTTAACTCTGTTTATCCTAGTTTATCATCTGTGAAATGTAGATTCCATTGTAGAAGGAAATGGCAAACTATTCCTATCTTTGCCAAGAAAATCCCAAATAGAGTCACATAAAGTCAGACATGCTGAAAATGACTGAAAAAAAATAAAAAGCAATTTAAAACAATCCCAGCAAGCAGATTAATTCAGTTATTTTGGAATATATTTCATGGCATAATGAAATTAATTCTGCCTGGAGACTTGAGTTCTTATCTCTAATGCTTAATAACAATAAAAATATAATATTAACTCACATTTATAGTTGTACTCTAAGATTTGCAAAGTGTTTTCCAAGTATTTAATTCTCACAACAAACCTTTGAAGTAGATATTATTATTATTCTGTGTGTATGTGAGGAGAAAGAGGAGGAGGAGGAGGAGTATTTGTGAAGACCGAGTTAGCACCCTGTATACTTTAGAATCAGCCTGAGTCAGGATAAGCAAAAGTCCTTGGTCTTTAAAGGTAGAAGTGAATTAGATGGATGCAGAATCTCCATGACCTCCTCCTTTCTCATCTACCACCAAAGTGACTTTAGCTAGTCTTACTCCACCCTCTAGTCCCTCCTACAATTCTCTGTATACACCAATTATTGAGGTAGCACAGAGTAGTGGGAAGGGCCATTTTCCAAGATATCCTTTTAGAATATTGTCCAATTGATAATTAGCCTTAAGTGCTCAGTTGTCCGACCTCAGTGCATTAACTCAAGAGTTTCAGCCCTTTACATCAGTAGCAGTAGTAGTAGTAGTAGAAGAAGAAGAAAAAATAGTAGTAGTAAGTAGTAGGCTGAGATTGGTGGTTCTCCTGAGCTTTTGATTTCTTAGCTCTGGTAAAGTAAACTGTCAATTTTAGATATTCACAGTTAATTCAACATTAATATAATCAATCCTTGTCAATCCCAGTTGGAAAATGAAGCAAGTTAGAGCTCCCATGGTGATCACAGTGGCATTGGACCCTATGAGTTAAATTAATTTACTTTTAGAATATCCCTGCATGCATTGGTTAACCAGCACAAAGTTTAACTCTATCACAATTTTTTTGTTAAAGTTAAAGTATGTATTCTGATCACTTCTTAGGATAGTTTTTTCACTGAATAGCCCCATGACTACCAAACCATGGTGATATTATTAAGTCAGCAAATTATACAAAGTTCAATAGAAAAAATTTACTGAATATCCTGTTTAATTAAACAAGGTAGTAGGCAAACAAAGACTTTATAGTAACACTATTTTACAAGACCTGAAATGATTAACAATTGTGTGTTGAAGCACTGGATTATTATCATAGTATAGATATCTGGATTTATTGTACAACACAAAATATAAACACCATGTGATTTGTGAGTTAGCATTTCAGGATTTCTTCTATGAACTTCATAATTAAATGGTAATTTTACATTTGTACAGTAATTTATGGAAATAATTAATTTGTGCCCTGTAAAATTAGATGTAACACTTTTTACACCAGCAATGTTGAGGTTGGGAAGGGAACCCCAAAAGTTTGGGGTCACAGACCAGTATTATGAAGTATCTCAAAAGAATTTGCTGCCTTGAACCCATTTCCTAGACAAGGGATAAAGTTTATTGTAATTGTAATGCCATTACAAGCAGACTGAATTCCAAAAGAAATAAGCAAAATGCCAAGAGAGAGGAGACCCCTTTATCCAGCTTTCTGCCATTGACATGCTAATTCTATGGCCCAAAGGAATTTGGTTATCATGGGCCAACACATTATCTCTCTGACAGTCAGCAATGAACTGAGGAATAGTCTATTCATTATTGTCTCAGGAGTTTGGTCTGTGAGATTATCCTGAGGTCAGAAGCTATCTGACTGAGGAGTGGTCTATTCTGAGGCAGACAGATTGGGCATGGGAGTTTCCTGAGGCAGATTCCAAAGCCAGAAGATTTAGCCCTACTAACTTATTGTTAGAACATAATAGGTTAAGATTGATGCTTATTGTGAAAACTTCAATAGGATTTGAAAACAACAGTTACACTGCTAGAGAATTTTTTTTCTAAAGTGCATCCCTATTTACACAAATACGCAGCAAAGCTAAAATTTAATTTGGTATCTCCTTAAGATGAGTAGTGTTTTTTAGTCCAACACTACTAACAATCTTTTATTTAAATGTTCACTGATTGAAAATAAAGAGCCCTATCCACAGAGCAACAATAAAACTAGCTACTTAGTGCCACATTCCACTGGTTGTCCTTCATTTTCAGAGGACCAAAATGACATCACTTTATTAGATTTAAGTGACAGTCTATCTGACTGTGGTTAATCAGACCAGTATGAACTTGGAATGCTCTGCCACAAGTACAAATAGTCCCTATGAATATTTGGGCTGAATTCTTTAACTTTGTGCATCTTGAGTTTCTTTTGAGCTAATTTAATTCTTCTTTGCTCATAGAGCCCAGCATCTTCTATGATGAGGGCATGCTATGCTGGATGGTCCTGTGCCAGTGTCTCCCATGTTATGCAATCAATTTTAAACCTTGACCGTATCCTTAAGAGAGACCTTGACAGTATCCTTATATTGCTTTTTCTGACCATCTTGTGAACACTTGCTGAGTATGAGTTCTCCATAAAATATTCTTTTTTTGGCAAGCTTACAGTTAAACAATGTGTCCAGTTGGGCTCTCTGCAGTAGAGTTTGAATATTTGGCAGGTTAGTTCAATCAATGTCTGGTGTCTTATCCTGCCTGGTGATCTTGCTAAGAGTCTATTGCTTAGAGCAGTTAGGTGGCATGGTGGATAGAGCACTAGCATTGGAGTGAGGAGGATTTGAATTCAAATTTGACCTCAGATACTAGCTGTATCATCCTGGGCAAGTCACTTAATCCCAATTGCCTCCAAAAGAAGGAAGGAGAAAGAGTCTATTATTTAGACTTATTGGTGGCTCATATGGCTAAATGTTCTTTTAAATTACAGTTTATTTTATTTTCAGATCTGCATTCTCTTCCTCCTCTCCCCCCCTTTCTCATCCAATTGAAAAAACAAGAAAAAAAAAAGACCTGTTACAAACATTTATGGTCAAATAAATTTTAGTCATGTCCAAAAAAAAAAAAAAAAAGGCTCAATGCATTGAAGTCCATCACCTCTGTATCAAGCGGTGGATGGATAGCATATTCATCTTGAGTCCCCTGAAAATGTGGTCAATTATTATGTTGATCAGAATTCTCAAGACTTTCAAAGTTAGGTAGGAGCTCTTAACCTAGGGTCCATGAACTTCTCTTTTAGGGAATTGGGGCAGTATTATTTTGAAATTATTTCAGTATAGTTTATTTCTTTTATAATCTTATGCATTAAAAATGTTCTTTTGAGAAGGCATCCATCAATTTCACCAGACCAAGAAAGAGTTCATAATACAGAAAAGGTTAAGAACCTCATGGTTCACATTGTTGGCTTTTTTCCCATTTAACATGATTAGTACTCTCTGTGCTTTGCACTCATTATTCTTCTCATTTTATATTATTTGTTTATTGTTAATTCACCAAAGAGCTGCTGGGGCTTTGTCTCTTGATTGAGGATGATTACAAGCACCCCACCCCACTCCATCAGTCATACTTTTTGCTTTGATGTCTGAACTCCTGTATTTTTCACTAGAATTTTTAGACTGAGTCATCTCAGCAATTCCTATTGACTTTCTTAAAAATCCAAATAGCTCGATGTTTACTTAAGAGTGAAAGGTATAGGAGTGGTACCTTGCCAGGTATGGGTGGAGTACT
This sequence comes from Dasyurus viverrinus, assembly GCA_020854095.1. Taxonomy (NCBI): domain Eukaryota; kingdom Metazoa; phylum Chordata; class Mammalia; order Dasyuromorphia; family Dasyuridae; genus Dasyurus; species Dasyurus viverrinus. Next base: position 156,220,629 of record CM037000.1, read on the forward strand.
TCTTTCCCAGTGCCTCCTCATGGGTGTGCCTTCTTCCCTTAGTCACTACCTTCATTTTACCCCAGTTTGGGGAGAATTGAATCTACTTGGATTGGGGAAAATAGAGAAGAAGAAAAAGAAAATTAGTAGGTGGAATGAAGAATTCAAACCCAGGCCTCAGATGCTAGTTGTGAGAATCTGGGCAAGTCATTGATACTCTGTCTGCCTCAGTTACCTCATTTGTAAAATGGGGATAATTAATAATATACCTACTTTCCAAGGTTGTTGTTAAGTATCAAATAAGATAATAACTATAAAGCACTTTTTAGCCATCATTATTAAACTAGTTCAAGACTACTCCCTTGGTGGGACTTTTCCTTCTATTTACCAAAAACTCCTACCAAAACACATTTTATCCAGGGGAATCTGGGATTGTTCTGTTTCATTGAATCTTTTTTCATTTCTGAAAATTAATAAAGTCTCTTTGATTTCTCTCAAGCCCTCAACTGGGAATCCTGACAACAAGAAAGATAACAATACATTTCTTTCTGTGTCCTTGGGTAATAATCACCTCTCCACTACATTTTATCCTCTCCCATATATACATATACATATAAACAAATACAATAATTTTTTTAAAAAAACTTACATGGTCTGATTTTTTTAATGTCTCTTTTTAAATTAAAGCTTTTTATTTTCAAAAAATATCCACAGATAACATTGACTCTTGCATAGCCTTATGTTCCAAATTTTTCCCTCCTTTTCCCCATCCCCTCCCCTAGATGGCAAGCAATCCAATTAAATGTCTCTTTTGAAAACAAACGCCAAGTAAAAATCCAGAAAGCAAACATCTTAGAGAAATTAGAAATGGAACATAGATACAATCAGAAATCCAGGGCAAGAAAATGAGCAAAGAAGCATCTAAGTTTCATACATTTTAGCTTCCATCATCTGCTATCCATATCTTTCTTGCCTGGCTTCTAGATAATTCTGTATTCAGCTACATTTTCTCCCCAGAGTCTTAGCTCTTGTTAGGGCAGTAATATAAATAATAAATCATAGCTATGATTCTAAGCACTGACTCAGCATGCTGGTCTTCCTCTTTCTCTGGTTCTCCCCAGTCATGGAATGCCCACACTCAAAGAGCTTCCAATAGCTTGACAGTACTGGAGTGAAATTGGGAAAGCCTAAATTCAAATTCTGCCTCAGACACTTACCAGTTAGGATGGCTATGATAAAAATTTCTACTTTACAAGATTGTTTTATGTATCAAATGAAACAACATCAACAATGCATCGCAAAATTTAAAATGTTTCATAAATGCTATCATTTATTCTCACCAACAGGTCTTTGAGGGGCAGGTCCAAAGCTCTCTGAGGCTAGAACTTTAGAAAGATGCTCCTGGAAGCCTCTGTTCACAAACGGCATTGTCTCAGTTTGTGAAACTTAAATTATGTCATTTCCATGTCTTGTGTATTTTTAAGGTTAGTAAGTGAGATTTAAATGGAGATCTCTGACTTGTTTGTTTTTATGTTGAGCTGGTTAGAGTGAGGAAGAATTCAGCTTAGACCTGACACTATACTGAGTGACTACATCTGTCAGAAAAGTGTATGTTCCCTTCTCTAACTTCACTTTTTATCACTTGAAGGCCTTTGTAGGCCAGATTCTCTTGGCTTTAACCTAGGTTAGTCATTCAAGTTCTCAAGCTAAGTTGTCATCCTATTGATATTCACCCTATGTATTCAGTTTATTGCCCAGTCCTGCCATTTCTACATTCATACCTTTTCTCAAATATGTCCTCTTGTCTCCACTCACATAACTGATATCCTGACATATACTGTCATCACCTTTGGTCTACACTATTTCAAAAGCCTACTGATTGGTCTCTGCCTCAGATCTCTCCACACTTCACTCCATGTTCCATTTAACTGCCAAAGTGATCTTCCAAAAGTGCAATTCTGGTTTTGTTACTCCTCGGTACATTCCAGTTGCTCCCTATTACCTCCAAGAGCAAATATAAAGTCCTCTGTTTGGATTTTAAAGCTCAACATAACCTGATCCCTTACTATCTTTCCAATCTTCTTACATTTTACTCCCTACTACAATTCAGCAATACTATCCTTCTTGGGATTCCTCAAATACAGCATTTCATTTCAACTTCATGTCTTTTTGCTGACTATCCTTCATATCTGGATATTCTCTATCCTTGACTCTTTATTTTCCCAACTTCCTTCAAATTTATTCAACTATTACTTTCTATAAGAGACGTTCCCAAAACCACTGTCAATGCCTCCCCTCTGAAATTATCAACTATTTGCACTGTATTTATCATTTTGAATGTGCACAATTAACTTATATGCGAACATTCTAATGCAAGGGCAAGAACTAGGGTTTTTCCTTACTTTGTATTCCCAGAATTTAGCATGTGCTTCACACACAATAAGCACTTACTATATTTTTCTTATTGACTTGACATTAACTCTCATTAAAATGAGGGAAGAGTAACATAAACTGATGATGGGATAGTAGGGCATCTCAGTAATAGGGACTTCTCTTTGTTGACCATCTTATGTTGCTGCTGTCCCCATGCCCCCTCCATTCTTGCTCATTAGCTCTTTGACCACCTACCTTGTATGGATGTTTCCTTCCTAATTCCCCTTCCCCTTTTTTGGCCTTCAATATGTCTTTACTGACTTTATTTCTGAGTCAGAGAAAGTTTAAGCCACTTCACGACTTTCAGCCTTAGTTTCCTCCTTATTAAAATGAGGGTAACAATAGAACCCATTTCATAAGGCTGTCAAGAAGATCAAATGAGATAATACATATGAAATATTTTGCAAAACTTAAAGCACAATATGGTATTAAGTTTGCCATTTTCCTATAGGATAATGCCTGCCACAGAATAAGTTCTTAATGTTAATTTATTGATGAAATAACTGCTGCTTCAACTCTTGTGTTCCCTGTACACTCTACTTTTCCAGTCCTAGTTCCCTAACCCCTTGACAGAATATCACATACAACCTGACTCAGCCCCCTGGCATTGATATACTTTTAAAATAGCTGATATAGCAATATACATTCAAAGATAAATAACTAAAGGACAGATTCTGAAAGTTTAAAAAAAAATAGCTTTACATTGCCCAGTATACATCAGTTCCTGTCTTTACTCAGATACCATAAGTTCTCTAGAAAGCTAAAGGCACCTAATTTACAACTTTCAATGCTGCCATTTCAAGTGATATGTTCAGGAAAAGACAAAACCACATCCTCTTCTTACATAGTGTTGTTAAGCTCTTATTTTGTGCTGTATTGGGACATTTTTTTCTTTTTGCATTTTAGAGTATAGGAGAAAGAAGGGCGATTTGGAGATGCTTAGGCTGAACAACTGAATCTCTCCCTAAGTTTTCCCAAATTACGAGGGACCTTTTTGAAAACTACCTAAAATCTTTGCCCTGTGCCTTACAGGCAGGAAACTACATCTTACATCTGTATTTCATAACTAGTCTCAGGAAATAATAACTGAAATCTGTACTTCTTTGGAAATGTAAGCGTTGAAGTTTAGGGGTTTTACTTTTTGAGAGGAAGCCATTAATTCATCTTAAGCAGAAGTTTTTCAGTTGGCACAGAATGCAGAAAATTCAGTGGTTGAATACAGAATCCATTGGTTTAAAAAAACTTTCAGGGAAGAAGGGAGGAAAATTTGGAACACAAGATTTTGTAAGGGTGAATGTTGAAAACTTATCTTTGCATGTATTTTGAAAGTAAAAGGCTATTTTTTAATTTCTAAAAAGGAAAAGAATAAAAAAATAAAAAACCATTATCCATCTTCAAAAATGAAAGAAAGAAATTAACATTTATGAAATGCCTACTATATGCCTGGCACTTTGAAAATATCTCATTTCATCCTTGCTACCTACTCTGGAAGGTAGATACTATTATTATCCCCAAGCAGACCACGGTGAACTGACTTGCCTAGGGCCACAGAGCTAGTCAGGATTGGAAGCCAATTTGAAGACAGATATTTCTGACTCCAGGCTCAGTGCTCTATCCACTGAGTCAACCATTTGCTTTACCTTCTAGCCCAAAGTTTTTGTCACTAAAGCATATATTTCAAGAAGATTGATGACAAAAAAGAAGACTCCATAGATACACTCCAATTTTTTTAAACAATGTTTTGCTATTTATTATGTGAATTAACAAGGGGGAAGATGAGTTCCCTAATGAACCTCACAATTAACCAAGAGGAAGAAGTCATTAGGGGGGAAATGCTATGTGGTAGAGAGTTAGTATATAGCAGGCTTAGTCCTGGAAAGGATTCATCCCCAAATATTTTTGATAGTACTTTCTATAAACAAAGTAGAAATTATACTGACCAATCATAACCACAAAAATTGTGAAAAGGCACCTCCCCTCCTAAATTCTTTGCAAAAGTGGGGAACCACAGATGTGGAAAGCTGCATGGAACGTCCAACATTTTAAAAATATTCTGATTAGATTTGATGAATTATAACAATAATAATAACAAAGTGAAGGGAACTATCATCAGGACCTAAGAGTAGGTCTTGAGTGTCCATTGATAGGGACAGAGAAGGTGATCTCACTTTAGCCCCTGAGCAACCCAAAAGTGGATTTTGCCCTATACCACAGATCCTAGAAGACAAATCTACTATAGCATTGCAGTATTGTTTTCCTAGGGGGGGAAATAAAAAGCAAGTTGCAAGCATAGTCTTGTTTTCTCTTCTCTAGGACTGTACTTGGTGATTTCCTCCCACAAAGCACAGAGAAAATAAAGCTCAGTGAAAGGAAGCATAATGTAAGATCTCAGTTAGTACTGTGCTCCTAGTGAGCAGTCAGTTAATGTTTTCTTGAGATAATGACATATTTTGTTCCCTTTACATATGAATATTCACAAACAAAGTCAGAACCTAGGATTCTGCTAAGATAATATCCATATCATTTTAACAATTGCTCGAATATTTAGTAATAATAATTAATATTTATATAGTACATACTCTGTACCAAGCATCATGTTAAGCACTTTACAATTACTGTCCTTTTTGATCCTCACAACAAACCTGGGAGGTAGGTGTTATTATTATTCCCATTTTACAGATGAGGAAACTGAGGCAGACAGAGGTTATAATCACTTGCCCAGTGTCCCATAACAGGTGAATATCTGAGGCTGAATTTGAACTCAGGTCTTCCTGACTTCAGGTCTAGCACCTATCTATTGCTCACCACAACTGAGAATTTTAGATGGTCACACTTCTCCCTTATTTATGGGACACTAAAAAGTGTCTCATTAGAGCTAAATCAAATTTATAAGAATACAAGTCATTCCCCAATTGACAAATGGTCAAAGATTATAAACAGGTTTTTCAGATGAAGAAATTAAAGCTATATATAGTCATATGAAAATGCTCTAAATCATCATTGATTATGGAAATGCAAATTAAGATGGTTCTGAGGTACCACCTTACACTTAAGAGATTGGTTAATATGACAGAAAAGGAAAGTGATAAATGTTGGAGACAATGTGGGAAAGTTGGGACACTAATTGATATTGGTGAAGTTGTGAACTGTTGTAGAGTGAACTGATCCAACAATCTGGAGAATAATTTTGGAACTATGTCTAGAGAGCTATAAAATTGTGCATACCCTTTGATCCAGCAATACCACTACAAAGTCTGTATCCCAAAAAGATCATAAAAAGGGGGGAAAGAATCCATATGTACAAAACTATTCATAGCATCTCTTTTTGTGGTGGCAAAAAATTGGAAATGGAAGGGAAATTGCTGAACAAGTTATGATATACAAATGTAATGGAATATACTAGTGTTTTATAAGAAATAATGAGCTGATTTCAGAAAACCTGGAAAAACTTGCTTGAACTGATGCTGAGTGAAGTGAGCACAACTAGGAGAACATTATACATAGTAACAGCAACATTAAGCGATGGTCAATTTTGATAAACTTAGCTTTTCTCAGTGACAATGATCAAAACAATTCCAAGGGATTCATGTTGAAAAATGTTGTGCACATCCAGAAAAAGAACTATGGAGTCTGAATGCAAATCAAAGTATATTATTTTCACTTTTTGTGTGTGTGTTTTTCTTTTTTGAAGTTTTCCCTTTTTCTTCTGAGTCTTCTTTCACAGCATGATTAGTGTGGAAATATGTTTAATGTGATTGTACATGTAAAACTTATATTACAGTGCTTGCTGTCTTGGGGAGGGAAGAAGAAAGGGAGAAAAGGAAAAAAATTGGAACTTGAAATCTTACAAAGATGAATGTTGAAAACAATCTTTACATGTAATTGGGAAAAAATAAAATACTATTATGTTTTTTTAAAAGGAGTTTCATCGACAACATATGGATGACTTAAAATCTGTAAATTGCCTGTTTCCATTGGTGCTTGTTATCCATTGTATGTGATGGCCATTGTGATCAGAGCTATAACTAACATAGTGATTTGGTACATAAATTTCATTTTACTCCAAGAGCCTAAATAGATATACTAGAACCACCTCTATGCTGCCATCTTCAGCATCCTGATAATAGGATGCTAAATATGGGTGCTTGGATTTCACCTTCTTCCCCACCCCAGACTGTCTGGGGGAGGATCGACCTCCTCTCCTGGCATGACTGTACCTATAGTCAGCCTGTGTTCTGTGTCACACTCCCCATCCCAAATTGATCTGCCCCCAGTACAATTATTTTTAGTTATGGCTCTTATTACAATAATGGCTTTTCCATATTTTTAATTTCATACTTCTTGAAGTGTTCTTTGTTAGAAAACAGATTTCTGATGAAATAAGTAATGACCGGTTTCCATAGTGCAAAGTAGAGTTATTATTATTTATTATATTTGTAAATCACAGTTTTCCCCTTTTTATTTTTTAGGATCCTAAACATTTTAAATCAGAGAAAACAGGGAGAGGACATTTAAGGGAAGGCTGGAGAGATAGTCACCAACCGATCATGTGTTCCTACAAATTGGTGACTGTGAAATTCGAAGTCTGGGGACTTCAGACCAGAGTAGAGCAATTTGTACACAAGGTGAGTGAAAATTGTGCTATGGATACAAGCAAGGGCCAAGAAAGCCACTATATTGCTTAAAATCTTGCCAGGGTGGAATATATAGGTGCAAAAGCATAAACTATATCTATAAGGCAAATTGATTATGAAATCCCATAGCCCTCCATTCATAAAATGCTTCCACCATTCCAAAATGGCATCTAGATGGTAGAATGGATAAGAACATTGATCCAAGAGTCAGGAAGACCTGAATTTAAATGCAGCTTCAGATACTAGTTATGTAACCCTGGTTAAGTCACTTAACCCTATTTTCTCAGTTTCCTTGTCTGTAAAATGAACTAAAGAAGAAAATGACAGACGACTCCAGTATCTTTGCCAATTAAACTCCAAATGGTCGCAAAGGATCCTACAAGAGTGAGCAATAGCAATTAATGTTCCAGGAACTGTGCTGAGTATTGGGGATACAAGAGTCAAAAGGCAGTTCCTGCTCTCAAGCAGCTCACAGTATGATAAAAGAGATATCTTGTGAACAACTATGTGCACACAAGTTATAAATGGGATAAATTGGAAATAATTAACATCTAACTTACATATTGCTAAAGACCAGTTTCTTAGCTTTTTTTTTTTTATTTTGGGTTTCTTTGGGTTTGTTTGTTTGTTTTGGAAGCAAGTAAGGTTAAATGACTTGCCCAGTGCCACAAAACAAGTGTCTGAGGCAGAATTTGAACTTAAATCCTCCCTACTCCAGGACTAGTATTATGACTTTTGTGCTATTTAGATGACCCGATTTGCTTAGCTTTTTAAGGAATAACTCTGAATTACATGAGAAAATTGAAAAATTCATCCTCTACTTCCTTCCCCCCCCCTTCCATCTAGTTAGCCTGTGCATTATTTGAGATAGTAAAAGCTGCAAATCTTTTCATTTATCTGTAACACAGAGTAAAATACTAAAATATTCACTTTGAGGATCCAGAATCTAAATGCTTGGTTTTTGCAGAATTCTTAACTAAATCAGATTCTGTGTGTAAAATATTTGCATCACAGGTAGTATGGCACAGTGGCTAGAGAGTAGCCCTTAAAGCCAGGAAGACCTTAGGTCCAGTCCTAACTCATACATTCTGGCCATAGGACTCTGGGAAAAGCCATTTAACTTCATTGCTTTTCCAGAGGATCAAACTGGAGGCTCTTTAACTGGGAAATGTTTAACAAAATAAATAAAAATACATTATAACATAGATGTTAATTTGTGAGTTCTACGTTAATCTGTGCCCAATTTCTATTTGAGTTTGATTCTTCTGCTTTAGACAACTTTATATGTTATAGAGAAGATACCAATCTGCATTAGTGAAAAAAGTTTCCTCATATAGGAACTCCCTTTAATTAGTATAATCCCAGGTCTACCCACAGTCCTTGTCTCTATGTAAAGAACTTTGCAAACCTCAAAATGCTATAAATGTTATGTTACAAATCATTAGCACTTAAAAAATGATGCTAGAATTGGATGCCCAAGGAACAATCTCCATCTGCCTCCACACTTCTCACCCTTGGAAAATTTGGTGTCATAAATAGCAACTCAACATGGACTGAATTCCAAAACTCTTAATGTTTTAATTAATGAATAAATATTGTTGATGATGTTGTTCAGTCATTTAAGTCATTTCTGACTCTTGGTGATTCCATTTGGGATTTTCGTGGCAAAAATATTAGAGTCGTTTGCCATTTCCTTCTCGTTTTTCAAATCAGGAAATTGAGGCAAAGAGCACTGAGGGACTTGCCCGGGATCACACAGCTAGTAAGTTATCTGAACTTGAGTTTGAACTCAGATCTTTCTGACTGCAGGTCCAGTCCTCTATCTACTGCACCATGTAGCTACTCCTAATGAATAAATATGCCGGTCCTTATTCTGGAACTAGCTCCTTGACTACTGCAGAGCAGCAATCTAGTCAATCAGTAAACGTTTGTTAAATTTGTCCTCTATGCCACACTTTACTGAGTGCTTGGGTTACCAAAAAAAAGGTAAATTTTAGTCCCTGTTTTCAAGGAGCTTACAATTTAATAGAGGAAATTCTGTGAACAACAGTGTGCAAACAAGATGTATGCAGGAGAAATTTGAAATAATCAACAGAAGGGAAATCGGAAAAGGGGATCAGGAGAGGCTTTTGAAAAAAGCAGGCTTTTATCTGGTTCTTGAAGGAAGCCAGGGAAACCAACATAGGGGACAACCTTAACTAAGAACCAACAAGGTTACTAAATGGAAGAGCGCATTTCAGGGGATTATTTGAGTGAGTTTTCTAACTAAGGTTTATATTGCCTCTGACATCATTCCTAATCTCTCCTGGGTATCCCTTGAGTTCAGTGCAATTTCCCCATCCCTCAGGCCACTGCCATTGGGGAATTTTTATCATTCTCTCTCCTGAAGCTAATAATGAGATAGCCCCAGCATTTGCCCAATCATTTTCCCATGAGTGATCCAGGCTAACCATGAGAATTTTATCCCCATCTTTAAAATACCTACCAGCATTGTACAGAACTATGAGGTTTCCCTGGTGCCCATACCTAAATAGAATAAAATGTTATCAACGCTCAGAAAACACACCTGCTCTGGCATCGAAGGGACTAATTAGTATCTAAGGATGGCATTTTGGGGGGTTTAAAATTCCAAGGGTGTCTCTCTATGAACACCTTTGTTTCTTAAGGATCCCTTCACAGTCAGAAAAAAACAGTAAAATATGAACTCTTAAAGCATTATTGAGTCCTGATTTCCGACAGGCAGCTGTGTTGTGCCTAAAGTAATGGGTGTATTTCCCAATGCCGTGCTTGCTCTTTCTTTGAATCTTACCAGTTTCACATACTCAGCACTCAAGTGTCTATTGTTGCATGTTGCTGCTCATTTTCATTACATATGTTTTCCTCCTTCCATGTCATAAAAGCCTCTTTAGCTACTCAGATGTCCTGAGTAATAAACACTTCATTATAAGCATTTTTCCTACTTCACAAAATCCCACAAAATTCAGATCTGTCAATTACTGAAACATGCATGAGATGAGAAGTTTTGTCACTTGCTAAATGGATTTTATGGAAGTGAGGGAATGTGAAGACACACTGTGTTGGCCATGGAAATATACAGGTACACACATATCTGTACAATAAATAAGTATACAACAAATGCTCACATATGCAGGTATACTATATGAACAAGTCACTTAAAGACATTTATTAAGCACCTACATTGTGTCAGGCAGTATGCTAAGCAAAGAATATTTATTTTAGTGCTTTACAGAGCCCATAAATTTATATATTTTAAAACATAAATGTAAATTACTCCTTCCAGAATTATAGATTGCAACCAGCCATACCGTCTCATCCGATGAAATAACTGTCCATACCATCCTGTAAATCCTCAACAGGGGATCCAGCCATCAACAACATATGTAGACTTTATAGTGTGGCCTACTCAGAATGGATATGATTAGCATGAAACACAAAGGATATAGTTCTGTTTATCTTATATTTCTCTCTTTAAATTCTCCTACAATTGATCAAATTTCTTTCATGACAAATTGTAGGTTCCTTTTTCCTTCTTTACCTATAAGTCAAGCTAAGTCACCCAGCACTTATTATGTACCTACTTTGTTCTAGGAAATGTGTTAAATCCAGTTAGTAGTTATTTTCTAAATGCCCTCTATGGGTCAGGCATTGTGTTAAATACTACATGTGTAAAGGAAGGCAGAAAGTATGTTAAGGCACTCTCAACATAATGGAGGAGACAATACACAAACGATATATAAACCTATAACGTGAAGAATTTGGAATAGCATCTCCAACATCTCTTCCAGCTCTTTGGAAGAAAAAAGTCAAACTAGGAGGGTCTTTGTGTTAGAATTTTATTCCTGTGTCCTCAGTATATTTTTAAAATGCAGTTTACTCAATAAATGCAATTTGAAATGGTCAACAAGATTTGAAAGTTGTTCAGAGAAAAGAGTTAAGTTCAGTAAAGTGGAAAGTCAGTCAACACAAATTTATTAATCATCTATTATGTACCAGGAACTGTACTAAGCTCCGGGGTACAAGAGAAAACAAAAACAGGAGCTTACATTTTAACTATGTGCAAACAAGATAAATACAGGATAAATTGCAGGTGATTTCAGAAGATACTGGCATTAAAGGGGACCAGAAAAGGCTTCCATTCCAAACATAAGATTTGGAATATAATATAATGCAATGTAACATAATAACATGACATAATATAATAGAATATAACAATAATAACTAATGTTTTTTTATAGTCCTTTAAGGTTTATAAAATATTCTTCCGGCTCATCCCACTTGATTCTCAAAACAACCCTGCAAAGGAAGTTGTTATTATACTTACTTTCTCCAACTCACACAGCCCTTATGAGGATAAAGGGAGATCAAATGCACACAAAACACTTTGTAAGAAGGGCTATATAAATGTCAGCTATTATCATTAAAGGATAGAATGGCTCCTAGACTATACATCAGTGTGCATATGACTGTATTCTTTTCCCATAATCATGCCTTAGTTCTTCTTGGGATATTGAGAGATGCCACCTTGTCTCAGTAAGTGAAAAGCATCAACTGTTTTAATTGAAGTGGGGACCGAATTCCACAGATAACTAATCTCAAAGTTAATTGCCTTGCTGAATTGCCACCAATGGGTTGTCAGTATATCCCAATGACCCCATGATTCTCACCTTTATTTTTTTTTAAATGGCCATTGCCTTTTCAATGAATAATAATGATTATAGTTGTATATAGTGAAAGGGACTAAGAAACCTATTTTCCCCAGGAAACCAGAAATTAGGGCAATTTCTTTCTTATGAGCTTTTGTTGACAAGGAATTTCACTTCTACTTTTCAGGTGGTCCGAGATATTCTGCTGATTGGGCATAGACAGGCTTTTGCGTGGGTTGACGAGTGGTATGGTAAGTCAGTCCATTTCCCTAAAGCAAGTTACAGAACATCCTAAAACTTGGATATTTTTCTGGTCCTATTTTAGTCCATCTGATTTCCATTGTTGCCTGGATGTTAGGAAAAAAAAAATTCAAGACTACTGTTTCCTGTCTTGAAAAGAGTGTAGTTCAAGTAAGCATGTTAATGAAATGTATAATCATAAACTATGGTCTAGGGAATAACTTTAGAATCACTGACTAAGTGGAATCACAGGAAGTCCTATTCTTGCCTGTTTTACAAGGAATGACCCATACCGATTTCTGTGGGTAGATTTCAAATTTCTTCTTTTGCTATTTTCCTAGAAGAAAGGGTTTATTCTAAATGGAAGGGTTTTTAAGAGCAAGTTTTTAAGTTTTTAAGAAGTGTTTAAAATTATCTTTGATTAGAATCTAGAGGACAATAGCAATAATAGTCTAGCCATTAGGTAGTACCTCAAGACTAAAAAAGAGCTTTGTACATTAATCTCATTTGATTTCTTTTTCATAAACATAAAGATTTTACAAAGACTTTGGGCAACTGCCAAAGGTGCACACAAATAATGAAAAAAGTTATTTGGGAAGCTTGGGAGTTTGGAGTTTATTTTTTGTTTATTTATATAATTTGGGAAGAGTTAAATCAGTTTTATCTGTTTCTAGTAAATGATGAGACTTTATTATTTCATCACTTGGTTGATGGACCATCCCTTCCAGCTTTCCACCCCACAATATCATACTTGTCATTCTTCTAAGAGGAAGAGCTCAGTATAATAGAATGAATATCTGTCTTGGAGCCCATACATGTGGATTCAAGTCCCAGCTCAGGTACTTAGCATCTCTGTGACCATGGGCACAGTCACTTCATTCTCCGAACCTTCATTTCTTCCTTTGTAAAATGGAGGTAATAATTCCAAAGCTAACATCCTCAGAAGAGAGTGGAGATGAGAGTGAGTTTTTCTCTCAAGGTTAATAAGAGCTAACATTTAGATATCAGTTTTAAAGTTTACTAAATACTTTACGGATTTATCTCATTTGATTCTCATGACAACCATGAGAAGAAGGTGCTATTGTAATCCCTATTTTACAGTTGAGAAAACTGAGAAAATTTAAGATTCACTTAGGGTTATACAGCTAGTAAATGTCTGAGTCCAGATTTGAACTGGTCTTCCTCACTCTAAGTTCAGTATTGTATACATTGTGTCCTCTTACTGCCTCTAGTCTAGTGAGTTGGAAGCTCTGGTAGTGTTCAGAACTTCCAATATGGATGTTTTCAGTAGGGACCTGGGGATAAACTCTGTATCTAGTATTCCAGGAAAAATATAACTAGTTTTGGAGAGGCATAGGTTGGTCATAGAGTGGAAAATAATGAGCTATTTCATCTCTCAGAGACTCTCTCCTAAGATATAGAGGGATTATAGTTCATCTTGACAGAGAAAGACATTATGCAAATGAAGTTGCATATCCCTGAAGTTTTGAAGTACCAGCCTTATGTAAAGTCCTATGTAAATGATCTGGAAGAAGTTCAGTGTTCAGATAGTATTCCCAGTTGTAAATAGGAATAAATGCTTTCTACTAGATCTAAGTTTCTTAGAATCTTAGGATCATAAGTTTACAGTCAGAAGGGATTTTGGAAGTCATCTAGTCCAATTCCTTCATTTTATTGATGAGAAAACTGAGACCCAAAGGTTAATTTCATCAATCTAGGCAGCTACGGCACATTGGTTTGAAGCACTACAATGAGAGGCAGGAAGAGCTGAGTTCAAATCCTGTCTCAGACAGTGATTACCTTTGTGATTTTGGACAAGAGGCTTACCCTCTCCCAAACTCAGTTTTCTCCCTTCTTTAGTTAAGAAAGCATGTTAGATTTATTCTTTTTTTTTTATTAAAGTTTTTATTTTCAAAACAAATGCATAGATAATTTTCAGAATTCACTCTTGCAAAACCTTGTTCCAAATTTTTTCCCTCCTTTCCCCCCATGCCCTCACCTAGATGGCAAATAAACCAATATATGTCAAATGTGTGTATTCTATACATATTTCCACAGTGATCATGTTGCACAAGAAAAATCAGATCAAAAAGGGAAAAATGAGAAAGAAAGCAAAATGTAAGCAAACAACAAGGGTAAAAATGCTACATTGTGATCCACACTCGGTTCCCACAGTCTTCTGTCTGGGTGTAGATGGCTCCCTTCATCACAAGATCATTAAAACTGGCCTGAATCATCTCATTGTTAAAAAGAGCCACATCCCTCAGAATTGATCATTGTATAATCTTGCTGTTGCTGTGTACAATGATCTCCTTGTTCTGTTCACTTCACTTAGCATCAGTTCATCCAAATCTCTTCAAGTGTCCCTGAAATCATCATTCTGATCATTTCTTATAGAACAATAATATTCCATAACATTGATATATCATAACTTATTCAGTCATTCTCTAACTGATGGACAGCCACTCAATTTCTGGTTTCTTGCCACTACGAAAAGGGCTGCCATAAACATTTTTGCATATGTGGGTCTCTTTCCCTTTTTTATGATTTCTTTGGGATACAGACCCAGTAGAGACAATGCTGGATCAAAGACAATGCACAGTTTGATAACTCTTTGGGCATAGTTCCAAACTGTTCTCCAGAATGGTTGCATTAGTTCAGAATTACACCAACAATGTATTAATGTCTCAGTTTTCCTATATTCCCTCCAAAATTCATCATTATCTTTTCCTATCATCTTAGCCAAACTGAGAAATATATAGTGGTATCTCAGAATTGTCTTTATTTGCTTTTCTCTGATCAATACTGATTTAGAGCATACTTTCATATGACTAGAAATAGTTTCAATTTCTTCTGAAAATTTTTCTGTTTGTAATTGTTGTGTTATGGAAGCCACCTGCCAGTAGCTGCTGAAGGTGTAACTCAGATCTGTGGAATGGATCTCTTCCTGTGAGAGGATGATAATGATGATATTAGGAGACTGAGGGGAAGTTGATTTCTCTGACCTCTCTCCTCTTTGCTCTGCCTCCAATTTATTTCTTTCCCAGTCCACAAGCCACCCCACAATTTCCTCAATTGTCACGATCTACAGCTGTGGAGGCTCTCCGAGAACTGACCTGCCCTTTCACCCAGGCATGGTCCTTAATACATAATTTTTGATCATTTATTAATTGAAGAATGGCTTGAATTCTTATAAATTTAAGTCAATTCTCTATATATTTTAGAAATGAAGCCTTTATCAGAACTCTTGAATGTAAAAACTTTTCCCCAGTTTATTGCTTCCCTTATAATCGTGTCTGCATTGGTTTTATTTGTGCAACATCTTTCAACTTATTATAATCAAAATTATCCATTTTATATTCCAATTCTTCTTTAGCCACAGCTTCCTTCCTTCTCCACAGATTTGAGAAGTAAATTATCCTTTGTTCTTCTAATTTGCTTATAATATCAGTCTTTATGTCTAAATCACGAATCCATTTCAACTTTATTTTGGTATGGTGTTAGGTATGAGTCAATGCCTAGTTTCTGCCATATTAATTTCCAATTTTCCCAGCAATTTTTGTCAAATAATGAGTTCTTATTCTAAAGCTAGCATTTTGGGTTTTGTCAAATACTAGATTATTATAGTCATTGAAGGATGTTAGATTTAAAATAAAGGGGTAGATGAGGTTAAATGGTCAACAGTCCCAAATGTAGCTACTGATGATGATGAGGGTGAAACTATGTCCCCTTTAATTTGTAAAATAATCACTCTACCCCTTTGATTCCTGGCCTCCCAGATTCCAGAGAGTCAATGAGAAGGCATATTTTCCAGACTGGGCTTTTCTAAGGCAAATCACCACCTCCCTCAAGCAGTTACCCTCAAATTCATTTGGGATAAAGGCAGAGTGATTAATTTACAGATTAAAGGGGACACAGTTTTTCTCTCTCTCTCTCTCTCTTTCTCTCTCTCTCTCTCTCTCTCTCTCTCACACACACACACACACACACACACACACACACATACACACACACACACACAAACCCTTCTACCCACCCCCAACTCCATCACTTTGAGACATTTAAAAGTAGACATGCAGAAAAAGAACTATGAAGATTGAATGTAAATCAATACATGATATGTTCATTTCCCTTTTTTTGTCTGCCATGGTTTATCCTTTTGTTCTGATTTTTCTCTCCCAACATGATTCATAAAGCAATGTGCAACAAAAATAAATAAATATGTTTTTTTTAAAGTAGATGTACTGTTGTTTAATCTCTATTAGATTACTTGTTATCTAGGGGAGAGAAGGGAAAGGAAGAGAAGGAGAAAAATTTGGGACACAAGGTTTTGCAAAGGTGAATTGTAGAGGGTTGAAACCATTGAGTCGTTGCACTGAGGTCGGTTCAAGCACTTAGGGCTAATTACTGATTGGATAATACTCTAAGGGCATATGCTTGGAAAATGGTCCTTCCCACTATCCTGTGCTGGCTCAATGATTGGTGTATACAGAGGATTGTAGGAGGGAAGAGGGGGTGGACTAAGACAAACCAGAGTCACTTTTTGCAGTAGACGAGGAAGAAGGCGAATGTAGAGATTCTGCTTCCATCCTGTTCAATCCTGCGTCTAAAGACCAAGAATAAAGACTAAGGACTTTTGCTTATTCTGACTCCAGCTGATCCTGGGGTGTCTGGAGTGCTAGCATGCTCGTCACAGTGAATGTTGAAAATTATCTTTGTATGTATTTTGAAAATAAAAAGATTATTTTTAAAAATCTGTAGATAAGCTGAGCCAACTAGATGGCACAGTGGATAGAGTACCAGCCCTTTAGCCAGGAGGATCTGAGTTCAAATTTGGTCTCAGACACTTAACATTGTGTAACCTTGGGCAATTAACCCTAAATGCCTCTCCCTTTCCCCCCTAAAAAAAAGTAGTTGTATCTCCATAAACGATGCCAGATTTAGCTACAGAGTGGAGTCATCTTCATGGGTTTTCCCAGATCTGTAAGACTTTAGAAGAGATCCTTCTTAAAGATTAGTATTTGCTCTTCTCTCTTCTTGTTTTATATTTACTTACCATTAGGGACTATATATCCAATACATAACACTGCTGAAATACATAACAAGACAGCCAAAATGTAGTTATTCTCTACTTCATAAAGAGATATTTTTTATTCTCCTAGGTCAAGAGATAGGCAACGATCTGTCTTCAGTGAATGATTCTTCTGATTTCTAACACAAATCTTTATGCATTTACATCTGGGCTCTTTTAAAGATTAAGGACCAGATCAGAAAGTCCTTCTCACAGTTTGTCCAGACTTTATGCTAAAATGTACATCTAACTACATGATTTATTTACCATTAGTCTTCTGATCTAAAAGATCATAGGCTCCGATTGATAAGTTGGCAATGACCAAAAAAAAAAAAAAAAAAAGGAATTAAATAGCCCAAAATAGGATACTTTGAAGATCATAAAACTGCTGAGGTTGATAGATTTCTTCACAAATGTTTCACTAATGTTTCAGTAAACATTAGAATTGCTAATCAGGGAAATTCCAAATACTCCAAATCTACTGTTAAATTTCTTATAAGGATCTACTGAAATAATGTATGTAAAGGGCTTTGCAAACTTTCAAGTTTTATATAACTATCTCTTATTATTTTTTTCAGTTTCCTTTTTAAAATTTTTTTTATTTTAATAACTTTTTATTGACAGAACTATCTCTTATTATTGAGGTGGCACAATCAATAGAACCCTGGCCATAAAGTCAAAAAGATCTGAATACAATTATGGCTGCAAGCACATAATAGATGGATGATCCTGGGCAAGTCATTTAACCTATTTCGGTCTCAGTTTCCTCATCTGTAAAATGATAATGATAATAGCATCTATCGCTCAAAGTTGTCTTGAGAATCAAATGAGATAATATGTGTGCTTTGCAAACCTTAAAGCATTATGTAAATGCTAGCTATTACTATTGTTGTGATTGCTTATGAAAGGTAAATTGTGAAAGGTACTTTGAGGGGACCATAGACCATAGACATAGGGAACTATTATACAGGGAATGAGAAATGCCTGTTCTTCATCAATCAATGAACAGATATTTATTTCAAGTTACTGTTTCAGTCAATTAGTAAGCATGTATTAATCACCAGCAAATGCTACACAGTGCTCTCAAAGACAAAAGTGAAACAATTCCTGTCCTCAAGAAATTTACATTCTAAAAAGGGAGACAATCTATATGATACAAGGAAAGCTTGGAGAGGAAGGCATTGGAAACTGGGGGGATTCAGGAGTGAGGGGCCAGGAAAATCCTTCCACAAAAGATAGCACTTGAATTCAGTCTTGCAGGAAACCTGAAAGTCTAAGACCTCAGGAGAGTGAATATTTCAGTCTAGGATGGGAGTAAGGCATGGGAAAAGGAAACATCCACATAAATATTGAAAGCCTGGGAGTAAGAGATGCAGTGTCCTGTGGGAAACAATAACTACGCCAGGATAATTGGACTGGTCAATTTCATGTCCTCTAACTCCATTCTAGAATGGGGGGGGGCAGATGATGGGCAGTAATCCAGGGAAGAGCAGAGGTGGGACAAATGTACTAGGGATTCAAGAACACAAGACAGTGTAGAGTTATTGATTCACTAGTGGGTCAAGACTGGGAAGGAACGAGTGAGGCTAAAGCAAGTATGATAGCCTGAGGGGTTAAGGGATTAGGGGTCACAGTGAGGACAAAGAATAGGCTAGAAAGAGTATGACTAAAAATGTATTGGAGCCACATCATATTAGTTTATGAGAACCTATTGTTAAATTTGGAGTATAAGCATTTATAACTCAGAAAATGAAACCAGTATCAAGGCTTGATGAATTGTTTTGTTGATTGTCTGAGTTAGAAAGTTACAAAAAATGTTAATCATGAAAATTAAATTGTGTCATGGAAGGAATCAGGGGCTCTTCCCAAGAAAGCAGTAACCATAAGCCTTCCCAGATTTCTGTGACCTCACTTTCCCCCATTTTGGAAGCACTGAAAACCTTCAGATCCCCAAACTAGTTCTGAAAACAGTAGTTAAAAAAAAAAAAAAAAAAAAAAAAAAAAAAAAAAAAAAAACTATTCCTTGAGACAGTGTCTTTTCACCAAAAACAAAGTCCAACTTTAAGATAAAGTTCGAAATCAAAAAAAATAAATAAACCACAGAAAAAGAACCTGACCATAAAAAGATACTATGTTGAAGAGAAGATCAAGACCCAAGCACAAAGGGAGGCAATGAAATGATAATAGCTATAAGTAACACCTCAAAGGAGGAAAAATGTTAATTGGATACAAGTTCAACAAGAATTCCCAGAAGAGCTAAAAAATTATTTTCAAAATCATATGAAGGAGAAATTAGGTGACATAGTAGATAGAACACTGGCCCTGGAATCAGGAGGACCTGGAATCAGCCTTAGGTATACGTACTAGTTGTATGACCTTGGGCAAGTCATTTAATCCCAATTGACCTTCCCCCCCCAAAAAAAATCAAATGAAAATGGTAGAAAAAATATCAGGTAAAGAAATGAAAAATAGGAAGACAATTATGAAAAGATCATTAATATCTTGGTAAAAGTGGCACCAAAAATGCTGAAGAAAATAACACCTTAAACAGAATTAGCCAAATAGAAAAAAAAGTACAAAAACTCACTGATGAAAATAACTATTTAAAATGCAGAATCAGCCAAGTAAGAAAAGGAGGTACTAAAACTGACGGAAGAAAATAATTCTTTAAAAAATAGACTTGAGTAAGTGGAAGTTACTGATTCCATTAGATTCCATCAAGAAACAAAATCAGAAGCATGAAAAAATTTTATAATCCTTTATAAAAGTTGACCATATTTCAGGGTATATAAACTTCACCAATCCAGTAGAGCATAAATAATATGTCTTTTAGTAACCAAAACAAAATTTAAAAATTATATGCAG
Organism: Dasyurus viverrinus; assembly: GCA_020854095.1. Classification (NCBI taxonomy): domain Eukaryota; kingdom Metazoa; phylum Chordata; class Mammalia; order Dasyuromorphia; family Dasyuridae; genus Dasyurus; species Dasyurus viverrinus. The sequence goes on from CM037000.1 coordinate 156,240,515, forward strand.
TAAATAGGCTTTAAAGAAAGTGTTCGAGGGCACTAGGTGGCAGTGCTATAGCACCAGCTCGGAAGTCAGGAGACACTGAGTTCAAATATGGCCCCAGACACTTAACATTTCCTAGCTATGTGATCCCAGGCAAGCCTCAGCGCAAAAAAAAAAAAAAAAAAAAAAAAAAAAAAAGTCAAAATTAGCTGGAAATAAGATAAAAAGAGAGGAAATAAACATAGGCAAAGAGAAAGCAAAATTAATGGCTTTTCCAAATGATATGGTACTTTATTTAACTCTAAAAAGTTAACCAAAAATTAAGTGACACAGTATTTTTTGAGAAAATTAGCAATTTGAGAAAAATATGCAAAATAAATAAAACCACAGAAATCATTAGTTTTTCTATATATCCACAAAACCCAGAAGAGAAAGAAAGATAAATTCCACATAAAATAACTACAGAATTTATAAATACTTGGAGATCTACCTACCAATATACACTTTAGAACTATAAAAACATAACTGTGAAATACACTTTACATAAATGCAGAACTAATTAGAGAAATACCAATTTGCTTATGAGTAGATTAAGCCAATATAATAAAAACAACTCTATTACTCATTGTATAATTTAATTGTCAAGTGCCATATCAATCAAACTCTCAAAGGATTCTTATATAAAACTAGAAAAACTAAGTCATCAAATTTTATGGAGGGCAGTTTGTCAGAAATTAGTTTTAGGCACCATATACACAGTTCAGTCTCAACTGGATACATCATAAACAAATTAGAAGAGGAAATAATCAGTTAGCTTTCAAATCTGTGGATGGACAATATTTCATGACCAAGGGATTTATCATAGAGGATAAACTGGACAAAGTTGATCACATAAAATTAAAAAGAGTTTGCACAAAAATTTAATATAGTTAAAATTAGAAGTCAATAATTAACAGAGGAAAAAATTGTGGGAAAGTTTCTCTCGTAAAGACCTCATATCGAAAATATGTAAAGAATTGATTCAGTATATTTAGAACTAGAGCTATTCAAAGGATACAGATAGGTAAATTGGTATCTAAGTCATGATTAATTGAGTCTCAAAAAAGTTAAATGACTTCCCTAGATTGTTATGGTTGTTAGTATTGTGTTGTTTTTGTCCTTTGTTTTCTAAGAGAAACACTGAATTTAAGTGAGGGAGAGCTGTGCAAGGTCACCTGCTTCAGTTTCCCCTCTGGAGCCATTTGGTCCATGACCAGATATAGATTAGGACAACTGGAGAAGGTCCTGGACTTCTCCAAGAATCTAAATGGGACAGCTAGCTGGCACAATGGGTAAGGTACCAGACTTCAAGTCATGAAGATGCATCTTCATCGGTTCATATACCATACATCTCCAAGATTTCACATTTGCTGTTCCCCTACTGAGAAGGCTGTTCCTCCTACCTTTCCTTGTTCCCTTTAAGCATCACTTCAAGCACTTCTGTGGGAGAACTCTCCTGGTTTCTCAGCTCCTCCCCCTATGCAGTATTCAGTGCTGTACCCTCCAAAGTGACTTTGTATTCATTTTGTATGTTTGGTATTTGCCTACATGCATACACTCTTTCATTAGAATGTTAATTTATTGAAAGAGGAATTGTTTCATTTTTGTCAAGGTAGCCCACATCACCTAGCATGAAGTAAAAAAAATTTTCATATTTGACTGATTGAAAGGATTGCCAGAATACTATAGTATGATTAATTAGCATCTCAAAAAGGCTTTTGAAAATTTGATCCCTCCCCTCCAAAAAATAGGGGGGATATTCTATAAGAGAGACACTTAATTACAAAAAATAATTTATTAAATGTACTAACAATAGGCACTGTAATAGCTTAGATTGAGAGAAGGAATGGATGCTCTCTGAAGCATGACTTTCTTCTTTAAGGTTCAGTGACAGGGCAGTTAAGTGGTGCAGTGGACAGAGTCAGAAAGACCTGAATTCAAATCCAGCCTTAGACATTTACTAACTGTGCGACCCTGGGCAAATCACTTAACCCTAATGAAAGAGAGAGACAAAGAGAGACAGACAGACAGACAGACAGACAGAGATAGAGAGGGACAGACAGAGACAGAGATAGAGAAAGAAAAGAAGGAAGGAAGGAAGACAAAGGAAAGGAAAGGAAAAAAATTCAATGATCCACTTCCTACACTTATTTTAGTTACTCCCAGGCAATGCTTTTTTAAAAAACATATTCTCTCTGAGTATAAGAGATAGGACTTCAGGAGTAAGCTAAACTGGTAGAATTCAGAGAAGAAACTCTGCTATCTTTGACCATAGTTTTTATTATTGTTTACTCATTAGAGAGGTAATGTGATACAATGCCAATCCCAGGTCTGCTATTTACTATCTTTCTAGTATTTTAGGCAAGTAACTTCACCTGTCTGGGTCTTGGTTTCTTTATTTGTAAAATGAACATAGATAGGCTAGAAGGCCTTCAACGACCTTTCCAGATCTAATAAAAGCTTATTAATTAATTAATCCAATATCTCAGGCACAACAATTAAATCTTTTCTGATAACTTCAACCAGTCTCTGTATACGACATTCTTAATTCAATCTAATCCAATCTAGCTACAAGTATTTATTAAGCATCACACTGTGCTAGTTATAAGAGAATATAAAAACAAGATGAAAACCAGTTCAAGCTCTTTTAGAATTCATATTCAAAGAATAATAGCTACACTTTAAGTTTTACAAAGTGCTTTTATATTATCTCATTTTATCCTCCCAGCCACCCTGAGAGATAGGGTTTATTATTCTCCCATTTTACCAATGAGGAAATTGAGATACAAGGAAACAAATTATATGAGTACAATACCAAAGTGTCTGAGGCCAGATTTGAATGTGAAATTACCTGTTGAAATCAGGTAGGGATATCACCTATTGTTGAGTTTATTCCAAGATATACTAGTCAGCTCCCTTCCAGCTAGGTTTGGGCTTCCTTAAATATGCCAGAAGGCAGAAGTGCCAGTGTAATCAAATGGCATTTGATTTAATTATTTTCTGTAGTCTGATTCACTCAAGTCTTCAGTTCTCCAGGGCATCTTTACTGACTTTAACCCCCATATTCTGAGGTCTCATTCTCCCTATTACAATGACTATGATCTAGTGAGAGGAGACTGATGGAAAGAATTTAAAAAGTAGGTTCCAGTCCTATTTCACATTGCCTGGCCCTTAGTATAAGTGTTTAATCGATACTTGTAGACTATTTCAGCCACTGATTTGCTGATTTCTTTATCTCAAATGGAGATAAGTTCAGTCTGATTATTTTTGGTCATGTCCAACTTTTTGTTATCCCATTTGGGGTTTTCTTGGCAGATAATGGAGTGGTGTGTCATTTCCTTCTCCAACTCATTTTATACATGATGAAACTAAGACAAACAGGTTTAAGTGACTTGCCCAGGATCACTCTGCTACCTCATTATCTGAGACCCGATTTGAACTGAAGAAGAGGTCTTCCGGAATTTAGGCCTGATGCTCTATATCCTGTCTCACCTAGCTGTCTCCAAATGAGACAAGATTATAAAGCACTTTGCAAACCTAACTGTGCTATCTGAATGCTAGCCAGTAGTAGTAGTAGTAGTAATAGTAATACCTCTTAATAATAAAAGTTAAAATTACATATATAGTTATATAATTAATTATAATATTAATGCTTAATATTGATATCTCAATACTAAAAAAGAAGTTTTATTAAAATTGTCTCTTCATACTCTTCTCTTAATGTTAAAGAGTAATGATAATGATAGCTAACACTTTAAAATGTAACACTTCAAGGTTTGTAAAGTGCTTTACAAATATTGTCTCACGTCTTCCTTATAACAACCCTGGGAGGTAGGTACTTTTATTAACCCCATTTTATAGGTAAGGAAACAGTTCGATAGAGAAGAAATGGCTTACCCAGTTTCTATAGCCAGTAAGTGTCTGAGGACAGATTTAAACTCAGACTTCCTGATTCCAGGATTCTGTGGTATCACCTAGCAGCCTGATTGTAGATGTAAGATGGCAGTCATTTTCTGAAAGGTAAAATAACATCAACCTAATCCTTTGACTTCTGGATTTCCTGTGACCTGTTTCAGTCTTCCATTTTCACTTGATAATAGCCATGCTGAAAATACAGCAGAGAAAATTCAGTAATATCTAGATGAAAAAAATATTTTGAAAACCAAGCTTCTTTTCATATAAGTCAGCCTATCTGTGAAACAGTTTGGAGTGAAATTCTAATTTCCTCAGCACCTCAGTGGCAGCTCAATAAAATGAAGGTGTGATACTCTTAGGTATCAGTTTCTTAAAGGCAATTCAGAGCCCAAGCTTTGCTAAGAATTGAACTCTAGAAGAATAAGCTGATCTGGTCACCCATAAATAGAATAAACATTGTCAGAGCTATGATTTGTGCCTCTTCTCCATCACTGGATTGAGCACTATTCAGAGAAAGGTAGGAGCATTCAAATAAGTATGGACAAACAGGGCTAGGTCACTATTACACATTTCATTTCTGGGGAAGGAAAGAAAGGAGTGCCAAAATGAATTAGGTAGGTAATCCACCTCCAATCCATCTATATTTCTTAAGTGATTTCTGTATTTGGACATTTGGACAAATATACTGTTTAGATAAGATGTGATCCCTGTCTTCAAGGGAAAACCCCAGGAATGCTTCCCTTTGCCTAATTATTTCTATCATTGCTAAGTTGTTTTTAATTAAGTGTCATTGGAATGTATCCCTTTAATTAAAAAAAAATCCTCTTGATTTAGATAAGGAATTCTTAGTCTTTTTTGTGTCCTGGATCCCTTTAGAAATATAATGCAGCCTTTGGATGTGTTCTCAGAATAATGTCTTTAAGTGCATAAAATAAAATGTATAATCTTCCAAAGGAAGCCAATTATATTGAAATACAGTTCTTTTAGAAGCAATTTTAAAATCTCAGCTTAATAACCCCTGACTTAGGTAGATAGAATTAGAATCTGAACATGTAAGAACTGGATGGAACCTTCAAGTTCAGGAAATTAAAATATACCTATGCCATCCTTTTAGAAAACTCCAAAATAGATAAACTCAGAGATAAACTAGTTGAAAGTTACTTTGCAAGGTAATTCTTCTCAGGAATTACCAGGAGCTCTCTGAATACCCAGAAGCAGTATTGTACTGATAAATGCTTTAACAGCCAACCCTCCAGAAAAAAAAAAATGCATACAGCATACTTTTACATTTAATCTGCATTAATAACATTTTCTTCATCCCTTTCTTAAGTCTAGGTAGTCAACAGAACAGTAAATCAAGCCGTGATTTGTAGCATTTGCTGATTTTCAGGGTATAAGTTCTCACACTGAAAATTTTAATAGCTCATGAATTCAAGCTGGCTTCAGCAAACATCTATATGTGTTTAAAAGAGGCTAAAAAATCTAAAGGCTTAAAGGTTACCAGAAAACCACTGTCAAGTAAAAATCAATCATTAGCAAAAGCTGTCCCTGAAAATTAATATAAGTCAATGATAAAATATGTATGATTCTATCTTCAAATTTCTGATTTACTTGCAGCTTTTTAGGACCAAGTGTATTAAATGGAGCATAAAGTAGCCTGAATAGATAAGTTTGCCCTTGATTTATTGTGCTCTGTGTTCTGTGCGTAAGCTGAAGAATATGAAAATAGACCCATTTGTAAGAGCATTTGTGTTATGTCAGGGTGTTTTTGAGTAGAATTTGATCCAAGATGTCCACCACCTAAGGGATTAAACATACATCATCTTTTGGAAAGCAGCTGGAAGTGCATTCAAATAGAAATATTGGCTCTTTGGTGAATGATCTTTTTTCCCCCTCTTCTTCCAAAAGTCTTCCCAAAATTTGGATTTCTTTCTGCTCACTCTTATAAACAAAAGAAATGCATTTCTAGGATGTCTCATACTAAAGAGGCTTTAAATAACTTCTCCCCCTCTATGTCCATCATATATCAACAGGAACAAACACTGGTACTCTCCCAAAGTTAAGCCTTGATCTTAATGAGATTAAAGGTATTTTTTTAAAATCTGTTGCTATTTAGAAGAAAAAGCAACTGAAAATTTTTTGCTTTCAATTTCCAAATAAAGTGGGAAAGAACTTAGATGACTAAGATGAAATACCTTGAGAACTTATTATATGTGAAAAAAATAATTTTAATATGATAGTGTTTTTTAATTTAAAGATTACTTCTAAATATTTCTTAAGATATATGTGTGCGTGTAAGTAATATTGATCATAAGAAATTAAAACAAGTGCTAACATTGATGGAATGTGTTTTTAATTGATTAATGAGATGTATATGAACTTAACATGAAGTAACAATTTATACTCTTTTGCTTCTACTTTAATTTTCTAACAAAAGAGCATGCTCTTTGCTTGGCCAGACTGCTTTTTTTTTTTAACACCCTGATACTTACATTGCTTGTGGATAACTTCTCTGATTGAAGATAATGATAGAAAGGGGAAGGGGAGAAATCACAGACTGAATAAAATAATGACTAAATCATTAAAAAATTCATTGAAAAAACTGAATCAAATGTGCTTGGAGACACACATAGTCACACTTTATCTTGACTCGGTATCACATTGAATCATATCATAAGCTTCTGGCAAGTCTGCCCTTGATGAGTGAAGCAAATCTCACATGACACATGGCATGTTATAAAAAGACACAAAGCCACATGACACAGAAAATATTTAAGGAAAAATTCCAGCTGTGAATGCCCACTCTAAATTTTTACTTGTTTTAGGGATCTGGGTAATAGATGACTATCATGTTTTTTGTTGCCATCAAAATGTCTAACTTCCTTGTAAAGGGGCACATTAAAAGCTTAAGCTATGGAATAGAGCTAAATCATTTGAGCATGAAGTTTCCATAGAAGTACATTATGGAAAAGAATCCCCAGAAGGGCTTAGATTGTCTTTATATATTATACAGGTCAAAGAGGAGTGCCTTATTCAGTCCTTTGTCAATTAGGTTAGAAATCTAATGCCCTGAAATCAGCTGGCTAATAGTAACCCCAAAATCATAATTATGTTACAACAGAGATAAAAACAACTATCTTCAAACAGATGAGGCCGTGAAGTTTATTATCATCCAATTCTATCTGACCTGGGCCTGCATGATCTGATACCATGTATTCTTTCAGAGAACTTGCATGGAAAAAAAAATCCATAATTAGTTAGAACTATAGTAAGCCTCCTAACATTTGTGAACAAAGATAATTTCCCTGTCTTCTAAAGTATGTCTTCTCTAACAATGAAAATGTCTTCTTGTTAAGGGCATTACATTAAAGAGAATATTAAAGTTTCTTTCAAAAGGGCTTTGGCAGGTAAGTTAAAAACAACAACAACAAAAACCCAACTACCTAGAAGTTTCTGATCCTCTCTTCTTGAGGAATCTTCTAAAAAAAGTTTTTTTTTAGAAGATCTTTGCCTCTAGCACTATCCACATGCCAACACTTTCCATCTAGCTCACTTCACAGAGATTCCTTGAAACAATTTCCACTCTTCTCACACTTCCTTTGACTTAACCTTGCACTCGAACCCACCCCCCATTCCCGGCTGGTTCAACTAACTTTATGACTCATGTTTCATAAAGTTAGTGGATTTCCTGCTTTATGAAATCCTCTTTAGCTTCTGCAACACTACTGCCTTTCCCTTAAAACACTCCCTCTGAAAGTTTGCCTTTAATAATGGAAGTTGCCATCATCTTGACCTTCTTTCAGATATGACAATGGATGATGTTCGGGAATACGAGAAAAATATGCATGAACAAACCAACATTAAAGTTTGCAATCAGCATTCATCTACTGTGGATGACATAAACAGCCTTGACAAAACAAGTGTATGTAGATTTTTTTCAGCATATCACCCATCCCTTCACCAAATATTATTATATTTTCTCTAAAGAATTACAAAAACACTTTTTAATCTAACTTCCCACACACAGAATACACTAAAACCTAATCGCTTTTAATAAAGAATTTGAACTACCTCTCAACTGGGCAATGATAGCTTAGGGATTTTGCTAGCATTTTGATTGCTTTAAAGGTACTTAATCTTTGGGTTGTTGCATTGACCATAAAGTTGTATTGAGCATAGAAGGTGAAAATATCTTGCAGCATTAGTGGAAAATCCTACACTAAGACAAAAAAAGGGAGAAAACTAACATTTCACTGAAACAAAATCTTACTCTGGGTGATTGGTTTTTATAATGCAATTAATTTTTAATTATCTAAAAGCCAATAGGACAGATGATGAGAAACCGAGAAATCACTCGTTTGAATATATCATGCAGCTTTTTGTACCTGTTTGACTTTGCTAGTTCTTTTTCCTTAGACTAATCTTCAAATTAATCAGCCTTTCCCACATCCACACTGGCCAAGAAAAGATGGGGAAGTGATCTAGAAATATGCTAGGTAGTGAAGTAAATCTAGTCTTAGATAACAACAACAACAAAAAGTTGACAGATTTGGTTAATTTACAAATTAATAGTAAAGACTAAGTTAATATTTTATAGAGAGGCAGCTTTGAAGTCAAGGAGTTGTTCTATATCTGCTGTCCATTTTCTCTCTCTCTCTCTCTCTCTCTCTTTCTATATATATATATATATATATATATATAAATACACTAGCTGTGGAACTGTGTTACATAATTTCTTATTTCTCCTAGACCATGCTCCAATATTGTAATTTACAGATGAGTCGCTGATCTGTCTGGGTGGAAGGAATTTTCATACTGGTTATTTCCTATATTGATAAAATATCCTATATTAATTAAATATATTGCACCCACAGGTACAAATCAAAAAAAAAAAAAGTACCAATTTATCAGTCCCTGAAATATTCAGTTCTCATTCAGTTAGTTATGCTGAGATGGGGAGAAGAGGGAGAGATTTTTTTTTTTTTTTTAAGAAATCCTCTCTCCCTGAGCAATAAGAGAACTGTTTGGTTCTGCACACATATATTGTATCCAAGATCTACTGTAACCTATTTAACATGTATAGGACTGCTTGCCATTTGGGAGAGGGGGTGGAGGGAGGGAGGGGAAAAATAGGAACAGAAGTGAGTGCAACGGATAACGTTGTAAAAAATTACCCTGGCATGGGTTCTGTCAATAAAAAGTTATTAAAAAACAACAACAACAACAAGAACAAAGAGTAACATTAAAAATAGGGATTATCCATACCTAAAAAAAAAAAAAAAATCCTCTTAAGGGTCCTTGCTAAGGCTGTTATGCAGATAGATATACCCACAGGTGTGCCCATTTACAAGTTATCATGATCCAACTCCTACCTGGTTTAGTAGTTCAGATCCCAACTTCTTAAACTGTGGCTCCCCATCCCATATGGGATCTCATAACTGAATGTTAGAGTCACAAAATTATGATTATCAGTAAATGTTTGATTTATATACCTTTTATATGCTCATATACCCAGAGTCATATACTCGGGTGAAAAAGGATCACCATTGGAAAAAGTTTAAGAAAATGCTCATACTACATACAATCCACAAAATAAACAATGTATTTGGGCATAATTAAGAGTTGACTTTAGTCATCAGTGAACATTGTTTCTAAAAAGACCCTCTTTGTTGGCACTCTGGTAGTTTATTGTTACTGAATAAGCTTGTTTATGGTGTGTGTGTGTATGGTTTCTGGGGTGGGTGGGGATGGATGCCTTGTTCCCCATTGGACTTATGAATTATCTTTAAATGCATATGAGAGAACTTAAAAGTTGGAGAACTGATTATCTGCCCCCCTCCCCCTTTTTATGCATTGATTATGAAGGAGCTCATTGAATAGAAGCTTAACTTGTTTTGTTTTTGCTTCAAAGTAGGGTTATGAAGGATTTTATTTTGTTTTTTATTTTACCACCATGTTACCATAAAGCAGAGCCAGTGGTAAGATGAAGTGTTCTTTGGAAGTTTGCTTTCAATCCAAGTCAATAAAAATTTCCTAAGTGTTTTTTATACTGGACATAGGTCATGGAGGACCAGAACAAAAAGAGGACATTTTTATATTGTGGGATTTTAAAAGAAAGTAAAACAGATAGCTACTCATCTCATCTCAGGAGATGCTTATAAATGAAAGACCACCTAGAGTGTGCATAGGCCAAAATTAGGCCATGGACAAACAGTGTCGCTTCTAGCTGGCACAATCCAATGGGGAGATGCCCACAGATAGATGACCTGGGATTCAGTCTGGGTCCTCTTAGGAGCAGAGGGGCTTTTGTCATGGGAGCATATTAAAATTGCCTTGCAAGTCTCTTAGAGAGCTTCTGAAAACTTATGTGAAGAATTATACAGCCCTAAAATACTGAGCAGGCCTTGGAAAGGAGGAGAAAGACTCAATTTTTAAAAATACTATGGTACTAGGTACTATAACTGAGTGTTTTATTGTATCATAACAGAAACAATTTATATGCCCATTACAAAGTGGTCCTGGCTCAATGGCTCATGATTCAAGAAAAATCTTAATCAAAAAGAAGTGGCCCTTTTTGTGCCAAGATAACTCAACATAAGCCCCTGCTATCCAATCACCCAAGAGTCATGATTCTCATGGAGGGAAAGGAGAAAATCTCATGAGTAAAACCAGGAAGCCTAAGGACCTAGCCATTGAGCAAATGAAGGGAAAGGGTAATGTAAGGAAGAATACCACCCTGTAGTCCTCATGATCATGCAAAAATAGAGGAGGCAAATAATCCATCTTCACAAGGAAATAAATGCAGACAGGTCTAAAAGGGATCCAGTCTTTTAAGCATAATCTGGAAGATTATATCTTTGTCTCTCGAGGAAGTTAATGGCAAATATAGCACAGAATCAGTCTTGTAGCCTCAGGTTAGAGCAAATTTCTCCCCCAACATACATATCTCAGCAGAGAAATGAAAAGAATGTCTCTCACTCACTAGAATCAGGTTTAAACACAAGCAGATGTGAGACCCAACTAAAGACTGGACAGCTTCAGAAAAAGATTCCAGCACTGGCTACAGGGAGAAGTTGTTCTCCTGGCCCCTTTAACTATGAGAATAGGGAACAAGCCAAACTAAATTAACCAAGAGGGAATTTACAGGTCTGGACATATGAACAATGGACTACTTGCTTTGCATTCAAATTGAAAGGATCCCAACCAGTGTCCCACCCACATTAGAGTACTTAAGTTATGAGTGCTTACTGCTCTTTTTGTTGAACTCCTTGGAATTTCATAAAGTTAAGAATTTTTTTTTACATAGTCTCCCCCAGTTATGATCTAGTATGATCAGGAAGTATTTCAAAGTACCATCTATTGCTTTTATCAAGAGAAAAAATATTATGAGAAATACATTTGAAACCATCAACTCCAAACCATTTTTGAATTAGGTCAAAATTATATCCCATCCCCTACCAATAGAGGAATATAACTATGTAGCTATATACTAATAGAGAATATAACTATAATGTTCCCAAAGAAGAAGATTTTTTTTTCTGGAAATTAAATTAGATAAGCATTCTGACTTCTGGGTGGGAATTTCCTTCCGGATGTGTTGACCTTAAAAAACAACAACAACAACAATATTAATAACAAAGCTCACCCTGTCCCATAGCCCTGACCATATTTCTCAGCAGTCAGATTGAGTCCAGATTTCCTGGAGAGAACTCTGCCCATCTGAAATCCCATTTATCTCAACCAGTAATCATTCTGTGGTTTAGGACATGCTGATTGTTTTGGGGCAAAAGGTCAAATGCCAGATAGCATGTCAGTGATGGCAATTGGACCTAGAGTAAAGAAATCCAGGGGCTTGTTCCTAGAAGAAAGACCGGGGTGGGGGGGAGGGAAGAAGGAAGGAAAGAAAGAAAGGAAGGAAGGAAGGAAGAAGAAAGAAATGAAGGAAAGAAAGAAGGAAGGAAGGAAAAGAAAGAAATCCTCAACAATAGAAGAGGTTATTCCTCATTGGTACCACTATACCTAGAGCTTAAAAGTTGCAAAAGGAAGTATATAATGACAAGAGCCAAATCCCCCTAGATTGGGTTTAGCCATACACTGTCCCACATAAGGAAGAGGAGGCTTCATCCAAGGGAGATGATGGGTTCTCTCCAATCTCCTCTCCCTTCTCCACCCTCCCAGGAGGGACAAATCACCTTCTCTATTGATTGCAATAGTGTCAGCTCCTCTTGTTAGGACTATATTAATTATTAATGAAATAAGAAGTTTGTTGTTAATCTGTCTATAGTTGTGAATTTTCCTTTGGTTAACAGCTGGGTAAATTGGGTTCTAACTATTCCCCCTGGCAAGTCCTCAGGAGATGTGATATCTCATAGTCTAGGAGAGAGCTGATAAATGTTCAGTAACCAGTTCTTCAAAAAAAGAAGAATGTACTCTTGAGTACACTTTTAATTTTAATTTGCATTATTAATGTTCTCTCCATCACTTTAAGTTAGATAATCAACAAAGCAATAAATCAAGCCCTGGTTGCTGATTTCTGAAGTTAAATGCTTTTACTGAAAATTTAACAATCCTATTCTAGCACATCCCTGACCCAACTATAATTAAATATTGGACCTCCTATCATGGGGTCAGCTGTATTGGACCTAGGCACTCAACCCAAGAATAGTCTTTCCTAGAAATATCACTAAAGTTTCACTGAATCTTAGGCTTAAGTTCACCTGTTCTTTGGTTTGAGTAGATCTAGTCCCATTCTATGAGTGACCCCATAAAGGATGGTAAATTCAAGTAAAATAATGCACTCTCCAAGGCGATAATATTACTATTTACTCTAAGCAAAAAAAGAATGTTTGTGGGAAGAAGGTAGAGGAAGGATAGCTTCCTAGATCCATTTCTCAACTAAGAGGGAAACTTTCTGAGTGCTTAGAAAGTGTGAATTGGGCAAAAGGTCTTTAGGATCTTTAATAGTTCTCCTGAGCCTGGAAACATTGAGTGGGAGATCTTAAGCAGGAATCTTAAATACCAACCAATTCCCTGTTTTCCAATACAGATAAAAAGGCACAGGTCTATCTAAACAGCGATGTGGCTCATCTCTCACAGGTCACTTCTGTGTCTACCAGTATTGATACATTGAATTGTATTGACTGTATTTACTTCCTGAACACTTACCACTATCTGCATGTGTCCTTTACCACCCAGATGGTGGAGGACAGAAATTCTGGGGATAGATTGTGATAAGGCAAAATTTGACCACAGAACAACATGGGTGGGATGCTACACTGCACCACCAACTCTCTTCATGGAAGATAGAAATTTGGGTGTGGCTTTTGTTGGGGCAGCCACCTGAAAGTAACTTTTCATAGAAACTTATAGGGGCTGCCCGGTAGATTGTCCTTCAAACTACACAGAACAACTTTTATTCTGAGTTATAAATCAAAAGGCTGAGAGCCATTTTCCATAAAACAATAATTGCCTCAATTATAGTGTCCACAAGACTTTTGTTGGACCAAGTCAAAAAGTGTCAGTTTATACCCACAAAAGAGTAGTTGAATTCCAAATAGTTTAACTATTCTTGTGTTCTTTGAAATTTCATAAAATTGAGGATCGTCCATTTTCTTCCATAGCTTCTATTTTCCATGATCCTAATATAATCAGGATATGTTTCAAAGCACAGGCTGTTCCTTATATCAAGTATAGGTGGGAAATATATTTTAAGTCATCAATTCAAAACCATTTCAGAATTAGATTAAAATTATGCTTTAATAATATCCATGAAGTGACAAGAAGGAGGTGACATAACTGCTCCCACATATTTTAAGAAGTTTCAATGTATTCAAAGAGAGTATTCTAATAGACTATAATTTTTTGCAATGGTATGTAATAATCAAACCATTAATACTTTTGATAGACTCTGCCCCCTGCTGGACAAATGCAGTAGAGTAACGTATTCAAGCCACTTCTTTAGGGAAGTCATTTTTATTAGAGAAAAATATTGATTTACCAGATGAGTTAGAGTCACAAGATCATAGATCTAAGAGGAAGAAGGGATCTCACCTGTCTTCTAGAACAACATCTTCTTTTATTTTTGTTTTCTTTTTTTAATGTGAACATTTATACCTCAGAAATCACCAAAAGAGAAAGCTGAGACACAGGGAAGTTAGGTAAATGTGTTTAACCGCAAAGGTATGAAGTGTAAGAAATAGAATTTGAAGCTATTCTCAAAATTCATTCCCCAAAAACATCCCAAAGTCATTGTTTTTCCACTGTGTTCTCAAAATATTTTAATCTTTGTACTTCCTTCCTTGTTAGTAAAAACAATTATATAAATGATAGATGAGACTCTATTTCCTTGATACCCAAATAACATATTAGGATCCTATTACAAGATTATCAGCTGCCGGTAGGACAATTGAAATTAGATGTCACAGAGATATCTTAAACTCAACATGTCCAAAACTGAACCCATCTTTCCCATAAAACCTACTCCTTTTCCAGATTTAGCAATTTCTGTTGAGGACACCACCATCCCACAGTCTTGGTGTAATCCTGGACTCCTCATTCCCCCTTGCTCAAAATATGCAATCAGTTGCCAAATCTTGACATTTTTACCTTCACACATATTTTGCAACTATCCCCTTTTCACCATCCATACAATCAGCACCTTAAAGATGTTATCCACTCACCTGTACTATTACTATGGCCTTCTAATTGATATCCTTGCCTCCATTCTCTTCCCCACTTTAATTTGTGTCCAATGGAACTATATCCTTATGTACTAAAAGAACTGGCAGAAGTGATTGCCAAGCCACTATCAGTGAGATCTTACAAGTTGCGGAAAACAGGAGAACTACTACAAGATCTAGAAAAGGAAAAATTATGTTCTGATATTTACAATTTTTTAAATTTGTCATTCTCTTGACCAGTAAGAAAAGACTTATTGATTCCTGGGGAATTTCTAGATGAACCATTAAAGAGATGGCTAGCAAGCATACAGAAAGAAAAACCATGATTACAAAGAGCCAACAAAGGTTCATCAAGAACAGGTCATTTCCTTTTTTAACAGGATTATTGAACTATTAATTGAGGGAAATGCAGTGGAGATAATAGTTTACCTAAATTTTAGCAAAAATCTTTCATACCAATTCCTCTGGAGAAATATAGAAATGACAACTAGACAATAATATGATCAGAACTGACTGGAAGATTGAACTGTAAACATTGTTGCTAGTAATTCAATGGCATCATGACAAGAAATCTCCAGTAGAATACTTCAAGGATTTATACTTTTTCTTGTGCTATTAAACATTTTGATCAGTGACTTGGACTTAGTGGACTGCAAACTGAATGTGAATCAGGAGTGTGAGGTGGTATCTAAAAAATGTAATGTCATCTTGGGCTACATGAAAAGGGATAGCTTCCTACAATGAGAGAACAATAGTCTCTCTATGCTCTAATCTTATCAGCCTTCATCCAGTGTTCTAGGAGTCTAAAGACATTGTTAAACAAAAAAGTGAATATATTACTGCAACCCGCTAGGAAGATCATTGAATTCATCATATGTAGATGGCCCAAAGGATCTGCATATGTTTAACCTAAAGGGGACTCAAAAGAGAGTGTTCAATTTTTTGAAACGCTATCATGGTG
This sequence comes from Dasyurus viverrinus, assembly GCA_020854095.1. Lineage (NCBI taxonomy): Eukaryota > Metazoa > Chordata > Mammalia > Dasyuromorphia > Dasyuridae > Dasyurus > Dasyurus viverrinus. Next base: position 156,256,085 of record CM037000.1, read on the forward strand.
GCAACTAAATGGCACAGTGGCTAAAGCACCAGCCCTGAAGTCAGGAGATCCTGAAATTAAATTGGGCTTGAAACACTTAATACTTACTAGCTGTATGACCCTGAGTAAATCATTTAACCCCAACTGTCTTTCAAAAAAAAAAAAAAAAAAAGAAAGGAAAAGAAAAGCTATCATGGAGAGACCCTCAAAGGATAGAATCTAGAGCAATGAGTGGAAATGTCAAAGAGGCATATTAAAGCTAAATGTCAGGAAAAACTTCTCAGCCACTGGAGTTGTCCAAAAAGTGGAATGACTTGTCCCAGGAGGTAGGTGATTGCAAGAGTGTGCAAGAATGTAAATGTTTTATAACCAACTCTTCCCCCCCCCAAAAAAAAAGTGTACACACAACATACTTTTAAGTCTAAGCCGCAACATTAATATTTTCTCCATTATTTTCTTAATCAACAGAGCAATAAATCAAGTCCTAATTTGTAGCATTTGCCATTTTCCAAGATGTAAGTATATATATTAAAAATTTAACATTTGGCTTTAGAGAACTTCATGGTAAGAGTGAAATCCCTTCTCCCTCCCAGATTCTGTGACTGATCTATTGAATTGATGTAACATCTTTACATTTGGAGCAGCATTATAATATTATAACCCTCAGTACTGTGGTTGGACAGCAGTTTGGAAAAAAGGGAGGAGTCTCAGTGGACTCCAAACTCAATATTATGAGTCAGCAATGTGAGCCACAAGAAGCACAATGAAGAAGTTGTAGGAATTGTGAGTTCAGCACGTTATTAAGGAAAAGGTTTCAGTGGTTGGACAATATTAATTTGCAGAGAGAGAGAGACAGACAGACAGACAGAGACAGAGAGAAAAGAGAGGAGGGAGGGAGGGAGGGAGGGAGAGACTTTTGAGAAGAGAAAAAGGGCTAGAAGAGAAAATTGAGCTAATGTAAAACCAAAAGGGCAGCTAAATGGCACTGGGGATAGTGTGCTAGACCTGGAGTCAGTAAGGTTCATCTTTAATGAATGTAGCCTGAGACACTTCCTACCTATGTGATCCTGGGAAAATCATTTAACCCTATTTGCCTCAGTTTACTTATCTGTAAAAATAAGTTAGAGAAGTGAATGGCAAATAGCTCCAGCATCTTTAAAAAAAAAAAAAAAAAAAAAAACCAAAAACCCAATGAGGTCACAAAGAGTCAGACAAGACTGAAAACAACTGAACAATAAAAGCAAAAAGATTTCAACATTGTATTTTTTAATCTATGTTAAAAAAAAAAAAAAAGAATGAGATATGTATACAGAACTGATAAGTATGGAAGCTTCTAGTTATCTAAGTCCATTACCTTTAATTCTACTTAAAACTGATTTTCTAGAGACATGTTTATGACTTGTGGGGAGGGTTAATTGGCACCCACTTCTTTAAAACATTTTATTTCTTGGCCTATTAAGCTTTTTTGATTAATTAAACACAAACGGATGAAACAACAAATTGTGTTTTTTTTTTTCACTTGACACATTCTCAATTTTAGGTGTTCTTTTAAATTTTGTTTTGTTTTTAAAAGTGGGTCTTTGGGTCTTACCCAGGCTAGAAGTATAGTAGCCACTGATAGGTCCAGTTCTAGTACTGATTGATCCACAAGCTCTGATGTAGTCTGTTTCTAACCTGTTTATCATTCCTTAGACAGACTTCTGCTGGGGACACATCATTTTGGTGCCAAACTTAATTAGTACAGACTTCCAATTAGTAGTCCACGACTGAAGTAAAGAGAAGAAGTGATTGTGACAATTTACACATAAAATTAATTTTACTTTATTCCTACTCTGATACTTTACTAGTGTAGTAGTCACTTGTCAGCAGGGATATGCTGGTAAATGTTTAACATCTGACTCTCCAGTGACATATAACACTTTTACATTAAATTTACATTATTAACCTTTATCCATTACTTAAGACCAGCAACCAATTAAACAATAAATTAAATTCTGCTTTGTAGCTTTTACCAATTTCTGAGGTATTAATGCTCCCACTGAAAGCTTAACAGTTTATAGGTTCAAGTTGGCTTTAGCATATCCCTCTTTAATTAACTTTAACTATTGAGAATAAAGTCAGCAATCTGGAACTTAGAAAACATTCTAGGTAGCCAATGACAGAAATCTCATCCCCTTTACTCACAAGGACCCCTGAGTCCTTTGATTTCTTTTTCAATAGGATATCTGTAAGCTTGACTGATCTCGGTACCTAGATTGTGTTTCACAGCCTCATTTACCCAGCCAGGTATTTTGTAAATTATGGCGATGGTAATCATGGTAGTGATGGTTGCTAAAATGTGGAAGACTATCTGGTTCCCTTATCCATAGGATTAGAGGCCACATAAATGGGAGGAAGAGATAGATCTGCACTTAAAGAGATATAAACAGTCCCAAGAAATGACGCTTGAGAATGAGAAAGGATAAGGAAGAATAATAAAAGAAGAAGCCCAATTCAAAAGCCCGAGCAGTCTGGAGACATTTACTATAGGGATAAAAAGTATTAGATATTCTTTTCATAAGACCTTGTTGTCTGAACCCTAATAAATAAATAAATATTCATGATCCATCATCATTATGGGTCATAAAGAAAAGATTGTTATGTTCCACATACTCTGTAAAAAAGAAAAGGTACTATTATGTCTTAGAAATAATTCTATTAAAAATTAGGACCTAAAATTTTTTCTATTTCAAAGGATTTTATTTATCTGGAAAACTCAGAAATATAAAATATTTCCTTCCCAACAGGACTGTATTTATTTTTTAAATTCCAAAACATGATTTTGTAGGGTTTGAGTTGATTTTTAAAAAGAAAAGAAAAGAAAAAACATCAAATGCTCCTTTGCTGGTGTTGGGTTTTCCCCATTTTTTTTTTTAAATTTGGCTCTACTGAGAAGTGTTCCAGTATTAGAGATAGCAAGTTCTCTTCATTGTAAAGTAGATCAGTTAACACATAGCTGCTAAGAGTGTTGGCAAAGCACAGATTTTCTTCCACATGACCAAAACTAATCTCTAGATCTGTGTATGTTGTTTTTATGTGAAAAGAACACATTATGAAAGAAAATGTCAAAAAAAATTTTAATGAATAATTCCTATCTACTAGTTAGTTGCCATATCTATTAAATCTTTAACCTCCCATTTAGGAAGAAATGACTAGATCTTCTCAAATACACACACACACACACACACACAATATGTGTTGTTTCTCTGTTTTCCTGATACTTATTTATCATGTTTAGAAAGTACATTGAGAAGTATCCTGAGAAATTCTGAGTAAGTATTCAGATTCTGATTCTGGGTTATCTGGCTGTGCAAAAAACCTGAGCAGCTGATATTTAGGGGAGGCTCTATCTCTCTTGACTTTCAATCTAGATAGATCCCATTAAAATGGAGGTTACAAATTTACCTTTGAAGTGGGTACAATGAATAGAAGGTCCATCTTATAACCAACTAATTGTGTTTGCCTTTTTTTTTTTTTGAAGACATGACAATGGATGAAGTCCGAGAGTTTGAAAGAGCAACTCAGGAAGCTACCAACAAGAAAATTGGAGTTTTCCCACCTTCAATTTCTATCTCCAGCATTTCCCTGCTGCCTTCTGCAATCCGCACTGCTCCTTCTAGTGCTCCATCTACACCTCTCTCCACAGACCCTCCAGAATTCTTGGCAGTTCCCAAAGATCGACCTCGAAAAAAATCTGCCCCAGAAACTCTCACCCTTCCAGACCCTGAGAAAAAATCTACACTAGATTTACCTGGTGTACATTCTTCAGACAAGCCATGTCAGCCCCAAGAGTAATAATGAATAAAATTTCATGTTTTTTTGGGTTTTTATTTTCTTTCTTTGGAGGGGTTTTGTTGGTTTTATTTTGGGATTTTATGTTTGTTTTTTAGGATTCTTCTGATAGAGAAAAACTACTTTGTACTCAGACTTGTTTCTTCAGATCTCTCAAAGAGCATGCATGTGATTATGTAATTCCATATATAATCTGAATTCTAAAGTACACTATACAGCATTCATAGTACATGTCAGGAAATAGTCTGAAGATAAATTGCAACGGATAAAAGGAAGCTTCTGTTTTAATAATTATAAGTCAGGAAATAGACTCTGATGTTAATATGTGATTAAATTGGTAAGGATTCCAAGGATAAATAAATGAATATTCAGTGAAAAGGACAAAAGTCCATCTTCTTCCCATTAAACCTGAATTTCTAAAAAATATATATTGAATAGTCTCAGGCTTGACATACTTAATTGTTAAACTTTGAACTGATTATCACCAATACTTGAACACCCATAGTGATTGTTCAGATTCATATTTTGTTTCATCTGACTCAGGATTTGGGGCCTACTTAACTCTTTAAACTTTAAAAAAAAGAAAAAAAAGAAAAAAAAAAAAGGATTAACATACCAAGGCTCCAAGTGCAATTATTGATAATTGACTTTATGGCCATTAATTCTATTTATACCTTACACAGAATTTGTAATGAAAAATATTCCACTTGTTTCTACCTTTTAATAACTTTCCCTTCTGCTCTCTTATGGCCTCCACCTCTAACTGTTGCTTGAATGAGAGAAACCTTAACAGACTGCATGATTTAGGAATTAGAAGGCTTCAGTGAAACAAACCTCTGTATCTCTAAAATCTCTATCTGCTAACTTTTGGACTCTAGTTACCCACTGACAATGTCAGAATTCCATATTAGCAGAATGGAATTGATATGGATTGTGTCCATAAGGTTTTATCAGAAATTTAGAGGGTAATATATCAATAAAGTCCCATGAGAGAATCCTAAAAAACACTTTTTTGGGGGTCATTTTCTGCCTCCCATTTTGTTTTATTGTGGGTTCTTGATAATAGCTAACTCTCCCTGAGACCTCCTCTCCATTTCCGACCCTTATAAAACTATCATTCTCAGTATTTTTCCTTGAGGTCATAAATGACATGTCACTGAAGCCAAGTGGAACAGCAAGAGAAAAGTAGGGGGGAATGTTTTCTGTTCTTACTGACAGGATAGAAGGCATGGATGGAATCACTGATCCCCTACTTGCAAATTAAAGAGTAGAAATAAATAAGGTTATATCTGTAAAGTACTTAGCACAGTGCCTAATACATAGTAGGTGCTTAATAAATGCTCTATATCTTCCCCTCCTTCCCTAGAAATAAAAATAGATGAGATTTTGCCAAATTTTCCTTGATTGGAGTAAGGTAGGGCTAGAATTGAACTAGAGGTATAAGCACTAAGGGAAGATACCAAGAGAATTCTAATGAATCACTGGACCCAATCTATTTGATTTCACACCTCACTGCCTTGAAACTCAGGAGAAAAAAAAAAAGAGAATCTCAGAATTTATACTTAACCTCTGAATGAGGGCGATCCAAAAGATCCCCAGGCAACACCCCAATTATGATCTTTTTAGCTCAGGAAAGGGGCCTTCCCCCAGACCAGGACTTCCCAGACAAAAAGATTAAGGGAAGGTATTGTAATTAACTTATCTAAAGTCCAGGCCTTTTCCCTTCTGTCACTTAGCCACAATATTCAAGTAGTCTCTTGCTAATAGTTACATCCTTACAATACACAATTGTTACCTCCAGACACAAATTAATATTAGGTTCATTTATTTAACTATTGATTGAAAGAAAGTAGAGCAAAATGCACTAACCTTCCAGTTAGTTTAAAGAATTAAACAGTTGTGAATAGTTTTAGTTGCTGAATCATCTTTTCCCTGAGAGTGATGATGTTTATAATAAAGCATCTTCCTAGCATGGTACAGCCGCATGATATTTGCTTGTGGAAAGTTTTCTTTCAAACCCCTAGAAATTCTGAATATCTCCATAGGAGGGGTGTGCTGGAGCCAGCTCATACCTGCTCGAGCAAGTATTGTTAAATTGTTAAAATTACAGAAAATTTTAAGTAAATTTTCATCCACACCTCAGAAACTGTCAAGTACTACAAATCAGAGCTTAGTTGATCATTTTGTTGTTTAGACTTTAAAAAATTAATAATGATGATTAAAATTAAAAGTATAAAATAGTTTGTCCCCATACATTCTTTTTTCCCTGAGAGCTGATGGTTAAAACATTTACCAGCACACCCCTCGCAGAAGATAAAATAAATGTCTGAATCTGATGAGTGTAATTTTAGAAATGGGAACATAAAATCCATTGGCAACAGATAATGAAATGTTGAGTGTACTTGTTTACAAGCCAAAACCAGAGAGGGATTGAAGGAGGGCAGAAATAAATCATTCAACATGGGTTAGCATGAATTTATTTCTTTTATCTTGGTCATACATACCTACTATATGTTTTTTCTATCACAACCATCTTCAAATTTTGCAAAACAGTCTTTGTTCTTGAGGTCAACAATTCTGTGTGCTTTAGGAACCTATGTTAAGGTTTTGTTTTGTTTTGTTTTGTTTTCTCATGATTTTTATTTCTTCCATAGCCAGAAATCAAATGTAATGCTACCCTAGGGTAGTTTAATACTTAACTGACAGATTAAAGGTCTTCAAGTCTTCATACTTTTTTTTCCCCTGTCTAGGAATGGCACCTATATATAAAAAAGGGGGAGAGGAAATGCAAATATTCCTTTGGCTGCTTTGAATATATAACCTAAATCATTACCATGAGACATAAAACAACTTCAATATTTTATATACCTGTCTTAAAGTGTGTCATTTCACCAATTCCATAAATGAATTTGCAATAGGATTTTGCTATATGCTATAGGATTGTGTGATATTATATATATACATATATGTAAACAGTTGCATTTCTCATAAAATGAAAATTAAATGGCTGTATGTTGGAAATTTAGAAAGAAAAAGCAAGCAGTAGCTTGAATTCACTAAGCATGTTTGGGGAAAAAAATTAGGATTCTTTACTCAGTGCCTCTGTATACAAAATAGTAATCTTCAGCTTTTTCACCAAAATTGTATGATACATGTATATAGAGAGAGTATACCAAATCCCACACTACCGGTTTTAAGTCGCTAATAGCTGAATTAAAATAAAAGATCCATGATTAAAGCACATTAATTTACCCTTTCTTCTTCTCTGATGCTGGTGAAGATAATGAAAATGTCATTTAACCTCCCTTGTTTGAGTCATCATAGTAACACTTCCAAACTTCCTATCCACTCTTAAGTATAAGCATCTTACTGCTTACCTTGCTTTCCTAGGAAGATATCTGTGTATTTTTACAGCTATCTCCTCAGCAGCCCCAAATCCCAATGCATTTTTCTTTCATTCAGAAAATAAGGACATCTCTTTTTTTACTGATCTCTAGAGAAATGGAATAATAGTGACAGAAATGTGGTCTGTGAAAGAAAACTGTTGGCTATCACCACTTTCTTTATGACCAATACAGTGATTCAATTTCATGTGCTTTTGATGGTGTATTAATATGGAAAATCTTCTTTTGTGGTACTAAATCAATTTGTGGGGGAACTAGTGATTCACACATTTAATTAAAGTATTCATTAGCAATATTTCATGTGAAAAATCACTCTAGCCAACATGATTATTGAAGTTGGGGACTGAGATTCAAAATCCTAATTCTCTGATTTCCTTTTAAGAGATTGCAATCGATTAATAACACAACTTATTTAGAAACTCCCAGGAATTTTTTTTCTGTTTAGTTAAAAGTTAATTATTTCAATGTTTTAATGACGTTCAAATTAAATGAAGGAACTTCCTGTTTCCTTCATATCCTAATATCAATCATGGTTCAGGTCACTGGCATATTGGTTTAGAAAACAACCAGATAATTTGAATCAAATCACAAAGCCCATTAAAAAAGAATTACCTAAGATCCAGATTCATTTTTATAATCTACAGACCAGGTGGAGGAAACAGTATCATTCCATTTGGAACAGAACAGTTCGGATTTAAAGGAAAAATAGCTGTCCAGTAATGACAGTCTAGAAAGAAATTCTTGGGCCACTGGCACACACTCTGCTAAAACTAAACTGTTGCACAGTAACAAAGAGTTGGTTTGCTTCCCAATTTATCAGATCACTCATGCTAGGTTTTTTTTTTTTGGGGGGGGGGTTCTTTTGTTTTAAGTTTGCTTTTAAAATACACATGTATGAGCTTTTAAGATATAGTGTAGTAAGAGAAAGTAAATGTTAACTTTTCAGATGCCATTATTAAAATGTAATTTTGCTGTTTATGTTAACAGATGCTTTATGCTAAACTCAAATGTTTTTGCTTTAAATGAAAAAGCATGTTTGTTGAATTATGTCTGCAGTTTGTGTATATTCCAAACAACAGATTGGTTGCAGTTTTTCAATACCAATGACAGCTCTATGTAAATTCAAATGTCCTGTAATATCTGCTGTTTACATCTTAGATTTGGGGTTTTGATTAAGTTAGTCAATCCTACTGCCACTGCTGAAGGACCAAGTTTAGGAATGCACAGTGTTACAAAATACAAAGCAGAGTAAATGAATTTGATTCCCACACCTATGCCATCCTTCTGTGTCATCTTATGACTATTTTTATGTTTTTCCCCTAGTTATTTATTATTGTTAATAACTTACTTTTTCTTACATTCTGTTGTAAATAAACTACTAAGCAATCTTCTTTACAAGTGTGGATTTCTTTCTCTTTCTGAGCAATTCCCTCACCCCACCCCTCCAAAAAAGTTGGCATTTGCGAATTTTGACACATTAAATTCAGGACTTTTACCTGCCCTGAAGTTGCAAGCAGCCAGAAAGCATGGAATTGTAATTAAAGTTTGTCCAAAACGAAGAATCTTTGCTTTTAGGTAGTTTGAAGATGACTGCTGTCCTTGTTGGTTTATTGACCAATATCTCAATGAGAGGTGTTTGTTCTTACTTATAATACAACATACATAATTATTGGTATTATGTTTTGGTCCCACTATTATTGGTCCCAAAAGACAAATGGTGTCTTTCTCTCAACTGAGGAGAATGGGGCCTATGGGGGGTGAAAATGTTGCATTTTCAGTTTCTGTTATTGTTATGTTAAATTGTTTTTCTTTGTTATAATGCTGGGAAGGGAGAGTAGAAAGATATGTGTTAGGAAAAAACTGGTATAAAATCAAAAGGAATTAATAAAACTTTTATAAAAATAAATTACAGGTTGAAGCCCAGAAGGGAAGCTCTTTGAAATGCAAACATTCTTTAACCAGTCTTTTTTCTGATGAAGTTTGAAAACAGAATGGCTCTACCTTAATTGGTATTTTGCTTCAGTCCAAGAATAAAGTATTTATTCTTAGATTGCAGTGACCAAGGAATAGGATACAATAAAGAAACTGAATAGTTTCTCAGCTTCTCCTAAATTAGTTTTTACACATAGTACATTATTTGGTTAAATAAATAATCATATTCAAACATAAAAATATTCCAAAGGCAAATATATTTAAATTATGTATGCTCTCCTTCATTAACCTGAATGATGGATATTGGATTATAATGTTTCAGAGTCAAATCTGATCGTTGGTTCTGTTCTCACTCAAATTTTTAAAAAAAACTATGTTCCAAAGGATTCTTTGTGTGCTAAAATGCAGACTCAGCTACCTATTAGTGACACTTGGATTCTATTTTGTACTCCTAAATACCCAAGGGATGTAATCGGTGTATGATAAATGTCCATTCTGAAATATGTATTATGCCATACCTACAATTTGTAGTAGAATTAATGCCCAGGTCAATAGGTGTTTTTTGTTGTTGTTGTTGTTTGTTTGTTTGTTTGTTTGTTTCTTTTGCTGAGGCAATTGAAGTTAAGGACTTGCCCATAGCTATGAAGTGTTAAATGTCTGAGATCACATTTGAACTCAGGTCCTCCTGACTTCAGGGCTGGTGCTCTATCCACTGTGTCACCTAGCTATTCCAAGTTCATTAGTTTTTAAAAATTGTTTTTACAACATTCAGAGTATTATAAACACTTAGAGATAATCTTGGGGTTCCTTCTATCCTATTCAGATGACTTTTTTTTAATATTTTCTGGAATTTCCTTAGAATTTGTCTGTTGGTATACCAAAATAATTTTTATTGGTATTTAGTTCAAAAGTTCTTACCATTTTTCTATCATGGACCCAATTTGGTAGCGTAATGAAGCCTGTAGACCACTTCTCTGAACAATATTTTTAAACACACAAAATAAAATATATACATTTACAAAGAAAACCAATAATATTGCAATACATTAATCAAAATATATTTTTTTAAAAGATCACAGACACTGGGCTAAAAAACTGTGGTGTAAGCAATTATAGGTTATTTCTGTATTGTATGGAAATCAATCAACTATTAGATACCAATTATGTACCAGATACTGTGATTTGGGCTGGTTAAAAATACAATGAATGGAGCAATCCTCATTCACAATGATCTTATTCTTTATGATAGGGGCAGTTATGTGGAACATTGGATAGAACACTGGCCCTGGAGTCGGGAAGAGTTCAGATTTCAACACCAGCTGTGTGACCCTGGGCAAGTCACTTAATCCCATTGCCTAACCAAAAAAAGAAAGAAAGAAAGCATTTTATGATAGACAACACAGCAAAGAAAATATCTTGTGACTAGAAGAACCAAATGCACCTCTGGACCTACAGCAAACCAGCTGAGAATTGCACATACTAGCAGCTAGTCATGCTAATGGTAAAAAGATTCCAGCTAAGCTCCTGAGAGGAAATTGCTTATGAAGGAGATGAGATTTTCTCTCTCCCAGACCCAAAGTGACTGAAAATAATAACAATGGCCCATTGGAGTAAAATGAGTAGAGAGGCTAAGTGATATTGTCAGATCTATCCTTAAGGAAAATCAATTTGGAAGCATTGTGGAGCCTGGAGTGAAGTGAGAGAAGACAAAGAGACCAATTAGGAGGTTGTAGCAATAATTTTGGTGAGAAATGATAAGGGTACGAATTTAAGGTGGTAGCTATATAAGAAAAAGGGGTGTCCCTCAATTATTAGTTGATGAGGGTAAGGGAGGATAACTTAAGGACACAAGATTCAGGGCAAGTTTCCTAATCTCTGTGCAAGTAAAGGAGAAATTATTTGAGCAAAGGAAGGAATGCCACCAGAATGGGTCATCCTCAGGTGGAGTAGCTCCAGAGATTTGGCCGTGGCAGGGCCTTTTTTAAGAACTAAATTGAGGCCAAAATGGTTTCTTCTTTCCCAAATTCTAAATCAAAGGTTAGATGTTAGATAGATAGAGATTAGATATTAGACAAAGCCTGACATTAGTCCCACCCAACTGGGGTGAAAAGGTAGAATGGATGAAGGATATCGGGGTCCTGATAAGCTAATTAGACAACCTTAAATTAAGGCTTCTAGAGAAGATGGGCCAAAGGGATCTGATGCAAAAGTTGTGGAGATAGAAATAGCAATTTATTTATTTATTTTGCTGAGACAATTGGGATAAAGTGACTTGCCCAGAGTCACACAACTAAGAAATAGAAATTTTTATCAACCCTGAGGGATTCCAAATCCTTTGAAAGTGATAAGGCTGCTGTGAGAGTACAGAAAAAGAAGAGAAGGAATGAGGCTTAGAGAAGAGGGAACTATCAATCACAAATGACGATTTAAAAATGAACATCAAATGTGGTAATAAAAAGATGATTGATAACTTCAGAGAAAACAGCCTCAAAGGAGAAAGTAGAAATCCCAATTGCAAAGGGCTGAGGAATGAGAGGAGAGAAAATGAAAACAAGCACAAACAAATTTTTTGAGGAGTTTGGAATAGTAGAGGAAAGATAAGACAATAGTTTGAGGGGATGGCAGAGTCTACTGGAGGATTTATTTTTAAGAATAAGGGAGACTTGGCCCCTTTTTCACATTTTTTTTGGTTTGTTTTCTTTCTAGTAGTTTTTCTTTTGTTCTGATTTTTCTTTCCCAACATGACTAATATGGAAATATGATAAGAAATGATTGTGCATAGAGAGATACTCTTGGGGAAGGGGGAGATAAGGGAAGGAGAAAAAGATTTGGAATTCATAATCTTATAAAAATGAATGTTGAAACAGATGGGGGTGAACCCTGAAACTGTGTCCCCTTTGATCAATAAAAGAATGGTGATTCGGAGTCTCAAGCTCTCCCCTGGGAAAAGCCTGCAAAACTCCCAAGTTAAGACCTTGGTCAAATCACCCTCCATTGAAACTGAAATCTTTTGGGGGAGTCTTATTCCCAGACTCTAGGAAAAAGCCTTCAAAATGATTTTATTCAATTGTAGATATCTGTCTAATGGTCCTTTATTGATTAGCCCAGACAGCTCCCAGCCCCAGGCCAACATTTGCCCATATAATCAGGGGTCTGTTAAATATATCTTTCCCAAACTTCTAATGAGGAGTTTTACCCACTAAGAAAGCCTCCTTCTTAGTGAATAATAAAAATCCTTTTTTCCCCACAGATTTCAGGATTTGCGAATTCTTTCACATTGGACCATTGTCTCCAAGCAAAGGGGATCTCTCCCCCTATTCCTACACCTTAACAAAACCTCTTTATGTATAATAGAAAAAATAAAACAATATTAACCAGAGGAAAAAAAGAATAAGGCTTGGAAAGATTTTAAGGAATTAGGAAAGGAACCAGCAACTAGAGAAAAGGTGAAGTTTAGAGAAGGGAGAAGATTAAGGTTACAATGTGGTAGAAAAGATGGAAGGGAATAATATGAAAATATATATAGAAAAGGTGGCCTTGACAAAGAAAAGGGTTACCTCATTGTCAAAGAGTGAGGAAAAGGAGGGTAGGGTAGAGTGGGGATAGGGAAATGATGTCCAAAGATTTTGAGATGAAATGAAAGAAAAGGCCCTAGTTGTCTCAGTAAAGTAAGTGCTCTGATGAAAGAAAGAAGGGAGAGGAAGTCAGAAGAAATTTGACAAGGTAAGAGAAGGTCTGGACTCGAGGAAATGAGAGAATTAATTAGGGATGAATAAAAGGAATGCATTGAGTCAAAGGCTCAGTCAAAGTTGGAAAATATAAATTTAAAATATATCTTGTCATATATGAGTTCTTCCAGATGTGTTTCATGATTCCTGAGCAGTAGGAGCAACAGAGGGCAGAGATTTGGCATAAAATGAGCAACAGTAGGACCAGGGTAATAGGATTTCAAGAGCAGAGGATTAGAGAGTTTAATTAGTTATAGTTTTGAGATTAGGAATAGAAAACAATTAAATCAGTTCATATATAGAAATAGCCTGAGAAAGCAGAGTGGTGGGATGATTGGAGGTTTCAATAAAGGTGAACAATGGAGTTAGGAGAGAGAAAATGGAAAATGGAAAGAAATGGAATGACAGGAGCTTATAGTCAATTAGCAGAGGTATAGAATTCACAACTCAAATCCTTCAAAACCTTAGAGATGGCTCAAAATAAGCTAAAATGAAATTGGGAAATGTACACAAAATAACATAAAAAATGCACAATTTAGTTTGTGATTTTCTAAGTACTGTCAGTGGTAGGATGATTAGGGTGAAATATTGTCAAGGAAGAGGGAGGGCTCAGTGAAGATTAGTAAATAAAGAGTATAAGAGAAAAATTCAGAATTAAGGGAACTTTATTCATTATAAAACAGAAAAAAATTCCAAAGGTCATATTGGAAGTAGAGTAATAGGCTAGGCAGGCTTATGAGATTAAGAATGGTTTTAGGATAATGTGTAATTGATAAATACAGGCATAGGGAGAGAAACTGGTAGTGTGAGAAGGTTATTCATGAGAGCAATTGTATGGTAGAAGAATAAACTCAAAATCTTTTTTTAAATTTTTTTAAAATTGTAGTTAAAAATTTTTAGGTTTACATACACATTTATTTTTTACATAGTTCCATATGAATCATATTAAGAGATAAAAAATCAGAACAAAAAGGGAAAACCACAGGAAAGGGAAAAAATGACAGAAAGGGGGGAAAGGTGAAAATAGTATGCTTCAATACACATTCAGTCTCCATAGTCCTCTCTGGATTTGGATGGCACTTTTCATCCAAAGTTTATTGAAATTAGCTTGGATCATTGAAATGTTGAGAAGAACTAAGTCTATCATAGTTGATCACACAATCTTGCTGTTGGTATGTACAATGTTTTCCTGGTTCTGCTTGTTTCACTCAGCATCAGTTTAGCAAAGGTTTGGAGGTCATTTTCTTCTGGAGCTGCTTCAGGTTGAAAAGAAGTATAGAGCTGGCCCTGTCTAGCTGAGTCCAGATTGAGGAGAGAAGACTTGATGGTGGCTACAGCTATAGGGTTAAGTTTTAGGATTAGGTAGCCAGTGATGTTCAGGATGGGAAGTTCAAGGACTAAAGTCTGGAAGATACAAAGCTCACTAGTAGTAGGGGAGAAAATAATTATTTGGAAAAAGTGAAGGAAAACACCATCAACAAAAAAAAGAAAACTAGGATGAATAAGTCTTTCCAGGTAAAGCTCACTTTTTTTTTCTTCTTTTAATTCTATTTTATCTTTCCAGATACATGGAAAGATAGTTTTCAATATTCACCTTCACAAAACCTTGTGTTCCAAACTTTTATCTCTCCCTCTTCCTTCCTCCCTCTGATATAGGTTAAACATGTGCAATTCTTCTAAACGTATTTCTATATTTGTCATACTGCACAAGAAAAATCAGATTAAAAAGGGAAAAAAACACAAGAAAGAAAAAAAAGGAAACAAATAACAGCAACAAAAAGATGAAAATACTGTTCTTTGATCCACATTCAATTTCCATAGTTCTCTCTCTAGATACAAATGGCATTTTCCATCACAAGTCTATTGGAATTTCCTAGAATCACCTCACTGTGGAAAAAAGCCAACTCCATTACAATTAATCATCACATAATCTTGTTACTGTCTGCAATGTTTTCTTGGTTCTGCTCACTTTAGCTAGCATCAGTTCATGTAAGTTTTTCCAGGTAAAGCACACAGTCTTAAAAGGATAATTTTGCAGAGTAAGATTCAGAAATGCAGAGACTGGACTTCTTCCTGGTCCTTGAATGTGGCTGTTTGTCAGGAGAATTCTGAGTAAGAGTTGTGGTTGGGGAAACCACTGATGTGATGCAGTTTGGTGCAAGGTGCCTGGCTGGCCCTGGCTTTTTGCTTTCACTAGAGTATTGGGAAGTAAGGAAAAGGAAAATAAATCAGGGAAGGACATAAAATATTCTTATTTCAGGATTATCCTCACTAATTTTGGAATGTGAACTTTTGGTACAGATAGTATCTACTGTCTTTGTTGAATAATTTTATTAGCCTAATGACCTAGCCAGCTTGGGTTTGAATAACATGGTGCTGAGAATGACAAGATAGATTTACACTTCTAAGCCTTGAGGTATTTACTGAAGGATACTCAGGATCAGGTGGAAATCAGTAATTAATCTCACTTCTGAAATGGTAGCCCCAACTGATACAATTCACCCTGGACCTCAGCTTCATGTATTCTGAGATATGTTGCAAGCTTCTCTGATATTAAATATGTTTAACAATTATGGTAAAGTAGATAGAGCATCAGGCCTGGTGTCAGGAAAATCAATTCAAATCCAGTTGCGGACATTTAACCAGCCTCAGATTTTGTTGTTCAATCATTTCATTTGTGACTGACTCTTCGTGATCCCATTTGAAGTTTTCTTGGCAGAAATATTGGAGTGCTTTGCCATTTCCTTCATAGCTCATTTTATAGGTGAGGAAACTAAAGCAAATAAAGTGACTTTTACTAAAAAAAAAATCATATTTGCATGCAAAATGTCCATAACAGTTAGTTATTTTTCAATATCTTCCCTTTGCTTCTGTTTTCATTCCCTTCTGTTAGACATTTTTCTGCTTATCAAGCAGTGACGAGAAATAATCCTACTTTTGTCATTGCTGTACATTACTGTATAATGACAGCTATGTGGAATAGCACCAGATGTAGAAATAAGAAGATTTGAATTCAAATCCTTCAGATACTAGCTTTATGATTCTAGGCAAGTCATTACGTCTTTGGACCTCAGTTTCTCCATCTCTATAATAGGGATAATAATATCCCAGGGATATTATGAGAATCAAATGAGAGACCTTTAAGTGCTCTGCAAACTTTAAAACTCCAAATGTTGGCTAATGAGGATAAATTGGAGATAAAAATCTCAGATTTAGAAACAGATGTGGTGAGATTTAAATGAAATAGGGATATAAAGCATTTTAAAGTGCTATAGAAACATCAGTTATCATCATCATCATCAGTCTCCAATCACCAGATCTTCAGTCTGGTAATATTTTTATTTCTTAAGTCTGCTACTGTACTCCTGCTGAATACAGGTAACATTTTTAGAGCAATAAAGGGGTGTGCTGGTAAATATTTGATAATGGACTTTGGGTGAAAGCAGGGAAAGGAATGTATGTACACCTAAGTTTAATCTGCGTTATTAATACTTTTGTGAGTCTAGATAATCAACAAAAAAATAACTCATGTTTGGGTTTGTAGATTGTCTTATTTCTGAAATTTAAATGCTCATATTGAAAAAGGTAAGGATGGCACAGTAAATAGAGTACTGACCTGAAGGAGGAGGATCTGAGTTCAAATTTGACCTCACACACTTAGTCGCTATGTGATGGCACTTAATAGCTGTGTGACTCTAGGCAAGTCACTAAACTCCAGCTGCCTCATGAAAGGAGGGAAGGAAGGAAGGAAGGAAGGAAGCAAGGGAGGAATTGAGGAAAGAAGGAAGGAAGGAAGAAACAAAGAAATAAAGAAAATGTAATGATGCAGTAGGAATTAGAGTTAGTTGGAAGAGACCTCAGAGATCTGTTTGCTTTAAAACTGGCAGGATTTCATTCAACCTTTGTTTGATGATTTCCAGTTAGATGGAATCCACTTTTGCCTCTGAGGCAATCCATTTCACTTTTGAACTGCTCTTAATTGTTAGGAAATTTTTCTTTAAACAAGGTCTAAATCTGCTTCTCTACAAACTTCTATCATTTGCTATCTGAGGTGAAAGAGAAGTAAGAGCAGAAAACATCTGTTCTCTGTGCCTTATGCCAGTCTTTTAAACATTAGTACCACCTCAGCTTCCATAGCCCCTTCCTTGGGAGTTGGATATTATTACTGTTTCTTTAAAAAAAGAGAGAATAGAATCTTTTTTCCCCTTTTTTAATAGTATTTTGGTTTTTTCTCACTTGTGTAAAAATAGCTTTCAACATTCACCTTTTTTATTTTTTAATTTAATTTTTTTTAGGAAGGGAGAGATTAATAGATTTTTTATTTTTCTCAATAGCATTTTATTTTTTCTAATTACATGTAAAAAAATGTTTTCAACATTTAAGATTTATAAGATTTTTGCTTCTATTTTTTTTCTCCCTCCTTTCACTTTCCTCTCCCCAAGATGGCAAGCAATTTGATATAGGTTTTATTTATACAATCATATTAAACATATTTTCCTATTAGTCGTTTTGTGAAAGAAGAACCAGAACAAAAGGAAAAATCATGAGGAAAACAAAAACAAAAAAAGGAAAAATAGCATGCTTTGATCTGCATTCAGACTCCATAGTTCTTCCTCTGGATTTGAATAGCATTTTCTATCAAAATCTAATTCCCTCCCCCCCTTTTTTTTCCTCTGCGGAATTAAGGTTAAGTGACTTCCCAAATGTCACTCAGCTAGAAAGTATTTTTGAGGTCACATTTGAACTCAGGTCCTCCTGGTTCCAGTGCTAGTGCACCATCTAGCTGTCCCCCAATACTTATCTTTATAAGATTTTGCATTCCAAATTTTTCTCCCTTCCTTATTTTCCCCTCCCCCAAACAGCAAGCAATCTGATATAGATTATATATGTACAATCATGTTAAACACATTTCCACAGACTTAGAATAAAAGGGAAAATCATAAGAAAGAAAAACAAAAAAAGCAAAAATCATCTTCATTGAGACTACAGAGTTCTTTCTCTGTGTGTGGAGAGCATTTTCCATTGTAAATTCCTTAGAGCATTGCATTGCTGAGAATAGCTAAGTCTATCATAGTTGAGAATCACATAATCTTCTTGTTACTCTATACAGTGTTTTCCTGGTTGTTTTCATTTGACTCACTATCAATTTATTTAAGTCTTTTCAGGCTTTTCTGAAATTTTCTGCTCACCATTTCTTATAGAACAATCCATTATATTTACATACCACAACTTCTTCAGTCATTCCCCAATTAATGGGCATCCCTTTCACTTCTACTTCTTTGCCACCACAAAAAGAGGTGCTATAAATATTTTTGTACATGTAAGTTCTTTCCTCTTGTTTAATGATCTCTGAGATACAGACCTAGTAGTGCTATTGCTAGATCAAAGGATATGCTGAGTTTCATAGCTCTTTGGGCATAATTCCAAACTGGTCTCCAAAATGATTGGATCAGTTCACAACTCCATCAGTGCTGCATATTGTTCCAATTTTTAGGGAGTGTAATCTTTAAGAGACAGGTTAGTGTTAGCTGACATTCAGATTCTTTTTTAAAATTTTTTAAATAATAGCTTTGTATTTTCACAACGCATACAAGGATATTCTCAACATACACCCTTGTAGAACCTTGTGTTCCAAATTTTTCTCCCTCTTCTCCCTACCTCCTCCTCTAGGCAGCAAGTAATCCAATATAGATTAAACTTGTGCAATTCTTTTAAACATATTTCCACATTTATCATGCTGCACAAGAAAAAAACATTAAAAAGGAAAAAATGAGAAAAAAAAGCAAGCAAACAACAACAAAAATATGTTGTGATACTACATTCAATACCTATAGTCCTCTTTCTGGATGCAGATGGCTCTCTCCATCACAAGTCTATTGGAATTAGAATCACCTCATTGTTGAAAAGAGCCAAGTATAATACAGTTGATCATCACATAACCTTATTGTTGCTGTGTACAATATTCTCTTGGTTCTACTCACTTCATTTAGCATTTGTTCATGTAAGTCTCTCTAGGTGTTTCTGAAATCATCCTGCTGATTGTTTCTTATAGACCAATAATATTCCATAATATTCATATATTATAACTTATTTAGCATTCCCCAAGTAATGAGTATCCACTCAGTTTCCAGTTTTTTGTCGCTACAAAAAGGGCTGCCACAAACATTTTTGCACATGTGGGTTCTTTTCCCTTTTTAATGATCTCTTTGGGATAGAGACCCAGCAGAAACACTGCCAGATCAAAGGGTATGCAGTTTGATAGTCCTTTGGGCATAGTTCCAAATTGCTCTCTAGAATGGTTGGATTAGATCACAACTCCACTAACAATGTCTTAGTGTCTCACTTGTCCCACATCCCCTGCAACATTTATCATTATCTTTTCCTATCATCTTTAGCCAATCTAAGAGGTGTGTCTGGTACCTCAGTGTTGTCTTAATTTGCATTCTCTAACCAATGGTGATTTAGAATTTTTTTTTTTATAATACTAGAAATGGCTTTAATTTCTTCATCTGAAAATTGTCTGTTCATATCCTTTGACCATTTATCAATTTAAAAATGGCTCATATTCTTATAAATTTGAGTTAATTCTCTATATATTTTAGAAATTAGGCCTTTATCAGAACCCTTGGATGTAAAGTTTTCCCCCCAGTTTTCTGCTTCCTTTCTAATCTTGGCTGCTTTAGTTTTGTTTTTGCAAAAACTTTTTTTAATTTAATGCAGTCGAAATTATCCATTTTGCATTTCATCATGTTCTCTAGTTCTTTGACCATAAATTCCTTCCTTCTCCACAGATCTGACAGATAGACCCTTGCTCTCCTAATTTGTTTATAGTATCACCAGTTATGTCTAAATCATGAACCTATTTTGACTGTATCTTCATATAGGGTGTGAGATGTTTATCAGTGTCTGCCATACTGTTTTTCAATTCTCCCAGCAATTTTTGTCAAATAGTTCTTATCCCAAAAGCTGGAGTCTTTGAGTTTATCAAACAGTAGATTAGTATAGTCCTTGACTATTGTGTCTTGTAAATCTAATCTATTCCACTGATCAACTACTCTATTTCTTAGCCGTACCAAATGGTTTTGATGATCGCCACTTTGTAATATAGTTTTAGGTCTGATACAGCTAGGCCATATTCATTTGCATTTTTTCATTAATTCCCTTGAAATTCTTGAGTTTTTGTTCTTCTGGGTTTTGTTATTATTTTATCTAGTTTTATAAAGCAACTTTGTGGTAGTTTGATTGGTATGGCATTGAATAAATAGATTAATTTAGATATAATTATCATTTCTATTCTATTAGCTTAGCCTACCCATGAGCACTTGATATTCTTGCAATTGTTTGATCTAACTTATTTGTGATCTTGACAATGACTTATAATGTATTGTCTCTGGGCTAGTGGTGTCCTAGAATGAACTACTATTACCTTCAAAAGCCAATTGTCAAATATTGACTTTGAGTGTTTATATGTTGGAAATTGACAAATGTGGGACAGGTAGATGGCTGAGTAAATAGTATATGGGCCCCATAGTCTGGAGGTCCTGAGTTCAAATTGGGCCTCAGACATTTAATATTTACTAATATTAGCTATTAGTATACTTACTCTTATTATAGTATAACATTAGTACTTATTTGTATTAGCTGTATGACCCTGGGCAAGTAAGTCATTTAACTCCCAACTATCTCACAGACACACCAAAAAAAAAAAAAGGAAATTGGCAAATGCTTCAAACTAGAGTTTAATGTATTATTTTATTAGTTATTCAGACAAGAAAGGGATGGGGAAAATGTTAATAATTGCAGATTAAATTTTAAAATGTGTTAGATTTGCTAGTATATCACTGCTCTGTCCCCATTCTCTAAACCAATCCTATTACATTTCTCCCCAGACTCCAATGTTCCTAGGTGCCCTTGTGGGGGAGAGTTAGGATGTCTCTTTTCTCTGCCATCTATTCTAGCTCCTACCAACCGTGTTTCCCTCTTTTAGGAGTCCAGTGATTAGCACTTCAGTTCATCAGGTAACTTTTGCAGAGGAATAATTAAGTTAAAAAAACCAAATCCATACATTCCCCTCAGTACTTCAGGGGCATAATCCTGACCCTCTCCTCCATCTCAGATAATTTTTTTTTCATTGAACTCTAGTTTCTGTTCCCTTTTGGAACACTTCATTCTCTCACAAACCTCTGAACTATATCAGGGTATTGTTTGAGTCCCTTTCACCTCCTTCAGGAGGAAGATCAGCCTATACTTGGAATACAGGTAACAGTAACTCCCCCATGGAAGAGATACAAACCTGGCACATATTGCAAGTCATTGCACAATTTAATCTTCATAATGGTTGACATTTTCAGTCTTTTTAATCTGAACAATTTGTACGTGTTTATGCCTAATCCTAAAGCCCCATTTACAGCAAATTATCACCTAATTTGACAATCCCACTGAAATTGTCGTAAAATACAGATCTGATCATAGAATTCCCTGACTCCATAAACTTCAGTGCCTCCTTATTCCCTCTAGGCTTAAATACAAACTCGATGACACCAAAAACCCTTTCCCACTAGATTTCAGCCTATTTTTTTCCAGTCCCATTATACATTAATGTCCTTCCCTAACTCTATGATTCAGCCAAAATGGTCTGGCTGTTCTTCACATACAACTCTCCATCTTCAACCTCTTTACCTTTGCAAAGCACTCCTTTTAACTCTGTCTCTTAGAATTCTAATTTTCTTTTTTTTTTTTTTTTTTTTTTTTTTTTTTTTAATAATAGCCTTTTATTTACAGGTTATATGCATGGATAACTTTACAGCATTAACAATTGCCAACTTTCTTGTTCCAATTTTTCGCCTCCCACCCCCCACCCCTTCCCCTAGATGGCAGGATGACAAGTAGATGTTAAATACATTAAAATATAAATTAGATATACAATAAGTAGAATTCTAATTTTCAACAAAACTCAGAAAGCACTATCTTCTATATGAACCCTTTTCCCAACTGCACACCACGTTCTGTGCCAGTTGATAATTCCTCCCCAACAAAAACCTTGTATCTATTTTTCATATATACATGATACAATGTAAATTCCTTCAGAATAGGGCCCATTTATTTTTATCCCCAGTACCTGATAGGCAAATTAGTGAATGAAAAAACTAAGTACCTACTGTGGGGATAGAAGGAGGTGGAGGGGGGAGAGAAGCACTGTGCTAAGTGATAAGAAATACTAAGAGAAAAGACAATACCAGAAGATGGAGGTAGATTGGGATGAGATGACATGGGAGTTACTACCAGGAAAAACCTCTGCAAACATTAGAAAGGATGGCCACTAACAAGAGCATAGACAAAAACTGATCATTTAAAAACATTTTTTGTTACATTTTAAATTGCAAAGTGTGTATCTCTACCCACCCAGCCACCATTTGACACAGATGGGGGTAGGAGAGGGGAGAGAGATGTAAAATCATACTATGCCTGTTTCTATTTATTAGTTCTTTCCTGGACATAGATAACATTTTCCTTCATAGGTCTTTTGTGATTATTCATTTATTTCACTCTTCATATTTTTCTAAAAATCAACCAGTTCAATATTTCTTAAAAGCATGGGAGTATTCCATCACAATCAGATACTACAACTTGTTTAGTCATTCCCCAGATGATAGGGGAATCCCCTCAATTTCCAGTTCTTTGCTACCACAAAGAGATTTACTATAAATATTTTAGACCATGTTGGTTCTTTTTCTTTTTCTCTGATCGTCTTGGGAGAAAGACTTAATTGCTGGGTCAAAGAGTATAGTTAGTTTAATAACTCTTTGAACATAATTCCAGATTGTTCTCCAAAATGGTTTACTCAGTTCACAATTCCACCACAGTGTTTTAGTGTCCCAATTTTTCTACATCCCCTCCAACAGTTGTCATTTTAGTCAGTTGGATAGGTGCTTTAATTTGCATTTCTCTAATCAATAATGATTTAGAACATTTTTCATATTACTCTAAATATATTTATATATATATAACTATATATAGTTTTGACTTCTTCATTGGAAAGCTCCCTGTTCACATTCTCTGATGAATAATTCAATTGATAAATCACTTATTATTCTTAGACAAAGTTCTCTATATATTTGAGATATGAACCCTTTATTGGAGAAACTGTCTATTAAAAATTTTACAGAGCTTGGTCATTTTACCACCAAACGTATATTGGAAGAAATTTGGATAGTGCAGAGCCAAGGCGAAATGTAAAATAACTAATCAACAATACTGCAAACTGCTTTATGTTTTGATAAAATTTAAGTATCAATCTTCTAACAGGTTGTAACAACAGATACAACATGAAGTTACTGAATCTTGTTTTGTTAATGTGCTGCATGGGAATCTTATTTTTGGCACTTGGAGAGGAATAAATGAACTGTCCTATAGCTGATTCAAATTATACATCAGGCATCCTTTTTATTTTCATGATTTTATGAAATCCCTAGATGGAATCTGTAAGTTACATTCCTAGGAGGGGCAGGTTTTAACAAACCCCAAAGTGAGAAAAGAAAGCTTAATCTAGGACTGAATCTAGTACAAGCTATATATAGAGTGAACGCAGTAACTCTAAGCCCCTATAGTGAGTCAATACATTTTCTCCAATATTTGACTGGCTTTCCAATTTTTCCTGTAAATAATTTTCACAGAGTTGTAAGAGGGTCATAGATAGTGGGGGAACTCTGGGAGAGGTATAAGATTGTTCAACCCAGAGGAAACCTGCTAACAATATCCGGTTTGACTCCCCATTTTCCCTTTGGTGTTCTCACCTTTCTTGAGAAGTCAGGGAGGGTGGTCACACCTATGTTATCTTTGAAACAAGGATACTTACAACAAGGTGTTAACTCAGTGGAATTAATGAGACAATGAGTATCTAGTTTACATATACTTAGTTACTTAGCATAATGATGTAACAGTTCTCTATTTAACAGTATGCTGTAATGATGTAATTGTAATAGGGTATATAAGAACTGGGTACAGGAAGTCAGACTGAAATCAGACCATTAGAGGAGATTGGGTTAGACTCTATTCTTATCCATTCTGTTTGTGTTTATCCTGCTGAGATCAAGGCCCTGCCAGAGGACCTCCAGAAAGCTAGCTCGAACATTATTTTGTATTATTGTTTCCCCTCTTCCATTTGACTGTGAATTCTTTGAGGGCAAGGACTGGTTTTTGTTTGTTTGTTTGTTTAACCTTTCTTTGTATCCTCAACACTTAGAAAAGTGCCTGCCTGTAACACAGTGGTATCTAAATAAATGTTTACTGACAACTAGCTTTTCCCTGAATCTTTCCTAGCAGCTTTCTCATCTGTGAATTTCCACAAGTCACTCCCGGAGGTTGGAGCTCACACCTTATCTCTGCATATCACAATCTTTTTATTTCTCCAAAGTCCATCTCAGATTCCACTTCCTTATGTCTTCTCTCATCACTCCAACTGAAAATATTCTTTCCTTTTTAAAGTTTTCCTCTGCTACTTTGTCTAGATTTCTTCTTTGTCCCAATTACATTCTATCTTCCATTATACTTACTTCTATAACAATTATGAACACCCTCTGTCCCTCCCCCCCACTATATTGGGTGGTGAACTTGGAGTTTCCATGATCTAATAGGTGCTTTTAAAATGTTTGCTGAATTTAAATAGATATTTATAGGTTCAACCAAGTCATCCTAGTCTTGAGAGTTTTGAGCATAACAATCCCATCCCACTCTAATTTAGCTGGGAAAGGGATTTTTCTAAAGCACAAGTCTGATAACGGCTCCCTGTGACCTGCAAGCCTTTCACAACTGGACCCCTCCTCCTTTTCAATCCTTTTACTCTTCTTTTTCTACTTTTCTTCCTGTACCCAGTTCTTATATACCCTATTACAATTACATCATTACAGCATACTGTGAAATAGAGAACTGTTACAGCATTATGCTTTTCTACTTTTTCTCCTCTCGAGGTACCATTCCATCCCCAGCCCTTTGACTTTGCTGTGGGTAGCCCACCTTGCCTGCACGCTCTCTCCCTTCTCTTCTTTTTTCCTGTGTTCTTCTTCAAGTCTCGGCTCACTTCTCCCTTTTCTTGGAGACCTTCCTGATGCGCCCCCCTCCCCTGATTCTAGCGCCTTTCCTCGCAGATTATCTCCAATTTCCGTAATATCTATCTTGTATGTACATAGACCTTTCCCCGTTGCTTCCCCCATTAGAATGGGATCTTCGTGAGGGCAGCACAACACAGCGCCAGGCACATATATAATAACTGCTTAATAAATTCTTATTGGCCAAAGGACTGGCTTTAAAATTTCCCAAGTTTTATATGTATTATTTCTTATTTGTCTTCCTATAACCCTCTCTGATATAGCGAAGGGGGCACGATGCCCATTTTACAGATGAGGAAAAGTGAGACACACGAAAACATAACAATAATTATTATAATTATTAATTAATTAATTAATTAACATAATACCTAAGATTTTTTTAAGTGTCTACTGCGCCAGGTACATTATCTCAAAACCCTGCTTTATGGATGAGGAAATGGAGGCTTCATTTGAGTTCAGGTCTTCCCTGCCCCAAGCCCAGTGCTGCACCCACTACTTTTCAGCCCCAGCCCTCCCTAAGCCAAAAGCAGCATCTCTCCCCTCCGCTAGATGGGGATTGCTGACAGGGAACGCGGCTGAAGCGGCGACTCAGGCGTCCCTCGCGACGCTTGCTTAGTCTACAAGCCCCCAAATGGGAGGGGAAAGCCAGGGGATTAAAGCAAGTCTCCTTCCCCAGACGCTAGGGGTCGTACGTTCACAACTCGCCCCTCCCCATTGGTCGCTCTCTTAAATCTCGCGAGAGGGAAACGGGAGCGAAGCCAGTTTCCTCTAAAATGGCGGCCCTGGAGGAGGACTTTACGCTGGGTGGTCTCGTGCCGGGCGCCGGTCTCGATGGCCTTCTTGGTGTCGAGCAAGGTCAGAAAGCTGACCTGTTCCTGGTCACTGACCGCGGAAGGACCGTCATCCTCTACAAGGTAAAGGAGGCACCCGTGGGGGAGGGGGCGGTGCGGCGGCGAGGCCCGCCGGGGACCCTCGGCCTTCCTGCGCCGCGCAGGGCCCTCCGGGAAGGGAATGGAGACAAGGATGGCGGGCCTGGGGACCCGTCCCGCTGGCCTCCCTTGTGTCAGTTGCGCCAGGTATCCCTTGCAGGCGCCCGGGTCCCCACGCGGGCTTCCCGTCCTCCTGGGCTGCCTCTCGCCTCCCCGGCTTTCCTGTGACTCAGTCCGGGGTCGGGCCAAAGCTTCCCACGTGTCAGTAAACTAGATAAGCGGTTACTATGTGCCAGACGCTGTGCTAAATCCACGGGATTCTATTAAAGCACTGACTGTGTGCCAGGCGCTGTGCTAAATCAACGGGATTCTATTAAAGCACTGACTGTGTGCCAGGCGCTGTGCTAAATCAACAGGATTCTATTAAAGAACTGACTGTGTGCCAGGCGCTGTGCTAAATCAACAGGATTCTATTAAAGTACCAACTGTGTGCCAGGCGCTGTGCTAAATCAACGGGATTCTATTAAAGAACTGACTGTGTGCCAGGCGCTGTGCTAAATCAACGGGATTCTATTAAAGAACTGACTGTGTGCCAGGCGCTGTGCTAAATCAACGGGATTCTATTAAAGAACTGACTGTGTGCCAGGCGCTGTGCTAAATCAACAAGAGTATTTAAGTGCTTGCTATGCTAAGTCTACAAGAATCAGTTAAAGTGTTTACTGTGGTCTGAGCACTATCAGAAAAGAAGAATCTTAAGGGCTGGGAACTCCACAAAGCATAGGGGGATTCTAAAGGTTTGACTTTGTGGTAGCTTCCTCCCACCTTTTTCCAGAAAGCTCTTTTATTAAGCTCTTTTGATCCCAATCATTCCCCTTAATTAATTGAGATAATATTTGTAAATTGATTAGCACAATGCCTGACACTAGAAAGTATTTCATAAATATTTATTCCTTTCCTCTCTGTCTTCCCAGTGGATAAGCCAACTTGCTTCCCAGTTCCTTCCCTTCTTTCTCCTTTAATTCTAGTCTCTGAAATTTTCTTCCGTTTAGTTAGCAGATATAGATCTTGTTTGAACATATTTGATTCCATATTGTCTTCCCCATTAGATAGTTAGTTCCCTTGAGACAGGGACTGTTTTTGCCTTTCTTTATATTCCACCAGTAATGAATATAGTGCCTGACATCTAGGAGGCACTTTAACAAATGACCTTTTTCAAAATGCAGAATTTGATAAATCTTTTCAAATGTGGTCAGAATATGCATTTTATTTTAACTGTTCTGTGCAGATCTATTCTTCCTGAGGGTTAAAAGGATTCATAGTCAAATGATACTTTTTATATTAATGGTGATTGAATAAGAATTTTCAATCCAGTCCCATGCTTTTAGAGCAGAAGAAAAATACAATAGTCAACAAACATTAATATATTAAGTCTTTATTTTGTTCCAGGCACTGAGTTAAATATATATAGGGTTACAAAGATTAGCAAAAAAATAGCTTTTGTCCTCAAAGAATATACATTTTCACTAGGAGAAGACATGTAAATAATTGCATTTACAGGATATGTACATAAAGTGAAATATAATTTCATAGAGAAGCCATTAAGCAATAACAGGATGGGATTAGGGTGGAAGACCAGGATGGACCCTTTACAAAAGATAGGATTTGAGCTGACTTTTGAAAGAAACCTGGAAGTAGAGGTGAGGCAACAAAACAACATAGGAATGGGACAAAGTCAGTGAAAAGAAATAAAGTCAGGAGATGTAATGTCTTTATTGGAAGGAATATGAATCTCTGAATCATACAAGTATGTGAAGGGGAGTAAAGAAGTAGCCAGGTACTGAAAACCTTTAAAAGCCAGACTGAAGATTTTCTATTTGATCCTGCAGATGATAGGCTGCCACCAGTATTTTTTCACCCAGTGACATGGTCAGATAAGTGCATTAGGGAAATTACTTTGACATTGAATGTGTGGAGGAACTTGGAAGGATGGCAATGCCATCCTCAGTGATAGGGAAATTGAAAAGAAGGGAGATTTTGGAGGCAAAGATAATTCTGTTTTAGAGATGTTGAGTGTGATATATCTATAGGAGATCTAGTTTGAAATCTAATAAACAATTGGTAATGCTAAACTAGAGATCTGGACTGGATAAATAGATTTGAGAATTGTTTACGTAGGAATGCATTCCATACGAATTGATGCTATTATCAAGTGAGGTAATATAGGGGGAAAAGAAGTGCCAGGATAGAACTTTGGGAAAATACTCACAATTAGTGAGCATGAATGACCTCAAGGAAGATCTAGCAAAGGAAGTTAAGCAGCAGCCACTTTGGAAGAACAACAGGAAAGAGTCATGTCATAAAAACCTAGAGAGCAGAGAGTACACAAGGGAACAAGGGGATCAACAATTTTAAAAGTTGCAGAGAAGTTAAGAAGGATGAGGAATTAGAAAAGATCTTTGTTTTGACAGTTACAAGATCATCAGTATCTTTGAAGAGAGCGATTTTAGGTGAACAATTACGTTGGAAGCCAGTCAGTTGGAGGCACTGATTTTAAATAGTTTTCTCTAGGAGTTTAGCCAAGAAAGAAAAGGGAGGCATAGGATAGTAACTATTAGGAATGGTCTGTTCAAGTGAGTTATTTTAAGAATGGGAGAGACATGGACATGTTTGTAGGCATCAGGGAAGCATCCAGTAATTGGGAAAAATTAAAGAACTGTGAGAGAGTATAGGAATGATAATTTACTGGAGAAGATGGGATGAATTGGGAAATAGACATATGTACAAAAACAACCAGATTTGTAAACAAAGTTGATGTCCATTAGTTGGGGAATAACTGAACAAATTATAATATATTGTTGTAGTACATTATTAGAATCCCGTGAGAATTTATTAGTTCAAAGAAATCTAAGAAGACTCTAGGTGAACAGCTCCAGGGTGAAATGAGCTGAACCAGAACTATTTTATGATCATTGCATTTTAAAGGTAAATAATTTGCACAGAGTTGAGAACTCTGATCGAAGTTATGACCAATCACAACTCCAAAAACTGATGATGAAAACATGCTTCCCATCTGTTGATGGAGAGGTGATTAGGTTATTTAGAAAGAGATATTTTCAGGTGCTACAAATGCTAGATACATTTTTTTTATTGTTATTTGTTACAAGATTGGGTTTTTATGGAAGGGAAGAGAGGTTAGAATGATTTTGAAAAAAGAAAGGAAAAACATCCTTTTTAAATATTAATATTTTATTTCATTTTTATTAAAGCTTTTTATTTTTCAAAACACATGCATAGACAATTCAACATTAGCCTTTGCAAAATCCTGTGTTCCAATCCCCCCTCCCCCTTACCCCATGCCTTCCCCTAGATGGCAAGTAGTCCAATATATGTTAAACATGATAGAAATGTATGATAAATCCACTATATGTATACATGCTTATACAATTATTGTGCCGCACAAGAAATAAAGAGAAGCAGAATAAAATGCAAGCAAACAACAACAAAAAGAGTGAAAATGCTATGTTGTGAACCATAGTTAGTTCCTACAGTCCTTTCTCTGGGTGTAAATGGCTCTCTTCATCTACTGAACAATTGGAACTGGTTTGAATCATCTCATTGTTGAAGGGAGTCACTTCCATCAGAATCGATCATTGTATAATCTTGTTGTTGCCATGTGTAATGATCTCCTGGTTCTGCTCATTTTACTTAGCATCAGTTCATGTAAGTTTCTCTAGGCCTCTCTGAAATTATCCT
Source organism: Dasyurus viverrinus (assembly GCA_020854095.1). Taxonomy (NCBI): domain Eukaryota; kingdom Metazoa; phylum Chordata; class Mammalia; order Dasyuromorphia; family Dasyuridae; genus Dasyurus; species Dasyurus viverrinus. The sequence continues at coordinate 156,285,745 of CM037000.1, forward strand.
GCTGGTTGTTTCTTACAGAACAATAATATTCCATAACATTTATATACTATAATTTATTCAGCTATTCTCAAATTGATGGGCATCCACTCAGTTTCCAGTTTCTTGCCACTACAAAAAGGGCTGCCACAAACATCTTTGCATATATGGGTCCCTTTCCCTCCTTTAAGATCTCTAAACACTGCTGGATCAAAGGGTATGCACAGTTTGATAACTTTTTTGAGAATAGTTCCAAATTGCTCTCCAGAATGGCTGGCTCTACCAACAATGCATCAGTGTCCCACTTTTCCCACATCCCCTCCAACATTATCTTTTCCTGTCATCTTAGCCAATCTGAGAGGAATATAGTGGTATCTCAGAGTTTTCTTAATTTGCATTTCTCTTATCAATAGTGATTTAGAGCACCTTTTCATATGACTAGAAATAGTTTCAATTTCTTCATCTGAAAATTGTCTGTTCATATCCTTTGACCATTGATCGGTCAGAGAATTGAATACTTATAAATTTGAATCAATTCTCTATATGTTCTAGAAATGAGGCCTTTATCAGAACCTTTGAATGTAAAACTTTTCCCAGTTTATTGCTTCCCTTCTAATCTTGTTTGCATTAATAACTAACATTTTAAATACAAAAACAAAGTACAGAAGAGAAAGTCATCATTGGTACACAGCAAATATATATATATATATATATATATATATATATATATATATATATATATAAGCATTATTTTATTTAATAGATTCATGATTTCATCTATAACCCCCTTTTATGGCCTTATGTTGTATATGCACATATTCGTGTTTGTTGATTTTTTTTTTTAGTGCACAGTAAAAAATTTTTGCCAAGACAAGCAAGTGGGGACCCTGATTTGAAATCTGGAGACTTAAAAGGACTCTGTTGAGCATGTTGAATTCACCCTTTCATTCACCCTTAATTCACCCTTAAATGTTTCTATTTTAAATTATTTTCTATAGACTTAGAAGTCCTGTAGAAAGAAATAAAACTTTTACCCAGAAAATTGAACATATGTTTTCTACTATTCTGACTTCTTGAAAGGTATATTTACATTTGTTTTCTTTATATTTACTTTTTTATTCCACCTGTAAAAGTTTAGTGCAGATTCTACAACTACAAAGTCTGACACCCTATTTAAAAGAGGATAGGTTTTAGAAATGGCACAATGCCCTGACGATCTCTGAAGGATTTACTGTTTTAGCCTCTTTTTATCAGTGTGTCTTTGTTTTAAAACACCATTTCAGTTTCCACTGATTCCTCTCCCCATTAAATACAGTTAAGAAAAATGAATCAATTGATTGACCATCTCTGCAAATGAATGCCTTGTTCTGGAGGTGTGAGGTTTGCTTCATAGGTAGTTTTCTGAGATCAGTATTGGTCATTCACTCTACTAGCAGGCACTCAGAAATCTTATAATGTCCTTTTCTTTTATATTATTGTGGTTATTTGGATGTTATGTTTTGCTGTGAATCATTTCATACAAATCTTGCCAAATTTCTCCCTATTCCATTCATATGGGTCAGTTGTTTAGACATTTTCTTTATTAATAGAAACTTACTTTCGTTCTATTTCAAAAAATTCTTTGATAAATAATCTTATCTATGTGAGAGCTTTCCCTCTGTCTTTGATCTTTATCAGTAATATAGTTAATAGTGGTTTTATCCAGAGGTTTAGAAACTTTTGGGGAATTTGGAAGTCAAGGTGAACTCTGCTGGAATGGCATAACTATATTTATAACTATGGAAGGGAAGGGAATAAGCATTTCTATGTCACCTACTGTGTGCCAGACACTAGGCTTTGCACTTTACAATTATGTGCTCATTTGATCCTACTCAATCACAGAAAGTATGTGCTATTATTTCCATTTTATAGTTGAGGAAACTGAGGCAAACAGATGAAGTGACTTGGCTAAAATCCCATATCTAGTATAGTAAGGATCTGAGGCCATGTTTGAATCAGGTTTCTCTGACTCTATACTTTGCTACCAGCTACTAGTATGCAAATAATATTTTGCATAGAAAAATAAGTTATTTCATTGTATTCTTTAAATCTGGTCTAGCATGGATAAAATTAAAGGCTTTATTTTTTCATCATTATTGCTAGTTTCTGATTTATTTTGTTGATTATAAATATTCTTGCTTTGGAATTTTTGATTCTAATGACATTAAACATTGTGTTTGTTTTTATTCAATTAGGTTTCAGATCAGAAACCATTGGGGTGCTGGTCAGTTAAGCAAGGTCAGACAATAACATGTCCAGCTGTGTGCAACTTTCAGACTGGTGAATATGTTGTTGTCCATGATGATAAGGTGGGATTTTTTTCTGTTGATTTGTGTTAGTGAATCCTTCTTAAGTAGTCCTCCTTCTTTAAATCAACAACCTCTGTTATAGCTAAAGTACTTAGAAACATTATTTTAACATTGCCTTGGAATCTTAAATTTTTATGCTAATGATATGTTACCTAAGTAAATAATATTTTAATTTCGAATACAAGTTAATTCATATTGGTATTCGATTATAATTGTTTTCTTATTTTAGGTTTTGAGAATATGGAAGAATGAAGATGTGAATTTGGATAAGGTGTTCAAAGCCACAGTAAGTTGAAGGATTAATAACATAGATATAATTGTACTATTTGGAGAATAACTATATTTTTTGTTTGTTTTATACTTTGATCTGTTAAAACTTTAAACTCCACTAAGACTTTGAGGACAGTTCTGTGAGTTAACAACAGGACTGTCCTACTTTTAGAGAAACCAAGAAAATATTTTTTTAATGTAGATTTGGGAGTGGAGCAAAGAGGAACTTAGACTAATTTCCTATGTGAGCAACTTGTGGTATAGAAGCTCTCTCTCTACTGATTACAGCTCAGCATCTCCTCTGTAACTTAAAAGTTGCCTGGGGTACTTGAGACTGAATACATTACACTCTGTGTTTAAACGACAAGAGTTCTGGCCTTGTGACTCTCTGGCCAGCTCTTTGGCCACTGTTTCTCTGCTTCCCAAATATGTGGATCCATGATATATTATTCAGGTATGGGTAGAGAAGTTTCATATTGAAATGGGTAGACCATTGATTTGGTTCATTTATACTTTAATTTTTACATTAAGTGTTGTAATGGAAAGATGAAGGTAGGTGCTGCTTTGCCATTGAATCACTTGGGCAAATCATTGAACTTTTGTGTTTATTCATTTGTAAAATGAAGGGATTACATAGATTACAGTGGATTCAGGTTCTTCTTTGCTCTAAAAATTATATGGTTTAAAATATTAATGATTGAATTGAGATATTGAATACAGTGAAGTGAGACAAATTACAAAATTTCATTTGACTATTATTATTTAAACATAAAATGAAAGAATATGGTTAGAAGATGGTTGTAAGTGAAACAAAAATCTAACCAAGTATGGGATTCTTTGTGTCTTTTCCTGCAATTATGGAGTCTTTTTTAAAAGCAATTCCTTGTCAAAATTTTGATTTATTTTAATTCCTGTTACTATTTACTGCTTATGGAGTTGTTACAATGCCAGAAATTTGTGACTAGTGAAGTGTAGTCATAAGCTGGCAAAACTAACTAGTAATCATGCTGAAATTTCAAGAAGTAATATTGGTTAATTGTTTTGTTTTCTCCATTGTAAACTCATTTAGAATGAAATTAAAATACATTGTTTCTCCTGCAGCTGTCTGCTGATGTATATAGAATACATTCAATACAAAATACTGAACCACTTGTCTTGTTCAGAGAAGGTGCTGTTCGAAGTCTAGATGCTTTGCTTGCAGAACCCCAACAAAAAATTGAAGCTGTAATTTCAGATGAAGAAGTTATTAAGTAAGTTGTGGCAACCAAACTGCTTTTAACCAAATCAGATACGCTTCAATAGCTGGTCTGAAAGTAATTTTATTTCCCATATTAAATTTTACTTCTCTCAGTATATTGACCATCATTTTGAATCTTTAGTTTTGTTACCCTTTAACACTTCCATTTCCTCACATCTGCATCCACACAAAGAAGGTTCTTTTTTATTTTATCTTTTTTTTTATTAAAGCATTTTATTTTCAAAATACATGCATAGATAGTTTTCAACATTCACCCCTTCAAGACGTTGTGTTCCAAAATTTTTTTCCTCCCTCTCATCTCTCTTCCTCCTCCCCCAGACAGCAAGCAGTCCAATATATATATATTAAAACATGTACAATTAGAAGAAGTTCTCTTGTAGAAGTTTAATAATCTAGTACTGTCCCATACTATACAAATATAAGCGTCCTAGTACTACTTATCTCAAATGCAGAGCTCTCATGTACTTGCAGAGTTCTTCAGAGAAATTCTGCCCTACAATGTCTGGCGTTAATTCACAAATGAAACTTGGTGACGTGAGAGGAGTTTGTTAGTCTTGATCTGAGCTAGAAAAGTTGAGATTCGCATCTGGGGAGGTGGCTTCGAGGTAGTCTTGAATCCTGTTAATGTGATTCTAAGAATGTGTCAAGTAGTAGAGAGAGCAGGCAGGATAAAACCAAGTCCTTCATATCCTATTTACAAATTTGTAGTGGTTAACTCAGCCTTCCTTTATGCTTGAGATTTAACAGTGTAGTTTAGTCATTAATCACTTTTTTTATTCTATCTCCTCACTCAGATTTTCCATCAGTTCTGTTGTTAACAATTTGATTTCAGTGCTTGTGACAAATTCTCTTGCATATTCCTAATGATAATATATTTTAATTTTAGGCTTATAAAGAGGTTTTGGAGGTAATTCCATAGGATTGTGAAAGTATTTTGAGAAATGGCAAATAGATACTGAGAGACATATAGAGACAGATGGGTTGTAGACAGAACTTCATCCAAGTTACTGTTGTCCTTCAAAGTATATACATACATATATATATGTATGTATATAGCGATGTATGTATAAAAGGTCATCTGTTGTTACAATCATACCTCAGCTCTTACACTTCATACAGAAGATAGTATAATGGAAAAAGTTAAATGAGTCAGAGGGCTAAGTTCAAATATCATTTCTGTTACTACCTCTGTAACCTGGGACATGCTATTTAACTTCTCTGAAATTGGATTATATGCCTTTAAGATTGCTTCCAGCAGAATTGCCAAAACATAAATAGCTGGTTCTTCATTCTGCATATATGAACTCCAGCTTCTATAAGGGAACAAATTGCTATCACTTTCAGGATGGAAATAGCTGGTGTTTCCTAGATAGTGTTTCCTAGGAATGTGAATGGAAGGAAGAGACGACTTAATTACAGGACTGAAAAGAGACTTTATCATATATATGTATATATAATTGTTGTAAATTGAAAATTGTAGTTTAAAGTAAATTCAAAAAGTTCTTATTACATGGATAATTAGTATAGGTTAATTTTGTTGCTGCCAGTTTTTTAACTATTAAAAAAGGGAAAATAGAGTATTAGCTTAGAAATCAAACACCTTAGATTCCTAATGTAACTGAGTAAATCATAGGATAGTAGATTTAAAGTCTGAAGGAATCTTTAGGAAATCTAGCTTAGCCTAGCCTAACCCCCCGATTTTACAAGTGAGGAAATTAAATCAGAAAGTGTAAGTTCACTTTACTCAAATTTTAACTTAAACTGTATGCTCATCATCTCACAAAACTTAAGTGATGGAGAGAGAATTTGAACCTAGCTCCTTTGACTCCATTGGCAGTACTTTTTCTACTAGAAAGGCAATTAGCCTCTCTTAATTTCGTTTTTTTTCTGACACTTATTAAAATATTAGACTAAATAGAGATTTTTTTCACTTCCACTTCTTTAAATTGTGAAACACAATTGAAATGAAAGTTCATAGGTATATTTGTGCATTTTAACATTTTTAGAGTTCTTTATATCAATATCTAATTTTTCTTGAACATTTATTTTTTTAATTTGCTATACTTTAATAATACATGTATTTCTTTAAAATTGCCATTTTATTTTCAGATGGACAAAACTTTTCTTGGATTCTAATCAGCCTGTTTTAATATTTGTTACAGAAAAGGTAAGTGTGTCCTCACAGTTTTCGTGGCCTATTTTGTCAAATGCTAAGAAATGTAGAGAGAATAGCTTAATAATAGAAAAAAAGTATTTTTGAAGATGGAATCAAGATATAGTTGTATTTGATTCTTTGAGTTAACATATAGTTTATATGAACTACTTATAGTTCTAAGTGTAACTTGGTAAACTTTTAACGTTTCTATAAATGAAACAATATTATCTTTCTTTTGTAGCATGGAAATTATTTTGTGTATGTGCAAGTGTTTAACCCACATAATTTATGCAAATATGCTCTTTTACCTGGAGAAGAAGAACCAGTTACATTGAATTTTGCTGCTTCTGTGAATGAAAGATTAATCACTTTACTATGTTTGAGTAAGTTATTTTTTAAACTTTTAAGCAAAAATTTTTTCTTTTCAAAAAATTTATACCTTTTGTTGTTACTTCACATTCTCTTCTGAACATATCCTTTCCTTATAACAAATATTCAAAAAGAAAAAGTAATCAACAAAATTATCATTGTATATTAGCAACTAGATATAGAAAGACAAAAGCTGTTTTACTTTTCTTCTCCTGCTCTTTGTTTCTTCAAGTTTACATGCTATAGGAAGAGGCAATATGGAGAAAAACAGCAGTTCAGCAAAATTTGCATCTAACAGTATACATACAACATTCCGTGTACTCTGTCTTCCTTAAGTTCTTTGAGGCTATGCCTATAGGATGCAAATTACGCTACAATGGAAAGACTTTATGGGAACAATTGGGTTGAAAAGTGAGTGCACTGTATTTTTGTTACCTGACAGACCAGCTATCCAAGTCTAACTAAATAAACTTCTTACTAAAAAGTTGACCACAGCAATACAGTGATATTTTTAAGACAGAGCAGTTGTCATCTATCTAATGAAATTATCCATATTTCAAAGCCTTGTAAGAATTACAGTTAGAATGTCGATATAGGTTAAATTTATGATGGTAGAATTTATATATGTTACTTGTTTAATTGTGTCCAACTCTTTGTGACCTATTTGAAATTTTCTTGGAAGAGATGCTAAAATGGTTTGCCATTTCCTTCTTTAGCTCATTTTACTGATAAAAGAAACTGAGGCAAACAGGATTACCTGACTTAAATAGGGTTACACAGCTTTTAAATGTCTGAGAGCACATTTGAATTCAGAAAAATGAGTTTACTTTAGACCTGGCACTCTATCACTCTGTTCCATCTAATTGCACAGTATATGTTATCTTTTTTTGATAAGGGAATCCTTATAAGAATCTATTTTATGTAACTTCAGTACACAATTTAGATAGCTTTTAAATGATTTAAATTCCAAATGCTTGTTTTATCATTTATCTGCATATATAACATTATTAGGATTATCTGTGATTTCTTTATACTGAGTCAAGAACTTGGTCTTTAGTGAATTAACATTGTTCCCATTGGTGAAATGTAATCACTCTGGTATATAGGTAGAAAGCTATTAAAGATTGTTTAGATTTTTATTGTTAGAATTTTCATGTTATTCTGTTAAGAAATTTTACTAGTTTCAACTATAAGTTTGATTTTTAACAAACCAACACTATAATCATGTTACTGGACCTGGTTTTGGTTAAATTGTATTGATTTGTTATCTGAAATTGTGAGAAGGGAAAGAATGTTTCCCCCCTCAATAAATGACACAAAAACCATTTTTATTTCCAATAGGTTGTAATGGGTGTATATATGAAACCCTGATACCATTAAATCAGGGTAAACCTGAAGAGAAGAAAGTACTGGCCACATCTCTTTTACTAAAGACTTATATATCTGGAAATGTTCTAAGGGGTGTTTCATTTGCCATCCTTGATAAGGATCATGTAGCAATCATGGGAACTTCACTCAAAGCTCCTAAAGGTAACTGTCTCCAGTCTGTCACTAAGCCCTGTTTCTTCAAAATGTCCATTTTTAAAAACACATCTCTCATGTTAAAAAATCTTAAGTAAGCCAAATTGTCTGTGTTAACATTTCCCTTCCGTGTGTCTAGAATTACTGATGCTTCTGATCCCAAACCCCTTTAACTTATATGGCTTTTGATTTGTCATGAGGGAGGTGAGTTCCATTGCTTCTACACCTGGTAAACTTCCCTTTGAGCAGGAGATGAGGGCTTTTTTGTAGCAACTCTCACTTTAGAAACAGTAGGTATTCAGATTGTTTCAGAGCTGAGGATTGTCCTCTGAGGTTTGGGTGAAATTTTATTGTTTGTCCTCCGTATAATTTTTATGAAACCTTAAGATTTTGGTCCCAACATGAATTTTACTTGTACTTCCTGATAGAAACCTTTGCTTCAGCAGTCAGGTTAGTCTCACTATTACCTATACCTCTCTCTTTCCTCCCACAATAATTCTTTCCACTTTTTTTATTTCTATTCCTTTGTTTACACCCTTCTACCCATCCAAATACTGCCTTTTCTTTAAGGGCAAACAAGTTTGTCTCCTACATTCTCCTTCCTGTGACATAATATTTTATATTTTAACCTTTATTTTGTCACTTTAATAGAATCATGTTTAGAGCTGCAAGGGACATTACAGACCATTTCATCCAAGCCTTCATTTTTTAAATAAGTGAGGCTCAGAGATAAGAAAATTTCCTATTAGTCACATAGTGTTAAGTGGTAGAGCTGAGATTAAAATGCAAGTCTAATTTTTATTTGTTTAGCTGCATGTAATTCAGCAGATCCAAAAGGACTTAACCCTTTCCCCCAAATCTACTCTTCTTCTTGTGTGTGTGTGTTTTTGCCAGTCAATATTTATTTATTTTAATTTTTTGAATAGTATTTTATTTTTCCAAATACATGCATAGATACTTTTCAACATTCACCTTTGCAAAATCTTGTGTGCCCAGTTTTTCTCCTTTTCCCCTTCCCAAGATAACAAGCAATCTGATATGGGTTAAATGTGTGCAATTATTCTAAACATTTCCATATTCGTCATGTTGAGCCAAAAAAAAAAAAAAAAATCAGATCAAAAGAAGAAAAAAACATGACAAGATAAAAAACAAAAACAACAACAAAAAGGTGAAAATATGCTTTGATCTACATTCAGTCTGTATAGTTCTCTCTCTGGATGTGAATGGCACTTAAAACAAGTCTATTGGAATTGCTTTGAATCACTCATTGTTGAAAGAAGCCAAGCTCATTACAGTTGAACATCATATAATCTGGTTACCATGTACAATATTCTCCTAGTTCTGTTCACTTCGCTTAACATCAGTTCATGTAAGTCTCTCTAGGCCCCTCTGAAATTGTCCTGCTGATTATTTCTTATAGAGCAATAACATTCCATTACATATATCATAGCTTATTCAACCATTCCCCAACTGATGGGCATCCACTCAGTTTCTAGTTCCTTACAACTACAAAAAGGGAATATAAAAAAAAAAGGGCTGCTACAAACCATTCTATACATGTGGATCCTTTTCCTTTTTTTATGATCTTGGGATACAGATCCCGTAAAGACATTGCTGGATCAAAGGGTATGCACAATTTGATAGCCTTTTGGGCATATCAATTAATATTTATTAATCTTTAAAGTGTTAGCTCTGGAGGTACAAAGAAAAAAGATAGTAAATAGTAAAATCATGTGACTTTTTAAAATGTGTACACCAACAAAGAAAACAAATGACATGAATTATTTACATAAAGTATAAATACATATAGCCTATAAACATAAACATGTGGGTCAATATAGAGATATTCTGTATTGGGATCAAAAGTTTAGACCTGGAAGGGATCTTCAAGGTCATCTAATCTAATGCCTTTATATGAGCAAATCCACCCTTCTTCTGAACTTCTCCATTATTGATAAGAGCACCCAGTTCATGACCTTGGTTATATTCTCAAATCCTTACTTTACCCATGTATTCAATCACTGCCAGATTGTTAGCAATAACAATTTGTTGCCAGTGTGGTTGATAGGTGACGTGTTATTTCTGTCTGCGCAACTTTTATGTACTTTGCTTTCTACGTTCACACAGTTTAGATCCTCATGATCTATTGCTTGACTATTGCCTGCCATTCCAGTCCATCCTCCAGAGTGATTTTCCTAAAGTGCAGGTCTGATTATGTCAGCACTTCTTTTCCTCCTATCCCCTCTCCCTTCCCCACCCCCACAAACTATGTTCAGTAAACTCCATTAGCTCCATAGAGATTCTCTAGCATCAAATAAAAATTGTTCTATTTGGCATTTAAAGCTCTCCATAATCTCTTCCCTTATTACTTTTCCATTTTTATACTTGACTCTCCTCAAACATTATACAGTCCAATCATCTACTTGCTTTACACACATTCTATCTTTTTATCTTCTTTGTCTGGAATATTCTCTCTTCACTCTTAGAATCTTTAGTTTTCTCCAAAAATTAGCTTAAATTCTATCATTTCTAATATTCCCTAGGTGTTATTGTCTTCCCCGTTAAAATGATCTCCTGACTAATCAATAAATATCTTGTCTGTTTTGTCATGTTACCCCATTAGAATGTAAACTCTTTGAGACTCAAGACTATTTTTTCTTTTTTTTTTTCCTGTCCCTGGCACTTAGTATCATCTAGCATATAATAATTATTTAATTGATGCTGTTAAGTGAGTGACTTTTTTTTTTTTTTTTTTTTTTTTGCTGAAGCAATTGGGGTTAAGTGACTTGTCCAGGGTCACAGAGCATGAAGTGTTAAGTATCTCAGATCAGATTTCAACTCGGGTCCTCCCGACTTCAGGGCTGGTGTTCTATCCACTGCGCCACCTAACTGCCCCGAGTGACTTTCTTAAAAGATTTGACACTCCTAATGGCAGAAACCATTATTTTATATTTGTTCTGAGCCCCACGATGCTAATAATAAAACACATGCATGCTTGGTATTTTAAGAATTACCAAATGACTAAAGTTAAACTAACATGTACACCAAATTAATACAGAATTAAATCTTAGAATAAAATTTGATACAGTTTTGGAAGACTATAAGAAAAATAATAATATATTTTTACTATAATGTCTTAGTGAAAGTTTGAATTTTTGTATTTATGATACCTTTATTTTAATATCATATTTCTATTTTATAGAAAGCATCTCTATTTGGAATATAAAATTCCAGACATTACAAACTTCAAAGGAATTACCACAAGGGACGAGTGGTCAAGTAAGTTGTTTTATAATTTTTTCTGTTTTATTAAAAAAAAGTTTGGTTTGATAGTGAGCCTATAAGAAACAGTAGTGTATGTATGTATATATATATATATGCTTGAGACAGTGACAGGTTAAATGATTTGCCCATTGATGCCATAGAAATGGCATGCTAACTTTGTGATCAATGGGCAAATCATTTAACCCGCCACTGTCTTAAACAACTCTAAAATTATGAATTACAGATAAATTGTTCATCTGCATGTGTGAAGTTTCCTCACAGGAGTTTCTCAACACTGGAAATTACAAGCCCTAGTTTCTTAAAATTTCCTGTACTTATTCCATATTTTTAGATCTAACACTTCATTAATATTATTCATTAAATGATATAACTCACAGTTCATCCATATTTTCCTTTTTTTTTTTTTTTTTTTTTTTTTTTTTAAATTTAATAGCCTTTTATTTACAGGTTATATGCATGGGTAACTTTACAGCATTGACAATTGCCAAACCTCTTGTTCCAATTTTTCACCTTTTACCTCCCACCCCCTCCCCCAGATGGCAGTCATCTATATTTTCCAATCTGGTGGTGAGTTTCTTCAGCTTAACTATATTGGCTCTTGGAAGATCAATATAATCTTTTTCTAGGAGTGTACTTGAAAACTGCCCGGGAGGATAAAATCTTTTTTTCTCCCACTTACTAGTATTTTATTTTTCCAGTTACATGTAGAGATAGTCTTTAACATTAATTTTTGTTGGATTTTGAATTGCACATTTTTCTTATTTCCTTTCTTTTCTTCCCAAGATGGCAAACAATTTGATAGAGGTTATACATGTACAATCACATTAAAAATATTTCCATATTAATTATGTGAAAAAAAGGATCAGAACAAAAGGGAAAAATCAGGAGGTGGGGGGAAAGGTGAAAATTGTATGCTTCAATCTGTATTTAAATTCAATTTGTTGTCTGGATGTGAATGGCATTTTCCATCAAAAATACCTTGGAATTCTCTTGGATCACTGTGTTTCTGAGAAGAGCTAAGTCTATCATATTTGATTATTGTACAGTGTTGCTGTTACTCTGAACAGTGTTTTTCTTGTTCTGCTCATTTCACTCAACATCAGTTCGTATAAGTTTTCCAAGTTTTCTGAAATCTTCCTGCTCATCATTTTTGGTAGAAAAATAATATTTCTTTACATTCATATATCTTGTTCAGCCATTCCGCAGTTGATAAGGATTAGTTCTTTGCCACCACTAAAAGAGTTGTTATAATTTTTTTGTACATGTATGCCTTTTTCCATGACCCCTTTGGGATACAGACTTAGTAGTAGTATTTGCTTTATCAATGAGTATATCGAGTTTCATAATCCTTTGGGCATATTTCCAAATTTTTCTCCAAAATAGTTAGATCTAGATCAGTTCACAAACCCATTAGCACTGCATTAGTGTTTTAATTTTCCCGCATCTTATCCAACATTTATCCACTTTCCTTTCCTGTCATTAGCCCACAGGATGGTATATCCTCCAAAGTATTCCCTTTTCTCACTTTCAAACCAAAATGAGACATCAAAATAGGAACTTGTTTTCTGGAAGTAGTGAGCTACTTGTAATCAGGATAACTAAGAAAATTTTTGGTTTATCAACTAGCTTAATACTTAATTATGGAAGAAAAACATTTCAAAGTCTGTCGTATTTTTTATCAGTTCTACAAATTAGGAAGGGGTTTTTGTTGATCTATTGAGTTTCTTTATCAGCCAGATAACATAGAGCACAAAATGAAGAATTAAAAATTAAAGGCTGTTAGTCTTTATTATAAGTTATTATCCAATAGAAGAAAAGTTGCATCCATTCAAAAGAGGTATAGATAGGGTATGCATTTACTTGAAATATTTTGTAACATCACATTAATAAGAGTAATATATCAGTGATAAACATCAGAGTTGTTGTGGTCAGCAGTTTGGAATTACAGGGGATCTGGTACATACTTTTAAAATATTCTTAAAATAGTATGATATCTAGTCTCAAGTCCCTTAAGAAGGTAATCATCTGTGTCTTCAGGTTTTCATACAGCCGATATTCAAATTGAAGCTTTGTGGTTTTGTTCTGATTGAGTTGACCTATTGCCACAGTAATATATTTGTTCACTGATATTAAGTTTAAAATTTAAGATGTCCAAAAAGATTTTAATTTACTAAGCTTATTAAATCATGACAGAAAATGTTCCATGATTTGACTTTGGAAAAAGAAAAGCAAACAGAAATACATGGCAGAAATGTGCTTATTGGACTCCTATTCCAGGTTTTAAACTAATCTGTGATTTAATCTGTTTTTTTTTTTTTTTATAAACTATAACTTAAGATTTATTTTATTCTTTAGCAAAATGAAATATTTTTCTTTTTTTTCCCTGATAAGTTAGAAGTTTTTATGGAAGCAAGTAAAGGGTTAGTCAAAAAAAATAGGATTATAACATTTGAATAGTAAGAGTAACATAGGAGTAACCAGTGTAACTGAATAATGTGAGTATAACTTTAAAACTACCCTTAAAAATAATTGAGGTGTTTACATTTGTCAAATTTTGCACAAGTCAAATTTGTTGTGCCTTTTTTTTTTTCTGTTTTAATACTTTTATTTCATCCAGTTACATGTAAAATAATTTGTTTTAGCAATCTTGAGTTCTAGATTCTCCTTTCTCCTATACCCAGATCATTGAGAAGGCCCATGTGAAATTAAGCTAAATGTTTCCATAAAAATCATATTGCAAGAGAAAGGATTGGTTTCCTCTCCCCCTCCCCCCCATTTTTTTTTTTTTAAGTATGCTTCAGTCTGTATTCAGATACAATCATTTCTTTCTCTGATATGGGTAGAATCTTTCATCAAAAGTCCTTTAGAGTAGTCTTGGATCTTTGAACTGCCACAAACATTCTTGCACATACAGGTCCCTTTCCCTTCTTTATGATCTCTTTGGGGTATAAGCTCAGTAGTAACACTGCTGGATCAAAGGGTATGCACAGTTTGATAACTTTTTGAGCATAGTTCCAAACTACTTTGAGACCAAATCTTATGTAGAAGCTTTGACTTTGCTGTCTTCTGAGTGCATATTTTGATCTTTTTGTCACTACACTAGCTTCCTGTGGTCAGAATATTTTTGTTATTTATTCGTTTTGTTTGATCATTGGCCTTCAACTCTTCGGTAAAGTAGGACTCTATTTCCCAGGATGGAGGGTTCAGTGTTCCAAGCTTCAGGGGTTTTTTAGAGCTGGTTTTCAAAGATCTTTGTAGGAACCTGTTCTGTAAGCCAGCATTGCTATCCATATCTAAATATGAGCAAAGCAAAAGAGTTCTTCCCCCTTGGTGCTAGCAAAGAGATCTAAGCAATCTCCCTCTCACCACCTGTTCTGGTGCCCCTACTTGTGGGCTGAGATCTTTGGAAGCTGCTACTGTTGGCTGCTGTGGTCACTGCTGCCACTGCTGTTGATTCAGTGGCTCCCAAAGTCCAATCCTGGACTAGGGTTCCCCTCACACCCTGATATACCAAACCTTTCCTGCTGAGTTGTCCTTGGTTTCTTTGGGCTGAGAAGTCTGGAGGTCACAGCCAGAGTGGCCATTTTAGAGGCCTCCTACCTAGCCTGTTCTTGGTTTCCTAGGGCCTGGGTTGTGTTTTTGTGGCCTGTACAGCAGTTGTGCTCCAGGCTTGCTCCGATGCAACAGACCCTTTTTGCTAACCTTCCAAGCTGCTTTTAGCTGGAAAACTACTATTCCACTGTTTTGTTTTTTTTTTTGGGGGGGGGGGTTCTGATGCTCTAAAACGGGGGTCCTCAAACTACGGTCTGCGGGCCAGATGCATCAGCTAAGGACATTTATCCCCCTTACCCAAGGCTATGAAATTTCTTTATTTAAAGGCCCACAAAACAAAGTTTTTGTTTTTACTATAGTCCAGCCCTCCAGCATTCTGAGGGACAGTGAACTGGTCCTCTATTTAAAAAGTTTGAGGACCCCTGTTCTAAAATTTTTTTAAATCATTATTTAAAGGTATTTCAAGGGGCTCTAAATCCCTACCTTCATTCTGCCATTCTTGGCTCGGTGATAGTCTTGTTCATTTTTAAGTTTGCATCATCTATATTGTGTGGTATCTCAGCCACTATTTGTTAAACAGTATGGTAGATTTACCTATATTCTGAAATGTAATAGAAATTTTAAAAGATTAAAGAAGACCCATTCTGCATGATACTATGTAGATATGTCATAGGACGTAACTAACATTTAAAGTTTACACAGTGCTTTACTTACATTAGATCCTCACACCAACTTTATGAAGAAAGTGCTCTTAGTATTCCCATTTTACAGATGTGTAAACTGAAGGTTACACCAGCTAGTGACTATCTGCAGCAGGATTTGGTCTCAGGTCTTCCTTATTCTGGACAGAGCTTGATATCTTCTATGTACCTAATTGCTTCTTTCTTATAAAACATGGCTGAGTTTTCCCCTTGTCCTACTCCTAGAACATCTTTCATAATCCCAGTGTTCAGCACAAAGCCTTGCACATATTTGATACTCAGGTTTTAATTAAAATCAATTTTATTTTTAAAATTTTTATTAAAATTAAAGGTATAATGTAATTGCATAAAATATTTTAGCTTTAATATGCTTTTTATTTTCTAGCTTTGGTGTTATGGGGGGAAATTGTTTATGCTGCATGGAAAATTTTTGACTGTGATCCCATTTAAATGTGAAATATCATCATTAGCAGCTGCTCTGGGAAAACTCAAGCATATTCAAGCTCCAGGTATGAATTGTTATATCATAGTAAACACACACATTTTTTACTTCCACTCCAGTAGCTTCCATAGCTTTCCTATAGACTATACTTCTGCCTTTGACATCTGCTATTAATAGTAGAAATTTTCAGGGAGAGCTATCTTCCTAGAAAAGCCAATGTCCAGGAACAATGTGAAAATCCCTAAGGTAGATTAGGTAACTACTGACTCTATGGTTGTCTTGTTGCATTTTCATATTCCTGAATTTATGGACTTTCATAGGACACAATTTTTTTTTAATTTTCCTGTGGAGAAGTTACCAAATGTAATTTTAAAGTGTCTGTAATTGTTTTGTTTTGTCAAGGGGAAGCAAATTAATATAAAACTATAGTATCAGCATGATTACAGAAATTATGTATTTTGTGTCTTCACAGGTACCCAAGTTGTGTCCCGCTTTGTAAACTGGGGAACATTTCAAGGAGACGGACTTGAGTCACAAGATTCAAATAACTTAGCACCTCTTAAAGGACAGTCAAAGAGAAATGTAAGTTAGAGAATTTTTTATTAAAATATCATTAATGGCCCAGCAAAAATGTCCAGTGACCAGAAAATCATCATTTTAAAATTGAGTAATCCATTTGTATATCAGTCCACCAAACATTTATCAAACACATACACATGTAAGCATCTTGCTAGGCACTGGGGATACAAAGTCAATGACCTAGGTGTTAAAATCCTGTCCTAGACCCTTAAGTAGGTGTGTGATCTTGGACAAGTTACTTAATCTCTTTGTGCATCAGTTTCCTTATCTGTAAAGTGAAGATTCAATGTTTTCTAAGGTCTTTCCAGTTCTAAGTCCATGCTTATATGATCTTAAAGGGAAAGAGGCAGAGAGTGGCCTTGGTGATTCTTAGTTTCCTTCATGTTCTGAATCTGTGAATTAGTTTAGACCTTTAATAACTTCATGGATTGTTGCAGTAGTTTCCTAATTGGTCTCCCTGCTTCCAGTCTCTCTTCTCTCCAATCCACTTTCCACTCAATTAGCATGATAAATTCCTTAATTACTGTCCTGACTGAGGTACTTCCCTCAAGAAACTTCCCCCTTGCCTCTAGATTAAAAATATACACCTTTCTCTCTGGCACTTAAAATTCTTTAATGTGGCTTTAATCAAGAAATCAGAATTTGGTAATCAGAAGACACCTTAGTTGCAATTTAGTCAAACCAAATCAGAAATGAATTCCTAATTGCTATTTCTGCATCCTGCTTCTCAAGGTAGCCCATTCCACTTTTGACCAATTTTAATCGTTAAGAAGTTTTTGTAACATCAAACTTAAATTTTCCCTGCTTCTAGTTCTGCCCTCTGGGCCAAATAAAATAACTCTAACCTTTTTTTTTTTTTTTTTTTTCTTCCTCATAATAGCCCTTGAAGATAGCTATCATGCCTCCTTTGAGTCTTCTCCATGTCTTTTGCTTTTTTGAGCCTCGTATGACATGAATTCAAGCTCTTTACCATCCTGGTTTGCTCTCTCCTAGACACTCTTCATCTTGTCAATGTTTTTCTTAAATCAGGTGCCCAGAACAGTTCTCCAGATGAGGATTAAGAGATATAGAACATAGTAGAATTCTTACTTCCCTTTTCTGAGAATTTGCCTCCCCTTAATGAGAATAATGCCTCCTAAGATCACATGAACTTTTTGTATTGTGCTAACTTATTTATTGAGCTTTCAGGCCACCAAATTAGCCATTTCTTTTACAACCAAATTGGTGTCTAACTGATGAGAGTAAAACTCTGTTTGACCTGAGACAGCCCTGTAAAGTTATGTAAAATCACCAACAAAAAGTTATACAAACCCAAATGGTCTTGCATCCTCTGGAGACAGGATTGTCTTAGATTCATGCATTAAATGAATCTTCAGAAAATGTCTCCTTTCATATACAAACTCAAATGGTCTTGCATACAGGATGTCAATTCTTAGACTCATCTTTAAAATGGATCTTCAGAAAATGTCTCTTTGCAGATGACTTCTCTCTTGAGAATGATATTGCCCTCCAAGGAAGTCTTTCTCTTGGTGTCTCTTTAACAATAAAAGCTTTTTACCACAGCCTTTGAGTTTAGCAAAATTCCTTCACTGTGAACTCACGCCTTGGATAACGAGGAAACCTCACCCATTCCTGCCTAGCCTCTTCTTCGGTACCCTTGCCCTCATAACCATATACCTTCCTCATCTTTTTTTTTTTTTTTTTAACCAGGGCATTATACTTTACACCTATCTTATTTCATCTTGTTAGATTCAGCCCAATGCTGCAGCCCATCAGTCTCTGTTTGTATCCCAACTCTGTTATCTAGTATATTAGCTATTTTCTTTCTAGCTTTCTGTCATCTGAAAATTTATAGGCATATCATTTATGTTTTTATCTAAGTTAAAACCAGAAGATAAAATAGTACATGACCAAACATTGTACCCAGAGTTACTCTATTGGAAACTACCTGAAGCACTAACTTTGAACAGTGAACAGATGTTCTTATTTCACTCATCTACCCAGTCCTGAACTTGTTTGTATCTTTCTATCTCTTTCACAAGAACAGTGAGAGATAAGCATTAACAAAAGTTCCCTTTATCAACCAGTTTTCTGGTTCTTTCAAAAGCAAAAATGAAGTGACTGGCATAATCTGTTTTCGATGTAACTAGATTGCCTCTGTTTTTGTTTCTAGATAGATATTCACCAATATCTCTTTAATGTTCCATCTTAAAATTTCCCCAGGAATTAAAGTCAAGTTCACTGGTCTAGAATTTGCAGATTCCCTTTTTTCCCTTTTTTGAAAATCATCGCATTTGCCCTTCTCTATTCTTGTGGTATGACCCCATTCCATAGTCTTTCAAATATTACCCACAGTGGCTTAGCAATTTCTTCTAGTCCTTTCAATCCTGGACCAGGTGATTTATTTGTGTCTATCCAGCGCAGTCAGGTTCTTTCTTATTTTTACAGATTTATCATTGGGTCTTTGCTTTTTGTTAGCTATTTTCATTGTTATTTTCTGTGCAAGGTTCATTCTCCTTGGGACAAAAACTGAAACTAAGAATTGAATAGCTCTATCTCCTCATTTGTATAGAAATAGTTGGACCTATAAGAATAGTTGAGATTTATCAGGGAGGTGACTAGAAAGCAGTACTAAGCATAGGCCTTGGAGGAAACCTCTTTAAGGGGAAGGGGATTTATTAAAGAAAACTTGGGAGGAGTGAGGAGACAGGTGGTAAACCAAGTAAAAAGAGAATCCAGAGAGCACTGTCAGGGAAACCAAAGAAAGAGAACATCCAAGTCAGCCATGGATAATCAGCCGTGCCAGAAGCTTCAGAGAGGTTAAGGGGCATGAGAATTGAGGAAAGAGTATAAGAATTTTCAAGTAAAAATTATTGGTTACCTTGAAAAGAACAATTTTATTGGAATAGTATGGCTGGAAATCAAATAAGAAAAGTTTTGAGATGCTGATTAGCAAAAAGATGGCCATGGTAATTAACAGTTGGCTAGTATATGAAACGTGGTTGGGGTCCAGCTAGCTCTGTGTAGTAGGGAGTTATTCACGTGTGTGAGTTTGAGGGCACAGGTTAGATTAGATAACAAATTTGTTTTGAACCAAAGGAAGACTTTGGCTTGACTTCTAGTGATGTTTAGCTGCTTAAAGTAGTAACCCAGGGTTGCTGTTTGGCAAGAAATAAGAATGTTAGGATAATGGCAAAGGATGATCCAAGAGTGGAAGACAATATAAAATGGAACTGTTTAGAACACCAAGCTATCAAAATAAAGGAAGGTGAGGGCAGTAAGTTGCCTGTCTGGTTCTTACCACATCTTGCCTGGATTATGTTATGTATCTAATAATTTTGTCTTTTTTCTCTCCATTACTCAATCAACTATCATTTATTAAGCACCTGCTAAATGCCAGGAACTGTGCTAAGTGCTGGGTATAGAAAGAAAGTAAAAAAATAAAAACAAAAAACTTGGGCCCTGCACTCAAGGAGGTCACAGTCTAATGGGGGTTAGAGGGCTACATTATGCAAACTATATAACTATACAAACAAGATATTTACAAGGTACAAAGGAAATCTTCAAAATCACTAAGATTAAGAAGGACTGGGAAAGACTTCTTGTAGAAGGTGGTACTCTAGCTGATACTTGAAGGAAGCCTGAAGGTAGAGATGAGGAGGGAGAAAGTTGTGAGCATGGGGTACAGTCAGTGAAAATGCTGGGAATTGGGTGAATATCATCTTTGAGGAAGAATAAGGAATAAGAAATCAGGGCAAATGGATCAGGAATAAGCAGAGGTGAAATAATCTAAGGTGTGCAGGTCTAATGATACTCATTTATCTTCAGTGACTTCTTGTTGCTTCTAGAATAAAAAGGAAATTCCTCAGCATTTAGAGAACTTGGCAGTCTGACTTTGACCTTATTTTCCAAATTGATTCCCTTCTTTATAGTCTGTGTTCCAGCCAAACTGGACTGCAGTTAAGTCCTTGAAAAATCCCTCAATGCATTTGTGAAATGAATTGTGTATTTATCTAAGCTACCCCTTACATATTTGTCCTTCTCAAAAAGTGTTATCTCTTGAATTTGCATATACTAGACATTTACTAATTGGATTGAAGCTATATATTCACATCCTAATTAACAAATCATGGTGACTTTCCTCCATTCAATATTTATTGTCATTTTCCAGGTTTACTTCACCTTTCTTTTAGTAGATTCCTATAATAAATATGTTCCTAAGTGGTCTTTCTGCAGTCTGACTTTAATCTCTAATTCATCTACCAACTTTGCCGCCACAATAATCTTCCTAAAACACAGTACAGGTCTGACCATATCCCTCCTGTACAAAAAAAAGAATTAAATTCATACATCTGGTATTTAAAGCCTTTCATAGTGTTTCTTCAACCTGTTTT
Source organism: Dasyurus viverrinus (assembly GCA_020854095.1). Lineage (NCBI taxonomy): Eukaryota > Metazoa > Chordata > Mammalia > Dasyuromorphia > Dasyuridae > Dasyurus > Dasyurus viverrinus. Next base: position 156,306,595 of record CM037000.1, read on the forward strand.
TGTAGATTTATTTGCATCCTTTCATCTTATGAATTTCAGCCATACTGGTGTATTTTCTTTGACCCCTAGGTAACTTGCATCTTCCGATTTGGTACCTTTGCCAAAGCTGTCTCCTTTGCCTGAAATACTACTCCTCCCTTTCCTGTTAATGAAATCCTTAGCTCCATTCAAACCTCAATTCAAGTGTTTCCTCTTAAAGGATGCTTAAACTGATTTCTTCAGTTAATAATGTCTCCCTTTACTCCTCCCATGCCTCCCACATACTTGTATTTATATTAAATTTTGTATTGACTTCTCTGTGAACATGCTTTCTTTACATTAGAATGTCTTTGTATCCCTATCTCTTAGCACAGTACTATATAATATATATATAGCATATAATAAGCATTTAATAAATGCATTACATTGTCCTCAAATAGTCTAAACTTCTAAATAATCCACCCAGAAGATAATAAAGGAAAAGGATTGGAAGACAAAACTTAAAAGGTAGAGAAATAATGACAAGGATATGTACATAGCAGAACCTCTTTACTAGCAGGGATACTTGTTTTCGCTTGTTGATTTACCACAACCTTAGGTGTTAATGCTACTGCTATAATCATCATGACAGAATTTCACAATAACAAAATAGGTTAGATTTCCCTAAATTTGTTTTGCCTGTGATATAAAGATACATTCATCTTTTGAGGAAGTTTGTTTCTAACTAGATCTTTTTTTTTTTTTTTTAACTGCTCCAAAGTCCTAATCAATTTATTTAATTCTAGTTAAGGACAAGAAGAAATGAAACCAAGTCTCAGCTGGAGGATTCACCGAACAGAGAGTTTTTATCAGATATAAAGGTAAGTAAAGTAATAAAGAAATCTCTTGACAAATTGGTAAATTTGACAAATATCAGAAATGATTTTATTTCTAATTAAAACTTCATTTTTACTTTCTTTTATATGTATATTCAAATATAGAAAAAAAAACAATGACCCCCCTCCAAAAAAAAAAAATACGATTATGTGTCCATGTTAGTCAGTAAGCATTTATTAGTTTCCCTATTATGTTAGGCACTATGCTAAACCATGTCCATAAACTTTTGTTCTGTACAGATAAAATTTTTAAAGTTAGATGCTTTAACATCTAAATCTATATGTCTTGAATTTTTCCCCCCATTTTTCTACCTTGTATTTTGACAAACACAAGAGTCTGTTAGTTCAAGACAACTTTTAAATATGTATAATAGGGTAAGGATAACTGTTTTGAGTAGGTTTTTAAGGTTATTCAAAAAACTAAGTTTAATGCAATGGAAATACAGTAAAACCTGAATTAATTGAAATTTTTAGGAGATAGAAGTCTGCTTGAAAAACTTAAGTGCATGACATAGTGTCTGGTTCATAATAGGTGCTTAATAATTCTTGTTAGTATAATAGAATAATTGAATCTTTTTTTGCTCCTCTATTCATTTCTACTGTGTAGATTTAGAAGGAATAGAATATTGAACTGAGGTTGTAATAACACCAGGTCACAGCCTAGAAATTGCTTTTTTAACATAAGCTTCAGATTATAACTTTCTTTCTTGGAGATTTATCTCTTCTAATAGTGAAGTGCTAGATAATAGTAACTCTTCTTAAGTGAAATTTTTGCATATTTGAAAGCATGGCAGAATTTGAAATTCTGATATGGATCCTTTCTATGTGTCTCAATCTGAATCTAGTTCTTGACACTAATTCACCAGCCCCCTTCCCTCCACCTCACTTTCCTTATCTATAAAAAAAAAAGGTTTGGACTAATCGGTCTACCAACATCTCCAGCTTATTAATTTATGATTACAGATTACTTATAGATGAACCATTGAATTTGCATATTGACTAAAGCAATAATTTAGTTGTCTTCCAAGGAGTTTAACAGAATCCTCTTTTAAACTGCTGCTTTATTAGAATTCAGTCTTAACTTATATCAATTTTCATTTTATAAACATGCATTAATGACCCTACTAACTAGTGACTATGAATGAAAAATGAGAAAATACTCTATTCGTAATTCTTTAGGATTTTGCTGTTATCATGATTCTGGGATTCCATTTCTCTTTCAGGATATTTCTGAAAAACACCTTGAACAACAATTGAATAAGTTTTTGGGTGATAAACGGACACCTGACTTTCAAATTACTGTTGGACATATAGTAACAGAACTGGTGGGAAGGTGTAAAGCAGAACCAACATTTTATCCTCAGAGTAGTCTGGTACAACTCATCCAAACTCAAGTACTTTCTTACAGGTAAAAATTTTGCTTAAGAATACTTTGTATGTACTATAGTCTTGTGATGTTTTGTATAAAATTCTAACTTCCATGTTTGGGGGGGGGAGAAATTATGGAATATTTTTGTAAGTGAAATTTGTGTGGAATTTTAAAATAATTTAGCATCTTTTATTTTCCCCTTAGTTTGTGTCCAGACTTGATGACAGTTGCCTTGGAAAAGAGAGATGTGCATTTGTTACAGCTCTGTCTACAGCAGTTTCCTGACATTCCTGAATCAATTACCTGTGCTTGCTTAAAGGTTTTCCTAAGGTATGTGAGAAACAAACTTTTCCCCTCTTTGTTTCAATTCCTAATATATGTTTCATTATTAATGTTTAACTATAAAAAATTTTTAAATGCTTAAAAAAAATTAAGTTTTGGGTATTTCTCTGACTTACAAAGAGGCTGTTATTTTTGGTTATGATATATTATTAGGGAGGGAGGGGAAGCTGTGTGGAATCATCAGAATTAATTTCATGCTTATTTGTAATATCTTTCTTCTTGTAGTATTGGCGATGACAGCCTTGAAGGGACAAATGTGAATATGGAATCAGTTGTTGGTTACATTGACTTTCCCCAGAATGGAAAAATGGGAAAAACAGAAATTGTTCAAAATGGTTTCAGTCCAGTACTTTTAGAAGAGGATAAATTTGATGGCAAGTTAAGTAAACTGGATGATACAATGAATACTGCTTTAACATGTCCTGTGAGTCCCTCGAAAGCAGCTTTACTGTATCCTTTGAAACATGAATATTTCTGTGTCTTTTATCATGTGGTAGCCTTACTATACAAAAAAATATCTTCGAGTAAACCAGGGATTTTGTTTCATATTTTAGAATGTTAACTTAATAGTAAAGTAGTAGTATTAAAGAGAGGCATGATTGTGTAATGGTTAGAGAAACTAGATTTAAGAATCTGTAATAGTGGGGGTTTAAGTTCTGCCTCCTCACTCATGTAGCATCATGAACAAGCTACATAACTTGTCATAATGTCCCAGATGACTCTCAAAGATTCTAAGTTACAGGTTGGCTGCAAAGTGGAAGGAGTTTACACAAGTAGAAATTTCCCACAACAGTGAAACCACAGCTGTGTACCAACTGAAATGATTGGATTTTTAAAGTAAATTTAATTGTAATAATGGGCTTATTACCGGGGTATTTACCTAAATTCAGTTCTTTTAACCAATTTAAAGAAATTAAATTTTTCTGATTTCTAAATGTCATAAACATTGTTCCTAATATGATGTCTTAAATTCTAATATTTAAATGACAATTCCCATAGAAAGAACTTTAATCTGACAGCCAAAAATAACTGCTTTCTTAAAATCAATTTGCTAGTTAGCACTTATCAAATTGTTAATACTGTTCTCAATAAGAGACTCATGCATGCAGTAATTGAGCATTTTCAGTATCTATGGGATTAGCACAAAAATATTTGATAACAGTATTAATCTTTTATACAAATTTTTAAAAATACTTTTATATCTTTTTTATACATCCTCAAGGTTGTGTTCATTTTCCTTTAGTCATAAATAGAAATGCAATTCTCCATTCAGCATATAGTGAAACGTTTCTTTTGCCTAATTTGAAAGACCTCACTGTGCAACATGTCATTGTAAGTACTCTTTAATAAAAAACTTGTTGAAATTAGATTTCTCTTTTAGGTTTTGCTATCATCTAGCTTGTGAAAATAACAGCATGGCATAACTATAAAATTGAGTTAAAATTGGGTATGAGAAACTGGGGATTTTCAGAGGATGAATGGACATGTGGTATCATTTCAATGAAAGTTTCAGAGCCCAGCTGAAATAAACATACTCTAGAAAGAGAATCAGAAGAAATAAAGCAAGGGAAGGGGTGAAAATACTTCTTGATGAACTAAGTATTTGCATTGGAGTTACTTGTATAATAGAAATGTTTGTTGTCCCTTTTCTTTGTCCTAGCTTTTTCTCCAGTATTTGCATTTCCTTTATGAGAAATGTAGTGAAAATGCTAGTATGACTCTTCCTGGACCCTGTCCTCCAACTCTGAACCAGGTGAGACAATGTTACATTTACTTTATTCTGAGTAGATAAACTGTTAACTAGTTATATAGCAGATGTTAGGGGAAAGAACATGAGTGGTGACAAAAGTTGGGTTTCATTGAGGAATGTGATAGGACTCTTGGTCTTCATACATGACTATTAAAATATCATTTCTTTCCTTCTCACTTCTATTTGCCAGTTTTATTTAAAACCTGATTTTTTTTTTTTTGAACTGCCCATCTCTATAATCTCTTGTATTCCTTATCAATTCATTGAATTTATGGAATAGTGTAAAGAATTCTGGGCTTGTATCAAGAGAAACATGGTATTATTGGTGGAGCTGTGAAATGATACAGCCTTTTTGGAGAGTACTTTGGAACTATGCCTAAAGGATTTTGAAACTACATACCTTTTAATCCAGCAGTCTCACTATTGGGTCTGTGTTCCAAAGAGATTGTAATGTAGAAAATGTAGCAGCCTTTTTTTTGTAGTAACAAGGAACTGGAAATTGAGTGGATGCCCATTGGGGAGTGCCTGAATGAGTTTTGGTATGTGAATGTAATTATTGTTCTTTAAGAAATGATGAGCAGGCTATTTTCAGAAAAGCCTGGAAAGACTTAGACGAACTGATTACTGAGTGAAGTTAGCAGAATCAAGATAATATTGTACACAGTAGCAACAAGATTTTGTGATGATCAACTGGGATGGACATGGCTCTTCTCAACAATGTGATTCAGAGCAATTCCAGTAGACTTGAGGGTGGAAAATGCTATCATCATCCAGAGAGAGAAACTGTAGAGACAAGGTGGATCAAAGGATAGTTTTTTCACCTTTGTTGTTGTTGTTGATATTTGGTGGGGTTTTTCTTTTTCATTTTTTTTCTCTTTTGGTCTAATTTTTCTTGTACAACATGACAAATATGGAAATATGTTTAAAAGAATTGCACATATTTAATTTATATCAGATTTCTTGCTGTCTTGGGGGGGAGGGAAGGGAGAATGGGAGAAAATTAAAGTAACAAAGTAACAAAAATTAATTTTGAAAACAATTATATGTATTTAGAAAAATAAAATAAGATACTGTTGAAAATTTTAAAAGAGAGACATGAATTCCTACAATGAATAATAGTCATATCCCCAGATTTTTAACCTCTCTCAGCTTCAGTTTTATTAATTTCAAAATTGGAATAATGATTGATCTTAATCTCACAGGATGATACTGAAATTCAGATGAGATTGGTTTTGACAGCATGGTGTTTTTAAATATCAGTTATTACTTATCCAGTGGAGTTTAGAGAGAAACCGTCTGGAGACAAATATAGCTACCTAGTCCTTCTGCTGGATACTTAATACCACATGAACAGTGATGCAGAGGAGCAAAATGATTTTTTAATTGAACAAAAAGTATTAGAATGTAAACTTACCAAAACTAAAAAAGCATTAATTCACCAATATTTAACACCTACTCTGTATTGGGGATACAGATACAAAAAAAGATAGTCCCTGCTCTCAAGCAGTTTATATAAACCTTGTCATTTCTGTAAATAAGTTCACTTGATTCAGCCATTTGTTTTAGACTTCTTTGTACACATATTGTTGATTGAGTTCATATGGATATGGCCCCATTGATTATGTTTGAAATTTATCCATCAGAACTACCACTTAATAGTCACTCAAGTTGTACTCAGTAAATGCAGTGATGTGTATCTGTTGTCAGCCATAAGTTTTTAACTTGCTTAGTATATGCTCCAGGAACATCTATCAATCTTCCTTTATTGATAAGACATTGTTAATCTTTCTATAGCTGCCTTGGGATTGACAGGACCTATGTGTTCCTTAATATTGTGTTATGGATTAGATAATTTCTGTTATTGTCATCATCAATTCTTAGGACTTATATATTTACCTCCTAACTACTTTTCAAAAATTTTAAAGAGAGAATATTGAGTCTCTTAGAAAATTTTGTAGTTTTACTATGGCAAATATTTCCTAATTACATGTAAACAATTTTAATGTTCATTTTTTAAAATTCGAATTCCAAATTCTCTCCCTCCTTCCTGACTTTGAGAAAGTAAGCAAATTAGATTAGATGTGTCAAGTCACATAAAGCATTTCCATATAAACCATGTTGCAAAAGGAAACATATTCAAAAATAATAAGAAAAATAAAATTTAAAAATTGTGATTTAGTCTGCATTCAGAGTATATTGGTTTTCTCTTGGAGGTGAATGCCATTTTTCTTCATGTATTTTGGAATTATCTTAGATCATTGCGTTGATCAAGAGTAGCTAAGTCTTTCACAGCTCATCATTGCTACAATATTGCTGTTATTATATACCGTGTTCTCCTAGTTCTGTTCATTTTGTTTTACAGACATTTATACATGTCTTCCTATGTTTTTGTAAAATCATTTCCCTCATTTGCTTTGAATTTTTTTTCAAATTACACAAAAAAATATTTTTAAACTTTTTTTTTTAAATTTTGAGCTCCAAATTCTCTCTTTCCTCTCCTTGAGCTAGCAAGCAATTAGATATAGGTTATACATGTGCAGGCATGCAAAAGGTATTTTCCATATTTAGTAAAAGAAAAGAAAAAGAGAGTTTTTAAAGTATGCATCACTCTGCATTTAGACCCCATCAGTTTCTTTCTCTGGAAGTGGATAGCAGTTTTCTTTATAAATCCTTCTTTTTTTTTTCCATGAGGCAATTGGGGTTAAGTGACTTGCCCAGAGTCATACAGCTAGAAAGTATTAGGTGTCTGAGACCAGATTTGAACTCAGGTCTTCCTGACTTCAGGGCTGGTCTTCTACCCACTATGCAACCTAGCTGCCCCTGGAACATTTTTTGTACAACTATTTTGTACAACTTCTTTAGAAAACTGCCTGTTTATATCTTTTGACCATTTACCAATTGGGGAATGGCTTTTATTTTTATAAATTTGGCTCAGTTGTATATGTATTTGAGAAATGAGGCTTGTATCAGGGAAACAATATAAAAATTTTTTTCAAGTTCCTTATTTTCCTTGTAATTTTTGACTATTGTTTTTGTTTGTGCAAAAACTTTTTAATTTCATGTAATCAGAATTATCCATTTTATCTCTTGTGATCCTTTCTATCTTTTATTTGATCATAAACTCTTCTCTTCCATAGGTCTGACAGGTACATTATTTTCCTGTTCATCTAACCTATTATCTCATCACCCTTTATGCCTAAATAATTTATCCATTTTTACCTTATTTTGGTTTATGGTATGAGATATTGGTCTATGCTTCATCCAAACTCCTTTCCCAGAAATTTTTATTAGATACTGAGTTCTTCTCTCTAAAGCTTGGGTTTTTAAATTTATCAAACACTAAATTGTTGTGTTTATTTACTACTCTGTATGCTGTTTCTAATCTATTCCACTGATTGATCACACTATTTCTTAGCCAGTACCAGATTGTTTTTACTAAGTTATCTGTTCGATTTTTTTTCATTGATTCTATTGATATTCTTGACCTTTAATTTAATTTAATTTAATTCCTTTAATTTGTATGTATGTTGTTGTTGTTGTTCCTCCTAGCTTTATAAAAGAGTTCTTTTGTAGGTTGGTATGGCATTGAAGAAGTAATTTAACTTTGGTAGAAGTATCATTTTAGTTTTTATTGACTCTGCTGACCCTTGAGCAATTAATGTTTTTCCAGTTGTTTAGATTTATCTTCATTTGTGTAAAAAAGCATTTTGTAATTTTGTTTATATAGACCCTGGGTTTGTCTTGGCAGGAAGCTGCTCAAATATTTTATGTTGTCTATAGTTATTTTAAATGAACAGATAATATTTTGAGATGATAAATGATGTAAAATCACATGTGATCTAGTTCTTTTTTTTTAAAGTTTTTTTCATATTCTGTCAGGTCTTTAAGCCCCTAAAGTTCCTCTTTAGGTCTTTGGAAACTGTTTTTTGGTTTTTTTTTTTTTTTTTTTTTTTTTTTTTTTTTTTTTTTTTGATGAAAATTTTTAAGTAAAACTATTCAGAGTTTGGAAAATATAAAATTACATATTACTCTTTTGCAAACACAAGGAATCACCACTGTTATGGATTATAGCAACGTGATCAAATGGTTGTGATCTTTTATACCTTTTATCTTTTATGCCTATTTTGTTAAAGTAAAATTAGGTTACAGAACAAAACAATTAGATCATTTTAAAGAAGAGGCCAATGGGGCAGCTAAATGCCTTAGTGGATAGAGTGCTGGCGCTAAAGTCAGGAAGATCTGAGTTCAAATTACACCTCAGACACTTAATACTTCCTATTTGGGCAAGCCATTCAACCCTAATTGCCTCAGTTTAAAAAAAAAAAAAAAAAAGAGGAAGCCAAGTGTCATAGCTCAAAATCTTTGGCTTTATTGGTATTGTTATTAATCCAATAGCTTTAAAATATTATTGTAATGTAAACCAAGTTTCAGAAAGAGGAGCCCTCTATTTCTTTGGACTATCTACCTGTAAATTGAAATGTCCAGCTATACATTAAAACAGTTCTGGTAATTTTCAGACATGGCAGGTTCTGCACAATCCCTCAATCCTTATTTTCCTTTTTGTCTTCAGATTATGGATTGGATCTGTCTACTGCTGGATGCTCATTTTACAGTTGTTGTGATGATTCCAGAAGCAAAAGGAATATTGGCAAGTCTTTATAAGTTTGTGAAAGCCCAGGTATGTGAATATTTATTACATGGCAAGATTAATTTTTGTTTCCCTTTTAGTAAAGCGCCAATTATCACCTAAAATTCCACTAATAATTAAAATGTTTAATGATTATTAAAATGATTGAAATTATTACCTTTAAGCATTATTAAAATATTACTTTTTAAATTCTTCTCTTTAGGTGTGGGTTTATTCAGAACTCAACAAAATTGAAGGAAGTTTACAGCAACTACAAAAATTGCACCAGCAAAGAAATATGGGATTGTATTCTATTGAAGTGCTTGAACTCATCTGAGATTAGTATCCATTATGCAGAGATTTTTTTATGAAGACTTTTTCTTTAGTGGAACTCTACTCCTACTTATCCAGAAGAATAACCAGAAGAATTTGGTTTGTGACTTTGTTTTGATGTCAATTCAAGTTTCAAATATAGAAGACATCAGACCTGAATTACTTCTCACTTGAAAAGAGATATGAGTTTCAGACTGAACTATTCTAATTTTATAGATGCTTGTTGAATGTGGAGAGGCATGTTCTGGGAGTAACTTAAAAGGATAACTTGGTTGATTTTAAGTAAGCTTATTTGTGTATGTATAAAAATCTAATTTCTTACAAAAAGTTTTTGAGTAGTATTTCTTAAAAAACAATTTCCATTGAAACAATAGAAGAATTTGTTTTAATTGAATAAGAAAGCTCCTCCAGGTCATCATTCTCATGTCCAAATGTTTGGAATCAAAGTTAAGTCAGAGGATTTAACCATTTAGTGGCTATCTTCTAACTTTCATCTTTAGAAATATTTCTTAGTTGTTTGACATGATCTAAAAGTAGGTGAACAGTAAAAATAAGAAGTAACAAATTCCAGTAAGACAAGAAAAATATTTTACCTCTGCTCTTTCCTACATAGTAAAAAAGATGGCAACAATATCCCAATAAATATCCCCACATATACCTTTAATTTAAACCCTTTTTATCTATATTTTTGAAATATTCCTCTTCCTCCTTAGAAAATTTTATTTCTAGTTATAATATTAATGAATTAGTATTTGTTCTGTATTTTCTTTTTATAGTATAAAGATTATAAATACCAATTGTGATACATAAAATATTGTCTTTATGGTTGGTTGAACCATTTTACTATTTAGATAAATGAAAAGTTTTGTGTAGAGAGAAATTGTGGATATTTTTGCTTTTGGGAAATACACCTTGAATTATTTATTGACTTTATGAGAACCTGCAGCTCTTTAAATCGGTGTTCTCCAAGTTTTTTGACCATATATTTGTTAGTAAAAAAAAAAAATTTGTGCATGTTCCTCACATACATATATTTTTATGAATTTATATATGTATATGTGTATACACACACACTGTCACTGTACTGATAGTTTTCCACATTAGGAAACTTAAATGAAAATAAAATTTTATGAAATAGAGACAGAATAATCAATACACAAATCAGAGCCCCAGTGGAGTTTTTTGAATAAGGGAGTGACAGGATCAGACCTGTACTTTATTTAGAAAAATTACTTTAACAGCTCTTTGTGTAGGACTAGAAAGACACTTGAATCAAGGAGACTAATTAGGAGGCTATAGCATTCATCCAAGTGAGAGGAATGAGGGTTGGAAACTAGGATGGTGGCTGTGTGATTAGAGAGGAAAAGAGATTTAGAAATAGAAATTATAAAATTTGTTAACTGATTGGCTATGTGGGCTAAAAGTGAGGGAAAGTAAGATGACACTGAGCTTGTGACACACATGATTAATTAGAAAGTCAATATTGCCCTCCATGGCAATAGGCAAGTTTGGAAAAGTATGGGTTTCAGGAAAAAAGATGAGATCTGTCATTTGTCCCAATTTATTCAAGCTTGCTCATTTTGTGCAACTCACTGTATTTTTTTAAAAAGTTATCATTATTGGTATTTCTTATATGTCTAAACAAAACTTTCAGAATACCTAAGGGCCTGTTCACTGGCTGTCTACAAAAGGCTGCTCACAACAGGTTGAAATTAGCACTAAAGAAAAAGTACTTAGTACCTTAATACTGAGGAAAACTTTGCCCTCAAAATCACTTTTTAAAATGACAAAAACTAGCTAAGCAATTCCAGAGTGAACAAAATCATTACTTCTCCCTACAAGCATAGAAAAACAGGTCATAGTCTCTTCACAAAGTGTGTCTTCCTTTTAAAAAATTGAAAAATTGAAAAAAATGAATGATGGAATCTGGAGAGGAGAATCTGGTTGGTTGTTCTTGGGATATACCAGGAGTGGGACAGGGTGAAGGAGATGTTGATACGATGTTTAACTCTGGGAGCAGTCCCTCCAATAACTTCATATTTTAAGCTTTTTGTTCTTGTTAGTATGGATAAAGAGCTAGCATTGAAGGTAGAGAATCTGTTTCAAGATCCTGGTTTTAACCTAAGTCAGGACTCTGACATATGCTTTCTTATGTGACCCTGAGTAAACTACCTGCCTCTTAATATTCTAGGTAATAGCCTGCTTATTGTGATTACCACGTTTAGTACCCAGGGTATTTTAAAATCAGCTGGAGTCAGGATAAGGGAAAGTCCTTGATCTTTATTCTTTGTCAAGGTGAAGGGGATTGGCAATACGGAAGTGAAAGCAATCACTACAAGATTAATAGGGCCAGCATTGCCTCTGGCTCTCACACTCCACCCACCAAATCTTCTACCCAATCTCTTATAACCAACACATCAAACTTGCACAAAGAGTGGGTGGGGTCATTCTTTCTCCAAGCATATATAATAATAGAGTATTGTCCAATTAGTAATTAGCCTTAAGTGTTCTGACCTCAGTGCATCTGCTCAGCTTCAGCCATTACAGCTTATGGCATAGTATTTCTAAGATTCTACAGTATTTGTTTTCTTGGAGAGTAAATCACTTGTATTTTAGCCTCTAAAGACTAACATTAGACACAGAGCTAAGTTATATCTTTAAAATGCAGCTCTCTATTTAGGAAGTGGGTTTCATGTAGTGAACCTTATCTCCTCTGAAGGAACCCGACCCAGCAAGATACTATTGCTGCTTAAGTCGTTTTTTTTTTTTTTTTTAATATAACTTTTTATTGACAGAACATATATGTCTGGGTAATTTTTTACATTACCCTTGAACTCACTTCTGTTCCGACTTTTCCCCTTCCTCCTTCCACCCCTACCCTAGATGGCAAGCAGTCCTATACATATTAAATATGTCACAGTATTTCCTAGATACAGTATACTTGTGCAGAACCGAACAGTTCTCTTGTTGCACAGGAATAATTGGATTCAGAAGGTAGAAATAACCCAGGAAGAAAAACAAAAATCCAAACAGTTTACATTCATTTCCCAGTGTTCTTTCTTTGGGTATAGCTGCTTCTGTCCATCCTTGATCAATTGAAACCGAGTTAGATCTTTTCTTTGTCGAAGAAATCTACTTCTATCAGAATACATCCTCATACTGTATCATTGTTGAAGTATATAATGTTCTCCTGGTTCTGCTCATTTCACTTAGCACCACTTCATATAAGTCTCGCCAATCCTATCTGTATTCATGCTGCTGGTCATTTCCTACAGAACAATAATATTCCATAACACTCATATACCACAATTTACCCAACCATTCTCCAATTGATGGGCATCCATTTATTTTCCAGTTTCTAGCCACTGCAAACAGGGCTGCCACAAACATTCTTGCACATACAGGTCCCTTTCCCTTCTTTAGTATCTTTTTGGGATATAAGCCCAGTAGTAGCACTGCTGGATTAAAGGGTATGCACAGTATGATAACTTTTTGGGCATAATTCCAGATTGCTCTCCAGAATGGTTGGATCTGTTCACAACTCCACCAACAATGCATCAGTGTCCAGTTTTCCCACATCCCCTCCAACATTCATCATTATTTTTTCCTGTCATCTTAGCTAATCTGACAGGTGTGTAGTGGTATCTCAGAGTTGTCTTAATTTGCATTTCTCTGATTAATAGTGATTTGGAACACTCGTGAGTGGAAATAGTTTCAATTTCATCATCTGAGAATTGTTTGTTCATATCCTTTGACCATTTATCAATTGGAGACTGGCTTGATTTCTTATAAATTAGAGTCAATTTTCTATATATTTTGGAAATTATCAGAACTTTTAACTGTGAAAATGTTTTCCCAGTTTGTTGCTTCCCTTCTAATCTTGTTTGCATTAATTTTCTTTGTACAAAGGCTTTTTAATTTAGTATATAATCAAAATTTTCTATGTTGTGATCAATAATGATCTCTAGTTCATCTTTGGTCACAAATTCCTTCCTCCTCCACAAGTCTGAGAGGTAAACTATCCTATGTTCCTCTAATTTATTTATAATCTCTTTCTTTATGCCTAAATCATGGACCCATCTTGATCTTATCTTGGTGTACAGTATTAAATGTGAGTCCATTGCTGCTTAAGTCTTAAACACTTTTCCCTCTTGCCCCTTGTTCTTTCCTTGTTAATTTTTGTCAACCATGTCTTATGTTCAGGTCTGCTCTGGTTCATATGTTAACCATCTGTGGGAAGCAGACAGTGACTTCAAAAAGCAAATTAGGCCAAAGTCAGAAGAGAAAATGATCTCTGAGTGAAGAAAAAGAAGTTGGAAACACAGGGATGATCAGTTCAAGTCTGTCAACATTTGTTGAGGACTTGCTAATGCTCCAAAAGTTAGTTCTAGGCACTGGGGAGACAGACAAAATGAAACATCCTTTTAATGCTTTTAATGAGTTTGGTTTCAAAAGAACTATTTTTCACAAAAAGGAAACATGGTTAGAGAGCAGTTTTTCCAAAAAAGTCTGAGGGCTTTTACTGATTGCAAACTCAATTTGAGTCAGTTGTGTGATGTAACAGCCAAAAAAATGAATGCTGGAGGACTTATATCAAAAATGGCTTCTGAATAAAGGCAAGCAGCCCAGCTGTTCTATACACAACACAATAAAACCCCAAAATTCACATGAGATCAAATAATGAACAAGAAATTTAATGAAAAGCTACAGTAACATCTACTTCTAGAACTACAGAAAGTTATTTAGAAGTCTGTGACCATTAGAAACAGAGACACTTGCAAAGCCAGCACCTGTGCAGGCAAACAAGCTGATAAACACCCAACTTAATGAAATTAGCAAAAGACATAAGGCTTATAAGACCTCATGCTGGAAGCATCAAAGCAAAGGAGAACGACCTGGATTGAGCATCTTGGAAACCATGAGAAGTAGCAAAGAAGTAGTGACATAATGGCAGTATTCAGGCTAACATAGCATAAGTCCCTAGTCTATTGATCCATAACTTGTCCATTTAGGGCCTTGAAGATTTAACATCTCATATAAAATCAGGGGAGATGACCAACCTTGGAGCTCAGCAAAGGAACCCAAATCAAGACCAAACAGGTTGAACTGCTCCACCAAAAAAGCAAGACACGAAGTTCCAATTCAGTAACCAAAGCTGGAGGTGAGTAAACTATTAAAACTATGCTATAAAAAAGTTATTTTGAAAGAAAGTGTCTATCTGCTCTCAAAAAAACTACTGACCTAGAAAACATTTAAAAAAAAAAAACAACTTTGGAATCCCTGAAAACCATAAAGTTTTTAAAGGCCTAGATACTACATTTCATGAAAACTGTCCAGACTTATTGGAAAAAGTAGAGGATAAATTGAAGACAGAATCTGCAGCCATTTTCTAAAGGGAGTGCCAAAAGGAAAAGTCCCAAGAATTTGATAACCAAAATCGAGAATTTCTATGTCAAAGAAAAAGTATTACAGGTCTTCCAAAAGAAGCAGTTCAAGTACAGAGGGAGCTCTATCAAGATCACACAAGGGCTGGCAAGTTATACTACAAATGAGAGGGAATTTTTCAGTGCAGTATTCTAAAAGACAAAGAATAGAATTTTAAGAACAAAAATAACCTGAAAAGCTGATGTTAGTCCTTTAATTTTCAAATATAGGACTTTAAACCAGAGCTGAGCAGAAACTTTGAAAGACAAACATAAAATTCAAGAGAACCTAGATGGGTACATTTCTTTGATCAATTGAGAAAGGCTAAGTGATGATGTGCTAACATTCTAATAAGAGAAAAACAGGTATCCATTTAGAATCTTTAAAGGTTATGAAATTCAGTAAGAAAAATACAGGCCTGAGAAGGGGGAAGTTTGGTTCTGCACCAAAAGTTTGAAAAGGAGAAAAAGAAGGAAGGACAAAAGTAGGGAATACATTTGTTTAAGAAGCAGGAGGTTATAACCATGACATAGAGACCCATTACTGCCCTTCCTCCCTGGCACAGAGTGAAGCACAGGCCCCACTGGTAGAGTGGGTACTAGCTTAAGGGGAAAAGGCAGGCTCTTTGCTTATGCTAGAATCTGAAACTGATGGGATTCCTCCATGGTTCTACCAGTTTGTGCCTCCTGAGCATTGGACAGATCCACAGGAAGTGAGCAGTCTTATAAATATCAGACTCTGATTCTTTTTATACAGCAAAACAATGTTTTGGTCATGTGTACTTATTGTGTATCTAATTTATATTTTAATGTATTTAGCATCTACTGGTCATCCTGCCATCTAGGGGAGGGGGTGGGGGGTAAAAGGTGAAAAATTGGAACAAGAGATTTGGCAATTGTTAACGCTGTAAAGTTATCCATGCATATAACCTGTAAATAAAAGGCCATTAAATTAAAAATAAATAAATGTCATACTCAAAACAGGCCACTAAACCATACATAGGTGTTATGGGCCAGAACACTCTACTTGAAACAAGGATTCTTACAAGGTGCTAATTCAGTGGAATTGATAAAGATATTATCTATTTTAGTATGGTGATTAATAGTTCTCTAGTTCAGTACATGTACTTAGTACTTAATATAGTTCCAGAAGATTCACACCTATGGTAATGTAATTATAATAGAGTATGTAATAGCCGGAAGGGACTCGCCATTGTCCACCTTTGTGGTGACTGGAGGCTGAAACACAAGCCCTGGAACTTAAGAGAGATTCATTCCATCTTCATCAGCCTCATGAGTGGCTGGCCTCCTGCACTTTCTCCACTGAAACCAAGGCCAGTCTGAAAGGTTCTTCAGAAAGCTGCCCAGCCCCAGAGAGGAGATAATAAAGGATTTGGACTTTATCCCTGGCCATTATTGGGGTGATTATTCAATTGCAAAGAAGGCTGCCTCAGAGACCTCCAGAAAACCAAAAGGAACACTACACATAGGGATCTCTGGGAGCAAATTATTGATATAGAAAAATATACATTAATGTATTCTGTTGCATATTAATTATTTTCCAATTATGTTTTTTAAAATAATAGCTTTTTTCCAAAATACATGGAAAGATAGTTTTCAACATTCACCCTTACAAAATCTTGTGTTGCAAATTTTTCTCCCTCCTTTCTCCACTCCCTCCTCTAGATGTTATCCAATATATGTTAAACATGTACAGTTCTTCTATACATATTTCCACATTTATCATGCTGCACAAGAAAAATCAGATCAAAAAGGGGAGGGGGGGAGGAAGCAAGCAAACAGTCAAAAAAAGGTGAAAGTACTTTGTTTTAATCCATATTCATTCCCCATAGTCCTTTCTCTGGATGCAAATGACTCTCCATCACAAGTCTATTAGAATTGGCCTAAATCACCCCCATTGTTGAAAAGAGCCAATTCCATCAGAGTTGACATCACATAATCTTGTTGCTGTGTACAATGTTCTCTTAACTCTATTCACTTCACTAAGCATCAGTTCTTATAAGTCTCTCCAGGCCTTTCTGAAATCATCCTGTTGGTCATTTCTTATTCCAATTATGTTTTATGATTCCCTTGCATTCAAGCTTCTGCTCTAGAGGACCTTTAGGACATTATCCCGAGGTGGTAGAGTGTGGTAGGAGCTGTTTGCCAATGGAGCACTGAGCCTGCAGTCAGGAAGACCTGAATACAAAGTTAACTTAAGATGCTTACTAGTTGTATAACTCTGGGGAAGCCAGAATTATGCCTCAGCTTCCTCATCTGAAAAATAGGGATAAAAATGGGGGATAATAATAATACAATATAATCCTTCTAGGACTGTTGAAATGTTTAGCCTAGTGCCTGGCACTATACAAATGGTACCAAGTAGACATTTCTCCAGGCAAGATTTCCCTGTTCTTATCCTTATTCAGCTCATCCTTACTTCTCCCCAGTCCATATTCTCTATCCACCCCCACCAACTGTGTCCTCTGGAATCCTCCACTTTTATTCTAGATTCCCTCCTCTCATCTTCTGACATCAAAACCAAAGAAGACCCCTGGGTCTCTGAAAAGCATTCATCGTTAGTGGGGAGTGATGTTTAAGACTTTTGCTTTAAAAGATTAGTTTGACAGCTATGTGGAGATTAGAAAAGGGAAGCCACTTAGGAGATCTTAACCAGGACAGTGACAGCTTTGGCAGGACAAGAGACACTTGAAGCTTGAGCAGTTGAGATAGAAGAGAAACAGGAAAATGGAGAGAGAACAGTGCCTTGGAAGCCAAAGGAGTCCAAGCTGCCTAAGTGAAAACAATCTCTTTCCTGAGACTGCTGAATTATTTCCTGCTTTTTTGCCATCCATCTTAGCCCTACTCAAATGTTCCAATACAATTATGTCTCTTTTCTATTATGCTTCCTAAAATCCCCATTCTATTGTCAACAAAATTTCCTCCATGTTAGACCTCTTCTCATGCTTCTTTTTTCTCCTGCTTGATGACTTGGCTTCCCAGACACGCTGTCCTTAGCCATTCTTTCTATCATTAGTTACAATTGTTCTCATGTTAGATGACACTCTAGTCCTGTAGACAGTCATCGGTGCCTTGGAAACTTCAGTATCTTTTTGACTTTACTCCCATGATCTCAACTCTCGTGACCATCGTTCTATTGCACCCCACTTCAGGGATCAAGAATTGTGAAATTCCCTTATGCAACCATAACCCTCTTCTTTATCCTCAGTTGTGAACTCCAAGACCTCCAAAAGACCATCATCCCTGCTCTGGGATTCCCTCTTCCTTCAATCATCACTCAATCTTAGCCAAGTTTCAGCCTCAGATGATACCTGGACAATACTAAAACCATATACCTCCTCTCCCACTCAGATGCTGTTGAACAATGCTGGAGGAGGCCATGCACCTGTTCTGATTAGGTTCACTACAAATCTTGACATTTTTTACAGATCCTATAGAATACTATTCCATGATAGTCACATGCCATGTGTTTTTACCATTTCCCAACTGATATGTAACCATTTTATTATCAAAACTATTCACATTCATCACGATCTACATCTCCTCCAACCTTCCCTATTCTTCTAATTCATTAACTTTAGTCTGGCCTAATTTCCTTCCCTTGGCAGTTTTGACCTTGTAATCAGACTGGTTATGTACTGTCCTCCACTTTTGAATATTTTGCCTCTTTGTTCTTCCATTCACACCATGTTCATCTTTAATCTTGTATTACTACCACCACCTGCATTCTCTGCTACCATTTCTGTGTTGCTTTGCAGTCAATGAGCTATGCTGACTGAGCCCACTATAAATTCACATTATGTAATTCACTATTAAATTAAGCACATATGGATGATGCTAATACAAATTTCCAAGAGAAAAATAAACAGGAGCAGCCAGCAATTAATATCCATGAACATGACATGAAAGTAGTACTTTTGACATTCTCAGGAATCCATTGAATTTTTTTGACCACAACCATTTTGGAACTATGCAAATAAATTGACTCAATTGTCCCATAGTTTTTTAGAGATTCCAGTACAAAGCAAATGCCCTAAGAAGGTTGTATATAATAGCACCTTTGTAATAACAAAGAACTAGAAACAAAGTAAATGATCATAGACTGGAGGATGGCTGGCTAAGTAAATTGTGGCATGTGAATGTAATATTACTATGATGTTAAGAAATATAAATACATAGAAACATAGAAAGATTTATGTGAATTAATACTGAGTGAACAAAGTGTATAAAAATATACACAGTGACTACAATGAAAATAAAAAACAGGAAAGTTGAAAATGAAAGAAAAATTACAAAGATTAAGCAAACATGGCTCCAAAGAAGAGATATGAGAAAGGACCTTCTCCTGCTCCTTTGCAGAGATCTGATGTGGAACACTGCATATATTGATTAGTTTTGATAACTTTCAATCTTTTATTCTTTGTTGACTTTCTGGAAAGATGGCTTTCTGAAGGGTTGTAATGGGCTGAAGTTTGAGTTGATGCACTTAGGTCCCAAGTACATGAGGCTAAATAGTAATTGGGCTATACTCTATTAATACAGATTGGATAAAGAATGGTCCCTGCCCACTCTCTGTGCAAGTCCTAATGTATTGTACAGGAAATGACGATTTTGGTGGGTGGAGGCAGAGAGAGGAACAGGAAGAGAAGCTGGGAGAGATGGGGCCTGGGTTCCATTCTCCTGGCTGCTGGTCGTGTGGCTGGTCATCTAGCTAGCTTCTTGGCTCAGCTGCACACATTGCTATCGCCGATTCTCTTCCACCTCCGATCCTTCTTCACTGAGAATAAAGACTGACGATTTTCCCCTAACCTGAACTCTGGACTCCTACTGATTTTAAAAATACATGGTCTTCACAAAGGGTAAAAAAGGAGAAAGATACAGGGGTAAATTTAGTCGATGTAAAAAAAAAAATATAGCAATAAAATTTTATTTCAAAAAAGAATCTTAGGCCCTTGAGATCTAACCTAAAATTCAAATCCTCAAAACTAAAGCCAAGCTAGAAGCTAAAAATACGAGCCCCAAACTGTAGATTAAAGTAAAAAGGGAAGATAAAGTGATAAATGAGAATCACATGCTACTGGTTATGAGGATTAATAACAAACTGAAGGCGTTTGTTTAAAATTTTTTTCCACTTGTTTCTAGTCCTTCCCCTTACCTTCCACTTTCTCTCTGGTATTATCTTACATCTATATGGAATATCGCTAATATGTACTGTTCTTTTGTTCATTCATATACTTAGTTCTTTATTTTTGTATGTTGGCTCCTTAATAGAATGGGATCTTCTTGAAGGCAGAAATTGTTTTGCTTTTTTGTTTTCCCAGCACTGAACACAGTGTTGATCACATAATAGGAGCTTAATGACTCAACTGACTCTTTTTATATCCTTAAGACTGAATGTTATAACCTGTTTGTGAATTTACTGCCTTGAGATGATAAACTATTTGATCCCAATATGCAATATTTTATATGTAGATACTCAAACAGAAATAACTACAGGGGTTACTCTTAAAAATGTATATAAGCTGTCCAGAAACATTTGTTAATGAGAGCTCTCTCATGTCAGCATCACTAAGTGGACCTGGGAGACAACTCTGAAATTGTATTCTTTATGTTTAAAAAAAAAAAAAAAAAAGGCAATGAAGTGGTGCAGTGGATAGAGTGCTAGATGTAGAGTCAGGAAGATTCTGTTCAAATTCTGTTTCAGACACAATTAGCTGTGTGAGCATGGACAAGTCATCTAACCTCTGTTTACCTCAGCTTTCTCATCTGTAAAATGGGGATAATAATGACACCTACTTCCTAGGGATGTAAGGACAATATGAGATAATATTTATAAGGTGCTCTAAAAGCCATAAAGTGCTCTATAAATGCTACCTAATTACCTGTGGTTAAAAATTTAAAAATAAAAATAAAAATGAAAAAAACAAAACATGGGGCAACTAGGTGGTGCAGTGGATAGAGTACCAGCCCTGAAGTCAGGAGGACCCGAGTTCAAATTCGACCTCAGACACTTAATACTTCCTACCTGTGTAAATCTGGGAAAGTCACTTAACCCTAATTGCCTCAGCAAAAAAACAAAAACAAAAAAACACGCAAAAAATCTTGCATTCTAATAGAACTAAATACAAAGGTTCCTTTTCTTTAAGATCAAGGACTTATGTTTTTCTCCTTGCACCCTGATAAATACTTTCATTGAATTGAATTCTCTCTCTCTCTCTCTTTCTCTCTGTGTCTCTCTCTGTGTGTGTCTCTCTCTGTCTCTCTCTTTTTCTCTCTCTCTGTCTTTCTTCTCTCTCTTTCTTCTATCTTTTTCTCCTCTCTCTCTTTGTCTCTCATCTGTACATTGAATTCGGTATCTTTTAAAGCAACTACTACTGTATTTAATTCTATAGATGAACAAGTTCCTCCCAAAGGAAGACTTTCCAATGTTCTCCAAATTCTCCTATTTGCAGATGGCACATTAATGGCATGGAACCTTGGAACACTACAAAACCTCTTTAGTGAAATCCATTGTGAGATTAATGGAAAAAACAAAGAGGGAAACACATGTATATTGCACATGTTGTGACAAGCAGTTAGATGGACAGCCTGATTGATTCTGGATTGTTTTATTCTGGATGAACAATGAGCTGGGCACAGAATTAGAAAGAAAACACAGGGCTATACTGAATTTGGAAAACTACACAATGTTCAGCAGTCCCTAACTACCTTTTAAAAGGGTATCCTTTTAACATCAATATTAATTAGTCTGATGACTCAAGTCATAGAACATTATACTCTCAGAACTACAAATGCAAGCAACTGAAGGGTGATAGAAAAACATATGGCAGGTATGAGTAGGCTCCAGAATGCCAGGTGGCACAGGGAATAGGATGTTGGGCTTGTACTAATAAACAATTAAATTTGATGGGACAGCTAGATGTTGCAGTGGAGAGAGCACCAGCCCTGGAGTCAGGAGGATCTGAGTTCAAATCCAGTCACAGATATTTAACATTTACTAGCTGTATAATCCTGGGCAAGGTATTTAGCTCCAGTTGCCTCACCAAAAGAAAAAAAAAAAAAGTTTGAATCCTTCCTCAGATGTTTGCTCTGTGCTTCTGAAGGGTAAGTCACTTAATCTCTCCCAGCCTCAATTTCCCATTCTGCAAAATGGGAATAATAGTAACACCAGCCTCCCAGAATTGCTGTAAGGATGAAATGTTGCAGACCTTAAAACATTTTATAAATGCTAGCCATCATTCATAGCTATTGTTAATTAATTTGTTATTGTTTGTTCAGTCATTTCATTGTGCCCAACGCTTTGTAACTCTCTTTGGATTTTTCTTGACAAAGATACTGGAGTGGTATCCAGCTCACTTTACAGATGAGAAAACTGAGATAAACAGAATAAGTGACTTCCTCAGTGTCACACAGCCATTAAAAGTGTCTAAGGCCAACTTTTAACTATAAAGCTGAGTCTTCCTGACATGAAGCTTGGCACTATGTCCATTTTGCCATCAACCTGCCCTCTTAATTACTATATGTAATAAACTTTGTTATATTATAAATTGTATTGTAGTTATAATAGCATGATTATATTATTATTATTTATGTGTTAAAAATATCTTGAGGGCAGAGAATGTCTTGCTTTTTGTATTTGTAGCCTTAGCATTTAGCACGGGCTCTTATCTCTTATTAAGTGTTCAACAAATGCTTTTTCATTCATTCATTCCATGTAAGAAAATGTATGACCAGAAAAGAAAAGTGACTAATTGACAAAAAGAATGAGAGACAATTCATAAACTACTTGAGTAGAGAAATGCTATCTTCAAAACAGGAAAGGTGATTAATGCATAGGACTGTTCCTCTTAGGAGGACATATAGAAAAGAACAAATAGGAATCCCACAGCATAGTAAGGCATAGGGGGATTGACTAAATTCATATGAGGATTAGTTGAAGGAGCTAAGAATGTGAAGCTCACAGTAGAGTTAGGGAGGACAGGATAGCTATCTAATTATGTGCTAGTACATGTTTAACAATCAGACTCTCCAAAAAGTACAACATATTTTAATTTTATTCTGCATTATTAACATTTTTCTCTATGATTTTCTTAAATCTAGAGAATTAACAAAACAAATCAAACCCTGGTTTGTAGATTGCCACTTTCTGGAGTATAAATGCTAAGACAGAAAGTTTAACAAACTGATAGGAGCTGGCTCCAGCACATTCCTGGCTGTCTTCATCTGTTTGAAGGTTGTCAGTTGGAAGAGGGATTAAACATCTCCTACTTAGCTTCAGAAGGCAAATACAGGAACAAGTAGTAGAAAGGGCAATGATGTAGATTTAGTTTATGAATGTTGAGTCAACAGTCCACTAACAACTTGCCCTCTCTCTTTTTTTAAGTACAAACTGTTCCCTAATTATTTTTCTCCCATTTTATGCTTTTGAAATTAATTTTTGTAACCCAAGTGTAAGACTTGGTCCCTATTTCTTGGAGGCCCAGCTCTAGTGCCAACGTTTTCTTAGGTTCAGGTTTAGTCAATCAATAAACATTAAGCACCTACTACATGTGATACAACTACAAAAAGAGAAACAGTTTCCATCACTAATAATGCACCTCAAACCAACCCAGGGTCTTCATCTTAAACCCTGAAAATTGGCAAAGATGACCAAAAAATGTCAACACAATGTTGGAGGCGTTGTGGAAGGAGAGCCACACTGTACTTTGTTGGTGAAGTTGTGAAATGGTACACCATTTTGGAATTATGCAAATAAAGTGACTAAGATTATAACCTTTGAATAAGAGACATTATTTGGTTTATATTCCAAGAAAACTACTGATGAGAAAAAAGTCTCTATATGCTCTAAAATATTTATAGTAGCACTTGTTGTGATAACTAAAATCCATCAGTCCTCTATGATGTAAGATACTAGTAGATAGTATCTTACATCACAAGTTCTTTGAAATTATGGTAGATCATTGTATTGCTCAGTTATTAAATCTTTTGAAATTGATTATCCAGAAATTTTTCTAATAAGATCTAAAGTTAAATAAGGAGGTTTAGATGTCTCTTGTGATCAATGTTATTTGATAAAGATCTAGGAATGTTAAGACAAGAAAAAAGGAAATATGGGAGTAAAATTATCAAATTGTGCTCATGATATCAATGGAAAATAAAAAGGCAATATGGAGTAATGGACAAAAAGCTATTGTGAGAGCCACGAAGACAAAGACAAATTCTGCCTGTGACATAGACTATCTGATTTTGAGCAAATCTTCTAGGTAACTGTCTAAAATGCAGAGAAGGTGCTAATTGCATTGGTAGAGGGAGTTTCCTCACCTGGGAGTTCCCTATGCCAGTGAAATCATAGGCTTACTCTCTAGCCTTATCCCTATGACAATTTATTAGAGAACCCTACATATTTACCTTAAAAAATTAGATGAAAAAAATAACTTTAGTAAAGTAGCAATATATCAAAATATATACACAAATTGGCCAGCCATCTGAATGTTACTAATGAAGCCCAGAAGCAAAAGGCAGAAAATAAATTCCATTTAAAATAACTGCGAATGTATAAAATATCTGGGAGTGAATGTGAATCATTAAAGATGCATACAAACCTAAATAATCAGAATTATATTAATTGCTATTAACTATCAATTAATTCACATATTTGGTGCCATTTCAAACTACCAAAGAATTACTTTATAGATTTTGAAAAAAAAAATCATCTGAAAGCTCATAAGGTCAATAATCTTAAGAGAAATAGTGGGGAAAAAAAGGGGAGAAGAGGGAACTAGAAGTACCAGATCTCAAACTATACCACAAAGTAGTAATTGTTAAAAAGTTTTGGGCATTGGTTAAAAAATAGAAAAGTCGATTAGTGGAACTGATTAAATTCACAGGACTCAGAAGCAATAGAATTTAGTAGCATAGTGTTCTGTAAGCCAAAAGATACAAATTGCTGGGGTATGGTATTCAACAAAAAATGCTGGGGGAACTGAAAAGTAATCCAAAAGAAATTAGACTTAGGTCACATCATATACAAATCAGAGTGATGAAAGAAGATACGTTTTTACAAGTATGCTTCAAATGTTTAAAATTTTGTGGTTCTACTTCACTCTAATCAGATTGACAAAGATGACAATTATTAGAGGGGCAGTGGGAGAATAGACGCAATAATACATTGTTGGTGGAATTAGGAAGTAAAGCAAACATTGTGAAAAAAAAAAAAAACATTTGGAACAATACTTAAAAATAACTACATGTATTCTTTGGCCCAGCAATACCACTACTAGGCATAAATGTCAGAGTTAAAAAATATCATAAGAGTAGATGGCATTTATATAGCACTCTGAGGTTTGCAAGGTTATAACATTTCACATAATTTTAAAGATGGAGTTATCATCCTCGTTTTATGAATAAAGAAAATGAAGCTAATAAATGACTTATCCTAGCTTTGTGGTCGTTTAGTCATCTGCAGCTCTTCGGGACCCTGTTTTAGGGTTTTCTTGTTAAAGATACTAGAATAGTTTGCCACTTCCTTCTCTATCTCTTTTTACATATGAGCAACTGAGGCAAACAGTGTTAAGTGACTTGCCCAGAATCACACAGTGAAGAATTATCTGAGGTCAAATTTGAACTCAGATCTTCATAACTCCAGTTAAGGTGTTCTATCCATTTCACTACCTGATTGACTTTAATAAGTGTCTGAGACAAGAGTTGAACTTGTCTTCTTGGCTCTAAGTTTAGCTCTCTCCATTATGTCTCCTAGAAAGAAGAATAGATCTATCTATTTAAAAAAATTATGGCAGTATTTTGGGGTATACAGGAAATATAATGTATGTCTTCTCAATTGAAAGTGGCTGAACAATAATTTAAGTCATTGTGCTGTAAGAAATGATGAAAATTATGAATTCAGAGAAACCAAGAGTGACTTGCAGGAATCGATTCAGAATGAGTGAACGAGGACACAAGAATGTAAAAGAAAACAGTTGAGCCAAGAGTATGTCATAATCAACTGTGATGGACTTGGCTCTTTTCAACAATGAGGTGATTCAAGACAATTCCAATAGACTTGTGATGGAGAGAGCCTTCTGCATCCAGAGAGAGCACAATGGAGACTTAATGTGAATCACAGCAGAATATTTTCAACTTTGTTGTTGTTTGCTTTTTTTTTCTCTCTCATGTTTTCCCTTCTGATCTGATTTTTCTTGTGTAGCATGATGAAAATGGAAATATGTTTAGAAGAACTATACATATTTGACTTATTGCTTGCATTCTTGGGAAGAAGAAAGGAGAGAAGAGAGAGAGAAAAATTTGAAACACAAGATTTTGCAAAAGTGAATGTTGCAAACTATCTTTGTGTGTATTGGGGGGGGAAATAAAATACTACGAAAAGCAAAATAAAGCAAAAAGAAATAGTTAAGAAAGGTTTATGAACTTTGATTAATGCGATGACTAATCATGACTTCAGAAGGTTAATGATGAATCATGCTTCCACTTTCTGGCAGAGGAAAAGGGCTAAAGTACAGAATGAGACATATATTTTGAAACATGAATAATGTGTGGATATTTTTATTGTTTGAATACACTTATTTGTTATAATGGGAGAGTTGGGAGGTCATGCTAGAAACAGAGATTAGACCTATAATTTCACTGATATAGAGAACTTCCAGAGGAGAAAATCAATTCAGGTCAGTACTTTTTCTGCAACATAAAGTCTTAGAGAGTTACTTAGAGCACTGCCCAATGTCACACAGATTGTAAATGACAGAGACAGGTATTCCTGTTTCTGAATTTATAAAACTACTATGCTATTTTGCTTTTTTAGTTAGTGATATTAAAAGAAAAGGGGAAAATTATCAGTGAATCATTATTTAAAACAAAATGTCAGAAGGAAGAGCAAAAAGGGGACATAGAAAATTTTGGAGTGATAATGTTAAATTTGAAATATACAAAAAACCCAAGGTCTCTGTAGTGGAGATTCATGTTTTCCTGTATAATCTTTTTCTGTCCTTCATGTTCATGTTTGTTGTTTTTAAAGTACACTGTAATAAAGAGGAAAAAAAAATTAATAGATTTTCCAAAGCATATAAAAGACAAGTTAATATTAGCATAAGTATTTTGGGGGGTTGGGGGAAAGGCTTCATTTTAATTATAAAGGCTCACAATGACGTAGCATGCCATTGTAATTCTTGAATGAAAGAAAGTGGTTCACCTCTAGAGGGAGCTTGTGAAATGACTAAAAGGCTAGATTGGAATTAAAAGCTCTATTCCATAGCCACATGAACTCAACCAATAATAAGTCAACAAAAAAGGACAGAACCAATTGCTGTCATGAGGATTCATTTATGGAAAAGGAATTCAGGATGAAGTCATTACAAGAGTTTTTCATAATGACATTGAACTTACTGATCAATGTAGATCATTTAAGGAAAGGACATAGCAGAAACTGCAAAACATTCAGCTTGCAAACATTACTGAATCCCAAGCAAAATGATCCGGTGACTAAAATTATAAATCAGAAACTTACTGTCTTTCAGAAAATAACAGACAATAAAGCCTTATATTACAAAAAAAAAAACAAAAACAAAAACTTCAAAATATTTTTGAGAAATCAACAAATAAACTCTTTGATAACTAGAATCTCATTGTAGATTAAAATATTGCCCACAATCATCAGAACACAATCCATTAACATTTAAGAATAGATATCACCATACTGAATAATCTCCAAGTTTCAGTACGCTCCTAACTGAGGTTGAGATAGAGGAGGAAGGAAAAAGGAGTTCTAGTGGTCACTAAACCAGCTGTTCTTCTTTCAAAGACATCTGCAATTTTGATTGGTTTATTTTCAGCCTGGAGACAGGTAAATCCTAAAAATGATCACTGATTTCTCCACATTTATTGTCTTGTTCCCTCCTTGTTGTAGAGGACTGGAACTCTGGACAAGTTATACTTGAAACAAGGTGTTAACTCAGTGGAATTGATGAGATGATAGTTCTCTAGTTCACATATATATACTTAGAACTCAGCTTGGTGATATCATGGTTCTCTTGTTCACACATATTCAATATACTGTAATGATGTAATTGTAATAAGTTATCTAAACTGGGGACAAAGTCAGACTCAGAGGGAGACTGGTAGAGACTGGCAGACTGAAAATTTGTGCTGGAGGAGACTGGGTCTGACTCTGACAGACACAGACTGTAAGAAACAATAAAGACTTTGGACTTCTTGTCCATTCTCCTGGAGTCTGTCCTGCTGAGATCAAGGCCCTTTCGGAGGACCTCCAGAAAGCTAGTCTGAACATTACACCCTGTAGATAATTTTAATCAAAATATTACTTTGGTCATCCATTTTCAGCCCGCTCCATTAGGGAAATGGATACAGTTCACAGAACTCAAATATTCAAATAAAACTGATCTCATCAGAGCATTCTCATCCTCATTTTCTGTCCATAAGGGATCCACCCAGTAGGCTGCAGACAGGCTTTCCTCATTTTCTCCTGACTTTGCAAATTGAAGTGTAGTGATATCATTTTCAAATTTTCTAAAGGTTGTTGTACTCCACATCTTCAATACCACCCCAACTTCAGAAAACACTGTTTAATTAACCCCATGATAATACTCTTGAGGTTCCTATAGGTTTAGGATATATTGCAATTTTCATTTTAGAAAATACAGACCTGGAGGCAGCTAGGTGGCACAGTGGATAGAACACTAACCCTGAAGTCAGGAGGACCTGAGTTCAAATTTGACCTCAGACACTTAATAATTCCTAGCTATGTGACCTGAAATAAATAACCCACTCTTCTAAGGTTGCATGGTGAGTCAGAAGCCATGGAAAGAATATAATTAAAGCATTTTATTAGGATACTAAGCTATTCCAAAGGTCCCAAACTACTTTAATTCCTAAAATAAAAGGAAAAGTTTACATTTCAGTAATCATACTATAAGCTCAATTATATTTAATCTGAATATCCCTTTCTGAATATTCTTTCAAAAGTATCTATTCCTGAACTATGTTAACTTAAGTTTTATAAAATTAGGGAGAACAAGAAATGAAATTAGTTAATCATTTATTGCACATTTATTACCCTGTGCAAGTCATTTAACCCCTATTATTTTGCACACAAAAAAGAAAGAAAAAAAGGAAAGAATGCCCCACAATGGTCAAGTCCACAGTGGTCAAGAAGAGTCAGACACAACTGAACAATTCTTTGAATAGAAAGATAGATTAGATCTGTGCCTTGCCCTCAAGTCTAGTTGGGTGAATAAGGGATGTAGATAAGTGACTGTAAAACAATAAAAGATACAAAACAACAATATAAAAAAATGTCTAAAAATAACAGAATTCTGTGCCAAACAAGAACTAGAGACAATAGTTGCTGGATAGTTTGCCTGGGTGTGTCAAAAGAGTTCTAATCCCAGCTCAGCTACATTTCCCTTCTGTGTGCACTTCTTTGGAATTGCCAATCAAAAGACTGGGAAAGGTGGAGAGTGGAGAGCAGAGAGCTCCTCCCAGATGCCTCATTATGCCCAGAAAGAACCAGGTCCCTCCCTGACTCCTGTCCTCAAATTTACCTTTTTTTTTAAAGTTTTGTCTTCCACTGTTAGAAGTGCTTTTTTTTTTTGTTTTGTTTTGTTTTGTTGCTTTTTTGTTTTTTTTTTTTTGCTAGTCTTTTGTTTTTATTTGTATCCCTAACCTCTTAACCTAGTAACCTATGTAACCTAGTAACATAGCCTGGCCCATAGTAAATATTTAATAGATGCTAGTAGATTGATTGAACTACTAACTTGCTTTGTAACCTTGGACAAGCTGTCATTCATTAAATATATTCATTCAACAAGTATTTATAAGTACTTGGTTTAATAAACAAAGGATTTTGTTAGAGGAGAAAGAGTACCTGCCTTCATGGACTAGGTCAATCAATCAAAATTTATTAAACCTACTATGTTATCAAGCATAGGCTAAGCACTGGGGATGCAGAGACAAAAGACTGCTCCTGTTCCCAAAAGCTTACAATCTAATGAATAGGTGACTACATCACTAGGTGAATACAACATGCCGCAGATAAATAAATAAATAATATATTCAAAGTAAGTATGAAATGTGAGATGGGGAATATTAACAAAGTAGGAGGGGAAAGACATATCCTCATATGGGAGGGGTGGTCTCAATTTTCTCATCTGCAAATGCAAGAGTTGTTCTAAATATACTTTTAAAATTTCTTCAAGTTTTAAGATTCTATAACTCAATGGATTAAGATGAAGAAATTACTATAGGCTACGTTGGTCTGGGAAAGCTTTATTTAAAAAAATCTTGAATTTGCTTCAGAAGTACTTATTTACACCTACATGATCTGTAGCTAAAATTTCAGATAAGCAGCTAAAATAATTGCATTAATAATTTGCTAACATGTTATAGTGAATTACACACATGACAGATTCTTTGACACCTATTATCTCATTTGATGGAATTCCCAAGTAGGGTAATTGAAAGGAATGTCCAGTGAATGATAGAAATAGAATTCCAGAACTCCAGTGACACCCAGTCCTGGACTGTTGCCCAGCACTAGGCTTGAATAGAGTGATTCTTTTTTCCACACTCACTTAAACCATTAGTTGGAATAGCCTCTCCTCCATTTAATCACACTCCATTTCTATGCAACATGAAAATACCAACATCAAAAAGGCAATAGTGGGGGATGGGAAGAGAGTTCAGAACAAAGAAAAAAAAGAGGGAGAGAATCTAGATAGCTTTCTGTCTTTGTCATCTAAATTTTCAGACTTTATATCATAGAATCACAGCTACAAAGCTGAAAGGAACCCTAGACATCATCTAGTTCAATTATCTCATTATATGGATGAGGAAATTGATATCCAGAGAGATTTAAAGTTCATCTAACATATATTGGATAAGTGACAAGAGTCAGAATTTAAACTCAACTACTTCAACTCCAAGTTCATCACTCTTCCCATAGTACTACACTGCCTCCTAAAATGCTTCTGTGAAGGCTTGTTGTTGTTACTGTTTTTATGGAAACAAAAACTCTGCTTATCCATTTTAAGGAAAAGGGAAAACTAGGGGTATTGTCTAAATGTCAAACCCAAACACATTTTGGCAAGTTATCATTACACTTCAGATAAAAGTGATTTATTCTAGGCAAATTTCTCAAAACAACAACCTCAATTATCCATTTTGCTTTTTGTGTACAGACATAGTTATTATAGTCTAGTATTTTACTCACTTAAAAAATAAACCAAGGAATTTTTCTTCCTTTAGCCTGGTATTCCTCAATAAATACTTACTAACCTCTATGAATTTTCTAATAAGATCTGTACAAAACAGACTATCTGTGCTTTCTTTTTTTTTCCTCCACAGTTAATCCCCTTTGAAGATTCTGTATCATAAAATGGAGATAATGACACGGTTATTGTGAGGAAACCATTTTGTAAACTATAAAGTACTCTGTAGGTATGAGTGATTACTCTCATTACTGGGGAAAGTACTAGGTTTAAGCAGTAGAAACATTTATGAAAGTAAAATTCCATTTGCAAGGACTCTGCCCATATATTTTTATAATAGCCATATTTATAAAGATTGAGAGGTATGGTGGATTGCAAACTGGGCTTGGAGGAAAGAAGCAAAGGAAGCACATCTTCCCTTTGCCATTAAGTAGCAGTGTGGCCATGGGTTAAGTTAGTTCCCATGGATTTAATTATCATCTCTCTGTAGATAACTCCCAGATCAATTTCTATAATATCTAACTTTTTTTTTTTAAAAGTTTCAGGTGTGTATCTCCCACAACTATTGGACATTTTAAACTAGATATCCCCTAGGTACCTCAAGGGCAGGTAAATGGTACCATAGATAATGGGCTGGGAAGCTCAGAAAGATCTAAATTCAAATCCATCCTCAGACACTAGTTGTGTGACCCTAGACAAGTTACTTAACCCATCTGCCTCAGTTTCCTCATCTATAAAAAGAGTTGGAGAAGGAAATGGTAATCCTCTCTGATATCTTTGCCAAGAAAACCCCAATATGTATAACTGAAACAACTGAATAACAAAGGTTTCTCAAATGCAATACTTTCAATCAGAACTCATCTTTTCTTCAGAATTCTATCCCTTTCCTAACTTCCTTTTTTTTTTTTTTGTCACCCAGACTCACAACTTCCGAATTATTCTCAGCTCTTAACTCTCAGTCACATATCAAATAGCTAATCTTCAAATAGCTGATCACTATCCAAAATATTTCTCCCTCCATAATACCACTTTCATCTCTCCCTTTCTCTTGATTTGTTAAACTGCTGCCCTAGTTCAGGCCCTTATCTTCTTTTGACTGGCCTGTTATAATTGTGTCCTAATTGGTTTGAATGCCATAAGTTTTTCCTCACTCCAATCATAAAACCACATAAAATACCCAACAAATTATCTTCCATCTTCTATTTGGAAACCTGTGAGGAACAGAAACTTACCACCACCACCTCTCAAAGCAGACCATTCCACTTTTGCATAGCTCAACCTATCCTCTACATATCTGTTAAAATGATTTTCTTAAAGCTAACCACATTATTCCTCTACCAAATAATCTCTAATGCCTTTAGGATCAAATAAAAGACTTCCACACAAGATAATCATGCATACAATTATATAGAAAGGGCTCTGGATTAAACAATGACCAAGGAAATCAAAGATGAATATCATTAACTCTTTCAAACAGTTCAGTATTTCCCCAAACCAGAAATTGTAGACACTGAAAGAGGGATTCTGACAGAGAGGTCAGGTAAATTCAGATAGGTAAGACTTGAACTTCACAGCAACATTCTGAAAGGGGAAACCTGAGAGACAACAGATTACCTAGTACCTTGATCAGAGAAATACAAAGGAGTAGAAAGGAGGGAAGAAAAGAAGGAAGGAAGGAAGGAAGGAAGGAAGGAAGGAAGGAAGGAAGGAAGGAAGGAAGGAAGGAAGGAAGGAAGGAAGGAAGGAAGGAAGGAAGGAAGGAAGGAAGGAAGGAAGGAAGGAAGGAAGGAAGGAAGGAAGGAAGAAAAACAACTATTTGATTTTTACAACAATCCATTGAAGCAGATATTATTTCCATTTTAGAGTTGAGGAAAGTGAGGCAAACAGAGGTTAAGTGACTTAGCCAGAGTCATACAACTAATAGTTTGAGACCAGACTCGAAATCAGGTCTTCTTGTCTCCAGCCCCAGCGCTCTATCCATTCTGCAACAGTAGATCAGGGGATCAGGGATGTTGAGCTCTGACCAGGTTCACTGAAGACTGTGAGAGATCTGAAGGCAGACACTCCATGGGAAATAGAAACTAGCAAAACCCAAGAAAATGAGATCAGCACCAACTAGGATGTGACCACCCCACCTTAAAGATTACTAAAAAAGAAAGCCTAATCCTATCAGAAAGTCTCAAACAAGAACTAAGGCTTGAGATATGAGAAAACAAAAGAAACCATTGAATACCATAATATATATACATACACACAAATGTATATATATATATATATATATATATTTATATTTATATATATATTAAGTGTCAAAAGTCACTGAAGAGGAAAACCTAGATGAAGAGTCACAACATAGAAATTATGAACAGAGAAAAGAAAAAACAAACACTTAGTAACAAGGACTACAAGAGCACCAGGAAGATAGGAAGAAGATAAAAAATGAAAGAAAAAAATTGGCTGGAGAACAAATAATTTAAAATAGATGGTGAAAAACTTTAAGTAGCAGACTTCCTGAAAAATGAGGATAGACAAAACAGAACACAAGTGACTTCATGAGACAAAATAAAATAAATTAAGATTGAAAAATAAAAGAATATGTAAGGTGTCTACTACTGAAAACAACTGACCTAAAAAAGAGAATGGTGAACTTAAGAATCATTATACTCTCTGAAAACCATGACCACCTTCTCAAAACCCATATTTTGATCATATTTTGAGAAACTCTAAAACCTTTAAAATTATCTAATATAATCGTATAATTTTACATAATCGTATAAAATTATGAAAACTGTACAGTTTTATCAGAAGCAGAGAAAAATGAAAATTGAAGGAATCTACTAATCAGCTCTAAAGTTTATTATAGCCAAAATTCAGAGACTAAGGAGAAAGAATTCGATAAGCAGACAGAAAGAACACACAAGACTTTAACATAAAGGAGAGAAAATCTTATATTAACAATATTCCAAAAAGTAAAATATAAAACTTTACACCAAGAATAACTTAGCAAAACTAAAGTATAATTAGACATGGAGATAAAAGAACCATAATGGAATAGAAGATTTTCTAGTGTTCCTAATGAAAAGAATACAGCTGAACACAAACTTTGAAGTTTAAACATAGGAGTCAAAAGAGCCCTAAAAAGGTTTTGGATGACAATAAGGTTCACTTCTCCCATCCTCTATTCCCCTCCACTATAAAACCTTTTTCTTGCCTCTTTTGTGACAGATAATTTGCTCCATTTCATCTTTCCCTTTCCCTTTCTTCTAATATAGTCTTCTCTCATTCCTTAATTTTATTATTTTAGATATTATGCCTTCAAATTCAACTCACACCTGTGCCCTTTCTATGTCTCTGTGTATACACTCACACACAGACACACACACACCACACACACACACACACACACACACACACACACACACACACACACACATACTCTTAATTGCCCTAATAATGAGAACGTTCTTATGAGTTACAAATATCATTCTCCCCTGTAGGAATATAAATAGATTAACTTTATTAAGTCCCTTATAATTTCCCTTTCCTGATTTATACCCTAATTCTTCTCCTGAATCCTTCATTTTAAAGTCAGATTTCTATTCAGCTCTGGTCTTTTCATCATAAATGCTTGAAAGTACTTTATTTCATTGAATATCTACCTTTTCCCCAAAAGGATTATACTCAGTTCCGTTGAGTAGGTGATTTTTGGTTGTAATCCTTACTCCTTTGCTCTCTGGAATATCATAGTCCAACCTCTCTAATCTTTCATTGTAGAAGCTGCTAAATCTTACATTATTCTGACTGACTATCCAACTATACTTGAATTTTTTCTTTTTACTTTCCTGCAATATTTTTTCCTTGACCTGGGAGTTCCAGAATTTGGCTATAAAGTTCTTGGGAGTCTTTATCTTGGGATCTCTTTCAGGAGGGGATCAATCCTGTGGTTCTAGAAAATCAGGAGAGTTTTCCTTGATAATTTCTTGAAAGATGATGCCCAGGCTTTTTTTTTTTTTAAACATGTCCCTCAAGTAATCCAAAAATTTAAAAATTGTCTCTATTTTTCAGATCAGTTGTTTTTTTCAGGGAGATATTTCTCATTGTTTTCTATCCTTTCATTCTTTTGGGTTTGTTTTTATTGTTTCTTGATTTGTCATAGTCATTATCTTCCACTTGCTCAATTCCAATTTTTAAGGAATTATTTTCTTCATTGAGCCTCTGTACCTCCTTTTCCATTTGGCTAATTTTGCTTTTTAAAGCATTCTTCTTCTCATTGACTTTTTATACTTCTTTTTGTATCACTCCCCTTTTCTCAATTTTTCTTCTCTCTCTTACTTGCTTTTCAAAATCCCTTTTGAGCTCTTCCACAGCCTGAGACCAATTCTTGATTTTCTTGGAAGCTTTGGATGTAGACGCTTTGGCTTTTTTATCTCATGAGTGTATAGTGTGGTATTTTGATCTTCTTTGTCATCATAGTAACTTTCTATGGTCAGTATCTTTTTCTGTTATTTGCTTATCTTCCTAACCTATTACTTGTTTTTTAACTTTTTGTTAAAATGGGGCTATGTCTACAGTGTAGAGGATGCAATGTCCTAAGTTTCAGAGGTTTTGTGCAAGCTACTTCTGGGGACCTGTAAGTTTTCAGTTTTTCCAAGGTAGTATGATCCAAGGAGAAGTATGTTTACTACTCTCTTAGGCTGTACTTTGTTCTGTGAGTATCCATAAGCACTCTTTTTTGGTCCAGGAATTGTGAAGAGGGTCCCTGAGCCACTCTGTAAGTTTTAATATGCTAGTGCTCCTCCTCACCTTGAGAATGTGAGCTAAGACTTTTGCTGAGGATCTGAGTATAGACAAAGCAACAGAGTCCTTCCTGCCTCAGTGTTAACAAACAGACCCCTGTAATCTTCTGACCAGCTGTTCAACCCCCTTACCATCTGTGGGCTGAGTCCTCTGAAAGCCACAGCTACATCTGCTGCTGTTGCTGCTGCTGTTGCCACTGCTACTAATTCAGTTGTTCTCAAGAAGTGATCCTGATTTATTAGGGCTGGGATTCTGCTAGCTTAGTCTACACTAGACTGTGTTGCACTCCCACCCCGGTGCAACAGAACTTTCCTGTTGACTTCTTAAAGTGTCTTTGGCTGGAAAAACTTTTTATACTCTATCTTTTTGTGGGTTCTGATGTGCTAAAATTTGTTTAGAATCATTATTTAAAGGTATTTGGAGGAGTTTGGGGAAAAGCTCAGGTCAGCTATTTTCCTAGAAAGATTTTAACATTTGAGCAAATGGAAAGACACATAAAAACGAAGTGTTTACATTTTCAAAATTCCATTCAAAATCTCTACTGAATGCATACAATATTTTGGATTATACCTATAAAGACAAAAAAAAATGATATTGATGTAACTACAAAACATTTAAGAAATTTTAGTAATAGCTTTCCATTTTCAAAATATATACAAAGATAGCCTTCAGCATCCACCTCTGTAAAAAACCATGTTCCAAACCTCTCTCTTCCTTCCCTCTTCTCATCTATCTTCTCCAGAGAGTAAGCAATTCAATACAGGTTAAAAACATGTGCAATTCCTCCAAACACACCCCCATACCTATCATGCTGCACAAGAAAAATCAGATGAAAAAGGGACAAAAAAGTTCAGAAAGAAAAAAATGCAAGCAAACTTGCATTTCCCTATAGTCAAAATACTATATTGGGATCCACATTCGGTCCCCATAGTCCTCCCCCGTATGCAAATAACTCTCTCCATCACAAGTCCACTAGAATCGACCTGAATCACTTCACCACCAAAAAGAGCCAAATCCATCACAATTGATCATTGTATATTCTTGCTGTTGCTATGTACAATGTTCTCTTGGTTCACTTCACTTCACTTAATATCAGTTCATGTAAGTCTCACTAGGCCTTTTTGAAATCATCCTGCTGAATGTTTCTTACAGAACAATAATATTCCAATACATTCATATACCATAACTTATTCAGCCCTTCTCCAACTGAGGGGCATCCACTCAGTTTCTAGTTCCTTGCCACTACAAATGGGTTGTTATAAATATTTTTTTCATAGTGACTCCTTTTCCCTTTTTATGATCTCTTTGGGATACAGACCCAATAGAGACAATGCTGGATCAAAAGGTATGCAGAGTTTGATAGCCCTTGGTATAGTTCCAAATTGTTCTCCAAAATGGTTGGATCAGTTCACAACTCCACCAACAATGTATTAGTGAGCCACATCCTCTCCAACATTTATTATTGTCTTTTCCTGTCATTTTAGCCAATCTGAGAGGTGTATAGTGGTATCTCAGTCTTAATATGCATTTCTCTAATTAAAAGTGATTTAGAGCATTTTTCATATAACTAGAAATGACTTAAATTTCTTCATCTGAAAAATGTCTATTTATATCCTTTGATCATTTATCAATTGGAGAATGGCTTATATTCTTATAAATTTGAATCCATTCTTTA
The DNA here is from genome assembly GCA_020854095.1 of Dasyurus viverrinus. NCBI lineage: Eukaryota > Metazoa > Chordata > Mammalia > Dasyuromorphia > Dasyuridae > Dasyurus > Dasyurus viverrinus. The sequence goes on from CM037000.1 coordinate 156,344,021, forward strand.
TATATTTTATAAATGAGATCTTTATTAGAATCCTTAGATATGAAACATTCTTTACAAAAATAAAGACAGGTTTAAATAATTGGAGGGATGTTAACTGATCTTGATTAGGCAGTACCAATATAATAAAAGTGACAGTATTACTTAAAATAATTTCATGTCATACCAAACTTCCAAAAGTTTATATTACAAAAAAAAAAAAAAAATCCTCTGCTCTTCTCTCACTTCCTTCTCTAGCCCTAGAGACGCTGCTGTTGCTGCCCCCAGCAGGGAGGAGGGAGACAGAGGAAGCATTGGCTGCCATTGTGCCATTGTGGGGACTCTGTCTGAGATAGGCATTTAGAAAGATTTGAGACATAATTTCTGGGTTACTTAATCATTTTGTTAATAATGGCAGCATGTTCATTAGTAGAAGAATGATTGTTTGGCCATCACTCTCTTGACTAAAGACAATCATGGTGGCAGGCTCACACTTACTTGAAGATGGAATCAACTGGGATTGATTAGCAATTAATGAGAGAGTGAATATTTCAGTGCAAGCTGAACTATTCAAATGAACTTTGATTATGTCATTTACTTCTAAGTTACTCCTAGCCTTGGGCAATCTATTCAAAGAATTTATCCCCACCCAAAATTTGGTGGAGCACAAAGACCCACCTGGAGGTGTGGTCTAAATGAACCTATGAAGAAAGTATAATCTCATTATCAGTGATATCCTTCAATTGACTGAAATTTTGAAATCTGGACTTTATTTTTAAAAAAGGGAAAAACTCTGGATCTCCCCAAATCATTGGTCATTAATAATAATTTCTCTCAAAAGGAAATCAGTTTTTTTAAATGGGATGGAAAAGACAGAGTGATACCAGATCTCAAATCATAATACAGATAGTTGTAACTATCAAAATTATATAAATATTGAAAAAAATGTTAAAGTTGATCAGTGGGCTGGCCTAGGAATACAAGAACCAAAAACAAACATAGTAGTCTGAGAAACCCAAAGACACCAATTACTGAGAAAAAAAACCCTTGACAAAATCTGCTGGGAAAATGTGAAAGCAAACTAGCAGAAACTGCTTGTTAGTTGTTAAGTCAACATCACAGACAATATGCCACAATAAACTCAAAAAGAATACATTATCTTAATTTAAAAGGTCCTTGCAAACAGATTAGAGGAGTAAGGAAGGAAGTATGTTATGTAGTAATGGATAGAAGCAGAGTTCTTGACAAACAATGGATCAGGAGCATCATAGGAGATAAAATGGACACTTTCAATTACATATAAATGTAAAGGCATTTATGCAAACCAAATCAAGGCACTAAAAATTATAAATATAACAGTCATATGGAGGAAAAAATTGTGAGAAGTTTCTCTGCATATCCAAAGTCTGGAATCCAAGATATAGAGGGAAATGATTCAAATACATAAAAAGAGGAGTCAGTCCCTAGTAGATAAATGGAAAAAGGATATGAATAGGCAGTTCTAAAAACAAAAACAAAAATTCTCCAGATTATTTATAGTAAAGAATTGCAATTTAAGAGGTTCCACTCCGATTTGCCCAGATGACAAGAAAGAAAAATATTAATTATACCCAAAGAAAGAACTATAGGAAATGAATGTGGACTACAATATAGCACTTCCATTCTTTTCTGTTATTGTTTGCTTGCATTTTTGTTTTCCTTCTCAGGATTTTTTCTTTCTTTCTAGATCCAATTTTTCTTGTGCAGCAAGATAACTATAAATATGTATACATATATTGGATTTAACATATAATTTAACATATTTAACATGTATTGGACTATCTGCCATCGAGGGGAGGGGATTGGGGAAGGAGGGAAAAAGTTGGAACACAAGGTTTCGTAAGGGTCAATGTTGAAAAATTACCCATGCATATGTTTTGTAAGTAAAAAGCTATAATAATATATTTTTTTAAAATAGCAGTTGTTGGAAGAGATTGTGAAAGGACAGGGATACTAAAGCATTATTAGTAGAGCTATCACTTAGTATGGGTTATTATGGAAAAGAAATTGGAACTGTACCCTCCAAATAATCACTTGATTCAAAAATATTCCTACTAGGCTTCTGCCCCAAAGGATAGAAGGAAAACATGTAGGAACAAAGCACATGTGCACAAAAATATTCATAGGAACATTTTTTGTTAAAGTAAAGAGCTGGAAACTAAGGTAATAGCCATCAATTGGGGAAAGGCTCAACAAATTATGGCATTCCATTGTAATTATGGCATTCCATTGTAATTATTTCACTAAAAGAAATGATGAAACAAATTTAGAAGGTGGCAGCTAGATGGCACAAAGCATAGAGTACTAGGACAGGAATTAGGAAGCCATGAGTTCAAATCCAGTCTCAGATATTCCCTAGCTTTGTGACAAGTCGGTTAATCTAGTATCTACCTCCAGAGCTGTTGTGAGGATCAAATGAGATATTATTTATAAAAGTGTCTGGCACATCGTAGATAACATGTAGATGTTAGTTATTATTATTGCTGTTTTGGTCAAAATTTAGAATAATAAAAAATACATCAGAAAATATGACCATTTTTACATACAAAGAAGAGAAAGGAAAAAATGGCTTATATGTGAAACTGTTGAGGTGTGAGAATGAGGGTTGAGAGATCCTCTGACAGCAATGGAATCCCCTTGGCCATGGCAGGCTTTGCAAAAGAATTCACAGAAGTTTGTGACAAGAATAGGTTTATTTACGCTAAGAAAATAGCTTTCTTAGTGGGTAAACTACTGATTAGGAATTAGCAGAGATGGATTGACAGACCTTTGGTTTTATTGGGTTTGCCCTGGCCCTGAGCTGGGGCTAATCTTCAACTCAATAGAGAAGTTGACCATGCCCCAGACCAAGATTTCCAGTTGAATGAGATTACTTATCTGGTAGTTACCCTCATGAATGGGTGTGGCCCCTCCCAGAGGCCAGGAGAGTTTGAGACTCAGAACCACCCTTCTCCCATGGTTTGCATCAGAGCCTTTCTATCCTCCCCCCCAAGATTAAAGGGGACACAGTTTACATCAAAACTATTAATATCTATTGCATAATACTCCCCCTCCCAGGCTTTTGTTTGGCTTTTGAATCCCTTTGACAACCTGGTCCAATCTACTTTCCCAGCCATGAACATGCACTTTTGTCCTTGTCACACTTTGTGATTCTGTCAGACTAGCCCATAATTCTCCATCACACACCCTCTTCTTGTCTTGCCCCTTTTCACTGATTTTCTTTCCTTTCTCTCCTCCACCTCACTGAATTTCTTGATTCCTTCAAAACTCAACTCATGCACAACCTTCTACACGAAACATTTCTTGATCCTCCTGTTGCTAGGGCCTACACAATTACCTCTACCTCCTCCCCATCCAAAAAATTGCATTTCTTTTTTGGTATATATTTATTTGCATGTGTTGTCTCCTCCAGTAGAATTTAAGTTCATTGGATGATTCAAGCCAGTTCCAATGGACTTGTTATGAAAAGAACCATCAGCACCCAAAGAGAGTAAGTACTGTGGGAACTGAATGTGGATCACAAGACAGTATTTTCACTCTTTTGGTTGTTATTTGCTTGCATTTTGTTTTCTTTCTCATTTTTTTTCCTTTTTGATCTGATTTTTCCTGTGCAGCATATTTGTGGAAATATGTATAGACTTGAACATGTTTAACATATATTGGATTACTTGCTGTCTAGGGGAGGGAGTAGGGAGATGAAAGAGAAAAAATTTGGAACATGAGTTTTTGCAAGGGTGAATGTTGAAAATTATCCATGCATATATTTTAATTGAAATTAATTGAAAGTTTTAATTGAAAAAGAAAAGATAAGTACTAAATAAGTGTCATTTAGTGAATACTTATTTTATTCTCTGTTATTTTGCAAACTTCTTGAGAAACTAAAAAGTCAAAGTGCTGGTGGTATATTCTTGTCTTACTTAATAGTGAATAGAGAATTGGTCTTGGAATCAAGAAGACTTGAATCCAATATTTAGTAGGTAGTATAGTGAATAGAGTGCTGAAGCTAGAGCCAGGAAGACCTGAATTCAACTCCAACCTCAGACACTTTTTTTTGTGATACTGAATAAATCATTTAACCTCTTTGTTTGCTTTCTCTTCCTTCCTCCCTCCTTTGCCTTCCTTCCATCTGTCTCCTTCTTTCCTTTTCTTTCCTCCCTCCCTCTTTCTTTCCCTTTTCATCTTCTTCCTTTCCTTTCCTTCCTCCTTCCTTCCCTTCTTCCCTCTTTCCCTCCTCCTCTTTCCTTTCTCCCTTCCTCCGTCTCTTCTTTCCTTTCTTCCTTCCTCCCTTTTTCCCTTTGTTCATTTGTTCATTCCTTCCTTCCTTTTTCTCCTCTTTCTTCCCTTAGTGTTATAATGGGTAGAACACTGGACGTGGAGTCAGGAACACACATAGTAGGTTGTTTTCTTTTCCTTTATATGACCCCAGATAAGTCACTTCTTGGACCTTCAGTTTCTTCATCTGTAAAATGAGGATAATTAACAGCATTTCCTTCCCAATATTGTTATGAAAATCAAATGAGTTAAATTTTATGAAGTGCTTTATGAACATTAAACCACTGTAGCAATCTGAGGTAGTAGTAGATTATTATGTGTATTGGTAATATTGCTGGGTCCTTACAAATACTATTATATTTTATGTAAAAATCAACTTACATATTCTGTAACTGGATAACTTTAATTTAATGTCTTTCAGAAAGAAATGATTCCTATAAATGCACCGTTTCTTGCCCCCTTCCATATATTGCAATATGATATATATGTTTATATGTGAAGACATTAGTCAGTTTTAGGAAGAGGAAAGAAGTGTTCATGGAGGTGGGTAGTGGTTCTGAATCAGAGGAATTAAAGATGAACAGAAAAGAGGAATTTTCCAGACATATGGCAGTATCCCTATCAAATAGGGATAAATTTGTAGGATAAATGGGCCTCAAGGTTCTAATAAGAAACATTGGGGATACCTTGGTGGCAGAGTAGATAGAACACTAGCCCTGGAGTCAGGAGGACTTGAGTTCAATTCCAGATTCAAATTAATTAGACTCTTACTGGTTGTGTGACCCTGGGCAGGTCACTTAATTTCAATTGTTCTCCCCACCCCCAAAAAAAAAAAAAAAAAAGAAGGAACATATAGATATCCAAGTGCTTCTGTCCTAGGTGGAATGCCCTCATGATGCTAAGGCCAAGTTTTGTAATGGATAAGGGAAAGGGAAGTGAAAGAAGAGGGATTGATAGTGATTTAAGGGAGCCTTTTTTTTTTTTTTTATTAGACCTTTTTATTGACAAAACATATGCATGTTAATTTTTCAACATTGACCCTTGCAAAAATTTCTGTTCCAACTTTTCCCCTCCTTCCCTTCACCCCCTCCCCCAGATGGCAGATAGTCTCAATATGTGTTAAATATGTTAAAGTATATTTTAAATACAATATATGTATTTTTTATACAGTTATCTTGCTGCACAAGAAAAATCAGATTTAGAAAAAAGGTAAAAATAACCTGAGAAGGAAACCAAAAGTACAAGCGGACAATAACAGAAAGAGTAGAAATGCTATGTTGTGGTCCACACTCATTTCCCAGTGTTCTTTGACTGTGTGTAGCTGGTTTTGTTCATTACTGATCAATTGGAACTGGTTTGGATTCTCTCATTGTTGAAGATAGCCACAACCATCAGAATTGATCATCATATAATCTTTCTGTTGCCATGTACAGTGATCTCTTGGTTCTGCTCATTTCACTTAACATCAGTTCATGTAAGCCTCTCCAGGCCTCTCTGAAATCATCCTGCTGATCATTTCTTATAGAACAATAATATTCCATAATATTCATATACCACAATTTATTCAGCCATTCTCCAGCTGATGGGCATCCATTCAATTTCCAGTTTCTAGCCACTACAAAAAGGGCTGCCACAAATATTCTTGCACATATGGGTCCCTTTCTCTTTATGATCTCTTCGGGATATAATCTCAGTAGAAACACTTCTGGATCAAAGGGTATGCACAGTTTGATAACTTTTTGAGTATAATTCCAGATTGCTCTACAGAATGGTTGGATCAGTTCACAATTCCACCAACAATGCATCAGTATTTCAGTTTTTCCCCACATCTCCTCCAACAGTCATCATTATCTTTTCCTGTCATTTTAGTAAGGGGGCCTTTTTAAATGCTAATTTGTCCATATGCATAGGGAAAGGGACATATGTATTTTGAAATAATTGATCTTTGGCCCACAATTCACAAGTGATTGACCTTTTAAATAATTATAGAGAAGTCATTTCTTATACAATTGCAATATTAGTAAAGTTAACATCTGTATAGTATTTTATAGTTTATAAAATGTTTCATTTGATTCTTGCAACAAGCTTCTGAGGTTGGTAGCATCCTCATTTATATCCAAAATCGATAAAATAGACATGGAAATCCACATGGGTTATATAGACATATAACATATAATACACAGGTACGTCTCAAGAGGAGGAAAGCCAGTATGGAAATGATGGAGGAGGGATGGGGAAAGGCACTTGACTGCTAACTCCTGAAGCACCTGGAGACTGGACATTCAGTGCCATTTCTCCAGTCTTTGGAGTAGAAAAGTACTAGGCTAGAATTATATGTATCTGCCCCTCCAAACATTGCTGGGAGAGTATCAGGCCTGAAATCTGGAAAATCTGGTTTCAAACGCTGTTCCAGACACTTACTAACTATTAAACTTCTGGCAATTTGTTTGATCTCTGTTTTCCTAACTTTCTTCATCTGTAAAATGGGGAAAATAATAGCATCTACTTCCCAGGGTTATTGTGAAAATCAAGCAAGATAATAATTGTGAAACACTTAATATAGCTCCTGGAACATAGTAAGTACTATATAAACTGTAACTATTATTATTACTATTAATTATTACTGTAAAATAATCTCATCTCAAACCAAATGAAAGGTTTTCATTTTCCCCATAGGGAAATTTCTCTAAAGCTCCAGGAAGAAAAGCTGGAAATAAGTAACAAGTTGAGGATCTGATTTCTCCTATATATGTTCTATTTCTGATGTTTGTCTCTCTTTCTCTGTTTCTCTCTGTGTGTGTCTGAAGCTGATTCGAATGTACTATTGAAGAAAGCATAAAAAATACCTTTCCTTTCATAAGCTCTCAGATCAACTCATTGACCATTCACAAAATTTTTTTCTACAATTAGGAGTCTCCTGTAAAAACTCTAAGCTTGGCTAGAAATCCAACTTATATCAGATAAGAAAACCCAAGAATTGGAGAAATAAATTATTGGCCCACCATCACATAGCAAGTATAAACAGAGCTAGAATTAGAAACCTGTTTTTTGGGTTCTTTCAAGATCAATGTTGTTTCAAAGTCATAGATTGCAGATTCCTAATTAAAACCTTCCCCTCCCCACTTTCTCCTTCCACAAATCATGGCACTATGACTTTTGAGTGCCCATCAATTAGAGAATGGCTGCATAAGTTATGATATATGAATGTAATGGAATATTATTGTTCTATAAGAAATGATGAGCAGGCTGATTTCAGAAAAGCCTGGAAAGACTTACATAAACTAATGCTGAGGTTAGTGAGCAGAACTAGGAGAACATTATATACAATAACAGAAAGATTTTGGTAGATTTAGCTTTTCTTAGCAATGTGATCGAAGATAATTCCAATGGAGTAGGTGGAAAATGCCATCTGCATCCAGGGAGACAGATGTGTATTAAAGCATAATATTTTCATCTTTTTGCTTGTTTGTTTGCTTATTTTTTTCCTCATGTTTTTTGTCTTTTGTTCTGATTTCTCTTTTACAACATGACTAATATGGAAATATATTTAGAATGATTGTACATGTATTGCCTATAAGTTTGCTTGCTGTCTTGGGGAGGAGGGGAAGTAAAGTCACAGGAGAGAGAAAATATTTGGAACTCAAAATTTACAAAAATGACTGTTGAAAACTATTTTTACATATAATTAGAAAAATAAAAAAATTATTTTCAAAAAAAATTTTTTTAAAAAGAAATGATGAGCAATTTAATTTCAGAAAAGCCTGGAAAGACTTATATGAACTGGTGCTGAAAGAAGTGAGCAGGATCAGGTGAACATTAAGCACAGTAACAGCAAGGTTATGTAATGATCAACTATGATAGTCTTAGCTCTTCTCGGCAATGTGGTTATTCAAGATAATTTCAATATACTTCGGATGGAAAATGCCATACATGTGCAAAGAGAGAATTATGAGATGAACATGGATTGAAGCACAGTATATTCACTTTGCTGTTTTGGGGAAGAAGGAGATGAGAGAGAAGAAAAAAATTGGAACTCAAAATGTTACAAGAATGACTGTTAAGATATAGTAAGCAACTCTGGATGAAAGATCATTGTATGATATTGTGCCTCAGTAACAGTTAGGCTCCAGTAAAAAGTAAGCAACTGTATTTCAAAAATTCTGAAGAGAATTAGAGCTCCAGCAGCCCACCAATGCTTATTCTGGCCACTTCTTTATGTCTTTAAAGGTCTTCACCCAACCTGGTCTTCATGAGCAGAGAACAAGAGCCTCCAGAAACATGAGATTTGAAGGGTCAAAGGGAAAGATTGCTAAACTGTCTGCTTTACATCTTCCAGGATTTTACCCTGAAGTAGGTCCCACTTGAAATGCATTGATTTGTAGGTAACTTGGTAAATGATATCCATTAGGATATCCAATTGGGAGGGAGGGTGTAAGTTTTCCAGAATCTAGAGTACAAAAAAGTATCCAGGCTTCCTTCTTAGATCATGGAAAAGCAAGTCTCAGTAGTTTATTCTAGACTGTGCCTTGAACCTCTTGGTTCAATCTTTACCACTGTGATCTTAGATGGTCTGGTCAATATTATGTCATCAATATATTGGTGTATACCAATTCCCGCAAGAAGGGAAACCTCTTTTAGGTCTCTGTCCACTTTATGTAACAATATAAAGGAGCAGTTAAGTGGCACAGTGGATAGAGTATTGAACCTAGGGTCAGCAAGATTCACCTTAGAACAAAAAGTCAAGAATATCAAAGGAACTTATAGAAAAAAATGTAAAATATAAAAATCTTTATATATAAAGATTTTATAAGGGTGAATGCTGAAAATTAACTATGCATATGTTTTGAAAAAAAACTAATAAAAATGCTCTAAATCATTATTGATTAGAGAAATGCAAATTAAAACAAATCTGAGAAAAAAGTCTCAAATGTAGAGGGGGAAAAAGAAAAAAGAGAGAAAATTACATGATAATTTTATTATATATTTAAAAGCAATAACAAGTTGTACATAATAGTTTTTCCATTTTATGTACAATCATCCCTTCCCCACCCCAACTCTACTATATTATGGAAATGTTTGTTTTATTGCTTAAGTTCAGAATAAAATAAATAAATTTTTTTAAAAAGACTCATCTCTGTGAATTCAAATTTAGCCTCAGACACTTACTTGCCATATGACCCTGGGAAAGTCTCTTAGCATTGTTTTCTTCAATTTTTACATTTGTTAAATGAGTTAGAGAAGGAACTGATAAACCATTCCAGTTTCTCTGCCAACAAAACCATAAATGAAAAGTTGAACATGACTGAAATGATCGAACAATAAGTTTAGGTAGTCCTAGGGAAGTATGGTAAAAATATATTGAACTCCTTCCCATGTAAAAGCAATATTCCTGACTAGTTTCAGCCACAGAAATACAGAAATAAGTACTGGTAAGATTGATGACTCCATATCACTCAACCTGGATCTGGACTACCTAGTCGACAACATTGGAGAGATCAGGAAAGATAAGTATGTTTACTTCAATCAACTCTCTGTGGTCAATTGTAACTTGCTAGGCATCACCTGCTTTTCTCACAGTCACAAAGTTATTGTAAAGGGATCTGGAATAACAAAAACTCCTCTTTCCTTCATCTCTATAACTACAAGAGGAATATCTTTCACACTCCCTCCTGGGATCCCAATATTGTATGATAATTAACTAAGTTGCTCAGGTAACCAGTTTTCTTTTCTTTTCTTTTATTAAAGCTTTTTTATTTTCAAAACATATGCATGGATAATTTTTCAATATTGACCCTTGCAAAACCTTGTGTTCCAAATTTTCCCCTTCCTTTCCCCCATCCTCGCCCCTAGATGCAAGTAATTCAATATATTAACCATGTTAAAAAAAAAATGTTAAATCCAATATATGTATACATATTTATACAAATTTTAGTGCTGTACAAGAAAAATCAGATCAAAAAGGGGGAATAAATGAGAAAGAAAACAAAATGCCAGCAAACAACAACAAAAAGAGTGAAAATGCTATGTTGTGTTCCACATTCAGTTCCCACTGTTCTCTCTCTGGGTGTAGATGGCTCTCTTCATCACTGAACAATTAGAACTGGTTTGAATCATCTCACTGTTGAAGAGATCCATGTCCATCAGAATTGATTGTTGTATAATCTTATTGTCGCCACATATAATGATCTTCTGGTTCTGTTCATTTCATTTAGCATCAGTTCATCTAAATCTTTCCAGGCCTCTCTGAAATCATCTTGCTGATCATTTCTTATAGAACAATAATAATCATATACCATAACTTATTTAGCCATTCTCCAACTATGGGCAACCACTCATTTGTCCTTACCCACAATTACATGACTCGAGGTTACTAAATAAGAACACACAAATCCTAAACCCATAGTACCCCTTCTCCCCATGGTCTGCCCTCTGTGGCCTTCCATGATTTATATAAATGGAGCAGGGCTCTGAATGATACTTTTGACTTTTATGGTCCTGAAGGGGTCCCAAAACTTTGGTGCTTAATTTCCCAGTTTTGTTTTAAAGCAAAGTAAACTCTCCTTCTGGCCATCCTCTTTGTTCAGATTTAATGTTGGGACAAAATTAATTAATGGGCAAGCAAATCTTTTAACATTTAATAAAGGAGGAAGTGAAATTCTTTGCTCTAAAACTGTGAGGATACACAGTGAAAATCCAGCAATGCTAACCATTCTGGATGCAGTTCCTTCTTCTCCAGTATTACTTGTGGACTGTCTGAACAAGTTGTAGTATATAGATGTGGTGCAATACTATTGTGTTATCAGAAATGAGCAGAATGCTTTCAGTAAAACCTGGGAAGACTTGTATGAATTGTTACAAAGTGAAATCAGGAGAACATTGTATATAGTAGCAGCAACATTGTGTGATGTTCAGCTCTTAATTATTTAGCCATCTTCAACAATACAGTGATCCAAGACGATTCCAAAATTGTGGTGAAAAATACTATCCATCTCCAGAGAAAGAACTGAAGGAGTAGATTGAAGCATATTTTTAACTAAACTTAATTTTTCTTGGATTTTTCTAGTCTGTATTTTGTTTTGCAACATGACTAATGATTGCACATGCATAATCTATATCAAATTGCTTGTTTTCTCAAGGAGTAGATGGGGAGGGAGAGAGGAAGAGAATTTGGAACTCAAAAATTTTAAAAATAAATGTTAAAAATTTTATATTTACATGTAATTGAGAAAAAAATAAAGGAAAGCCATTTGGTCAGTCAGTTATAAGAGTAGACAGTCATCTGAGTATAACAACTTCCATTGTTTCAGATACCCACCAAGGCTGATAGGCATGGAACCCAAGTGGATTGGTTTTTTTTATTGACTATAGGTCAGGAAACTATATTAAAGTAGGTGGGGCATACTTAGGTTTCATAGGAGAGGAAATTTCACCAAGAAGGCCTTGGGAAGGTGGTACCAAAGGAAATTATCTGGATGTTGTGTATGAAGAAAAAGCTATATCAGGGTAAGGAAATCTGAGTCAAGAAACTGCTGTCCTAATACAACCTTTATTTCACAACCCGAAACTGAGTTTTCTCATAAATTAGTATTTGATTTTTGACTATATTTAATATCTTCCCTGGCCTCATCTGTTTGGATTTATTGTGGATAAATTGGATTTATTTATCACTCAGGATATCTTCTGGGAACATCAGAATATAGCTTATGTATAGGTTTTGATAGGCCTAGGTAAAGAGCTCCCACCTTCTGTGCAAATTCTCAAACTAACAATGCATATTAGAGATAGCACATCTTTATTTAACCAAAGAAAGAATACAAAAAACCCCAAGACAATTAGTTTTTCCTCTGCAGATCCTAATTCCTTAGAAAACAGTATATAAGATAATGATAAATGCTGGAGGGGATGTGGGGAAACTGCGACACTAATGCATTGTTGGTGGAATTGTGAAATAATCCAACTATTCTGGAGAGCAATTTGGAACTATGTCCAAAGGGCTATAAAACTGTACATATCCTTTCTTTTTTTATTTTTTTTAATATATATTTTTAATAGCCTTTTATTTACAGGATAGATGCATGGTTAACTTTACAGCATTAACAATTGCCAAACCTCTTGTTCCAGTTTTTCACCTCCCACCCCCCTCCCCTTCCCCTAGATGGCAGGATGACCAGTAGATGTTAAATATATTAAAATATAAATTAGATACACAATAAGTATACATGACCAAACCGTTATTTTGCTGTACAAAAAGAATCAGGCTCTGAAATATTGTACAATTAGCTTTGGAAGGAAATCAAAAATGCAGGTGGGCATAAATATAGGGATTGGGAATTCAATGTAATGGTTTTTAGTCATCTCCCAGACGTAGCTGGTTCAGTTCATTACTGCTCCATTAGAAATGATTTGGTTGATCTCATTGCTGAGGATGGCCAGGTCCATCAGAACTGGTCATCATATAGTATTGTTGTTGAAGTATATAATGATCTCCTGGTCCTGCTCATTTCACTCAGCATCAGTTTGTGTAAGTCTCTCCAGGCCTCTCTGAAATCATCCTGTTGGTCATTTCTTACAGAACAATAATATTCCATAATATTCATATACCACTATTTATTCAGTCATTCTCCAATTGATGGGCATCCAACCAGTTTCCAGTTTCTAGCCACTACAAAGAGGGCTGCCACAAACATTCGTGCACATACAGGTCCCTTTTTCTTCTTTATGATCTCTTTGGGATATAAGCCCAGTAGTAACACTGCTGGATCAAAGGGTATGCACAGTTTGATAACTTTTTGAGCATAGTTCCAAACTACTCTCCAGAATGGTTGGATTCGTTCACAACTCCACCAATGTCCCAGTTTTCCCACATCCCCTCCAACACTCATCATTATTTTTTCCTGCCATCTTAGCCAATCTGACAGGTGTGTAGTGGTATCTTAGAGTTGTCTTAATTTGCATTTCTCTGATTAATAATGAGTTGGAGCATCTTTTCATATGACTAGAAATAGTTTCAATTTCTTCATCTGAGAATTGTCTGTTCATATCCTTTGACCATTTTTCAATTGGAGAATGGCTTGATTTTTTATAAATTAGAGTTAATTCTCTATATATTTTGGAAATAAGGCCTTTATCAGAACCTTTGACTGTAAAAATATTTTCCCAGTTTATTGCTTCCCTTCTAATCTTGTCTGCATTAGTTGTTTGTACAAAAACTTTTCAGTTTGGTATAGTCGAAATTTTCTATTTTGTGATCAGTAATGATCTCTAGTTCTTCTTTGGTCATAAATTCCTTCCCCTTCCACAGGTCTGAGAGGTAAACTATCCTGTGTTCCTCTAATTTATTAATAATTTCATTCTTACCAAGCCATTCTCCAATTGATAAATGGTCAAAGGATATGAACAGACAATTTTCAGATGATGAAATTGAAATCATTACCACTCATATGAAAGAGTGTTCCAAATCATTATTAATCAGAGAAATGCAAATTAAGACAACTCTGAGATACCACTACACACCTGTCAGATTGGCTAAGATGACAGGAAAAAATAATGATGAGTGTTGGAGGGGATGTGGGAAAACTGGGACACTGATACATTGTTGGTGGAGCTGTGAACGAATCCAACCATTCTGGAGAGCAATCTGGAATTATGCCCAAAAAGTTATCAAACTGTGCATACCCTTTGATCCAGCAGTGTTTCTACTGGGCTTATACCCCAAGGAGATACTAAAGAAGGGAAAGGGACCAGTATGTGCCAAAATGTTTGTGGCAGCCCTGTTTGTAGAGGCTAGAAGCTGGAAACTGAGTGGATGCCCATCAATTGGAGAATGGTTGGGTAAATTGTGGTATATAAATGTTATGGAATATTATTGTTCTGTAAGAAATGACCAGCAAGATGAATACAGAGAAGCTTGGAGAGAATTACATGAACTGATGCTAAGTGAAATGAGCAGAACCAAGAGATCATTATATATATCAACAATGATACTGTATGAAGATGTAATCTGATGGAAGTGGATTTCTTTGACAAAGAGACCTAATTCAGTTTCAATTGATCAATGATGGACAGAAGCAGCTACACCCAAAGGGGAAAAAAAAAAAAAACCACTGGGAAATGAATGTAAACTGTTTGCATTTTTGTTTTTCTTCCCGGGTTATTTCTATCTTCTGAATCCAATTCTCCCTGTGCAACAAGAAAACTGTTTGGATCTGCACACATACATTGTATCTAGGATATAGTAGGACATATTCAACATATGTAGGACTGCTTGCCATCTAGGGGCGGGGGTGGAGGGTGGGAGGGAAAAATCGGAACAGAAGTGAGTGCAAGGGATAATGTTGTAAAAAAAAAAATTACCCTGGCATGGATTCTGTCAATAAAAAGTTACTATAATTAAAAAAAATAAAAATAATTTCATTCTTTATGCCTAGGTCATGAACCCATTTTGACCTTATCTTGGTGTACGGTGTTAAGTGTGGATCAATGCCTAGCTTCTGCCATATTAGTTTTAAATTTTCCCAGCAATTTTTGTCAAACAGTAAGTTCTTATCCCAAAAGCTGGGGGCTTTGGGTTTGTCAAAGACTAGGTTGCTATAGTTGTTGACTGTTTTTTCCCTTGAATCTAACCTATTCCACTGATCAATTAATCTATTCCTTAGCCAATACCAAATGGTTTTGGTAACTGCTGCTCTATAATATAATTTTAGATCTGGTACAGCTAAGCCACCTTCGTTTGATTTTTTTTTCATTAATTCCCTTGAAATTCTTGACCTTTTGTTTTTCCATATGAATTTTGTTGTTATTTTTTCTAGGTCATTAAAATAGTTTTTTGGGAGTCTTATTGGTATAGCACTAAATAAATAGATTAGTTTAAGTAATATTGCCATCTTTATTATATTTGCTCGCTCTATCCAAGAGCATTTAATATTTTTCCAATTGGTTAGATCAGACTTAATTTGTGTGAAAAGTGGTCTGTAATTTTGCTCATAAAATTTCTGATTCCTTGGCAGGTAGATTCCTAAATATTTTATATTATCAGTAGTTACTTTAAATGGAATTTTTCTTTGTAACTCTGACTGTTGGATTTTGTTAGTGATATATAAGAATGTTGATGACTTATGTGGGTTTATTTTATAACCAGCAACTTTGCTAAAGTTGTGGATTATTTCTAATAACTTTTTAGTAGAATCTCTGGGTGTACATATCCTTTCACTCAGCAATGCTACTACTGGGTCTGTATCCCAAGGAAATCATAAAAGAGAGAAAAGGACCCACATGTGCAAAAATGTTTGTAACAGCTCTTTTTGTGGTAGCAAAAAATTGAAAAATTAGGATGCCTATCAATTGGGGAATGGCTGAATAAACTGTGGTATATGAAAGTAATGAAATATTATTATTCTATAAATAACTGATGAAGAAGCCGATTTTAGAAAGGTCTGCAAAGATTTACATGAAGTGATACTGAGTGAAACAAGCAGAACCAGGAATACATTGTACACACTAACAGCAAGAATATGCACAGTCCAGAGTGATGTACAAAGCCAAGATGGTGAAGTTAAGCCAGAACACTGTTTGAGCTCTCCCAGATTCCCTTGAAAATCATATGAAACCAAGTCTCTGAACAGTTTGGAATGATAGAGTCTACAAAGAGACAGAATGAAACTCAAGCTTAAAATAGGTTGAAAGGACTTCAAGAAAGGTCAGTCTTCATGAAGTGAAAAGGGTGGGCAGCCCACCTTAGATGGTGTCCAGTAAAGCTAGTGAGGTCTTAATCATAGTAGATCAGCAACTGAGAGACTCTGTCCTGAGTCATGAAATAAGAAAAAAGAAATAATGAAAGAAATGACCAAGAAACAGAAAGTAACCTTAACTATCTTACTATGGTAACAGGGAAAACCAAAACACCAACTCGGAAGAGGACAAAAAGCCCATGTACAAAACCTCGAAAAGGGATGTGAATTGGTTTCAGAGCCTTCTTAGAAGAGCTTATAAAGGATTTTAAAAATCAAATAAGAGAAGTACAAAAAAATTGATGAAAGAGATGACGGTATGCAAGAGAAAGTCAACAGCTTAGAAAAGAAAAACAATTCTTTAAGAAATGTAATTGGTCCAAACCAAAAAAAAAAAAAAAAAAAATCCACTGAAGAAATCAATTTCTTAAAAATTACAATTGGCCAAATGTAAAAACAAATCCACTGGGAGAAAAAACACTTTTAAAAGTAGAATTAATCAAAAGGAATCTAATTATAAAAACTATCTGAAGAAAATCATACATTGAAAATTGGAATTGGGCAGATGGAAGTTAATGACTATGGGACATCAAGAACCAGTCAAACAAACTAAAAATGGAAGAAAATATAAAATATCTCATTGGAAAAACAATTGACCTGGAAAATAGATTCAGTATTATTTAAATACCTGAACGTCACAACCCCTCCACCCCCCCCCCCCAAAAAAAAAAAAAGTCTGGACAGCATTCCATAAGAGATCATCAAGGAAAACTGCCCTGATATACTAGAACCAGAAGGCAAAATGGTCATTGAAAGAATCCATCGATCACCTCCTGAAAAATATATCACAAGGAAAACTTCAATAAATATTGTTGCAAAATTTCAGAACTGTAATCTCAAAGAAATACAATACTACAGGCTTCCAGAAAAAGAAAAAAAAAAAACAGTTCCAAATATTGAGGAGCCACAGTCAGGATTACCTAGGATTTGGCAGCATCTTCAATAAAAGATCAGAAGATCTGGAATACCATATTCCAGAAGACAAAGGACCTGGGATTACAACCAAGTACTAACTACCCAATGAGACTGGGCATCATCTTTCAGGGGGAGGAAATGGATCTTTAATGAAGTAGGGGACTTTCAATCATTTCAATTTGAAAGACCAGAACTAAACAGAAAATTTGATCTACAAATACAAGTCTTAAAAAGAAGCAGAGAAAGATAAATCGGAAAGAAAAAATATTACTTAAAGGTTAAATTGTTTATATCCACATATGGGAAAATGATACTTTGTAATACTTAAGAACTGTAAGGGGCATATAAAGACAGAAGGTGTGGGTATAAGTTGACTCAGATATAACGATATTAAAGATCTGCACATTCCAAGTAACTCTAAAGTAACAGCTTTAGAAAAAATTTATCTTTGTTCTATCACATAGTATGTGTATCACATACTTCTCTTGTTTTTTTTTTCCTTTTTGCCAAGGCAATTGGGGTTGAGTTGCCCAGGATCACAAGTATCTAGAGCTGCATTTGATTCTAGAACCAGTGCTCTATCCACTGTGCCACTGAGATGCCTCAGTCTCTTGCTTCTCTTAGAGCTGTAGGTATGGCTGCTTTTTCCTCTTCTTCCCATGAGGCTCAATGCACTAACTTCTTTTCTTTCTTTTCTTTTTTTTTTAAATAGCTTTTTATTTTCAAAATGTCTGAAAAGATAGTTTTCAATATTAACCCTTGCAAAACCTCATGTTCCAAATTTTTCTCTCTTCCTTCCTCCTACCTTCTCCCCTAGACAGAAGTAATACAATACATATGTTAACATGTGCAATCCTTCTATATATATTTGCATTTTTGTCATATTGGACAAGAAAAATCAGATCAAAAAAAAAATGAGAAAGAAAAAAAAAATAACAAAACAGGTGAAAGTGCTATGCTGTGTTCTACATTCAGTTCCCATAGTCCTCTTTCTGAATGCAGATAGCTCTCTTCATTACAAGTCCTTTGGAATTGATTTAAATCATCTCATTGTTGAAAAGAACCACATCTTCTAGAGTTAGAATTGTCATGAATCACCTTCTTATTGAAAAGAGCCACATCCATCAAAGTAGATCATCACATAATTTTGTTGTTGCTGTGTACAATGTCCTCTTAATTCTACTTACTTCACTTAGTATCAGTTCATATAAGACTCTCCAGACCTTTCTGAAATCATATTGCTCATCATTTCTTATAGGACAGTAATTTTCCATAATATTCATGTACCTAACTTATTCAGCCATTCCCCAACTTATGGATATCCATTTAGTTTCCAGTTCCTTGCCACCACAAAAAAGGGCTGTTACAAATATTTTTGCACATGTGCATCCCTTTCCCTTTTTTATGATCTCTTTGGGATATAGCCCAGTAGAGACACTGCTGGATCAAAGAGTATGCACAAATAATTTCTTTTCTTTTCTGGAGATTGACCCTAGGAACTAAATGTTGTCCTTTACTTCCTTTCCCATCCCCTGCCAAACTAGGTTTAGAATTTGTCACTACTTCATTGCTAACTCTAAATGCTACCCTCCCTGGGCCCAAGCACTTTCCAGAGGAGGGATTATTTAGATAGACTGGTTTCCTCTCCCTTAGGAGAGGAACCCCCAATTACTGATCACTAGTCTGGCCCATTATTTATCTGGATTTCTGATCTCTCTCTGCCAGTTCTATCTTCTCTGTTTTATAAGTCTTTCAAAGTCAAGGATCCAACTCAGCTTTAGATTAGACAGAACTCAGTAAAACACTCTTAATGAAATGGCAAGGAGTCAATAAGTACATAACCATCAAGAAGTTATTGTTAATATTCTCAGCTCGATGCCCATCCCTTCATTAGAAGTTATCTTTAATATCTAAGAGAGGATGTGGGGGGGGGGGAAGGAAGGGATAAAAATTTTGGAACACAAGGTTTTGCAAGTGTAAATATTGAAAACTATGTATGCATATATTTTGAAAATAAAAAGCTAAAAAAATCTCAAAACAAAGAAACAAAAACCCATTTAAAAAAAAGTTATCTTTTAGAACCAGAAAAACAGTCCCATTCTTTAACATTATTAAGTTGACCAGGCTACTATTAGCCACATGCCCCAACACACACACAATTCAAAAGAAAGAGAGCATTCTGATCTGAGGTGTGTTAATTGTAGACACTTTCAGAGTATTCTCTCAGGCCACTTTCTAAGCATCTGGAAAAAAAGATGACAAATGCCATCTTCTGGAGAGCGATGGGACTGCAGAAAACAGGCAGAGAATTAAGCCCCAGCAGTGCCAACCTCTAAGGGAATAGAGGAGAGGCTCTGGAGAACATCAAATATCAAGAAAGACTTGCAAAAGAACTAGTAATTGAGGGAAGCACAGGCAACAGAGAACAGAATATGATGAAAAGAAATGATTTTGGATGCTTGGAGAGGGCTGCCCAGGAAAGAGCAATAAGGGAAAGATGGAGTCAGGGTGATAGAGTGAGAAGTAGCATTTCTGTCTTAGCTCCTCTACCACAACTGAGGAAGTACCAGACTGAATTCTGATGGGAAAAGCCAAAAGTGGCAGTGGGTAATTGTTCAATGTATATCAGCTTAGGAAGATAGAGATATCTATAGATGCTAGGGCCAGGACTGGCTAGGAGTTTCATGGTGGCAGCAGTGAAAAGCATTCCAATGCCCAGAGACAGGAAGGGTTCTGAATTCCAGGGCAGAAAACACCTGGCAGAAAGAGATTCTAGGGGACCTTATATCAGCACTAAGAGCAGGAACAGTACTATTTGGCAACACTGTGACGCATTACTCATTCCTGGGTCACAGTTCCAGGGTGAAGAAAGGAGATTGCAAGAGAACATAGTTTCCATCTGTTTAAAGAGCAAGAAATTAAGATCCAAAATGAAGCTTTTGAACTCTGAAATCAAGAACAGAGTAGGGACTCATTTCTAATCTTTAGCATCATACATAAGCCTGTTATGGACTAAACCAGGTAAGGATACTAAACCAAAGGGGAAACATAAGTTCAGTTGCTCTGAACCTACAGAAATTTCCAGTGGGATAACAATGACTAAGTCCAGCAGCAATATGCAGAAACTCAACTGTTCATAAGGCAAGTGATCTAAACCTGGGTCAAGAACTTGCAAAGCTCAGACCAAGAGGACAGAGAAGAGAGTTTTCCTCACATTTTAGAAGAACTGAAAATTTGCTTAGCTATGAAAACAGTAGGACATAAAAGGCCAGACACTCAGGCCAAACATTACCTCAGTCTCTGGAAGGGAACAGAGCTCAATTCCAACAAAAATTCAAAATTATGGAGTAATAATCTCACCATAAAAAGTGACAAGAATTTCAAGGCTCAGACACATAAGATAATGTTTTGAAAACACCTACAAGCAAACGGAAGCCGGTTGCTACAAAGAATGTTGAGCCGTAAATGTCAGAGATAGTAAAGGGGGCTTCATAGTATTCTGTGACTTGGAGGATTGTGAAATATAAACCTAAGGCAATAGTAGTTGTTAAGGCTTGGATTATTTGTTTGCAGTCACCTTCTATTAGGCTATGGTGCGCTCAGGTGATAGAGACGCCTGAAGCTAGAAGAATGGCTGTGTTTAATAGAAATAGGGATTTCTAGTGGGTTAAGGGGGTGGATTCCTACAGGAGGTAAACAGCTTCCTAGTTCTAGGGCTGGGAATAGGCTTGAGTGGTAAAAAGCTCAGAAAATGCCTAGGAAAAAGAAAACTTCCGATGTAATGAAAAGGACTATGCCGTAGCGTAGGCCTTTTTGAACTACGGGGGTGTGATGTCCTTGATAGGTTCCTTCTCGTACAATATCTCGTCATCATTGGTATATTGTTAGGAGTATTGTTGAAATCCCTATAAATAGGAGTAGTGTAGAGTGGAAGTGGAATCATATGATTATTCCTGAAGTAAGGAGGAGCGCTGATATTGTTCCTGTCAGTGGCCATGGACTAGGGTTTACCATGAGTTTGGTGGGTCATTAGGTGTCCTCATACAGCTATGATCTTATTATATATTATCGTGTAAGTACAAGCTTACTAGTAGAGTGAAGACATAGGCCTGGATCATAGCTACAGCCAGTTCTAAAATGGTAAGGACGAAAAGGATGATGAGTGTAATTGAGGATAATACGATATTAATAGATATGAGTGCTAGAGCAGTGGAGCCAATTAAGTGAATTAATAGGTGGCCGGCAGTGATGTTGGCTGTTAGTTGTACTGCTAATGCTAGTAGTTGGATAAGGAGGGTAATTGTTTCGATGATAACTCCCTCAATAGCCTCAAAAAAAAAAAAAGCAAATTGAACTTAAACCCAACAAGAATTCGCAGAAAAAAACTTAAAAAGAGCAGAAAAATGTTTTTAAAAAGCAAATAAGAGTAGTAAAGGATAAACTGGGAAAATTACTTATACAGGAAAATTATGAAAAAAATAACTTAGTAAAAAGAAGTACAAAATTATATTGAGGAAAATAACTCCTCAAAAAATAGAATTAGCAAAATGGAAACTAATGATTCTATGTGTTGAGGTTTTCTTGGGGGCCAGCCTTAGTCTTAGTTGAAATAATTACTTCGAAACCGCAGCCAGCTGATAAAAATTGCAAATGTTTATTTCTCCTTAGAAATTCAGCCCGGTTAGTTGAGGCCTATCCCTTTTGCAAATCTCATTGGCATTTTCCTTCGCCAGATGTCTGGTCATTATTTCTGTAGCAGCATTATCTCCAATGGTTCTGATCACAGTTGTTTGCAAACGTCCCACAAAATCTGCAAAAGGTTCATTGGGACCTTGCTCTATTTTTGTGAAAGCTTTGTTTCCATCTTTTTGTCCAGGGAGAGAATTCCAAGCTTTTATTGCAGCCTTAGAAATTTGCTCAGTATCACACTCAGGATTGTACTTATCTCCATTATCTGAATTTTCCTGCTTATCACCTAGTTTAGTTGGCACTTTCTTCTTTTTCATTTAACACTTAAATAACTTCTTATGGCCAGTTGTATTATATTGTATGTATTAAACATGTCTTTAGAAATTGAGTTAGGGCCATTTTTATTACGGAATTGACAAAGATCCTTTCCTACTAAGTTCCATTCATCCAGATCCAAATCTTTCTCCAGAGAGAAACAAGGACATATTTTCTTAACAGTTTGTAAAAGTTCAGTGATCTGCTCCATATTTATAATCAAACCTTGGCTTTCCATAACTTTAACAATGCTCTCTAAACATTTTCCTTGAACAGAAACAGAAGGCTGTTTTCTAAAGATCTGTCCCATCTTAGCTGAAATTCTACTTTAGTTCTTTTAACAAAATTTCTTTGTTGTACTCACTCTTATTTTTGAGTTTGAAGAGACTTTTCCAATTGATCAGGGTCACAGGCTTTTCCACTTAAGATCAGGATCAGAGGCTTTTCTACTGAAATCAGGATCGGAGCTTTTCCACTAAAATCAGCTGAGGGTCCTGTCAGTCCCATGTTCAGGGCACCAAAATGTTGAAGTTTTCTTGGGGGCCAGCCTTAGTCTTAGTTGAAATAAATAATTACTTCGAAACCGCAGCCAGCTGGTAAAAATTGCAAACGTTTATTTCTCCTTAGAAATTCAGCCCGGTTAGTTGAGGCCTATCCCTCTGCCTGGCTCCAAGAGATCTTGCAGTTGTCCTTGGCTCTTGCCTCTGCTTTCTTCCAGCCTCCAGCCAGCTCCGACTCGTGGCTTCTCAATCTCTGTCGCCAGTGTTCTGTCTCAGTGCCCTGTTGATGTTCTGGAGACATTCTCCTTTCGCTCCAAGAGCTTCCTTCCTTTATGTAATCTCCCAAAGGTTAACTCCACCTTCTGGAGGGAGAGGGATTCTGGGTTATCTCCCAGAATTCAATAATATGTTGTTTACAATAGAATTCAGAATCCATTAATATGGTATTTATAAGAAACAGTCTTGAAATAGAAAGACACACATGGAGTAA
Organism: Dasyurus viverrinus; assembly: GCA_020854095.1. Taxonomy (NCBI): domain Eukaryota; kingdom Metazoa; phylum Chordata; class Mammalia; order Dasyuromorphia; family Dasyuridae; genus Dasyurus; species Dasyurus viverrinus. The sequence continues at coordinate 156,367,003 of CM037000.1, forward strand.
AAATAGGATAAATCTTTAATTAAAAAAAATCAGTTGGCCAGATGAACAAAATGGGAAATAAATTCCAAATAACACCATCTTAGAAAAAGAAATTGAACAATCCATAAATAGACTCTCTAAGAAGAAGAAAAAAACAGGACCAGATTTATTTGTAAGCAAATATTTAAAGAACAATTAATTCTAATATTACAGGAGCAGCTAGATGGTACGATAAGATGGAGCACAGGCCCTATTCAAATCCAGTCTTAGACATTTAACATGTCCTAGCTGAGTCACTTAACCCCAGTTGCCTCACACACAAAAAAAAGATTTAATTCTAATACTACATAAACTCTTTGAAAATACAACAGAGAAAAAGGAGTTTTACTAAATTCATTCTATAATGCAAATATAATCTTGATATTTAAACTAGTCAAAAGTCAAAGCAGTCCCACATGTGCAAAAATGTTTGTAGCAGCCCTTTTTGTATTGGCAAGGAATTGGAAACTGACTGGATACTCATCAGTTGGGAAATGGCTGAATTAAGTTATGGCACGTTAATGTAATGAAATATTATTGTTCTATAAGAAATAATCAGCAGGATGATTTCAGAAAGGCCTGGAGAGACTTACATTAATAAGTAAAGTGAGTAAAATCAGGAGAACATTGTAGACACCAACAGCAAGATATACAATGATCAATTCTGATGGACGGGTCTCTTTTCCATAGCAAGATGATTCAGGCCAATTCCAATGGTCTTGTGATAAAGAGAGCCACTTGCACCCTGAGAGAGGACTGAGTGTGGATCACAATATAGCATCTTCACTCTTTTTGTTGTTGCATTTTGTTTTCTTTCTTATTTTTTCCCTTTTTTATCTGATTTTTCTTGTGCACCATGATAATTATAGAAATATATATAGAATAATCACACATGTTTAACATATATTGTATTACTTGCCATCTAAGGGAGAGGGTTAGGGGAATGGAAGGGGAAAAAATGGAACATAAGGTTTTGCAAGGGCGAATGTTGAAAATTATCTATGTGGATGTTTTGGGAAAAAAACCTTTAATAAAAAACCAAATATACAAAAAACTCAAAACAGTCAAACAGAAAAAGGAAACTACAGACCAATTTCCTTAATAAATATTGATGCAAAAATTTTAAATAAAATACTAGCAGGACTAGTTTATTAACTATTAAAACTATCAAAACATTATATATAATGACCAGCCTGAATTTGTACCAAGGATATAGAACTAGTTCAATATTAGGAAATTATGAATATAATTGATCCTACATAAGAAAAATAATAAAAATTCTATGATTATTTCAACATATGTGGAAAAGGCTTTTGACAAAATACATTCTTGTTTAAAAAATACTAGAAAGTATAGGAATAAATGCAGCTTTCCTTAAAATGATAAATCCTACCTATCTAAAACCAAGAATAAGCATTATCTGTATTGAGAATAAATTTGAAATTATTCCAAGAAGATTGGGATGACCAAAAGTTCATTATCACCATTATTAATTATGTATTAAAAACATTAGCTATAACAATACAGGCAGAAAAAGAAATCAAAAGAATAAACATAGAAAATGAGGAAATAAAAATATCACTTTTTGCAAATGATATGATGCTTTACTTAGAAAATCTTAGAGAGTCAACTAAAAAATTAATCAAAACAATTAACTTCAACAAAGTTGTAGGATATAAAAAATAAACCTTCACAATTCACCAATATTTTGGCACATTGCTAACAAAACTCAATAGAAAGAGAAAAAGGAATTCTATTTTAGATAACTATAGACTATAAAATACTTGGAAGTCTACTTACCAACACACTCAGGAGCTATATGAACACAATTACAAAATATTTCATGCAAATAAAGACAGATCTAAGTAATTTGAGAAGTATTACTTGTTTACAGATAGGCCAAACAATATATAATACAATAAAAATGACAATATTATCTAAATTAATTTATTCAGTTTCACATCAATTAAATTACCAAAGTATTACTTTATAGAACTAGGAAAAAAATGATAAAATTAATGTAGAGAAATAAAAGGTCAAGGACCAGGTCTCAAACCACATTACAAACTTTTAATTATCAAAATAATTTGGTACTGGATAAGATATAAAGTGATTGATTAATAGAACAGATTAGATACAAAACAGACAGAAGCAAATGAGTACAGTAACTTAACATTTGATAAATCCAAAGATCTCAGTTATTTGGAAAAGAATTCACTATTTGACAAAAAGTGTTGGGAAAACTACAAAGTTGTCTGCCACAAACTAGGCATAAACCAACATCTGACACAATATGCTAAAATAAGCTCAAAATAGGAACATGATTTAAACATAATAGGAGACATCATAAGCAAACTATTGGAGCATGGAAGAAATTGTCTGACAGATCTGTGAGTAGAGTTCATGACCAAATAAGAGAACATTTCACAGGAAGTAAAATTAATAATCTTGATTGCTTAAAAATAAAGTTTTTGCATAGACAAAACCAAGGTGGTTAAAATAAAAACAAAGACAGGAAAATGGCGGGGGGGGGGGGGGTGTAATTTTGCAGCAAGTTTCTAAAGGTCTCATTTCTAAAACATATAAGGAACTAAACCAAATTTATAAAAATAGGAGCTATATCCTACCACAATAAATGCAAGAGATAGGAATAGGTAGTTTTCTGTGAAAAACTATCCATAGTTATGTGAAAAAATCCTCTAAATCATTAATAATCATGCAAATTAAAACAATGGTGAGGTACCACATCATACCTACCAAAAAAAAATAAAGAAAAATGATAAATGCTAGAGGGAATAGAGGGAAATAATGCCCTGTTAGTGGAGTTATGAACTAGTTCAATCATTCCACAAAGCAATTTAAAACTACCCCCCAAAAGACTATGTGGATACTGTGCATACGCCTTGAATAAGAAATAAGAATTGGGACTAAACTCCCAGGAGGTCAAGAAAGAGGAAAAGGACCTATGTGTACAAAAATATTTATAACTCTTTTTGTGTTATCAAAAAATTGGAAACAGAGGATGCCCACGGATTGAGGAATGGCTGAACAAATTATAATATATGAATGTAAAGACATACTATTATGCTGTAAGAAATGATGGAAGGTATTATTTCAGAAACTGAATTCCTGCTTCTGCTGACTTCATTTTATATTCATCTATATGTTTACAAAATGAAGTGAACAGAATTAGGAATTCAGTTTTACTTAGTAACAGCAATATTGTAAAGATAATCAATTGTGAAAAACTTAGTAATTCTAATTGGCACAATGATATCACAATTCCAGAGGACTTCTGATGAAAAATTCTAAGCTCCAGATAGAGAACTGATGATCTCAGAGTATAAATTGAAGCATTTTTTTTCTCTTTATTTTTCCTTGCTTTTTGAGGGGAAGGGGACGGAGGAGAAGAGAGGAAATTGGAGAATATAGCCAATGCAGAAAATTGTTTTGTATGACTTCATATTTGTAATGGGTTTTGTATTTCTTGCTTTCTTAATTGGTGGGGGAGGAGTTGCAGGAGGTAGAAAATATAAAACTGAAAATAAAATTGATATTAAAAATAAAGACTTAGCTATTCTCAATGATCCAAGAAAATCCCAAAGGACTAATGATTAAGCATGTTATCTGCCTCCAGAGAAAGAACTGTTATTGTTTGAATACAGACTGAAGCATACTATTTTTCACTCTTTCACTTTTTTTCTTTTATTTAAGTCTTCTTGAACAAAATTACTAATATGGAAGTATTTTACATACTTGCAAAAATAAATAAACTACAAAGAAAAGAGTGGAATAATAATATAAACATTATAGAGCCTTGGAGGAAAGAAGCAAACTCTAGCTTCCCCTCTTGCAAGGATTCTATCCTGAGCACACAAACACCATATAGGTAGGGGCCTTTAAGATTGTTCAAAAATTGGGAAGATCTCTAGTCTTGTTTGAAAAGAAAGAGTTGTGGGAAGAGGACACTAAATAATTGGTTGAAGGGTGTATCTATTGAAATACAATCTCAGTTCAAATCGATTATACTATCACAACTTATCTTTGAGCATGCTATTTTCATGCTCAGCTCTCCAGTTCCTTCTTTTTGACTTCTTTTATCCTCCCTTTCCATGTTAAAAATATCATACCAATCAAATCACTAAAGAATTACTTCAGAAGCAATGCTGTTGAATTTGTAGTTTTTTAAAAAAAAGGTAGATATGAAAACTCTACTCCTGTTAAATATTAATTGGGTTGTGTATTATATAAAATGTTTTATTAGCATATATACCCATCATGTGCTAGGTCTAGTCAATAAAACCCAAACCAGATTAATTTCTGGTTTGGGCAAGTTTTTGATGAATCTCAGTAATAATCAAGTCTGTTTACAAATATCAAATAGAAAAAACCCAAACCTTGGAGGTTTACTGTTTCTAGAGTGAATATTTGAACAAGTAAGTATTGTACAAGTGTCCTTTTTTGCTGTAAACAGTCAATTATGAGTCCTGAAAGAACTTAGTTTGGGTTTTGATTAAAGTAATATTTGTTCTTAGAAAAAAATGAATTACTTCATAGAGCTATACATTTTTACTTCTGTAAACTATAGAAGTGAAAAAAGTGACAAAATTCATTGTAGGAACAAGAGATCAAGATTATTTTCTTTCATTTCATTTCATTTTCTTTTCTTTTTTCCTTTATTGTTTTGTTTTCTTTTCTTGGTGTTACTTTGAGAGAGGATGTATTAAGACAAAGGGAAAAGGAAAAGGAGAAATGGAATGATGCAAATTATCTTCCATAAAAAAGGCAAGAAAAAACTTTTACAATGAACTGGAAGAGAGGGAGAAGAGGTTAAATGAGTGAATCTTACTCTCATTGGAATTGGTTCAAATAGGAAATAACATACATATTCAATAGGGGGTATAGAAATCTATGTTGGTGTTACTTTTTTTGGCTTAATTTTATTTTTCCTCAGGAAATAGGACAAAAATCTATTTCCTTTCCCTCTTATCTCCCCTTCATTGAAAAAGAAAAACAAAACATTTAAGGATAAAACTGGAAGAAATAAAAAAGAAATAAAAAATGTAAAAAGAAAAAGAAAAAAGTTTTAACAAATATGCATAGTCAAGCAAAATAAAATCTTGCACTGGCAATATCCAAAATAAGTCTCATTCTACATGCTAACACTATCCCTTTTTTTTTTTTTGTCAGGAGGTGAGTGGCAAGCTTCATCAACCATCTTCTGAATTAATAATTGGTTATTACATTGATCAAAGTTTTTAAGTTGTTTAGTTAAAACTCCTTTTCCAAAGGAAAGAATGAGGGGAATCTGAGAATTCTTTCTCTAAAGTCCCAAAGGCAGACTATTCAGATAGTTTATTAGAAGGTAGCCCATTGAGCTTAGGCTTGACTTTTAAAGGCTTGGATATGAATCTTTTATGTTGTAAATAAAACTGTTATTAATCTTATTCACCTCTGTATTTGTAATTGCAACTGTAGGACTACCAGATAATGAAGCTTCCAGGTTCCACTTCAGTAAGACCAAAGAACTAGAGTTCTGAGAGGTCCCCAAAGTATACAGGATTCTTCATGTTAGAAGGGATCTCTGAGATAAAGGGCTCTTAGTGACTGATACGGAGAAGTAGCTCATTTCCTATAAAGAATGATGTTGCTCCATTGAAGTTGGCAAGTAAGATGATAGCTAAGGATGAGAAGAAGAAATAAGTAGTACTGCTTGGAAATTCCCTTCTGATAAATAAATAAGGTAGTTTCTATTTGTTGACCTAACAGCAACCGTAGACTAGCCCATTATCTCCCCTAGTCAGGAATACAAACTAAGACAACCTTCTAAGACTTGTCAAAGATGATGACTTCTCTCCACTTCTGATGAGTCCCATGGAAACAAATGATAATGCAAGATGGGGACCTAGATAGCATTGTTGAAGATTACCAAATCTTGGGCAAGAAACTGAAGATCTTAGGAGGTATAGATGACATTTTCACCCCTGTTTCCAATAAAAAGCAAAATATTTATAAAATAGATTGGAGGAAAGATTTGGAAATAAGCAGCTGGCCTTTTTGTAGTGGCAAGGAACTGGAAACTGAGTGGATATCCATCAGTTGGGGAATGGCTGAATAAGTTATGGTATATGAATGTATGGATTAGTGTTCTATAAGAAATAATCAGCAGGATGCTTTCAGAAAGACCTGGAAATACTTAAATGAACTGATGCTCAGTGAAGTGAATAGAACCAAGATGACATTGTATACCACAACAAGATAATGTGATGAGCAACTGTGATGGATTTGACTCTTTTCAACATTGAGGTGATTCAAGCCAATTTTAATAGACTTGTGATGGAGAGAGAGGACTATAGGACTAAATGTGCATCACAACAAAGTATTTTCACCTTTTTTGTTACTGTCATTGTTTGCCTGCTTGTGTTTTTCTTTCTCATTTTTTTCTTTTTTGATCTGATTTTAATTGTGCAGTCTGATAAATGTGAAAATATATTTAGAAGAATTGAACATATTTAACCTATATTGCATTACTTGCTGTCTAGGAAAAGGGTTGGAGGTAAGGAAGGGAGAAAAATTTGGAATACATGGTTTTGCAAGGCTGAATGTTGAAAATTCTCTTTGCATGTATTTTGAAAAAATAAAAAGCTGTTATTATAAAAAAATTTTAAAAGAAATAAGCAAGTAGTTGGAAGACTATCTGAGAAGGGGATTTTGATTTCTAGCCCATGCTTGAGGAATAGGAATGAAGTTATATTTGTACTTAGATCTTTTTGACCCCAAGCCCTAGCTGCTTCTAAAGAGGTAAACAAAGAGAAAAACCTAGAAGAAGAAGACTAATTCTTTTTTTTTTTTTTTTTTTCAAGTCCAAATCTTTTATTGTCTCCTTCAAAGTCTTATCTCCACTTGGGGCTCAGCTAGTTTTTCTTTTTTTTTTTTTTTTTTTTTTTTTTTTTTAATAGCCTTTTATTTACAGATTATATGCATGGATAACTTTACAGCATTAACAATTGCCAAATCTCTTGTTCCAATTTTTTACCTCCCGCCCCCCACCCCTTCCCCTAGATGGCAAGATGACCAGTAGATGTTAAATACATTAAAATATAAATTAGGTACACAATAAGTATTCATGACCAAAACATTATTTTGCTGTATAAAAAGAATCAGACTCTGAAATATTGTGCAATTAGTTTGTGGAGGAAATCAAATATGTCGGTGGGCATAAATATAGAGATTGGGAATTTAATGTATTGGTTTTTCGTCATCTCCCAAAGTTCTTACTCTGGGCGTAGCTGGTTCAGTTCATTACTGCTCCATTGGAAATGAATTGGTTGATCTCGTTGCTGAGGATGGCCAGGTCCATCAGAACTGGTCATCATATAGTATTGTTGTTGAAGTATATAATGTTCTCCTGGTCCTGCTCATTTCACTCAGCATCAGTTCATGTAAGTCTCTCCAGGCCTTTCTGAAATCCTCCTGTTGGTCATTTCTTACAGAACAGTAATATTCCATAGTATTCATATACCACAGTTTGTTCAGCCATTCTCCAACTGATGGACATCCATTCAGTTTCCAGTTTCTAGCCACTACAAAAAGGGCTGCCACAAACATTCGTGCACATACAGGTCCCTTTCCCTGCTTTATAATCTCTTTGGGATATAAGCCCAGTAGTAACACTGCTGGATCAAAGGGTATGCACAGTTTAATAACTTTTTGAGCATAATTCCAAACTATTCTCCAAAATGGTTGGATTCGTTCACAACTCCACCAACAATGCATCAATGTCCCAGTTTTCCCACATCCCCTCCAACAATCATTATTATTTTTTCCTGTCATCTTAGCCAATCTGACAGGTGTGTAGTGGTATCTTAGAGTTGTCTTAATTTGTATTAGAAGAAGACTAATTCTAAAACTACAAGCAGATTTTCAGTGAAGGAAAATAGTTTGGGTACAAGGACTACATTCAGTCAGTCAACAACTATTTATTCATGAGGCCTTACTATGTTCTGGGTACTGTGATAGGAACTGGGTATACAAAGAAAGAAAAAAACACAGTTCTTGTCTTCAAAAGAGCTTACATTCTAAAGTAGAATGATCCAAGATTATTCTAAAGGACTTATGATGAAAAATACTATCCATACCCAATGAAAGAACTGATTGTTTCTGAATACAGATTGAAGCATACTTTATTCTTATTATTATTATAGCTTTTTATTTACAAGATATACGCATGGGTAATTTTTCAGCATTGACAATTGCAAAACTTTTTGTTCCAATTTTTCCCCTTCTTCCCCCCACTTCCTCCCCCAGATGGCAGGTTGACCAATACATGTTAAATATGTTTAAGTATATGTTAAATACAATATATGTATATATGTCCATAGAGTTATTTTGAAGCATACTTTTTTAAAAACTATTTTTCTTTAGTATTTTTTTTTGGGGGGGAAGAGATCTGTGTTTTTTTTTCACATCATGACTTTTATGGAAATTTTTTATATAACTTACATGTGTCTTCCCAATGAGAATGGAGTGAGGAAGGAGGAAAGGAGAGAATCTGGAACTCAAAGTTTTAAAAACAAATGTTAAAAAAATGTTTTACATGTAACTAGGAAAAATAAAATATTTAAATAAAAACCTCACATTCTAATAGGAGAGACAACATGTAAACAACTATTATATTATGTTATGTTATATTATATTTTGAAAATAGGAGGTAATATCAGAGAAGACTAGCAATTTTGGGCTTGAGAGAGAGATGAGGAGACCAACTAGGAAAGGTCTTTTGCAGAAGGTGGGATTCAACTTGAGTCTCAGAAGAAGCCAGGAAGCATAGATGGGAAAAGAGAATATTCCAGTTATGGCAGACAGCCAGTGAAAAGGCACAAATTTGGGAGATGGAATGTTCTGTGTAAAGTATAGAAAGAAGATCATTGTCATTTAACTGTAGAATATATAGAGGGGAATAAAGTACAAGTAAATTGGAAAGGTAGAAATGGTCTAGGTTGTGAAGAACAATTAGATTGTGAAGCCAAAGGGAAGAATTTATGTTTGATTCTGGAAGTAATGCTGAGGCACTGGAATCATTAGTAGAAAGATGATCATTGAATCCAGGGGAGCAGATATGATTACCAAGTGAAATTGTATAGATGAAGAGCAGAAGAAATCCCAGGATAGAGCCTTAGTAGACACCTATATTTAAGTGGTGTGAATCTGAAGAAGATTCAGCAAAGAAAGTGGAGTAGTCAGATGGGTAGGAGCAGAATCAGAAGAGAACAGAATTAGTAAAATCTGGATAAAAGAGAGTATCAGGAAAGGAAAGTGATTGATCATATCAAAGATTGCAGAGATATCAAGAAGTATGAATATTGAGAAAAGATTATTAGATCTGGCAATTAAAAGATTGTTGATATTTTTGGAAAAAACCATTTCAATTGAATGATGAATTTAGAAGTCAGACTGCAGAACATTTAGAAAAAAGTGAGAGGAAAAGTGAAGGTAGTGATTGTAGATGAATTTCTCAAGGAGTTTAGACATGAAAGGGAAGAAAGTTATAGGACAATAGCTAATAAAGATGGTCTAAGTGAAGGTTTGTTTTTTTTTTTTAAAAGGTTAGGAGAGATTTGGGAGATATTTGTTAGTATCAGGGAAGTAACTAGGGAGTGATTGAAAGTTAGTGAGAGAGTAGAGATGATAGAAAGGGCACTCTGATAGAGAAGGTCAAAGCTACATGTAAAGGGGTTAACCTTGAAAAGGAGAAGCCACCTCTTCATTTGAGATAGGAATAAAGGAGGAAATAGTGGGATAAGGCGTCTGACTAATTAATGTGAGATAAGGAAGAGGAGAATTCTGAGAATAGCCTCAGTTTTTCTGTGAAGTATGAGACAAGATCCTCAGATGCATTGGTGAGGATGAGAGGGTGCTATGAAAGGCTTGGGAAAGATCCAAAACCAAACCAAAACAAAACATGAGTGGGATAATGAATAGTTGCAAAAGGATTTCCTTACTGAAGTGAGGGCCCAGATAAGATTATAACACATAAGTAGGCAGTAAATCTTGTTAGCATGGCTTCATGATTTTCTCCAGTTTTATCAAACAGCCATGAGCAGGAATGAAGATAGTAGAGGAGTTTGAGACTTTACATGCCATGAGAAGCAATAGATAAGAGAACCAGGAATTTGAGTGTGGAGGATAGTGTAGAATTAAATTAGTTCACCAAGGAATCAAGAAAAAGGAGAAGAATGTAGCCAATGTAGAGGTGATGATACAAGAAAAAAGTAAAGGTTCATGAGATTGCATGATAGTGAGGATAAAGAACAGGGATAAGGATGGAAAAGCAGAGAGAAAAATGAAATGATAAAAGATAATGACTAGATTAAAAAATTTCAAATTCATAAACATGGAAGTGTAACACTTCCATGATGATGGTAAGATCAAGGGTTTGACTCTCATTTTGTGTAACTGAGGTGGAGTGGATTAATAGATTATAGGAATTCAGTAGATTGAGGAACTATAAATTTAGAGTATTTGAGAGAATATATATGTATATATATATATATATATATTCAGCTTTTTCTAATATGAGGGCAGAATTTGTGAAGGAAAGAATAACTGTGAGTCAGACTTTGAGGAAGAAAAGAGAATGTCCTGGGAGACAATAGATAACAGTTACCAGAATCTTGATTGGGTAATTAGTTTGGATTAAACGAATTTCAAAGGAGGAGCATGATGGTGGTAGAGGAACAGTTTGGAAGTGGCAATGGATAACAAGGAGTATTCCAAATTTTCTCACAAAGATCAGGAAGTCAGAGCATATGAGTTAAAGTGAATCCAAAACTAAAAATGGTAGTCAGCCTTACCATATCATGAAGATAGGGTCAGCTCTCGATGAAAGGCAATAGATGGATAATAATAGCTCATATTTACATAGCAACTACTGTGTGCCAGGGAGTATGCTAAAGCCTAGTGTCTAATTTTATCCTCACAAAGACTGTGGGGAGTGTTATTATATCTATTTTACAGATGAGGAAACTGAGGCAAATAGCGGTTAAGTGATTTGCCCTGGCTCACTCTACTATTAAGTGTCTGAAGCTAGATTTGAATGCAGATCCTTCTAATTCCAGACCCATTTCTCTATCTATTGTGCCACCTAAGGGAAAAGATTTTAGATAAACAAGTTTTTAAATTATGGAGCAGACATGCCAAAGAGCACAATATAAGGGCAGGACAATCTGGAATGGAGTATGGAAGTAAGGGAGCTAAAGTGGGGAATGGAATTGTACAATGATAATTAGGAGTTCAGAGTCACTGAAATGGGAAGAGTTATGATGGGGAGTATTCTACACATTGTGAAAATGGGTGAAAATTTACCATGCCTGTCTCCACTAACTGTAATTGGCTCAGGGAATGACTTTCTCTTGAGATTTCTATTTCTTCTCTTCTTCTTTCCCTTCAGAGGGTGAAGAAAAATCTAAAAGCCTTTGGTGTGAAGCTCTCTGTCTATTTAGAGATAAGGAGATTAAATTATCAGGGTTTTAGGCTAGGGGAAGGATCCAGTTCTACAAGGCTTCCTTCCTCTACAAACAAACAAACAAACAAAATAAAACTATTAAAAACACAAATTGCAAATAAAAATCATAAGAAACTTTGCACTTCCATTGATTCCCAAGCTGGGAGGCTTATCTCCCAGATAGCTAAAATTGAGTATAATCAGTTATCCACACAGGCTCTCCCTCTCTCTCATAACACTTATTTTAGCAAAAACATGTAGTGTGTGACCTTGGTCTTTTTAAATTTAGGTAATTTCCCAGGTCCCACTTTATCTGAAATAACAACAAATCCAAGCTGCAATTAATATTATCTTATCCAGCAAACCATAGTTTAATAATAACCAGTAAACAAAACTTTTAAGTGGCAAAAAAAAAAAAAAATCCTTAAGTAATGAACCTTTCTGACTGTTGTGCCAGGTGATAAAACAAAAGGGAGAAAAAGAGAACGGCATAGACTCACCATTGTTTTCAGTAATTTTTCTAAGAAATCAGAATTCATTCATTTTTGTTGAATTCTTTTTATAAGAAACATTTCAAGGCAGGGAAAAGAAAAATTCTTATTACTATAAGCCTCAGTCTCTTGGGAAGTGTCCTCCATCTGCTGCTGTTGCTACCCCTGATTCTCACTACTCCTGCCTAATGCCTCTTTCCAATTCTCACTCCCACACTTTTCCTTTATCCCTCTCTAGAGAGATTAAAAAAAAAAAAACTACTATTGTAGTGAAAACTTCATCCTCCAATTATGAAATTAAGATAGTTTTCTCTTCCCATGCTGGGAAAAAACTCAACTGACATGGTCTTTACTAACTTGAGCCCCTTCACAGGGTAGGCAAGCCTTGCCAGAAGGAATAGTATATAAATATATTAAGAATACGTATCAAGTAATTATCTAGATTTTTTAGAGGAATGGCACTAACAATTAATAAGATCAGAAGAGGCTTCATGTAAAAGGTGCTATTCGAACTTTCGGAAAGGAAGCCTAGAAGGTTTGAAATTATCTTACAAAGCAGTAATAATCAAAATTATTTGGTGCTGGTTAAAAAACAGAAAAGTCAGTGAAACTGATCGTACATATGTAGTTATTTAATTGTATCAGTCTGACTCTTTGTGACTTCATTTGGATTCTTGGCAAAGATACTGGAATGGTTTGGCATTTCCTTCTTTAGCTCATTTTACACATGAGGCAACTAAGGCAAACCAGGGTAAGTTATTTGCCCAGTGTCACACACCTAAGTGATTGAAGCCAAATTTGAACTCAATAAGACAAGTCTTCCTGGTTTTTGGCCTGGTCCACCCACTGTGCCACCTAGCTGTACCAATCATTGATTAGTCACGTCCAACTCAAGCTCTTCTGACTCCAGGGATGGCACTTTATCCACTATGCCCCTAGCTGGCCTATTCATATAGAGGACTAGCCAATGAAGAAGGATGATAGAACCATTTAATTTCATTCCCACAGTTTTGGAAATGTATATCTTCTTTGAAAGATTCTGAGGATTAATCCAAGAGTACTATTCCAGCTACATTTATTTCCTTTAATGTAGATTTCTTCTCTACTCTGTTGCTCAGGGACAGCTGTTTTTCCCATCTTTATCATCTGACATGCAATTCTCCTACCCATGCAACACGGCATGTCCTAACTATTGCAGTCCAAATATGTAGGCCTCTTTTGTAATTGATGAGAAGAGATCATGGTACAAATGCTGAGGAACCTATCTAAGATGGCATATTTAGTCAATAAATGTGTATGTTCTGATTGCTCCATTGTCCCATCTCCTGTATCTTTCCCTCTCCTTCAGCCTCCCTATTCCCCCAGGCACAATATTGAAATTAAAACAATTAATAACCCCAATATGGCCTTTAAGTGCTCAAAAGAAAAGAGTCAATTGATGAGGTGAACATCACTATTAATTCATTTTAAGAAATTGCCATAGTCATCTCACTCTTCAGTAAACACTGTGATCAACCAGCAATCATTAACATCAAGGCAGGACCCTCCAATAGCAAAAAGATTACATACAACTTACTAAAAATTCAGATGGTAGTTGGTGTTCTTTAGCAATAAAGTATTTTTAAATTAAGATATGTACATTTTTCTAAGACATAGTGTTACCATGTTTAATAAACTACATTATAGTATAAATATAACTTTTATAGGCAGCAGAAAACCAAAATATTCATGTGACTCTCTATATTGTGATAGTCATTTTGTTGCAGTGGTCTGGAACCAAATCCTCAATATCTCTGAGGTCTGCCTATAAAGGACTCTAAGACTGTCACTGGAAAGAAGCAGCTGGCAAGAAGTCTATGTGCCTCTGGAGACTGTAATGTTATTATTCTCTTTTCCCTACTCAGTGTAAAAGTGACTAGAGCCTCCTTCTTTCCCTTTCACTTTTCCTTTTGTCCTTTCTTTGTCTTCCTCTCTCAGCAACTCCTCCTGGTGTCACATATTAGGCAATTGATATATCAGCAACAACTCTAGCACCATGTGAGTAGTGCTTATCCTTTAAAAAATTGGGAATGCTTTACCTCTACTTTCTTGGATTCCTACCCACTCAAAGCATAAAAAGGCATAGTCTAAGTTGAATTGCGTTCAAATGGAAGGTAGTTTCTTAGAGAATGCTTTCCTGACATGTACTGGTTAGTTGCTAGAATGGCTTTGTGGACGAAGGGAATAGGGCCCTCATGCTAGGAAATTTCAGTATATATACTGATATGCCCTCAAATATCCTCTTTTTATAATAGCTTTTTATTTTTCAAAATACATGAAAAGATAGTTTTCAACATTTAGTCTTGCAAAACCTTTTGTTCTAAATTTTTTTCCCTCTTTCCTCACCTCCCCTAGGCAGCAAGTAATCCAATATAGCTTAAACTTGTGCAATTCTTCTAAATATTTCCACATTTATCATGCTGCACAAGAAAAATCAGATCAAAAAGGAGAAAAAAAATTAGAAAGAAAAAAAAGCAAAGAACAATAGTAAAAAAAAGTATAAATGCCATGTTGTGATCTACATTTAGTCTCCATAGTCCTCTCTCTGAAGGTAGATGGCTCTTCCATCACAAATCTATTAGAATTGGCCTGAATTATCTTATTATTGAAGAGTCAAGTCCATCAGAATTAATTTTCACATAATCTTGGTTCTGCTCATTTCACTCAGCATCAGTTCATGTAAATCTCTCCAGGCCTTTCTGAAATCATTCTGTTGCTTATTTCTTACAGAACAATAATATTCCATTAATTCATATACCATAACTTATTCAGCCATTCCCCAACTGATGGGCATTCATTCACTTTCCAGTTCCCTACCACTACAAAAAGAATTACTACAAATATTTTTGTACATGTGGGTCCTTTTCCTTTTTTATGATCTCTTTGGGATACAGACCCAGAAGTGAGACTGCTAAATCAAAGGGTATACAGTTTGATAGCTATTTGATGCCCTCAAATATTCTAACCTATCAGCTCCTCAGCTTACTCATTTCTACCTCATCTCAGCCACACACAAAAATGGTCATACTCTTGCCCTACATCTGCACTATTTCCATATTCATGAACTCTGAAATAACTTATTGAATTCTATTATAATTTCAACTCTTTGTCTTACAACTCCAAACATTATTTTTTGTCCACACTATGACCTCTAATCCCTTGAACCCAAAATTCTCTCTCAGACTATCACCCTGGAACTAGCCATATTTTCTTCCTTTTCTCATCTTGATTCTTTGCCGGACCAGTTCAGTTATACAATTCACTCTTCTCCAAAGTCCCTTGCTCCTTTATCAACTCACCAATAAAGCCCTGCAAAGCCTCAGCCTTGGATCAATTCCATCACCCACTGCCTTTGCTCCTATGAATATGTTGCTGAAGGAAAGTGGAGAAAATCACAAAACCATGTTAACTGCATCCACTATAAGTAATATGTTACATAACCTCAACTAATTTTTCACTGCTATAAAGTAATCGTTTTATATTAACCTCATTAACTCACTATGCTACTAATCACAGGTCTTCTATTCTTTCATTCCTCTTCAAATTTTTCTTGTTTATCCACTCCTCCCCAACTAAGCTGAGAACCTTATCTCATTTTTTCCTCAATAGCATTTTATTTTTCCAAATACATATAAAGGTAGTTTTCAACATTCATTTTTGTAGAACTTTATGTTCCAAACTTTTTTCCTTCCCTCCTTCACTTTCCCTTTTCCCAAGACTACAAGCAATCTGATATAGATTAAACATATGCAGTCCTTTTAAAAATATTTCCATATGACTGGATGTGCATCACAGCATAGTATTTTCACCTTTTTTATTGTTATCTTGCTTGTTTTTTCTTTCTTGTTTTTTTTCCTTTTTGATATGATTTTTCTTGTACAGCATGATAAATGTGCAAATATGTTGACAAGAATTGCACATGTTTAACTTAGATTATTTTCTATCTAGGAGAGAAGGTAGAGGGAAGGGAAGGAGAAAAATTTGGAGCACAAGATTTTTCAAGGTGAATGTTGAAAACTATCTTTGCATGTATTTAGAAAAATAAAAAGCTATTATAATTTTAAAAAATATTTCCATATTTGTCATGTTTTGCAAGAAAAATCAGACCAAGAAGGGGAAAAATCATGAGAAAGAAAAAACAACCAAGTAAACAAACAAAAAAAAGGTGAAAATATTATGCTTCAATCTACATTCAGTTCCATAGCTCTCTCTCTCTAGCTACAGATGGCATTTTCCATCCCAAGTCTATTGGAATTGTCTTGAATTAGTGCATTGCTGAGATGAACTAAGTTCATCAGAGTTGATCATCATATAATCTTGCTGTGTTTATCCTGATTCAACTAAATGTACCCAGCATCAGTTCATGTAGGTCTTTCCAGCTTGCTTATCATTTCTTAGAGAAAAATAAGATTCCATTACACTCATATGGCCATAACTTATTCAGTCATTCCCCAAATCAGGGGCATCCACCATCCACTCAGATTCTAGTTCCTTGCTACTATAAAAAAAAAAAAAAAAAGCTGCTACAAATATTTTTGCACATGTGGGTCTTTCCCCTCTTTTTAAAAAAACTCTTTGAAATACAAACCTAGCCTTATTTCATATTTTATTGAAAAAAATGAAGCAATTGAGCATTCCTTCTCCCTTCTTCCTCATCTCACATCACCCAAATGCCTTATGAAATGATCTCCTCTTTCACCGTTTTCTTAAATGAAGAGATGTACCTTCTCTGTGTCAAGGATAACTTCTATGTGTAGAAGCGATTTCTAATTACAGATTACCTCTTCTATCATCCTCACTCTCTCACTTATCTTCAACCTCTTCCTGTCTACTAATTGTTCCTACTGTCTACAAAAATGTTCATGTCTCCTCCATCCTCAGAAAACACTTTCATTCACCTTAACTAACTTATCCCACATCTCTCTTGCCCACTGGAGCTAAACTTCATGAGAGGGTAATTTACTAGATGCCTTTCTCCTTTCCTCTCACTCTCTTCTTAACTGTCTACAATCTGACTTCCAAATTCATCATTCAACTGAAACTACTTTCTCTTTTTGTGTGTGTGTGTATGTGTTTTTTATTTTTTAATTTATTTTATTAAACATTTCACAATTACATTTTTAAAAAATTTAATATTTTGCTTTTCCAAATATATGCAAAGATAGTTTTCAACATTCACCTTTGCAAAACCTTGTGTTCCAAATTGTTCTTCTTCTTTCTCTCCCTCCCCTTCCCCTAGAAAGGAAGCAAAATGATATAGATTAAACATGTGCAATTATTCTAAATATATTTCCATATTCATCATGCTGCACTAGAAAAATTTGGTCAAAAGGGGAAAAACACATGAGAAAGAGAAAAAATAACAAGCAAACAAACAATAACAACAACAAAAAGGTGAAAATGCTATGCTTTGATCCACATCCAGTCTCCATAGTTCTCTTTGGATGTAGATGGCACTTTTCATCACAAGTCTATTAGGATTGCCTTAAATCATCTCATTATTGACAAGAATCAAGTCCATCACAATTGATTGTCACAGAATCTTTTGTTATTGCATAATATGATCTTTTGGTTCTGCTCACTTCACTTAACATTAGTTCATTTAAGTCTTTTCAGGTTTGTTCTGAAATCAGCCTGCTCATTATGAAACTACTCTCTTTAAAGATACTATAAATAATCCTCACATTAGTCCTCACACATAACTTGTCTGCAACTTTGACAGTGTTAATTATTCTCTTTACCTTGATATTCTCTACTTTTAAAATTTTTGTGATACTACTCTCTTCTAGTTCTCCTACCTTTCAGAACTCTCCTCAGTCTCTTTTTGTTGGATTTAGGTCATACCTGCTAATCATGAGTATACCACAGGGTTCTCTCCTGGTCCCTCTTCTCATCTTTCTTTATAAAACTATATTACTTGTTGAAATCCTTAGCTACTCTGGATTCAGTTATCATCTCTATTATCTACTTATCCACTCCAACCTCTCTGCTAACCTTCAATCTTGCATCTGCAGTTGCCAACTACACATTAGAACTGGATGTCCTATAAACATTTAAAATTCCACATGTCTAAAATTGAACTCATTATCTTTCCCCAAAATATTCCTCTCTTCAAAGATTTCTTAGTATCATTAAAAGCACCACCATCCTCCCAGGTACCCAGACTCACAACATAGGTATTATCATTGACTCCTCACTCTCTCCTATTTTCATAATCAATCTATTTCCCAGGCCTGTTCCTTTTACCTTTGGAATATCTCTCAAATATATATTACTCTTCCCAGAATCCAACATCCAATACTACTACAACTCTGGTATAATCCTTAATCACCTCACTCTTAAACTATTGCAAGAGCCTGCTGACTAGTCTGCCTACCACACATCTCTTTTCACTCCAGTCCAAACTTCAACAAACTGTCAAAGTGATCTTCCTAGAGTGCCAATTTTACTGTCACCACTTCTACTGACACCACTTCAGTGTCTCTTTATAACCTCCAGGATCAAATAGAAAATTCTTAGTATTTAGAAATGTAGAGAAGTATTTAAAACCCTTTATAACTTGGCCTTCTCATACTTTTCCAACCTTCTTAAATGTCATTTCTCCACATAGAATTTGATTTAATGTCATCAGACACTTTATGTCTTGATTCTGAATATTTTTCTTTTCTTTTTATTATTTCTGGGTATTTTTAAAAATTTGTCTTCCATGTTTAGAATTCTTTCCCTCCTTATCTCCATCTCCTCATTTTCTTGGCTTCCTTCAAGTCCAGCTAAGCTCTCAACTGCTATAGAAAGCCTTTCTTGATCCCTATTAATTTTTGTGCTCCTCCATTAATTAGTTCCAATTTATTTAGTATATAGCTTTTTGTATGTAATTATTTGCATGTTGTCTCTTCCCATTAGATTGTGAATGCCACAAGAGCAAAAATTATCTACCTTTCCTTGTATTCCTTGTATTGTATACACTTGACACATTGTAAGTGCTTAATAAGTGCTTATTGACTGACTGAGTTAATATTATTTTTTTTAACTTTGGAAATTACATTCTTTTCATTTCTTATTAGTAAAGTTATTTTTCTTTCTTTTTTTTTTTTTTTTTTTTGGTCCTCAAGTACCTTATAGTACTTTAATCCCTGAGCCTGAATTACTGGACTAGTTTAAATTAGACCTAAACAATTGACAAATTTTGTCTATTCTAGTTCCTCAATATTTCTCTTATTTATCTTGTCCTCTCTAATCACCACGTCACCACCCAAGTTCAGACTTCCATCACTTCTTAATGGGGCTTTTTTCAGTTGCCTATTAATTCTTCTCCCTAATTCTCCAACCCATTCTCTTTATATCTAGCAATCTCTCAAATGTTCTTATTCCTCAGGAATAATTCTCATGATTTCACTCTTGTTCAACAAACTCTTGGTTTTATATTTATATAAACTCCTCTGTTTGGCATCTGAAGCCCTTTACAACCTGCTCTAACCTACCTTTATAGCATTATTAAAGCTGATGAGGTTGGCATTGAATTGAGCTTTAAAGCTCAGTTCAATTAGCAATTCAGAGAGGTAAAGAAGAGGAATAAATTCATTCTAGGTATAGAGGTCAGTCTGTGAAAAGGTGTGAAGATAAAAATGGAATATTATGTGTGAGGAAGAAGACTTTAAACTTCAACCTCCAGATTCTCCAGCTATGGATGTCTTCCCATCAATTCCTCTTTTCCCCCAACTCACACCACTAATTTGTACTTATCTTAAAAGATTTATAAATATTTATAGAACCAACAAATGGTATTGTCTGTTTAGGTTGGCATTATATATGAGAATAGCCCTTATCTTTTTAATTCTGTGATTTGACTACCTCTCCTGAACCATGCCTTTCTCCTTCTACTGGATGATTCAAGGTATGATCTTCTCTTGTCTCTTCCTCCAATTTCACTGAAGTATCTGCTTCTCTACCCCAGTTGAATCTTGCTAACTCTTGATTTACTATATTAGGGGTAGATGATCTCAAGACTTTTCATCTCTGCTATTTAGGAGTTCAAGACTTTTTTTTTTTAAATTAAGACAGACAACGGCCATTCAGAAACTCCCTCCATCAGTTTTCCAACTGTCCACTTTCAGACTTTGAAGGAAATAGATCTCATTCATTTGCAGTCGTCTGAAAGAACATAGCTGCCTTCCTAGGGAAAAAACACAATAGATGCAAGTTTTTCTTGCTCTTGAGGAGCTCACTGTAATGGGAGAGACAACATGCAAATAACGATGCACAAAGAAGACATATGTAGGATACTCTGGAAATAATGAAAACAGGAGGCACTAGAATTTAGAAGATCAAGAAAGGCTTCCTGTAGAAAGTGGGAGTTTAGCTGGAAGTTGAAAGAAGTCAGGAAAGTCAGGAGATGGAGACAAGGGGAGAGAAAATTACAGAAATGGGACACTAGTGAAAAGAATGGTACTGAGCATATTTTAAGCAAGAGCATCATAGAAAAATTAGCTAAGAAAGCTGATTGAAGAGGAGAAATGGACATTCATTCAAAGAATAGATTCATCTTAGTAGACAAACATTTTATAAGGAAGGACACAGAGTAAAAATGCCTTAGGAAGGATGAAAATAGCACAACAGATCTTCAAAGAATTTTAAAATGATAATATAGTAACTCTAAAAATTTCCATATTGGTTTTGAAGGCCAAAAAAAAGAATTAAGTAATAAAGTCAAAGATATAAAGATAGATTCAGAATTCTTTAGGAAGTTATTGGAAAATTAGAAATCACAAAAATTGAAGAAAATAGTAAAAAAAAAAATTGAAAGCAAAACACCATTGCGTTATTTGACAAAACTGGGAATTGGGGATGGGTGGGATGGGAAGCTAATAAAACAGAGAAACAGACAATTTAATTTTTTAAAGAGAGGAAAACCAAATTGTTCATATCAAAAATGAAAAAATAATTGAGGAACACAATTATTAGAAGCTATTTTTTTCAGTTACATGATAACAACCTGGTACTTCATTGGAAATAAATGAGTACTAATAAAATATAAAATGTCCCAATTTACTAAAAAAAAAATTAAATAATCAGCATGAGGAGAAAAATAAATTTAACAAGACATAAATGAACTCCTGAAGAAAAATACTGTAATATCACCATAGTTTCACAAATGAATCCCACCCCTGGCTGTACCAGACCTAAAACTATATTATAAAATGGCAATTATCAAAACCATTTGGTACTAAGAATCAGAGCAGTGGATCAGTGGAATAGGTTAAGTACATGAGACACAATAATCAATACTAGTATATAAGTAAAGTTAAAAAGATTTTGCTCAAACCAGAAGAAAGCTGAGAAACAACTTTTATAGTCAGTGTTTCTGATAAAGGCCTCATTTCTAAAATATATAGTGCACTGAATCAAATTTATAAGAATACAAGTCATTCCCCCTTTAATAAATGGTCAAAGAAAATTTTAGATGAAGGAATTTAAAGCCATTTATAGTCATATAGAAATCCTCTAAATCACTATTGTATTGATTTTTGACAGTCAGCTTCCATTTGCCCAATTCTATTTTTTAAGCAATTCTTTTCTTCAGTGAGCTTTTGTACCTCCTTTTCCATTTGGCCAATTTAACTTTTTAAGGCATTCTTCTCATTAGCTTTTTGTATTTCTCTTTGCATCACTCTCATTTTTCTTCTCTTTTTTCTTCTATCTGTCTTACTTGATTTTTAAAATCCCTTTTGAATTCTTCCATGGCTTGAGACCAATTCTCATTTTTCGTGGAGGCTGTGGATGTAGGACCTTTAACTTTGTTATCATCTTCTGAGTGTGTGTTTTGATCTTCCTTATCACCATATTTAGCTTTCTATTGTCAGAAACTTTCCCTTTTGTTTGCTCATTTCCCCAGCCTATTACTTGACTTTAAACTTTTGGTTAAAGTGGGCTCTGTTCCCAGGATTGAGGGAATAATGTCCCAAGCTTCAGGGGTTTTCTGCAGTTGTTTTCACAGATCCTTCTAGGAAATCTTTACCTTAAGCCAGCCCTAGTACCCAGATCTGAGTATGGCAACTGAGTCTTGCCTCAGTCTCAGCAAAGAGGTTCCTGCAATCTGCCTCTGACCAGCTGCCCAAGCTCCCCACCTATGTGATGAAATCTCCAAAAGACACAGTTGCTGCCATGGTTGCTGTCATAGGCTACTGCTGCTGCTGTTCATTCAGTAGCTCCCAAAGCCTGAGCTTGGGCTAGGACTTCCCTCACAGTATGCCAAACCTTTCCTGCTGAGTTGTCCTTGGCCTCTCTTGGCTGAAAGTCTATAGATTGCTGCCACTGCCACCAAGTTAGAGGCCTCCTAGCCTGTTCCTGATTTACTGAGACCCAGGGCTGTGTTGGCTCATCTTGATGCAACAAATCCCTCCTGCTCTCCTTTCCAAATCACCTTTGGCTGGAAAATTGTTTCACTCCATCTTTTTGTGGGTTCTGATGCTTTTAAATTTGTTTAATGTCGTTATTTAAAGGTATTTAGAAAGGTTTAGGAGAGAATTCAGTCAACTCTCTATTTTCACTTCACCATCTTGGCTCCATCTCCCTAAATCACTACTGATTAGAGAAATGAAAATTAAGACAACTCTGAGGTACTATTTCACACTTATTAGGTTGGCTAAGATGACAAGAAAAGATGGTTTGTTTTTTGGTGAGGCAATCCTTAAGTGACTTACTGAGGTCACACAACTATTAAGTGTTAAATGTCTGAATCCAGGTTTGAACTCAGGTCCTCCTGACTTCATAGCTGGTACTCTATCCACTATGTCATCTAGTTCCCCCAGGAAAAGACAATGATAAATGTTGGAGAGAATGTGGGGAAACTGGGACACTAGTACATTGCTGATAGTGTTGTACACTGATCCAGCCATTCTGGAGAGCAGTTTGGAACTATGTCCAAAGGGCTATAAAATTGCATACCCTTAATAAAAGAAGGAAAAGAATCCACGTGTACAAAAATTTTTGTAGCAGTTCTTTTTGTAGTGGTAAGAAATTAGAAATTAAGGGGATGCCCATCAATTGGGGAATAGCTGAATAAGTTATGGTATATGAATGAGCAGACTGATTTCAGAAGAGGCTGAAAAGACTGACATGAGCTGATATTGAGTAAAATGAATGGAATCAGGAGAACATTATACACAGTAACAGCAAGATTATATGACTATAATACACTTAGCGCTTCTCAGCAATGTGGTGATGCAAGACAATTCCCATAGAACTAGAATACAAAATGCTATCTGCATTCAGAGAAAGAATTATGGAACTGAATATGAATTGAAGCATAGTATCTTCATTTTTATTTGTTTGCTTGCTTTTTCTTTCTCATGGTCTTTTCCCTTTTGGTCTGATTTTCTTGCACAACATGATAAACATGGAAATAGGTTTAAGAGGATTGTTATATGTACAACATGTCAGACTGCCTGCTGTCTTGGGGAGAAGGAGGAGGGAGAAAAAATTTGGAACACAAAATCTTACAAAAATTAAGGTTGGAAACTATTTTTACATGTATTTGGAAAAATAAAATACTATTAAAAATGAAAAAAAAACATGCAAACGGATTCCACCAAACATTTTAAGAACAATTAAACAATTGCAACTCTTTGAAATAGTATGAAAAAACACTTTTTAAATCTCTTTCTATTATATAAATATGGTCTTGCTACCTAAATCAAGGGAGACAAGGCAGAGAAAGAAATCTTCAGATTAGTACCCAAATGTACATTGTAAAAAAAAATAATAATAAATAAATAGTAGCAAAAAGACTACAACAATATATAAGAATACTTTTTATATAACAATCAGATAATATTTTATAAGAAATGCAGGATTGGTTTAACATGAGGAAGACCATAAATATAATAACTATGTTAATATAAGTATGGTTTTATCAATAGATATTGCAAAGGCTTTTGGCAAAATCCAATGCATGCTTTATTAAAAATTCTAAAAATCATAAGCATAAATGGACCTTTTCTTCATATAGCATAGTATTTAATAAATTTAAGAGCACAGATTATAGGAAACAGAAAAAAACCATAGCCCTTTTCAATAATATCAGGAATAAAGTAACATTGCTCATTATTACCACTGCTATTTAACACGTTAGTGACACTAGTTTTAGAAATATAAGAAAAAGAAATTGAGGAAATACAAATAGGCAAAAAGAAAACAAAATTAGGGCATTTTTCAGATGATATGATGATATGGTTAGAAAACTCTAAAGACTCAAATAAAAATTATCATAGGTTATATATGTATAGATAGATAGATATATACATACATATATTCAGTACAACCCAATAAGAGAAATCCAATTCAAAATCTCTAAAATACTTAGGAGTATCAATAGTTCAGAAAGTCAAACATTTATTAAGAACCTGCTATATAGTCCTTTTTGTAGTGGTGAGGAATTGGAAATTGAATTTAAGCTATATCAGATTACATGCTATCTAGGGGAAGTGGGGAGGAAGGGAGAAAAATTTAGAACACAAGGTATTGCAAGGGTAAATGTTGAAAACTATCTTTGCATGTATTTTGAAAAAAATATTAGAAATAATAATAATTTATTCTTTGACCTAACAGTTCTTAAGATCATATTATTTAATCTTCAATTCCTTTTTTATTTCTTTTTTTAAAACCATTTTTGTAATGTTTTATCTATTTTATTACACATAACATTTTAAACATTCTTTTTTTTTATTTGAATTTCAAATTCCCTCTCTCCTTCTTATCCCCAACTTTCACATAAAGAAGCCAAACAAGTTTGTATAGATCATACATGTGCAGTTATGCAAAATGTACTTCCATATTAGTCACGTTGTGAAAGAAAATTCAAACAAAAAAAAGGTAAAATAAAGAATGTTTTTAATATCTTAGTCTAGATTCATCTCTTTCAACTCTTTCTCTGGAGACATTAGCATTTTTCATCATGAATCCTCTGGAATTATCTTGGATCATTGGATTGTTGAGGATAGCTAAGTCATTTGCAAATGATCTTCATACAATATTATTGTTACGTGTACAATGTTCTGGTTCTGTTCACTTCCCTTTGTATCAGTCCATGTAAGTTTTGCCACATCTTTTCTGAAAGCATCTTGCTCATCATATCTTATTTTCTTTTAATAATAGTTTTTTCTTTTTCTTTTTCTTTTTGTTAAGGCAGTTGGGGTTAAGTGATTTGCCTAGGGTCACACAGCTAGGAAGTGTTAAGTGTCTGAGGCCAGATATAGAACTCAGGTCCTCCTGACTTCAGGGTTAGTGCTCTATCCATTGGACCACCTAGCTGCCCTGCTTTTTATTTTTCAAAACACATGCAAATTGCTTTTTTTTTCTCTTTTTTTCCTATTTGATATAATTTTTCTCATGCAGTATGATTAAATGTGGAAATATGTTTAGAAAAAATAATCCTTTATATATGCTGTCTAGGGGAGGAAGGTGGAGAAACTTTTTAATAGAAAAAAATTTAGAACACAATGTTTTGCAAGGGTGAATGTTGAAAAGTATCTTTGCATGTATTTTGAAAACTCAAAAAAAAAAACACCTTTCTTTCTTTGGCTGAGATCTTTATGCCTTAATGTATAGTCAATTTTTGTAAAAATGCTATATGTTGCTGAATAGTATGCCATTTCCTTTCTGTCCCAATTTCTAGAGATTCCAGCAAATTCTAATCTCTAATTTTAATAAACTCTATTCAGATACTTGACTTCTTTCTTATTAAACTTTTAGCTAGATTATTCTGGATCTGAAAGAACGACATTAATATTTTTCACAATTATGGCATTATTATTTATCTCTCTCTCAAATTTGATTAGCTTTTCCTACAAATATTTAGATGCTGTGTTATTAGATAAATATATATAGTGATATAGTCTCTTTGAGAAAAACATAATTTCCTTGCTTATTTCTTTTGACAGTATGTCATTTAGCATCTCTTGTTCTGGGAGCTCTCATATAGCTAGGTGGTGTGGTAAATATGGATCTGGAATCAGAAAGACAAGAGTGCAAGGCCAACTTTACATACTTTCTAGATGTGTGATGCCAGGAAAGTTCTTACCCTTTATCTGCTACAGGTTTTTTTTTTTTAATCTGTAAAATAGGGAAGGTAACTTTTTCAGGGATGGTATGTGGGGGGCGGGGAAGATTGATTTCTACAGTGCTTTGTAAACTTTAAAGTACTATATAAATGCTAGTTATTATTACTGCCTTTTAAAACCACTTTGTTTCATTACTTTTTCTATCTCTGCATTGTTGCATTACAATTCTGACATTTTTTTCTCAGAGAACCTACTGATATAAAGGGTTTCTCTCTTTTCTGATCTAACTTTTTTAGTCTTCATTTAGATTGTTAACATGACAGAAAAAGGAAAATGACAAATTCTGGAAGGAATTTGGAAAAAACAGATACACTAGTGCACTGTTGGTGGAGTTGTAAACTGATTCAGCCATAGAAAGCAATTTGGAACTATACCAGAAAATTATCAAATTCTGCATATACTTGATCGAGCAATATTATTACTTGGCTTGTACCACAAAGATGTCAAAGGAAAAGGAAAAGAATCTATATTGCAAAAAAAAAACATTTATGGCACTCTTTTTATAGCAGCAAAAAATTCCAAAATGATGTACTCCTTTTAATGAATGGCTAAAAAATAATTTTGTATAAATGCGATGGAATACAATGAAATACTGTAACATAAAAAATGATGAAATGGACAATTTCAGGAGAAACAAGGAAAACCATTATGAATTGATACACAATGAGAACTACGCATTTAAGTACAATTTATGCAATGACAATATTATAGAGACAAACAATTTTGAAAGATTTTAGAACTGATCAACGTAAAAATAACAAAGTAGAAAAATAATCCCATTCTCAAAGCCTATTGGTATGACACTGTTTCCTTAATGTTGTGCTGATGAAAGGTGGAATAGAGTTGATGAGATTAGGATCTCTCAAATCTCTATATTCTCCAGACTTTCCTCAAGCTTCAAATTACTTCAGGTGCTCTGATTTACAGCTTTGAGAAGGAAGACAGATAAGGCCAATCTTTCTTCAGGTTGCTAAAAGAAAAGACTCTGGGAAAAAGCTGGCTTGGGATGATCTGGTAATCTACAACAACTGTGCCCCAACTTGTCCCACTAGACATTTAAAGGAGATATGCCATAAAAAGAATAGGGGAAAAAAAAAAAGACCAGTCTGAATAGAACACAAAAAATTTAGAAGAAAAAAAAAAATAACAAGTTAGGAAAGGTAGATTGGGTCCAGCATTCAAAGAACTTTAAAAGCCTAAAAAGGAGTTGAAAAGCACAGAGAGAAAAGATGAAGTGTTCTACATGAGGACCAACAAGAAAGTGGACCAACAGAGTGAAGGAAAGGAAGTCTTGCCCAATGGCTAGCTAGGTATCACTTAGCTGAGGCTGCAGAGACCCTGTCCTTTGTCAGTCATAGAAGTATACCTAATGTTCAGCTCTTGGGAGAAACCTGATTTCTTTGTAGGGAAATTTTCTCAATTTTCTCATTCTTTGGCTTATCACCACTATCATCCTGACTTCCCAAGCAAAACTGCTAATTATAGAAATCTTACTTTTGATTCTAGCTTAGGGTTTCCCTAAAAGAATAATCAGTCCAAAAGGTTCCTCTTTCTATAAGCATAGTATAGAGCAGGTAATTTATTCACACTCTGCTATTGGGGATATATCCCCCAAGAAAATCTAAGAAAGAGGAAAAGGACCCACGTGCATAAAAATACTGGTAGCAATTTTTTGTGGTGGCAAAAAAAAATAATTATGGTGTATGGATGTGATGGTATATTATTGTACTAAAAGAATAAAGAAGGACAGTGTTTTTGAGAAAACTTGGAACACTTGAATGAACTGATTTTAGAATAAAGTCAGTGAAATACGAGGACAATTTATATAATGGAAACAATATTACAAACACAAAAGACTTTTAAAGACTTAAGATTGCTGATAAACATGATGACCACCATGTTCCAAAGAATTCATGGTAAGAAATGTCTCCTGTCTCCTTACAGACAAGGAATGGACTCAGAGCACTGATTAAGATTTTTTTTGGGGGGACTTGGCCAATGAAGAACTTTGTTTTGCTTAATTTTACATGTCCATATAAGAAATTTTGCTTTTCTTTCTTTCTCAGTTGGGATGTGTGTGTAGGGATTTTCATTGACTGGAAACAAAAATTTAAATTTAAAAAGTGAATCCCCACTCATGAAGAACTTACATTAAAAAAATGCTATCTTTTGTTTTTTACACTACTAAACTTTTTCTTAGAATAACCCTTCCCAGAGAGCTATCCACGATATTACTGTTAGATTAAAAAAAGGAAAAAAATTTTCCCTTTTGAATATTTTGTTATTTCTCTTTGCAATTTTTGATCTACTTTGTTTCCACATCTTTACTATCCCTCAAAGTGTTGTTACAAATGTATATTGCTATGTATGGAGGCTTTCTTCTTTCAAATGATCTCCTTGGAATATCAACTTAGTAGTGGAATCTCTAGATCGAAAGACTTTTTTGTCATCTTATTTGCATAATTCCAAATTGCTTTCTAGAATGATTGTATCATTTACAACTTTACCAGAAATCCATTGCTATATGTGTTTATCATCTTGTAGCTACTCTATTATAAGATTAATTCTAATGGTCTCCATAACAGTCTTCTCTTAATGGAAACGACACCTTATAAAGTCTATGCATGGAAAAATTCTGGCAATAAAATTTTTTAATGTTTGTGCAGTTGTGTATCCAAATATGTTTCCAACATTTATCTTGTTTTCCTCTACACCTATATACTTCCAAAATCCCCTGTGTGCCCTGAACCCTGACATGCAAAACGGCCAGCGTCAGTGGCCAGTAAAGTCAGAGTATAAGTATCTCATTCTCAGAAAGGCACCTTTGAGCACACCTTTCCAACTAAATGGAATGTGTTTCTGTAATATCCAAAGAAATATGGCATTATTTGGATTATTGTTTATTTTTCTTTCTTTTCTTTTCACAGTTACTGATAAGAAATATATTCTTAACCAAGAGACAGAGGCAATTATTAAAAAAAAAAATAGACAATTTTGATGGCATGAAACTGAAAAACTTCTGCACATACAAGAAAATTAATGTATTTACCTTAAGGGAGTAAGTAATCAAATGGATTACTATATGGATTATTAATTATTTTAGTATGTGTGACTCAGTTTATCTTAGATTCCCTTCTCTTTTCCCTGACCTCTCTTCCCCATTGCTTGCCAATAAAGTGTTGGACTGAACTGATTCCTATTGTTTGACATATTATTCTTAGCATCTGAACTCCTTAAGGGTTCTTTTCCTTGACATCTCTGGCTGGCTGTTGGGTTTTCCTTCAGATATAAACCAGGTTTTCAGACAAGGACTTGATTTACTGGCCCTTGAATCTACATTGGGGGAACATAGTGCTTAGAGTTGTAAAATAAGAAACAACAGGAGAACACTACATGGTCTTGGAGGGAATCCCTTATGTCAGGATACTGTCACAAAAGATACTCCAACATTTATTAGTTTCTTTTCAATTTTCTGAGTATGAAGTGAGACTTTAGGAGTAGTTTTGATTCTCATTTTTTAAAACAATTTATTATTTGGGACACTGTAGAAGGCATGAACTCTGGAGAAGAATACTTGAAACAAGGATACTTATAGGTGTTAACTCAGTGTGATTGATGACATGATGATTGTCTAGTTTACATATACTTAGTACTTAGTGTGATGATGTAATAGTTCTCTAGTTCACACATATTCAGTATGCTGTAATGATGTAATTGTAATAGGGTATTTAAGGACTGAGAGAACTGGGGACACAGTCAGTTCGACTGGGACAAACTATGAAGGAGACAGACTGTAGAAGACACAGACTGTAATAGACACAGACTGAGTCAAAGTGAACAGACTGTGTAAGAGATTATAAAGACTTTAGACTCTATTCCTGACTGCCCTCATAGTGACTATCCTGCTGAGACCAAGGCCCGTCTGGAAGACTTCCAGAAAGCTAGCCTGGACATTACAGGGCATTCTTTCATATGGTTGTTAATAGTGTACAATGTTGGGAGCAGCTAGATAATGCAGAGGATAGAGCACTGGCCCTGAAGTGAGAAGGATCTCAGTTCAAATCTACCCTCAGACACTTAACACTTAGTAGCTGTGTGTGACCCTGGACAAGGCACTTAATCTCAATTGCCTCGAAAAAGGGGGAAAAAAAGATTAAAATAATAGTTTGCAATTTTCTTTTGGAAACTTCTCTTTGTATACAATTCTTTTTATTTCTTCTAGATTTGTTTCCTAGTTTATTGATCCGATTTTTTTTCCCTTCTCTTGTTAGTTGGTTGATTAAAGGTTTCTCTATTTTGTTACTCTTTTCAAAGAACCAGCATTTAGCTTTGTGTATCATTTCTAGACTCTTTTTGGTTTCAATTAATCTGGTTCTTTTTAAATTTTCAACATTCAATCAGTTAATAAATATTTACTAAGTGTCTACTTAATGTGCCAGACACAAATAAAAAAGGATTCAAAAAAGAGGTTAAAAAACCAGCAAAAAATAAAATAAAACAAACAACAACTAAACAAAGCCTTTGCCCTCAAGAAGCTCACAATTTAATGGAAAAGACAAGCAAAAAATACAAACAAACAAGTATTTGGAGCATAAATAGGAAATAATTTTTAAAAAGGAAGGAACTAGTATTAAGAGGGGTTAGGGAAGATTACTGTAGAAGACAGATTTTAGTGAGCACTTAAAGGAAACGAGGAAAAGCCAGTAGCAGAAATTAAGAGAGAGAACATTGGAGGTCTGGGAAGCAGTGCGGCAAAATGCCCAGAGCCAAGAGAAGTGGTGTCTTTTTGATTGAACAGCAAAGAGTGTAATATCACTAATTTGAATAGTATATGTGAAGATCAAGATATAAGAAGACTGAAAAGGCAATAACAGTTTAGGATATGAAGGATTTTGCCAAACAGAGAATTTTGTATTTGATCCTGATGGCAATAGGGATCCACTGGTGTTTATTGAGTAAGAGGGAGAAATCACTGTTTTGGGAAAATCACCTTGGTAGCTGAATGGAAGAGGAATTGGATTTACTTGAGAGAAGCAGACACACCGGTAGACTGAAAAAATCCAAGTGTGAAATGATAAGGGCTTGTATTAGTATCAGAAAAGAGAAGGGGATTATTTAAGAAATGTTGCAAAGTTAAATTGACAGGTTATTGGATAAGAGAGGTGGGAGAGAGTGAGGAGATGAGGATGACATTTATATTTTGAGTTTGATGGACTGTGAGAATGATGTTGCCTTTTATAATAAGAGGAAAGTAGGTGAAGGATAGAGTTTAGAGTAGAAGATAATGAGTTACAATTTGGATATTCTGAATTAAAAATTTCTATTGGACATCCAATTTGAGATGTTCGAAAGATACCTGGAGATGTGTGACTGGAGGTCAGCAGAAAGGTTAAAGTAGGATAGATAGACTTGAAAATTGTCAGGATACACATGGTCATTAGGTATATATCTCCTTTTTTTGTTCTTATTTTGAATTTATTTATTGGCTTTCTAATTTAAAAAATGCATATTTAGTCATTAATCATATCTTTTTATATTTTGTTAAGGCATATCTTTAGGGATATATTTTTCCCTGAAGAATACTTAAGCTACATCCCAGAAATTTTGATATGTTGTTTCATATTATAATTTTTCTTTCATGTAATTTTTAATTGTTTCTATCATTTGTTCTTTCATCTC
This sequence comes from Dasyurus viverrinus, assembly GCA_020854095.1. Lineage (NCBI taxonomy): Eukaryota > Metazoa > Chordata > Mammalia > Dasyuromorphia > Dasyuridae > Dasyurus > Dasyurus viverrinus. Next base: position 156,398,850 of record CM037000.1, read on the forward strand.
TTCACTATTTAGAATTTCATTGTTAAATTCCCATTTGGGTCAAGATTTTACATTCAGATTGGGGAGACTAACATGTATATAATTATATACAAAATAAATACAAAGAAATTTAGATAGTTGGTTAAATTGGCTAAGGAGGGATGGCACTAGCAATTATGAGGCTCTGAAAAAGATTATGTAGTGATATATGGAATATTTAGGGAAGAATAGCACTTCTGGTGTGAGGGAGCCCTCTTTTCAGGGCTGTTCATTTAATTTTGCAGTCCATTCATGAGCCAGCTTTAACCTATGAGTTCAAAAAGTTGTAGTATTCACGGTGGTCATATCCTGATAAAACTGCCTTGGCAGATGGACTAAACCAAGCTGAGGATAATTGATAGTCCTCAAACTTGACAGTGAGTTAGGAAGATGTCTACCAAGCATGTGCAGACCTCCCAGTAGAATGGGTAAATGAGAACAATTTGTTTCAGTAGCCATGAAGGCAGCTGAAGCAGGTACTGTGGAATTCTTAGAGCTTGGTCAGACATCAAAGATGCCAAGGTCATCCACTGCATCCTTGGCCACAGCCAATTATCTTGATTTTTATCTGTTATCAATAAGTAATGAAACTGATGACTTTGCACAACTCTACCTCACTTAAATCCAGTTCATCACCCAGAGATGTCATCACCCAGAGATGTCATTGGTCCTCTTTGAAAATAAACAACAATAATGCAGTGTGTTGCTTGAGTGGCAATTTAAGGGAAAAAGGAAATTTTATGAGGCAGATGCGAGGAGGGATTATGTTCCAGGTATTGGGAAGAGCCAGGTCAAGAGATAGAAATGGAATATATAGTATCATATGTAAGAAATAGAGAGAGAGTTTGACTGGATTGTTGAGTATGTGAGGAGGAATAATATAAGTGAGGCTAGAAAGATAGGTAGAGATCAAATTATGCGATTTTAAATCTAAAAGGACATGAAGATTATATTATATCCTAGAGACAATAGGTAGACATTGAATATATTGAATAAAAAAGTATCATGATCAAATCTCTCTTTAAAGAAAATCACTTTGACAACTGTATGGAAAAGAGACTAGAGAGGCAAGAGACTTGACATGGAGAAATGCATCAGGAAGCTGTTGCTATAATTTTGTTGAGAAGTGATGAGGGATTAAATTAAAGGATAGCTTCTTTGAGTAGAAAGGGATCAGATGCAAAACATATTGTAAAGGTAGAAATTACAATGATAATATTTGGTGAGATTGAATCTGCGAGCTGAGGGAGAATAAGAGATTGAGGATAATACTGATGTTGTAAACCTAGGTACCCTGAAAGACAGTGATTTTGACAGAAACAGGTAAATTTAGGAAGGGAATAAGGTTTTTTGGGAGAGATAGTAAGATTTGTGGGGGGTTTCCACTCAATAGATTAGGATATCCAGTGTGATGCATCTAATATGCAGTTGAAAATGCATAATTGGGGACAGACTCAAGATGGCAGAACACTGGTAGCCACCCACCTGAATTCTCCCAACATTTCTCCATAAATGATTTTAAATAATGCCTCAGATCAAATTCCAGAGTGGCAGAATCAGTAAAAGGTCAGAGTGAAATATTTTTGCAGCCCAACATAACTTAGGAGGAGGTCAACAAGAGTGGTATGTGACACCAGGATTGAGGGCCAACCCAGAATGCAGTATGGCAGCACCAGGAGCAGTCCTTAGAGGTGGCTGCAATAGCTACAGCAGTAGCTTCAGGACCTCTTCTTCCAATGATGGCAAGGCGGGTTGGACAAGTGGTCAGAAAGAGATTTCAGGAGATCCTTTGTTAAGACAGGGTGCAGCTGACACTAATAGGTAACTCTACTGCCCATTTGTAGTTCTGAGTCATAGTTCTAGGGTAGAACTTCTAGTCAGTCAAAAGGGAAAGGTCTTGGTCACAGTTCCAAGGAAAGGAGTACTAGGGATATAAATACAAGAAAGCAGGGAACTTTGGTCACAGTGTTAGAGCCAAGAAGAATGAAAGCACTTGCAGTTGCAGACAGACAGGGGCCATTCCTAAGTAAATACCATACAGCAGACCAGAAAAGAGGTGGTCACATTTCTCTCTGGATCACATGACCTTAGAAGCATTGTAAATTTGCAGACCTCCAGAAGTTTGGTATAGTACCTTCCCACCCTGAGGTGAGCAGAGCCCAACTTCATTTTTTTTTCTTTTTTTAAAAATTATTATAGTTTTTTTTTAATTTACAAGATATATGCATGGATAATTTTTCAGCATTGACAATTGCAAAACCTTTTGTTCCGATTTTTCCCTTCCTTCCCTCCTCCCCCTCCCCTAAGATGGCAGGTTGATCAATACATATTAAATATATTAAAGTATAAGTTAAATACAATATATCAGAGCCCAACTTTAAAACAAAATTCAAAGTATAGGCCGAAAACATGAGCAAACAACAAGAGCAAAAAGAAATCAATCATAAAAAAGCTACTATAGTAGCAAAGAAGACCAAGACACAAATTCAGAAGAAGACAACAATGTGAAAAGTTACAAAGTCTCAAAGAAAAATGCTAATTAGAGCCAAGCCCAACAAGAATTCCTAGGATAAAGAAAGAGAAGAGTAGTAGAGGAAAAATGGGAAAAATGTGAGTGATGGAAGAAAAATATGAAAAGAGAATTAACAGTTTTGAAAAAACAAATGTGTACATATGCACATGCACATGTACACACACACATCTGATGAAAATAGCACTTTAAAAAACAAAATTGAGTTAGTAGTAAAAGAGGCACAAAAATTCAGTAAAAAAAAGAACTGGAACTAAGTTGGCCAAATGGAAAAGAGGTAAACTTTTTAAAAAGTTCACTGAAGAAACTAATTCCTTAACAATTAGAGTTGGACAAGTAAAAGTAATAAGTGATTCCATGAGACATCAAGAATAGAAGAAAAAGTGAAATACCTTATCAGAAAAACAAATGTCCTGAAAAATAGATTGAGGAGAGATAACTTAATTATCAGACATCCTGAAAGCCAGAAACAAAAAAAGAGCCTCGACACCATCTTTCAAGAAATTATCAAGGAAAACTGCCTCAGTGGCTTACATACAGAAGGTAAAATAGAAATTGAAAGAATCCTCTGATCACCTCATGAAAGAGATCCCAAAATAAAAAATTGCAGGCATATTACAGCCAAATTTCAGAGCTTCCAGGTCAAGAAGAAGCAGCCAAAAAGAAATAATCAAATAATGTGAAGTCACAGTCAGGATCACACAAGATTTAGTAACTTCCACATAAAAGGAGCAGAGAGCTTAGCATGTGACATTCCAGAAGGCAAGCAGCTAGGATTTCAACCAAGGATCACTTTTCAACAAAATAGTATAATCTTGGTACAGCTAAATGGCACCTTGGATAGAGTACTGGCCCTGGAGTCAGGACAACCTGAGTTCAAGTTGGGCCTCAAGCACTTAACACTTACTAGCTGTGTGACTTTGGGTAAATGTCTCTCAAAAACAAACAAATTTAAAAAACAAAACAAAACAGTATAATCCTTCAGAGGAAAAAAATTGATATTTAACGCTATAGAGGATTTTCAAGCATTCCTGATGAAAAGACCAGAGCTGAATAGAAAATCTGACATTCAAACACAAGACTCAAGAGAAGCATGAAAAGATACAATATACATGAAAGACATTATAAGAGATTAAATAAAGTTAAACTTTTACATCCCTATTTGGGTAGATGATATACTCTAAAGTTTGTCATTTTTATGGCAGTTTGAAGAAATCTATATAGTCAGAGGGCATGAAGGTGAGTCATTTATATTTGGATGATCTCCAGCAAAACAGAAAGAAAGAAAGAGAGAGATGGAGGGAGAGATGGAAAAAAGGAGGCATGGAAAAAGACATTGGAGGAGGAAAGGAGTAGGAAGGGAGGGAAGGAGGAAGGGAAGTAAAAATGGAGAAAAGATGGAAGGCAGGGAGAGAGGGAAAGAGGAAGGGAGAAGAAAATGAAGGAAGGAAGAAATTAAAGAAATAAAGCAAGGAAAGAAGCAAGGAAGGAAGGAAGGAAGGAAGGAAGAGTTAGAAAGAAGGGTGCATTGTAAAAAGGGGGAAGGGAGAGGTAGAATGGGGAAAATTCTCTCACATAAAAAAAAGTTTACAAGGAAGAACATTTATGGAAGAAGGGAATGTGATTATGATTGTGATGGATGATGCTTGAATTTTACTCTCATGTGTTCAAAGAGGGAATATGCACACTCAGCTGGATAGAGAAATCTACCTTTACCCAATAATGGAATAACAGGAGAATGAGACAAGTGACATGAAGGATGAGAGTGGGGAGAGAAATGATAAAATAGTGGATCAATGAAAATAGTGGTCAAAAGCAAAACAGACTGTTGGGAAAGGACAGGATAAAAAAGAGAGAGAGAAGGATAAATAAGAAAATAGGAGAGAGGCTAAATCAATATTGATTAGCAAACTGCAAATTAAGACAACTCTAAGGTACTATTTCACACCTCTCAGATTTGCTAAGAAGATGGGAAAAGATAATGATAAATGTTGGTGGGGATGTGGGAAAACTGGAACTCTAATATTTTGTTGGTGGAATTATGTATGGATCTAAGCATTCTGGAGAACAATTTGGAACTATGCCCAAAGAGCTATCGAACTGCATACTCTTTTATCCAGCAACGTCTCTACTGGGTCTGTATCCAAAGAGATCATAAAAAAGGGAAAAGGATCTACATGCAAAGATGTTTGTAGCAGCTCTTTTTATAGTGGCAAGGAACTGGAAACTGAATAGATGCCCATCAGTTGAGGAATGGCTGAATAAGTTATGGTATATGAATGTAATGGAATATTATTGTTCTAAAAGAAATGATCATCAGAATAATTTCAGAAAGGCCTAGAGAGAGTTACATGAACTAATGCTGAGTGAAGTGAGTAGAACCAAGAGAACATTGTACACAGTAACAAATTTACTGTTATGGATTTGGTTCTTTTCAACAATGGGGTGATTTAGGTCAATTGCAATAACTTGTGATGGAGAGAGGACTATGGGGACTGAATGTGAATCACAACACAGTATTTTCATCCGTTATAGTTGGCTTAATTTTTTTTCTCATTTTTTCCTTTTTGATCTGATTTTTTTGTATAGCATGATAAATGTGGAAATATGTTTAGAAGAATTTGCATACAGTTAAACTATACTGGATTACTTGCTGTGTAGGGGAGGGCAAAGATGGGGAGGGAGGGAGAAAAATTTGGATCATAAAATTTTGGGAGGGTGAATGTTGAAAACTATCTTTGCATGAATTTTGAAAAATAAAAAGTTATTATAAAAAAGAAAATAGAAAGGAGGAAAATAAACATTTTAGTAATTATAACTGTAAATGTGAATGAGATGAGTGCATCCATAAAACAGAAGTGTATAGCAGAATGAATTAAAACCAGAATTCAAAAATCTTATTTATAAGAGACACACTTGAAATGGAAAGACACACAGAGTTAAAATAAGAGCCATTACCCAACTGATAAACAATCAAAAGGTATAATAAGCAGGCAGTTTTCAGAAAAATAAATCAAAGCTGTCTATGATTATATAGGAAAAAATGCTGTATATTATTATTGTTAGAGAAATGCTAATTAATACAACTTTGTGTTACTACCTCATGCCTATCAGAAATGATAAATGCTGGAGGGGATAAGGGAAAATAGGTACACTAACAAACTGTTGCTAGAGTTGTGAACTGGTATAACAATTACTTTTGAAATTCAGAATGATGCCCCAAAACTTATAAAACATTGCATTCTCTTTGACCCAGCATTTCTACTGGTAGGTCTGTATCTCACATAGAACAAAAAGAAAAAAAGGGAAATGACCTTAAATTACAAAAATACTTATAATGACTCTTTTTGGGGTTGTGAAAGAATTGGAAATTGAGGTGATGCTCATTAATTGGGAAATGGCTTAAAAACATGTGGCATATAATTATGATGACTACTATTTCTCTGTGGGAAATGATAAGGGCAATGTTTTCACAAAACAATGGCAAGATCTATATAAACTGGTACAAAATGAGGTAAGAATATTGTTGTAAGGATGATCAATACACTAATCCAAGACAATTCCAAATGATTCAGGATGAAAAAATGGTATCTACCTCCAGAGACAGAACTGAGGAGCTCTCAATAAAAATTAAAATATAATTTTCTTTCTTTCTCTTTTTTCTTCCTCTCTCCATCCCTCCCTTCCTCCTTTTCTTTCTTTCTTTCTTTCTTTCTTTCTTTCTTTCTTTCTTTCTTTCTTTCTTTCTTTCTTTCTTTCTTTCTTTCTTTCTTTCTTTCTTTCTTTCTTTCTTTCTTTCTTTCTTTCCTTCCTTCCTTCCTTCCTTCCTTCCTTCCTTCCTTCCTTCCTTCCTTCCTTCCTTCCTTCCTTCCTTCCTTCTTTCTGTCTTTCCTTTTTTTGCAATATAGCTAATACAGAAATGTTTTGCATGACTTAACAAGCAAATTTAATGATATAATTTTGTTTGCCTTCTCAATGTGAGAGGGTATGCAGAAGGGAGTAAGCAAATTTGGAACTCAAAATTTAAAAAGAAAAAAAACATTAAAAATAAATAAATTTTAAAAAATACACAAGTAGAACTCAGGACAGAATCTAGAACTGGATATATAGATGTATGAGTCATCTGTTTAGAGATGATAAGCCTTATAGGAGCTGATGAGTTCACTAAATGAGAAAGTACAGATTAAAAAAAGAGTACTTAAGATAGGGCCTTGGGGAACACCCAAAGTGAGAGGGTATGATATGAGTAATATATAAGCAAAAGATACTGAGAATTGCTTAGACAGGCAGAAGGAGAAGCAAGAAAGAGTAGTCACAAACACAGAGGGGAGGATATCCAGGAAAAGAGAGTAGTAAAGAGATTTCATGCAGGAAGGTCAAGAAGGATTAAGAATGAGAAAAGGAATTAATAGAAGTTTCTCCAGCGCATAGTCTCTTGTGTAGGTAGTAAGCCAATTACTGAAGAGGTAGAGGCAAAGATTGGTTGGAGAAGAGAAAAGGAATTTTGAGATAAAGAGAAAAGAAGATGAAATTCAGGGCAAAAGAACTTTAAAAAAAAATAAAGTATAGTCATATTATCATTTCAGAGGGGTTCAGGAAGAAGGTGGCATTGAAAACTTGGAAGAGAGGAGGTCTGGAGAGCTTTAACAGGAAGTGGAATAGAAAATTTAAAGAATTGTAAAAAAGATTGTCCTGCTATATTAAGGTTCCAATGGAAATTTTCTAGTATGAATACATAATGGATACACTTGGTTCTATTGCATTAATTTTTCTAGTTCCATTTTAGAAAACATGAATGGGAACAAAGGAGGCAAAAGGTGGGACAGAATTGGATTTGAAAAGGTTTTAGAATGCATAGAACCAAGAGGTAAGGAATTGGACCAGGAAGGAAATAAAGTGAAATTAGTGCAGAGGTACTAGCCTGGAAGAATACTGAAGGATGGAAGAATTACAAGTCTTCAACAAGACTTGTTACAATTCTATTTAATCAATAGGATTAAAGGGTCCTTCTCTGAAATCACTCCCCTCTTCCCCTTTTGAATTTTCATTTGAAAGATGAATCTTCAAAAGTATCTCTGCTGCCTTGGGTTCTAGGAGTAATCCTGTAAACTACTTACTCCTAGCTTATGAGTTCTTACCAGTGTGCTTTCCCTGAATAGATAGCCAGTCAAATTAAATAGTTTTTGGAAAAAAATGTTTATTTCAAAATCATAGTAAGAATAAAGCACTTCTCCCAACAACTTGGGAGACATGATCCCATTAAAACTCAGAGCCTAGAAGAGGGGCAAGTGGGGATGAACTTGAAGTATAATAATAGCAAAGCACACATGTACGGAACATATGTAGCTAAGGCATTCCTAACTCTAGAACATCAGGGTCTCAACATTCATTTTTTTCTCCAGTCTTCAATGTGGGAAGTGCCAGTGATAGAAAAGTTTCTCTGCTACTAGGATTGTGCTCTTCCCAGAAAAAGGCATTTCTATTGGATGAGTAGCTCAACTGAGTTTGCTCTTGGCAGGGTGTGGCATCTCTGCTAGATAAGTTTTCTGCTGGATTCTTGAGCTTGCTCTTGAGTGGGAATCTGTAGTCTTATCACTTCCAGCCTCTAGTTTAGTTAGATATTATTGTGCTATGTAAAACTTCCATGTTGCAATTAATCTTTTCAGTTGGAGTGTTACTATGCTTCCTCAGCAAAAGCAGTACCTTTTGCCCTAGGATCTGTGGAAGCCTGTTAGTCATTTCCTTCAGGGTTTTTACCTCTGAAGTTTGTTACCTTCAGGTAGGACCTGGGGAGATTGCTAGCTTCTCTGGTTTGCTACTCTTTCTTGGTTGAAATGCAGATTCCTCCAGTGAAAGACACCACCCCTACTTATTGTAACTACTCAGTTACATTTCCCAGTTTCCTATTTGGTTCTTAAAGCAGATAAGGGAAAACAAGGGTTTGGATGTAGTTTGTGCTTTGGAGCAATTTTATTGTCTTTGGATACTTCATGTGCAGTGGAAACATTCAAGTCTCATACCCCTTTCTAAGGTACAGAATGCTTCCCTTATACTTAAACAGCCTTCCCTTTTACATTTCAATGTGTCTGTATTTGTGCCTTATGATGTTCAACTTTGCAAAGTTTCAGTCTGTGACACTTTTCCAAAAAGTATTTCTGCATTTTAACAATAGTGAGGTATGAATTGTGCTATCTGCTAGAATATCTGTGGAAGAACTTAGATTATAATTAGGATTTGTTTGCTTTCTTTTCATTTCACTCAATGACAACTTTGTCCTAGGACTAGGATTAGGCAAACTAGTCTTAAGGAACAGCATAGAGGAGGGTACAAAAAATGTTTTTTAAATATATACTTCATGGCACATTTTATTTTATGCTATGTAAAATTGAAGGTGATGCAGTTAAAGCTTTTATCATCCATTCTACTACTACTACAGTATAGTACACAAGGATGCAATTTTAAAAAATTTCATGGAGCAATCTTCAAACTTTGCACAAGGGGAACAATTTTCAAATACAAAATTCTAAGGGCACCAATTCACTCCATTAAATCTGGCCATATTGCATCAAGGGCAGGTTTTCTTTCAGATGTCCAAGTTCAAAAAGAAAAATAAAATTTCAGAATGGATTTTTCCAAGAGGATTTATAGTTTCATCACTGAGAGCCTTCACAGTGTTTTCTGTACCAGGTCTGCTAGGAACTACTCCGTGGTTTTCTCTCTGTGCAGTCCTTTATAGAAGTGAAAGGATCCCCTTTTGGTCATTTTTTAATTTTCTTGGCATTAACTGCTTCTGGTGCTTCTATCTGATTACTACACTCAGAATACAGTAGGTCACAGTGATGAAGTCCTGAATAACTAGATGCAGTTGGCAGAGGACTGAAGTATTAATGCAATTGCTCCCTAAGGCAAGCAGGGAAGGGCACTGATGGAGATCAGTTTAGCCTCATAGCCTTTATAGGGGTTGTGGGCAGTCCCACCTTGCTATGTCTAATCAGAAATCTAAGTTTTGTCAGACTTCTAAATTTACATTTTCTCTATAAATCTGTCCATGGCTCATAACATCTTTGCTGAACCCTTCTTGGGTTATAGTCTGCCACAACACTCTGCCTCTTAGTATCTTTTCCCTCCCCCATGCCATGTGGTATATCTCCTCTCACCCCCCCACCCATGCCTCTATTCCTTCTCCTTATAGGTAACTCTTTTAAAGTGCTAAATCTCTTTTGCTATTTAGCCTGCCAGCTAAGGACATACTCCAACCTCATGGAATGTTTCCTTTCTCCTAGTTAATTGTAAGTTCCATCCAGGAACTTGCCTTTTCCATCAATAATTGTTAAAACCCCTTTTCCCTGCTAACTTCTCTCCCAACTCTATTTCATATTTATTACTCCTAGTGTCTATTGTATCTCTTCTTTTTGCCTATTATCTCTTCTAAACAAATCTACCTTTTGCCAAAGAGAATGGCCATTGTCAATTCTTCACATGACCACACCCCAACATTTGGCACCTAAATCTCATCATTTGGTGCTAAATTCCAAACACATCATTTGGAACCAGGAATTGTCCTCCAAAACTACCTCAACAAGAAACAAGACTTTCTACACCCACATAGGAATTCACCTGGGAAAATGATCTTTGTATTATTGCACAGTTATATCTTCCTTTGAATTTCTCTTTCTAGAAGTTGTCTCCCTCTCTCAAGTCTCTCATAAAATTTCTCTTCTAAAACATGCCTCTCTCAGTCTTACTGTGTGTGTGGGCAGAAACTCAATAAGTATATCCTCTTTTTACACTGCTGGGGAAAAACGAGGTCTTCTTCAGGGGACTGTATTCTTAGCTCTTTAGAGACTGTTTAGGTCCTATTTTGTTAGTCCTGGGGTAATTTCTTAAACATTTTCTCTACTCCCTACTAACTCTCAAAAACAAAAAAAATTGGCAATAAGTCCAACAAAGTAATATCCTTATAAATTAATAATGGAGAATGCTAAACTTCAGTTTGCTTAACACTTTTTCCTACCAGCTTCTACAACCTTGTACTTTGAGATTTACTCAAGTTTCCCTCTGCTGACAAACATCATCCCTGCTCTCTACTAGCTTGTTAGAATGTGATCTTGACTCTGCCCTATCATCTACAAAGGATGGGAAGTATGAAGTACTTATCTTCTATTTAGGCTAGCCTCCTAGATTAAAAACCCCAGTGTGACAGAAAGTCTAGAATCCAAATTCTGACTTGCTCCAAGATTGAAAAATGCTATAGATACCGATTCAGTTCAGCCAGAGAACTAAAACATGAAAGGAACTGATGAAGGGGCCCAGCATGTTGGTCTACACTGAAGGAGGAAAAGAGACTAAAATCCATTTGCGGTAAAGTCTGTCCCTTCAGAATCTTTTTGGCACAGGGAACAAGGCCAATGAAAATTAAATCCTTCAATATAGGAGAAAAACAAAATAGATTTGAGATCCAGCTCTGAGAATAAACACTGAATCCAAGGGAAATAGTCATAAAATGACAGGAAAAATAGAAAAGGAAAAATTATTAAAACCACTAAAGATCTTAGGAGGAATTCAATTAAAAGCTTAGAGCTCAAGAAGATAAATCAATAGCAAATTTATTAATTTTAATTTAATCTTAAATTAATTTTAACTTAATAACCTATTCTTGGGCTGGGGTGGGATTTTTTTTTTTTTTTACTTGAAGCTCCTATAAATAGTTTGAAGATCTTCCCTTCTTGATTTAATTAAATTTAAATTTCATTTCAAAGAATTAATTAACATCTAAATATTTGATTTAATTAATTTTAATTTAAAGATATTCAGTTGGACAAGAAGGGAATATGAGTGCCAAGATATCTAAAAGATCCTAACTATTCCTAAATAATATTGCTGGAAATGATAATTTAAACAATGCCTGATGAAACACAAACCTCTGTGGATTCCCAGGAGCATGGAACCTAAACAGGATGTTGATTTCCTAAAGGCAAGAAAGAAATCAGAATCTTGATAGAAGTTAGGCAAGCAAAATGTATGTCCTATATAATTAGCAGAAGAGAAAAACTTGAATCCATAGGAGTAAATCTCTTCAAAGAAGTGAAAGAAACTATAGGTTAAGAATAGAAATATATTGAAGTGAAGGATTATCTGAAAGAAACAAAAAACAATAAAGTTAAAAGAATGTAAGATATCTATACAAATTTTCAAAGATAGGCTCTGTAGAGAAAATGTAGGGATCCTAAGCCTCCAAAAAGCATGACAAGTCAAAAAGCCTGAACACCATAATGCTAAGAATAAAACAAGAAAAGTTCCTAGAACTTTTGAATACAAAAAAACAAAGAGCTAATTGAAAGTATAAACTCCATGAAAAAAAACCCAAAACAAAACAATCTATACTTCACACTCCAAGACTCCAAGGTTAAATTTAACAATTTCAATGACAAGGAAATAATCAGAATAAAAATCTTAAAATGTAAAGGAAAGGAGATTAGAATAACAAGACTATCTTCACCCACCAGAAACCATAGAAGAGAATGGTAAAACAAAATGAAAAAAGCAGAGAAACACATGATGCAAACTGACATGACATACACTTAAAATCCGAGCTTAATCATCAATGAAAAAACATGGATATTAAATAAAAAAGAGACATTTGAAACATTTCTGCAAAGAAAAAAAACACACATGATAGATGTGTTTGAGATCATTCCATTTGCAAATATCCTTAACAGCAGATACAAGAAAGTTAAATAAAGAAAATTACCCAGGAAAGCACAAAGTAAATTATCTGATTTTTAAAAACTATTTAAAAAATTAGAAAGAGCTAGTTCTTAATACATGTCACAGAGAACACTGGAGCACATTATGCAAATGATGACCAAAGAAGCAAAGAATTCAACATTTATCGAGTTATTTTTATTCCTCTCAATTGCTAGTTCTCTTTCAAACTATCTTTATGTAACTATTTTATATTTATTTGTACCTTTCTCTTTTTTCTGTAAATGCTTACTTATATATTTATGGAAGGGCATAACCATTTTAGACAACAGCAAAAATGAAGGCTATGAGGGACCAGAGCCGAGACATGGGATGTCAATGAAATACTCTCAGCTCTTGACATTTCCTCTGGGCTCTCTCCCATACCTGGAATGCTTTCCCTCTTCAATTCCAACTACTGATTGCCCTGGTGTATTTAAGTCCCAATTAAAATTCCATCTTTCCTAATCCCCCCTTAATTCTAGTACCTTCCCTATGTTAATTATTTCCTATTTATCCAGCAAGTAGCTTATTAAGTATATTTATTTGCATGTTGTATCCTCCATGAGATTATAACTTCCTTGAGATCAGGAATTATCTTTTGTCCCTTCTTAGATTTCCAGTGCTTTGCACAGTGCCTGTTATTAAGTAGATTTTTAATATACATTAATTGATTGAAATGAGATATGAGCAAGAGTCTTTCAGAGGTAATAGAACCATCTTATAGGTCTCAATGAGCAGCTGGGTAGTACAGGGGATAGATAGTGCTGGATCTGGAAGACTCATCTTCCTGAGTTTAAATCATTCCTCACACATTTATTAAGTTATTTGATCTCTGGTAAGTCACTTTACTTGTTTGCCTCAGTTTCCTCATCTGTAAAATGAATTGGAAGATAATGGCAAACTACTTCAATATCTTTGTCAAGAAAACCTCAAGTGGGGTCACTAAAATTCTCACACCTCTGAAAAAATGAGAAGTCTTTGAACTTCTCTTTTTATATGAAAAAGTCAGGAAATATCTGAACCACTAGCAGAGGCAAAGAAGTTGCCTCTAGGGCATAAATTATCTAACCCAATACCTTTTCCTCAGCCATTCATTCCAAGGACTAATAAGGGGAAACTAGAGCTAAAAACAAAACAAAGCAAAAAAAAACCCCTCAAACTAAAAAGCTCCAACCCCAGAGCTGCTTGATGATTATTTGCTATATGCTTATAAACTGATTATGGCCTAACCTATAGAAATGGAGTTTTGTTGCTCAGGGCAGCTAGGTGATGAAGTGGATAGAGTGCTAGACCTGGATACAGGAAGACTCATCTTCCCTGAGTTCAAATCTGGCTTTACACACTTACTAGCAAACTCTGTGACCTTGGACAAATCACTTAACCCCTCTTTGCCTCAGTTCTTTATAAAATGGGGACATACTGAAGAAGAAAATAGGAAAGCACTTCAGTATCTTTGCCAAGAAAACCTCATGAACTTGTTGTCATGCAAAGTCAAATATGAGTGAAAGAAAACTGATTGGTCATGAAGGTGAAGTCTTTCAAGTAAAGAATAGAGCCTTGATTCAGAAATAGTGGTCAAAAGGAAAGGCTATATCCACATTGTGCTACTAAATATTTAGCAACTAGTCCTTTTTTAAAATTGAAATTTCTTTTAAAAATTATTATTTTTTAACATGACAAATTTTATTTTATATAAATTTTTTGATTAAATACAAAATTTAAAAATGGAATAGAAAAAGAGAGAAAAGGAAAATTAAAATAACAAAATATTGTCATGTGCCCAGCAGAACATCAGGGAGGATTCAAAATATAGAATAATAAATTTCCATGAAGTAGACTATATTCATTACTGTCCAGCTTTTCTTTTCTTCTTTATTGTGTTGTGCACTTTTTACTTTATTCCTTTTTTCCCCTTTCATTCCCCTACTTCCCCCAAAGAGGCTACAGTTAAGCACAGATAAGTGCACACGTACACACGCACGCACACATATATTCACATGTAAACTCATACATATATCTATATATACACATACATACACCTACATGCATATATACACCCACATATATACACACATGTAAACATGCATCTAAAACAATATTAATATGGCTGATATATAATGCAGATTTCTCTCTTCATTGAATCTTAAGTTTGACTTTGAGATCAATGCTAACTATGTTTTTTCTTTAATAAATTCCTGATCCTTGTTGTAGTTTGGTTGAAACAAAGCCTTGAAAATCATTGATGTACTTTTTGTTTTTATTCGATATTATGGACAATTTTTCTAGATATGATATTTTTGGCCACTGACCTAGTTCTTTTGTTTGCCAATATAATTCCTATATATATATATATATATATATATATATATATATATATATATATATATATATATATAGTTGCAGGACTTGCAGTCTTTTATCAGAGCTGCTGATAAATTCTGTACAATTTTAATTGTAGATCCAGCATATTTAATTTTTTGTTTATTTGTTGTTGGGTTTTGTTTCTTGCAAAATTTTCTCTTTGATCTGGGGGTTTTGAAATTTGGCAATAATATTGATGTGTTTTCCACATTCCACTGCTGTGATTAGTGGATCAGTGGACTTTTATATCTCTACTGTCCCTTCCTGTTACATCACTCCAGAACTATTTTCTTTGATTATTTCTTGCATTAATAAGTTAAGATATATTTTTTGTCATGGCTTTCAGGTAGTTTAATTATTCTTATTTTTTGATATTTTCTTATAAGGTGTTTCACATTCTGTTTTTTTTTTTTATTCTTTATATTTTGTTTTTGGTATTTCTTGGTCTCATAGATTCACTGGCTTCCTCTTGCCCAATTCTATATTTCAAAAAATTATTTTCCTTCAAGACTCTAGACCTTCTTTTCTAGTTGGTTGGCTTTCCTCCCCATCATCTTGTTTTTCTTGGATGCTTAATTTATTTACTTGGTTAGTTTTTACTCAATTTTTCTCATTTGATCTTTGAGTTCTTCTATAAATTATTTTTGGGCAGGTAGTCATTTAACATTTCATAAGAGGGTTTTTTGTTTTTATTTTTTTTTTTACTTCATTGTCTTCCTCTGAAGATGAAACCTACTCTTCTCTATTTCCAAAGTAAGTTTCTAAGATTGGTTTCTTTCTTCTTTGCCTGTTAAGTATTTTTTTTTTTTTTATGAGAACTATTAGTATAAGCACCTCTAATCCTGAGGTAGTCAGGGAAGGTGTCTCTAGCTTTACTTCAGCTCTCCCCTTTGCTTCCCACTCCTGTAAGTACCAGCAATGAGCAGTGTCCCTGCTTCACTGCCTCAACCAGTGTGCTGGGTCCTTCTGGACCAGGACCTACTCACTGTGCTCTCTGGAGCACAACTACTATAATTTCTAATCAGCAGAGATTCCCTCAATCTTCCTAGACTTGGATCTGACTTCCCAGGCTGTCTGGAAGTTTAAATTCCCGTGGTTCAGGCTGAAGCTACCTTCAATACCTCAGAATTCACTAGACCCAGACTAACTAGAATTAGCAGTAAAGGTGTGGAACTAGTCTAAAAGTGTTTATACTGCATACTGATTAAATCCTCTGTCCTGAGTTCTTTCCTTGAGTCTTCTTTGATTGTCTCAGGAGTACTCCTGTTCTACCCCAAATCTTCTTCTTCACCTATGTTCCCCCTGAGGAGTAAATTTGTTCTGTTTGTGGGAGAAATCAGGAGAGCTTCAAATTTTCGGAACTATCCAAATCATTATTGATCAGAGAAATGCAAATTAAGACAACTCTGAGATACCACTACACACCTCTCAGATTGGCTAAGATGACAGGAAAAGATAAAAACGAATGTTGGAAGGGATGTGGAAAAACTGGCACATTGATGTATTGCTGGTGGAGTTGTGAATGGATTCAAACATTCTGGAGAGCAATTTGGAACTATACTCAAAAAATTATCAAACTGTGCATACCCTTCCTTTGATCCAGCATCTAGGCTTATATCCCAAAGAGATAGTGAAGAAGGGAAAGGGACCCATATATGCGAAAATGTTTATAGTAGCCCTTTTCATAGTGGCTAGAAACTGGAAATTGAATGAATGCCCACCAAATGGAGAATGGCAGAATAAATTGTGGTATATTAATGTTATGGAATATTATTGTTCTATAAGAAATGACCAGCAGGATGAATACAGAGAAGCTTGGAGAGACTTAGATGAACTGATGCTAAATGAAATGAGCAGAACCAGGAGATCACTATACACATCAATAACAATACTATATGATGATCAATTCTGATGGACATGGATATCTTCAACATTGAGAGGTTCCAAATCAGTTCCAATTGATCAGTAATGAATAGAATCAGCTACAACCAGAAAAAGAACACTGGGAAATGAGTATGGACCACAACATAGGGTTTCCACTCTTTCTGTAATTGTTTGCTTGCATTTTTGTTTTTTCTTCTCAGGTTATTTTTATCTTCTTTCTAAATCTGATTTTTCTTGTGCAGCAAGATAACTGTATAAATATGTACACATATACTGTATTTAACATATACTTTAACATATTTAACATGTATGGGACTACTTGCCATCTAGGGGAGGGGATAAAGGGAAGGAGGGGAAAAGTTGAAACAAGTTTTGCAAGGGTCAATGTTGAAAAATTACCCATGCATATGTTCTGTATATAAAAAGCTATAATAAAATATGTAATATAAATTTTTTTTTTGACCTACTCTGCCATCTTCCTAGAATCTTCGAAATAATTCGATCTTGCAAGGGGGTGGAGTTGGGTAGATGGGTGGGGGAGGGGAGTAGACAGGGAATGCTCCATATATAGGTTTAATATGCATTATTAATTTTTTCTATCACTTAAGTCTAGATAATAAATCAACTATTGCTTTTGGAGTTATAAATGATCACATTGAAAATTTAATAATCAGATGCCTATCACTTAATTTGCTGCCTATCACTTACCTCTGGCTATCTTCTACCTTTTGCCTGAAAGGAGAAAATCTCAGAGCCAATGACCTGAAGAAACAGAAGTGGAGATTTCTGGCAATCCAAAGGTAAAGGCCTCTGTTCCTTCCTAAAAAAAAAAATATAGTGTAGCATTCCAATCAAGCATGAGGCTGGAGGTAATAAAGACTGCAGCTGTTTATCAAAGAATGATATTAGGAACCGATAAAAGGCTGATAATCTGAATTTGGGGAAGTTACAGGTCCAGTCACACTTTTAACCAAATTTTAATTTTTCCATATACCCCAGGAGGAGCTAATACACTGTTCAAATATGTAGATTTTCATTTTTAGTTTTTAGATATCACTTTCTGTGAGAAGCAAGACTGAGCCACTCATGCATCACAGATGACATGCTCTATGGGGAGCCAGTTAATCCTAGTGTTAGAGAATCCCAATCTTCATGAATATCTCACAATGAATTTTGTGAGGACTCAACAGAGAAATGACATCAAGTCCCTGCAGTTCCAGAGATATGAGTTGCTTTAGTATATGTATTCCCTATTTGTATACATCACTACAATTGTTCTTTAGATTTGTGCCTCACTATCACCCATGAAACAAATTGTGTATTTGTTGGAGAGAGTGTTACAGGTTTTTTTTTTGGGGGGAGGAATATTTTGCACCAACTGTTTTTGCTATGGCTTATTGTTATGAAAAACATAGTGGTTAGGTTTCATGAGCAACAATAGTAGTAGTCACCCATAGGTTTATTCCAAAACCACTTTGGTGATCCCATTGCAAATCTGAGGCCTAGAAGAAGTACAACATACACTGTCTTTTCCATTAGTATAAAAACTCTTTGAGAATAGGGATTATTTCAATTCTTGAAACAATCCCCAACACCTAGCACAGTGTGAGGGGTTGATTTATTATTAATGGTTGTGATGGTGGTTCCAGAATGTTTTAAAAATGACTAGCCAAGTGAGTTTTGAGTGGCATAATCAGGGGCTTAATAATTTAAAAATATTAACTGTGAAACCAGTAAAGTGTGTTTTGAAAGTCAGCAGTCAAAAAAAAAATTAAAAAAAAAAGAAAGTCAGTACTCTTTGGCTCCTATGGTCTTGCTTTCTCACCTGAATGTCAGTTAATCCTTTAGATGTTTGCTAAGAAATTTTAACATAGGAATGAATGCTTGCAAATTAAAGGGCAATTGGAATTGTAAGGAGACCAGGAATTCAAGAGAAACCTATAGGGAACATGGGTCTTTTTCTTTCTCCCAATCATCCTTCTTTGTTCCATTGAGGTGTTTCCTCAGTATCTCTTATTGTGCCAACTCACAGAATAGTGTAGGTATGTGTATGTGGGTAGCTTGGATGTCTTTGCCACAGATCTATCGGTGTATATGTATGCGTAAATATATAAAGATTTGTTCCACTACCTCAGAAAGGGCGCAGATCTTCTTACGAACCTCAGTGGCCTACAAATTATTGTGATTAAGCTTATGAGCTAGTGGCATAGAATACTATTGTAATGTCATCAAGATACAATATTATACTAAGCCCTAAATATACCCAATTAAAAATAAAATTAATAGGTGGCAGTCTTTAAAAATGCAATTTCAAATGTTGGAGTAAACAGCATTCATTGCAAAGGTGGCATTGAAAAGTTTGTCTGAAGTTTAAGAGCCCTTCAGGAATTACTTCTCTGTGTTTAGGTGTATGGTGAACTAAAGGAGAATCAATATGGGTTATTGTTACGGCGTGTACTGGCTGCCGTGAGAAGGTACTTTGAGATTGAAGCTGTCAAACTCACTGGGGCAGTGGGGCTGGTGTCTCCCAAATACAATCCCCATTTCTGGAATCGCCTTTAAAGCTACTTTGTAGCAAGCCCTCCGGGTCGAGCTGGGCGGGGTTTCTGAAGATACCGTGGTGTCGTTGTGACTGGGGTGCAATGACAGGATTTTCCAGGACCCGGCGCTCCCCGAGGTGCGCACAAGCTCTCTCCCTCCCGCAGGCATTCCCTCCCAGGGTCTCTGTCTCTGGTGCTGCCCAGGGATGCCTAGCCTCAGTGTCTCCCTCAGGCTGAAATTCTGCTGCTCTCTGCACCTACTTCCTCTCTTTCCCCTTCCAGTCCTTCCCAGAGTGCCGACTCCATATCTAGTTTGATTCCAGTTTTGTTGGGAGGGGTCTCCTCATCACTTTAATTCTGGGGTTTCCCTTTTCTCGTGTTTTTCAGCTACAGGGGTGGGGTGGGGGGACGGGAGGAGAGGTTACAACTCCAACAGCCCCGAACATCTCTTTCTCTGGCCTGGTCTCCTAACCAGGAGGGCTAGGGCACGTTTTTAAAACCTTAAATCCCTCCCCAAGCTGTTCCTGTACTGTAGGGACCCCAACGCCCGGGGCCCTGAAACTGCCCGGGTTCCCCCCCTTCTGCGCGCCCCCGCCAGCTAGCTGGGCCCGGGCTGCAAGCTCCCGCGCTCCCCCTAGAGGCGGCTGCGCGGCGTCGGCCTCGGCCTCGTCGGCGGGGGCGTTCACGTGACCGCGCTCCAGGCCTGCTGCCGCTGTCGGTTCCCCCAGTCACCGAGCGAGAGGGAAGAAACAAGATGGCGGCTGGAGGCGATCGGGAGCGGGGCGCCGGCAATTCGGATTGAGCCTTCTCCCTCCACCCGCTTCCGCCGGCCGGGCCCCCCCCGCCCCGACCCCGCGGGGCTCCCCACCCCGCCCCCAGCGGCTCCCCACCGCCGCCCCTCGGCCGGTCCCCCTCCCCCCTTCGGCTTTCCCTTCTCCCTCCCTCCCTCCTCGGCTCCGACATGAGGGGCAGGCGGGGCAGGCCGCCCAAGCAGCCCGCGGCGGGCGCTGCGGAGCGCGGCGCCCCGGCTCCCCCGCCGCCGCCGCCGCCGCCGCCGCCACCGCCTCCTCCGGCCGGGCCCATCGGGGGTCTCCGCTCCCGGCACCGAGGCAGCAGCCGGGGCAGGTGGGCCGCCGCCCAGGCGGAGGTGGCGCCCAAGGCGCGGCTGAGCTCCCCCAGGGGGGGCGGCGGTAGTCGGAGGAAGCCGCCGCCGCCGCCGCCGCCGGCCGCCCCCCCCAGCAGCAGCCCCAGCGCCGGCGCCCCGGGCCGGGGGGGGAGAGGAGGCGGGGGAGGCAGAGCTGGAGGCGGGGGCGGCGGCGGCGGCGGCGGCGGCGGCGGCGGCAGTGGTGGCGGCGGCCACCTGGCCCGGGCCACTCCGTCCAGGAGGAGCATCAGCAAAGTGGTGTACGATGACCACGAGAGCGAGGAGGAGGACGAGGACGAGGACATGGTCTCCGAGGAAGAGGAGGAGGAAGAGGGGGACCCCGAGGAGACGCAGGACTCCGAAGAGGAGGAGGAGGAGGAGGATATTATGGAGGAGGACGACGACGACGATGACTCCGATTATCCCGAGGAAATGGAAGACGACGACGATGCCAGCTATTGCACCGAGAGCAGCTTCAGGAGCCACAGCACCTACAGCAGTACCCCAGGTATCCACCCAGCCCGGCCGCATCAGGGGCTTGCCTTTCCCACTCTCCACCTTCTCCCCCTCCTCCACTGCCTCCACCCCTCACCCCCTCCACACCGAAGACACACACACACACACACACACACACACACACACACACGCTCATATACACATACACGCTCTCTCTCTTGCACTGTGCATCCTGCTCTAGCGTCACCCCCACCCCCCACCTCACCCCCTGAGAGAGGGGAAATGCAATTGCACATCAAGTGGCAAAAAACTAGATTTACAAGAGGAAAGAGGTGCATTGTTCAAAATGGAGATTGCATTGTTGCAGTTTGCAGGCCACACTGTCTCTCTCCCACTTTTCTCTCCCCCCTAAAAAAAAAAAATTTGAGCCAGTGCAGTGTTCCACAAGACTGGATTGAGGCTTAGGCATACACGTAGCCATGGTTTTTTTTTTTTTTTTTAATAAGTAGACTTGTTTTGCTTTTTTTTTTTTTTTTTTTTTTTATTTTGAAGTGCAGTAGTCTCCTCTAGCAAGCTTCTTTGCATGGTTTAATGTGAATTCACTTTAGTGTTTGTGTATTATCTCTTTGAAGGGATCTTGGAACGTTATTTAGGGTGTAAACATGTAAATAATGTCGTTTCTATCCGTGCTTCTTTTCTTTCACATTTTTTGCTTTGTGTGGTTTTGAAATTGTCTGAAGGAATTAACTGGACCACTTGTGTTGTTGGGGGAAACCTTAATTAGCCATACGTGTGTTTGTTTTCATTCTTTGTGTGTTAATAGGCACATGCAACAGTTGCCGTTAGGTGGCTGCTGTAAAAAAATAAAAATCTAACTAAAAGATTGTTGGTTAAAATTGAGTTTTGTAAAATCACAAGTTACATTAGTCTCTCCCAATCTCTTTCAATAAGCAATTGATTTCTTAGAAACATCCTTCCTTCCCTCCCCTCCAATGTTCCTTGGGGAGTAGAGTTTCCTGTCACCTGTTGCAGAAGATGAAGTTGATCAAAGTAAATGTTGAAGATCAACTTTTGGGTCGATTTCAAAAAATAATTGGAGAATTTATTTCAATGTAGATTTTTTTTTCACCTTTATTATTGAATTTGAAAGTTCATCCTGAGTCTGCAATAGGCTTCTCCGTGGTAACTCATCATCTCCTGCTTTCTCAAGGAAGTTTCTTTAGACCAGTGCTGAAATATATTTAATTAAAAATTGCAATTGTAGCTTTGTGCTAAATAATATATATGCAGTTTACTCAGTTATGGAAAAATGCATTTAAAGCTTTTAGTGGCATTCAGACTTGTTTTTCTTCTGTAATTCTGGCTATTGGAATCAATTAGTATCTTTTTTAAAGACACCCTTCCCCTGGTAAATTTCCTAAGAACGTGTGACTGATTTAAAAGAATAAAGTGTTTTCTTGCCAGTGTTTATAGATAAAATGTTCAAGTACTATACTTAGATTTTTATTACTTTTATTTATAAGCAATAAATCTATTGCTTAGATTTATCTCATCTAAGTTTGTGATACTTAGATAATTATGAATATAGCTGTTCAACTGATCCAACACATTTGTATTACCTCTAAAGAATTTCATTGATTGCCTGGAAGTGAGAAAATGTGAGTGATGTGCAAATTTTCAGTTTTGTCAGTTGGTATGCACTTTTGGAATAATAGCATTCACTTCAAGAAATTACAGTTCCCTTTGGCTCTCTCCCTCTCTTCCCCCTCTCCTTTTTTTTCTCTCTCTCTTCTTTTTTCTCTTTAACTTTTTTTTTTTTTTTTTTTTTTTTTTTTTAAGAACCATACAATTGAATGAGCCATGTAGACTGAACACTCCTTTGAAGAAAGTTTCTTTTAGAGTTGAGACATTTTGGCACGGCAGTTTTAGGTTGCTTGAATTCCTATTTTTGAGGACTAGAGTTATATTAAATGTCCCGTCATCTACTTTAACTTTGTCTTAAACTCATGGGTATATTATGTGCCTTTTCATATGGTAGTCAAGTCTGTATTTGCTACTGACTGATAATTCAGTCTGGTTAATATAAAAATTTTGATCATTTTACAGTTTACATAATCCTGTAATGTATTTGTTTTGAATTTTGAAAACTTGTTTTAAAATACCTAATGGTATTTTAGTTATTAACATTAAGTTTGATGAGTAAGTGGTTTGAAATAGCACAATTGGTATGTTCCTAGAGGTTTCTCCCTTTTTTGGATATTTGATTTAATTTTTAATGCTTTGGATTTGAAGCAGGTTATTTCTAAATAGCGTTTTAAAATGGTGTATTTTGTATTTTAAGCTTTTACAATGATTCACTTACAAAGGAGGAGTAATTGTATGTCAAGTTTGTGCTAACTGGCTGGTTTTACATATTTTACTGCTTTTACCTCCTAAGGGGAAGTAGTCAGGTTTTTGCATTCTTTAATGGCTTAAGAATACTGGTAGAAATATGGGTGAGAGATTGAAATCTATATTGTATTTCTAAAATTTCTAAAAGAGAAATAGACTTTTTTGGTACTTACCAATGAAAGCAAGATTTATGCAGAATAGAATTAGGACTAAACTCCATTTGAAGAAATTGTTAGTATGGAAAGTAACTTGACAGTTATCCACAGGAGAATTGGTGTTGTAGTGAGTTTGTGCAAAAGAATTGCATGAGATTACTGACTTTTTCTCATTCACTAGTCCCAAACTTGGTAATAGTAATTGAGAGTTTTTCTTTTATAGACAGAAGAGAACAAGTTTCTATACACCTATACCACAGTTATTAGTGTTGATGTGGATTTAGTCTCCATGAGGGATTGTTGACACCTAGAAACAGAAATGATGTTGGCCAGGAGAAGTAAGGGTACATTCATGCTTCTTTTGGACCCTAGAATCATAGATTTAGAGATAAAAAATTCCTTTAAGGCTCTATTCCAATTTCGATCATTTTACAAATGAGAAAGACTGATGCTAAGGTCATCCAGATACTTATGTACTAGTGCTAGAAATTAAACCCAAATCCTTTATTTCTGAATACTATTTCTGCTACCCTAGATCATTTAGCCTGTGCTATAGAAAACTTTCAAAATAAACTTGACAGCCTTTTACAATAAGGCTACATAAAAACTACTTTGAATAGGCATTTGGCAAAGTTATAACATACTCTGAAATTAATCACTAGCTGATTTTTATTAAATTCTATTTGAAATGAAATGTTTCCTATATCTTAGTGTGTTTGGAGTTGTTGAAAATTCATACAATGAATTTTGAAATTCAGAGTATCCGAATTTGTAGGGAAGAGGAACAAAAAGACATAATTTTTTTTCACTTAAATTTTTTTTTTTTACTATAGCTTTTTATTTACAAAGCATATGCATGAGTAATTTTTCAACATTGACCCTTGCAAAACTTTCTGTTCCAACTTTTCCCCTCCTTTCCTCCACCCCTTCCCCTAGATGGCAGGTAGTTCCATACATATTAAATATGTTAAAGTATATGTTAAATACAATATATGTATACATATTTATACAGTTACCTTGCTGCACAAGAAAAATCAGATTTAGAAAGAAGGTAAAAATAATCTGAGAAGGAAAACAAAAATGCAAGCAGACAATAACAGAAAGAGTAGAAGTGCTATGTTGTGGTCCACGCTCATTTCCCATAGTAAAAAGACATAATATTTGAGAAACTTTCTTCTTTAGGTAGTGGGGCTTGTTTGCAAGCATTGGGACATTTTACTGTTAGCAAAATTCAGCTTTCTCTGTATTGGTTTCTAATTTGGAAACACTCTTATTCTACAGTTTTAACCAATTGTTTTTCCAAAATTATTCAGTTATGGATCACGTCTAAACCCAGAAGTTACAAGACACTACTAAATTCATAATTTGCATAATTTGAATTATACTAAAATAAGTATTTGTTCCCTCAAGAATTAATGTCTCCAGACGTTAATATAGGATGGATTCTCTTGATGTACTTTTTTTTCCTAGATGTGTTCTTATTTTATGTCTCTGAAGAAGTAACACTTTAGGGGGTACAAGAAGATAGTGATGGAAAGTGAAGAATCACAGAGCTGCAGCGCCTCCACATTTGTAATTAAGTTCAGAAGCAACATGGTGCAGTAGAAAGAGTAGTCTGAAAAGCTGTGTTCCTCACTACTTAATTACTAATGTGACTGTAGGCAAACTACTTGACCTCTCTGGGCCTCAGTTTCTTCATTTGGAAAATGAGGGGGTTGAATTGAATTTGATAACTAATGTTTCTTACAATTCTAAATTTATGCTCTTACGAACACCTGATATATATATATATATGTATGTATAATTAGCCATTGTCATATCTTTATGAAAATTAAATTAATAACTCTTTTCTAGAGGTGAGGAAGGGCACTATCTGAAGGTGTTGTGTCTTTCTGTCTTCATGGTAGTCATGCTATGAAAATATAGAGTTATTTTTAGAGGACTTTATATGAATTTGCATAAGGTTGCAGAACATTCTGACTAGGAGTTCTAAGCCCTATTTTCTACCCTGTTTTCATCCCATTTCTCCTTTATGGGTACCGCCACACTTATGGCTTCCTTTGTTTTCCTGTGATTGCAGAGCTCTGCCTGAAGTTATGAGTAACAGCCCTAAAAACAATTTTTAGCAAAAGATATAAGGCTTTTCACCTGCAATGAGTTCTTTACTTAACTAAATCCTTTAGGGCAATAGTCCAGTCCCCCATTTCTTTAGTGATACATCCTGGACTGCAGCAGCCAATCTGTTTTGCTTTTTATATCTTTTGCAATATTTTCCCTATTCACTTTGTTTTCCTTAAATTGGGAAAAAAAAATACTTTTTGTAACTACTGTGCACAATCATGTAAAACCAATTTCCACATTGTCCTTGTCCAAAAAGATAATTTTCAGTTGGATATTTTGGGCCAACATCTTTTTGTCAGGTGAGTTTCAATTCTTCTCATTGGTCCTCTATAATCCTGATACAATCCATTTTGGTGACTTTCTTCAGTAAACTTCAGTTTCATTCACAATTAAGTTTGCAAACACATAATTCAGTTCTAGATTATATACTATTTTATGAGATTTAATTGTTTGGTGTTCCATGGTCTTTTCAGTGAGATTGTAAACTACTGGAAAGTGTGAGGTGTGACTCCTTCCTTTTTTATTCCACCATTCTTAGTACAATTCTAGGCACATAATCATAAATAAACACTAGTGAAACTTTGAATTTGGAATAAGTAAGCTTTCATTTTGAATGCCTGCTTAATACGGGTGTGACATTAGCCAAGTTATTTAACTTTTCCAAACCTTAGTTTGCTCATTTATAAAATGAGGGACTTGGACTATATTATTTCTAAATACCCTTCTAGCTCTGTGACTCAGTGAAATACTTTGGGTTTTGTTTTTTTTTTTTTTTTTGTGAAAAAAAAATTTAAATGTAATTTAATGCAAATTAAAAGTAATGCAAGAAAAAAATAATTAAAATGCACAAGACTTAAAGATAATTATTTAATTTTTATAACCCTTCAATCATATATTACTTATTGATAAAAAAAATTACTAAAGTAAAGCATGGGCTTATTTTAGATGTAATGAATAATATTACTTTTCTATATTACCTGTTACAAAATTTGCAGCTAAATTCACCATGGATATTTTAAGTGTATCATTTTTATAAAGTCTTTCCTATCTGTTCTACTAGTTTTTTTTTTTTTTTTCAGCCTCTCAAGAGAAATCTTGTAACAGGTTGTTTTTTATTCTACTGTCATCCAGTTCCTTAATTCTCTTGTAATACTGCAAAATAGCCTCTTGAGTAGTATTCTGGCCTTCAATCTCTACCTCCCTCCCATCCAGGCTAAAAACACCATTGTCATATTAATCTTTCATTTAATTATACCACTTCTCCATTCAAAACGCATTCTCTAGCATATGAAATAAGATTCAGATTCACTACTCTGACATTCAGGGGTCTCTATAACTTGGTGTTCCCCTCTAGGCATGCATGATTCCCTGTCATGGCCAAATTGGACTGCTTGTTTATCTGTGTCCTTCTTTCCTTACCTCTACCCCAAGGCCCTATGACTTCAGATATTACTAGCTTAAATTTTACTTTGCCACTATGTCTTCTGTCTTTATTTTGTCCCCTTATTTTGTGAAGGCAGTACTTAAACCGTATTTAAACCGTATCTTTCCCTTAGCACTCAGCACAGAGACCTGTACATAGTAGGCACAGGTAATTTGTTGAATTGAGACAGCATTTATATAATGGAAAGACCTTGGAATTTGATGCAGGATGTTTTCAATCCTCAGCATTCAATTCTGCTACTTAGAATCTGTGTGATCTTGAGCAAATCATTTAATTCTTTTGCACCAAATCAGAGTGACTTGGTCTTACTCAACATAATCAGAATAATCAATCAAAGAAAGGTTAACTTTAAAGGAAGACTAGTATTATAGAAGACTTGGAAAGACTTCTTGCAGAATGTTGGATTTTAGCTGATACATGAAGGAAGACAAGGCAGAGACAAGGAGAGCGAGCATTCTAAGCATGGGGTATAACTACTGAAAATACATGGAATCAGGATAGGAAGTGTTTTGTTTGAGGATAGACAAGGAGGCCAGTTTCACTGGATCATAGAGTATGTGGAGATGAATGTATAATGTAAGGAAACTGGAAAAGTAGAAAAGAGTTAATTTGTGAAGGGTTTTAAAATCCAAACAGAGGATTTTATATTTGATCCTGGAGCTAATAAGGAGTTAGTACATTTTATTGAATAGAGTGTTGGATAGCCAAGTGGAGCATGGACTGGAGTGAAGAGACTTGAGAAAGGAAGATCAATCTGTAGGCTCTTGCAATAATAGTTCAGGCATGAGACAATGAGGGCTTGCACTGGGGTGGTGGAAGTGTTAAATGAGGAAAAGGTTGCATACAAGAGTTGGAATAGACAGATCTTGACAAAAATTTGGTGATATATGGAAGGTGAGAGAAAAATGAGAAGTCGAAGACACTACCTACATTCCTTGCCTAGAAGGCTGGGATGATAGTAGTGCACTTTATGGAAATTAGGAAGAGGGATTGGTTTAAGAAAGGGAAAAGCTAATGAATTCAATTTTGGACATCATGTATCTATGGCGCCTCAAGCTCAAGATGTCCAAAAGGCAGTTAGAGAATTGAGAAAGTTAGGAGAGAAATGAAGATAAATAATTCTGAAAATCATTTGTATTGAGATGATAAATGAATCCATGGGAGCTGATAAAATCACCAAGCAAAATAGTATAGAGAGAGAAGAAGTGACCCAGGAACAGGCAAATCTTCCTTTGGAGGATGCCCACTGTTTTTTGTTGTTGTTTATGCTAATAGCTTTTTATTTTTCAAAATACATGCAAAGATAGTTTTTAACTTCCCCCCCCCCCCCCTTTAGCCTTCCCTTCCCTTAGATAGCAAGTAATCTGATATAGGTCAAACATGTGCAATTCTTCTAAACATATTTCCACATTTAGAGGATGCCTATTGTTAATGGTTGATCTGGATGAAGATCCAACAAAGCAAATTAGACTGAGAACAGTCAGGTAGATAGGAGATGAGCTAGGAAAGGGAAGTATCAGGAAAACTCTGTGAGGAGAGTATAACTGAAAGGAGGTTGATCAACAGTTTCAAAAGATACAGAAATCTCAAAGAGGACAGAGAAAAGGTCTTTAAATTTGGCACTGATAATTTTGGAGAGAAGTTTCAGCTGAATGATGAAGTTGGAAGACATATGGAAAAGAGTTAAGAGAGTAAAAGGAAAAAAGTGGAGTCTATTTTAGATAGTTTTCTCAAGGAGTTTTGCTATGAAAGGAAGGAGAGACAGATAAGATGATCGCTATCTGGGATGGATGGATCTAGTGAGTTTTGAAAATGAGGGAAACTGGTTGTGTTTATAGATAATAGGAAAGCCAGTTGATTGGGAGAATTTGAAGTTAAGTGAAAGAGGGGAGAGGAGAGAAGCCTTTAGCAAAAGGCTTAAATTTTTTCAATGAAATATGAAACAAGGTTCTTAGGTGAGGGAGGTGGAGGGGAAGGGATCATAGGAAAAGCCATGAGAGAAAGAATAAGGAAGAATGAAAAAGGTTGGAAAAGCCAATATAGTAAGTAAGAAGAATAATGAATCAATTAGGTAGATGTAAAAAAGGAGTGCTTAGCATATAAGTATTTAATAAATAAGTCTTATAGATCATTTGGACTATTCCTACTAAAACAAAAAAATATTACAGAGATCGCTGTGTAATTAGAGTTGTGGAAACTCCAATGTGGTAGAAAAGGGCTAATTTATCAGTCAGTGAGTATTTATTAAGCATCTACTCTGATTCAGGTCCCTAGGCACCCTGCTCTGTGCTTAGTTAGCACTGGGGATAGAATTATGTACCAGCCTTGTTCCCCAGTGAGTTTACATTCTAATGGTGGAGTCAGTAAGTACAAAAATACACAAATGGACATGTACACATTCAAATACTCAAAACACAATCACATAGCTATGTATAACACACATACATTTAATATCTATTAATAACAAATGTGAATATATGCAACACACACAAATACAAAATAGTTAATATAAAGCAGTTGGGAAGGAGGGCACTACTTATAGTTTGGGAATCAGGAACGGCATCTTGCCTAAGTATCATTTTATAGTAAGGAGGGGAATACATTTCAGGCATGGGATGATATGGTCATTGAAAAGACAGAAGACAGAGTATCTTGAGTAAGGAAGAAAGACAAGGCCTATTTGGTTGGATCCCATCCCAGAAGGTAGGACAAAGGGTAATATGAAAGAATGTGTCTGAAAAGACAGGTTAGAGCTAGGTTCTGTAAAGCCAAGGTGTCAAACATGTGTAGCAGTGGTGACACACAGCATTCTTGAGTGTTCCCTGCCTGAACTAGATTAAAATGTAATTGGGAAATACTTAACAAAATAAAAATGAAACAAAATATAATGTTAATATGTAGCCTGCAGGAATCTGTATTTATATTTTAGGGGTCCTGTTTCTATTTGAGTTTAAAACCACTGGTGTGGGCCTTTAAAAACTAAAGATGGGAATTTATATTTTATCATACATACAGTGGGAAGCCTATGAGTTGAAGCTGGTTGGTTGAGTCACATGATCAGATTGATTCTTAAGGAAAATTAGTTTGACAGCATTGTCTTTGTTGGACTAGTGTAGGGAGAGACTTTGAGATATGGTGACAATGAGGAGACTGCTATAGTAATCTAAGTGAAAGATCATAGAAGCCTGAACTAAAGTGTAACTGTGTAAGTGGAGAGAAAGGAAAGTGGATTTTAGAAGTGTTGTAAAGTGAGATCGCAAGATTTGGCATTGTTTGAATATGTGGGCTGTGGAAGAGGGAATAGTTCAGAATCATGCCAAGTTTGGGAATAGTTCAGAATCATGCCAAGTTTGTGGCAAATGTGGAAGTCATCAGAATGATGATGATGCCTTAGATAAAATAGAAAAGTTTGGAAGTGGGGAGAACTTAGGAGGAAAAGTAATGAATTCAGTTTTAGACATGTTGGGTTTCAGGGATCACCTGGTTTGAAATGTCCAATTGGTAAGATAAGACTGAAACTGGAAGGGAAACTGAGGTTGGAACTAGAGATAAGGGAATCATCTGCATAGAGATAATGGTAAACCTATGAGCTGATCAGTTATTAATAATGAGAACACAGATCAGGGCTTCTTAACCAGGATTCTGTGGAGATATTTCAGGGAGTCCTCGAACGTGGAATGGGAATTTTGATTTATTTAAATATAATTGGTTTTATTTATAATCCTATGTATTTTATACTTTTGAAAACATTATGTTGTGATAATGAGAAGGAATCCCTAAAATTCATCAAACTGCCAAAAAGCTCCATGACATAAAAAGTTTAAGAATCCTTCCTAGAGAGAGAGAAGACCCTAGGCAGAACTTTAGGGAACATCCACAGAAAGGGGTGTCATGTGCATGAGGAGACTGAAAAGGACAAGCAGGAGAGCAGAGTGTCAGGAAAACTCAGAAATGAAAGGGTTTTAAGGAGATGGTTAAAAACATGGGGTGGTTTTTTTTTTTTAAGTTTTATTATAAATTTCAGTACCAAATAGAAGGTGCATTTTCATATCCATAGTATAATTACTATGGATATGAAAATGCACCTTCTAGAAAGGATTATATGGGGTACTTTACCAGATTGTGAAGAAAATGTGAAATGAAAGTGTTTTAAAAAGATTGTCCACATTTATGATTATGATTATTAGTATTTTCCAATCAATATTTGACCCAAACACAAAACTGTAAAGTATTGGGATTTAACCTAAAATAGAGTAGAACTCTTTGAGCCACCATACTGTCAAGAAATCTATCTTCTTTGATTGTCCCAGGGGAACTTGGAAGAATTTCCTCTAGCTCTGCAGCTGCCACATTTTCTGTATAAGAATTTCTACTCCCTGATCTCTAGATCTCTGCACCTGGAGTCGAATATAAGTTTTTGGTTTCCGTATTGCCAAGCAAGCATGTGGTGGTATGGTAGGCACCAGCAGCTTGTTCCATGACTAATACAATATTTAACTTCAGAAAATGTTTTAAAAATTTTGTTTTATTTATTTTCTATTTTTCTCCATATTTATAGATAGGGTTAGACATTTTATGCACATATATTCAAATATATGGGAATCAAAGATTTGCAAAGTTTGTTATTTCATTGAAAAGTGAACAAAAGGGGAAATGTTACTCTCTAGCCAAAACAGAACAGTTTTAGAAATATCTTCTCTAGCACTTCTCCTTTTATGGTCTTAAGGTATACTGAGATACCAAAGTTGTCCTTTTCAATCCTAAATTTAAATTTCTGACATAGTTGGCCATTCTATTGTTTTCTGGCACCTTCCGGAAATATTAAGCTGAAGAGAAAGAAGCTGAAGTTCAAATGAATCCGTATGGGTTGTTTGGGACAGGTAGAGGTCCTGGATCTACAGCTGATGTCATTGGCCTAGGAAGCTCATCAGTTCAAATGGGCACCTGTGACAACTTAGAAATACCCCGAGCCATGTAGCACCTAGCTTCTTAAACTGTGGGTCATGACCCCACATTGGGATCTTGTAATTGAATGTGAGGGTTACAAAATTATTAATTAATTAATTATTTTTTTAGTTAAAGCCTTTTTATTTTCAAAACATAAGCATGGATAATTTTCAACATTCACCCTTCCAAAACCTTGTATTCCAAATTTTTCCCCTCCCTTACCTCTTCCCCCGAAAGCAAATAATCCAATATATGTGCAATTCTTCTATACATATTTCTACAAATATCATGCTGCATCAAAATACAAAGAGGAAAAAAAATGAGAAAAAACAAAATGGAAGCAAACAACAACAAAAAGAGTGAAAATACCATGTTGTGATCCCCACATTTAGTTCCCACAGTCCTCTCTCTGGATATGGATGGCTTTTTTCATCACAAGACCATTGGAATGGATCTGAAATTATAGTTTATTATAAAAATTTATTATAAATGTTTGATTTGTATACCTATATATATGGAGTTGTATAAACTTTGTCAAGTGAAAAGGAGTCAAGAGTGGAAAAAGTTTTAAGAAGCTTAGGCCCACAAAATGTTTGTGGCAGCCCTGTTTCTAGTGGCTAGAAACTGGAAAATGAACGGATGCCCATCAATTGGAAAATGATTGGGTAAATTGTGGTATATGAATGTTATGGAATATTATTCTG
The DNA here is from genome assembly GCA_020854095.1 of Dasyurus viverrinus. Lineage (NCBI taxonomy): Eukaryota > Metazoa > Chordata > Mammalia > Dasyuromorphia > Dasyuridae > Dasyurus > Dasyurus viverrinus. The sequence goes on from CM037000.1 coordinate 156,431,292, forward strand.
TAAGACATGACCAGCAGGCTGAATACAGAGAGGCTTGGAGAGACTTACATGAACTGATGCTGAGTGAAATGAGCAGAACTCATTTATACACTTCAACAACGATACTGTATGAGGATGCATTCTGAAGGAAGTAGATTTCTTTGACAAAGAGATCCAACTCCCGTTTCAATTGATCAATGATGGACAAAAGCAGCTACACCCAAAGAAAGAACACTAGGAAATGAATGTAAACTGTTTGCATTTTTGTTTTTCTTACTGAGTTATTTCTACCTTCTGAATCCAATTCTTCCTGTGCAACAAGAGAATTGTTCGGTTCTGCACACATATATTGTATCTAGGATATACTGTGACGTATTTAACATGTATAGGACTGCTTGCCATCTGGGGGAGGGGGTGGAGGGAGGGAAGGGAAAAGTCGGAACAGGAGTGAGTGCAAGGGATAATGTTGTAAAAAATTATCCAGGCATGGGTTCTGTCAATAAAAAGTTATAATTATGAAAAAATTTAAAAAAAAATAAGAAGCTTAGGCCCTGAGTACTGAGAACAAAAGAGACTTGCCCAGGCTCATAAGGCCAGTATGTATCAGGGCAAGATTGGAACTCATTCAGGTTAGCTCTCTGCTCATGGCAGAAGTGCCATGTTGCCTCTCATTCCTGCTGTATCTCTTGTAAACATTTGAGAGAGGGAAGGGGTTGACAGTTAAAATGGGCCACTTAAGTATAATTCAAAATGATGCTGTAAATACCCACTTTCTTCTATATTGTTACCCAGTTATTTCCATATTTTTATATTTCAAAGGGAAGTAGGTGTATAATATATTGGCTCAGGAGTGTGGTTCAAATCAACTCTGCCATTTATCCCTGTGTAACTTTGGGCAAATTATTTAGCACTCCCCTCTCCCATTCCCTTTTCTTGGCCTCAGTTTCCTTATTTGAAAAATATGAGTTGTACTAACTGGCTTATAAAGATCTCTTCCTGCTCTGTACTTACGATCCTGTGATTTATCTCTGGTTGTGTATACTTTTATTTGGGCAGTTAATTCCCAAGACTTAGAAGCAGGTTTTTTGAAGTTTTAAATGAAGCAGGAATAAAAGAGGAGATAGGTTTAGGGAATAGCCACATAAAATCATGTCTGGGGAGAACTATAGTTTAGACATGAGCATAGATCTGCTGATGCATAGGTAAAAAGAACTACAATAGGAGAGAATGGGTATTTTGTGTGTATATGAGTGAGCGAAACAGATACTAGATGCTGTCGAAAACAAAGAAAAAGTCAATATGTAATTAGTAATAATTATATAATATTAATTAATTAAATATTAAATATATTATAACCCTATATGCTAAGATGGTTTTCAACATTCACCCTTGCAAAACCCTGTGTTCCAAGTTTTTCTCTCACCCTTCTCCCTATCCTCCTCCCCAAAACAGCAAATAATCCAACATATGTTTGAACATGTGCAATTTTTCTATACGTATTTACACATTTGTCATGCTGCTCAAGAAAAATCAGATCAGAAAGGGCAAAAAATGAGAAAAAGAAAAAAAAAGCAAGCAAACAGTAACAAAAAATGTGAAAAAGCTATGTTGTAACCCACATTCAGTTTCCGTAGTCTTCTTTATGGATGTAGATGGCTCTCTCCTTCACAAGTCCATTGGAATTGGCCTGAATTACCTCACTGTTGAAAAAAGCCACATCCATCAGAGTTGATCTGATAATTTTGTTGCCAATATGTATAATGTTTTCCTGGTTCTACTCACTACCCTTAGCATCAGTTCATGTAAGTATCTCCAAGTCTTAGTGAAATTATCCTACTGATCGTTTTTTAAATAACAGTAATATTATTCTATAACATTCATATAGCAAAACTTACTCAGCCATTTCCCAACTAATGAGTATCCACTCAGTTTCCAGTTCCTTGCCACTACAGAAAGGGGTGCTACAAACATTTTTTGCACATGTAACTTCTTTTCCCTTTTTTATGAACTCTTTGGGATACAGATCCAGTAGAGACACTGCTAGATCACTGTTCTCCAAAATGGTTGGATCTATTCACAGTTCCACCAACAGTGTATTAATGTCCCAGTTTTCTCACATCCCCTCCAACATTCCTCATTGTCTTTTCCTGTCATCTTAGCCAGTCTGAGAAGTGTGTAGTAGTACCTCAAAGTTGTCTTAATTTCCATTTCTCGAATCAATAGTGATTTAGAGCATTTTTTCATATGACTAGAAATGATTTTAATTTCATCTGAAAAATTTTCTGTATCCTTTGATCCATTAGTCAGTTGGAGAATGGCTTGTACTGTTATAAATTTGAATCTGTTCTCTATATATTTTTAGAAATGAGGTTTATATCAGAACCTTTGGATGTAAATTCCCCCCTGCCCCACAGTTTTCTGCTTTCCTTCTACTCTTGGCTGTATTGATTTTGTTTGTACACAGTCTTTTTAATTTAATATAATCAGAATTATTCATTTTGCATTTCATAATGTTTTCTAATTCTTTGGCCATAAATTCCTTCCTTCTCCACAGATCTGAGAGATAGACTATCTCTTTTTCTCCTAATCTGTTTATAGTATCACCCTTTATGTCTAAATGAACTCTTTATGCTTTTTCTTCATCTCTGCATCTATACATTTGAGGTGCACACACATATTGGCCTAAATTATCCAGGTAATTGTTGTAGTTCTTTTCTCTGGATGCTGTCTGTATTCAGAAAAAGAACTGTGAAGGCTGAATGTAAATCAACACATGCTATGTTCACTTCTCTTTTATGTTTTTTTATCTCTCTCATGTTTTTTTCCTTTTGCTCTGATTTTTCTCTCTCAACATGATTCATAAAATAATATGTATTATAAATAAATAAATTTACGGGGGAGTGGGTGTGGGGGAGGGTAAAAAATGAACCTGATTTCAGGCCTGGCCCTCTTATCACCTATGCCACCTAGCTGTGGGATTAGACTTTTGCAACAATTGTTCATACTGAGAAGATAAACATACTGAAATCCTCGTATAAAATTGTCTGCATCCAGATTTATACTTAGTTCCAGATTATCAAATAGCTTTGTATCATTTTCCAAACTCATATTCCATTTCCGTCCATCACTCCAAATCTTAGTATGTCAGTTGATTGGCACCACCATTCTTTCAGTCACTTTTAACTTTTGTAACCTTGGAGTTATCCTTGATTCTTTCCACTCCTACCTACCCTCAACCAATTAATGGTCATTTTTTCATTTCTACTTTTACAACAGTTCTCATCTGTTCCTTTCTATTTACACAATTTCTATCATTCTTTTATTGCCCTTAATCACTTCTCAGTGGAAGGATTGCCATCCTGCACAAAAATTGATATTGTTAAAATACAGATTTGTCACTCTCCCTTTCCTCAAAAAACATTCATTGGCTTCCTCTTACTTTTGGGATACAATTCAGAATCATCAACCTAGCATTTAAAACCTTCATAATCTGGCTCCCACCTACTTACTTCATATGACTTCCCTTTGAATACACTTTATTCCATTCCTGCTAGTTATTTCCTGTCCATGACATTCCATCTATTACCTCCAGGCCATTCCATAAGTGGTCCCTTATGTCTAGTTTGTACTCCCTTCTTACCACTTCAGAGAATCCTTAGTTTCTTTCTGAGCCATAGCTTAAATGGGCTGTCTTCTATGTTTTGCTATTCCTCACCCTCAGTTATTAGCACTTTCTCTCTGAAATTACTTTGTATGTACTTTGTATTTACATATATACTTGTATCCTTACCGTAAGTCTTCCAGGACCGTTTCCTTTTTGGTTTTGTATTCCTAGGCCTACCAGTATCTTGCACTTTATAAGCACTTAAATAAATGCTTGTCGAATTGAATTGAATTTATGATCTTGAACAAGACACTTGATCTTTCTGTGTCTTGGTTTTTGTTTTTTCTCCTCTATAAAATAAGGAGATTGAGTCAGATCTGCTTTTCCTGAACCAAATTGGCCAACCCCTGAATGGTGTCTAAACAATTAATGGGATTAATTCCAGTTACTTTTGACTTCCATTTTCTCTCTTGAAACCCAGTAGTCCTTCTTTGGACTTTGGGTCAGTGATTCCAAAACTTTGTGGCATGGACTACTTTGGCAATTTGGTAAAGTCTGTGGACCCCTTCTCAGAATGATATTTTTAAATGCATAAAATAAAAGAGTTACAAAAGAAAACAGGCATACTGAAATAAGTTATCAAAAATATTTAAAAAAAAAAAAAGTACCGGACCTACCGGACCTCCAGATTAATAACCTTGCTGTAAATTTATTTTATCTTTTTTCATTATTTATCTATTTTTTTAAATTTTTCAGTATTTATTTATTGCTGGGGCAATTGGGATTAAGTGACTTGTGACTTACCCAGTATCACATAGCTAGGAAGTGTTAAGTATCTGAGACTAGATTTGAACCCAGGTCCTCCTGACTTCAGGGCTGGTGCTCTATCCCTTGTGCCACCTAGCTGCCCCAAGCTTTTTATTTTCAAAACATGCACAAATTATTTGTCAGCATTGACTCTTGCATAGCCTTGTGTTTTAGATTTTCCCTTCTTTCTCCTGCCCCTTCCCCTAGATCGCAGGTAATCCAATATATGTTATGTATGTTAAATCCAATATGTGTAAATATATTTATATAGTTCTCTTGTTGCACAAGAAAAATCAGATCAAAAAGGAAAGAAAGTGAGTAAGAAAACAAAACAAAATGTAAGCGACAACGTCAAAAAGAGTGAGAATGTTATGTTGTGATCTACTGTAGATTTATTTATTTATTTAATTATAACTTTTTATTGACAGAATCCATGCCTGGACAATTTTTTACAACATTATCCCTTGCACTCACTTTTGTTCTGACTTTTCCCCTCCCTCTCTCCACCCCTTCCCCCAGATGGCAAGCAGTCTTATGTCACAGTATATCCTAGATACAATATATATGTGCAGAACTGAACAGTTCTCTTGTTGCACAGGGAGAATTGGATTCAGAAGGTAAAAATAACCCGGGAAGAAGTACAAAAATGCAAACAGTTTACATTCATTTCCCAGTGTTCTTTCTTTGGGTGTAGCTGCTTCTGTCCATCAATTGGAACTGAATTGGATCTTCTCTTTGTTGAAGAAATCCACTTCCCTCAGAATACATTCCTCAAACAGTATCATTGTTGAAATATATAATGATCTCCTGGTTCTGCTCATTTCACTTAGCATCAGTTCATGTAAATCTCTCCAAGCCTCTCTGTATTCATCCTGCTGGTCATTTCTTACAGAGCAATAATATTCCATAACATTCATATACCACAATTTACCCAACCATTCTCCAGTTGATGGGCATCCATTCACTTTCCAGTTTCTGGCCACTACAAACAGGGCTGCCACAAACATTTTAACACATATACAGGTCTCTTTCCCTTCTTTAATATCTCTTTGGGGTATAAGCCCAGTAGTCTGCTGTAGATTTAAAAGGCAAAGAAAATATACTAGTAGTCAGTGCTTAGTTTTTAACTTTTCACATTTTTAAAGAAATTATTTTCCACTTTGAGAATCTGATATGCAAATTATGCAATTTCAAGAAAAATCTATTTTTCTTCATTAAAGGTAATGATAAAATTTCAAGTTAAGTTTCAGAAATGTTTTTTAGATATGATTATTGGAGCACTTAGATTTTCAAAGCAAAGGAAGAAAAAAATGAAGTTTTGGAGATTGAAAAGATTTGCATAGCAAATAAGTTTTAAATTTTTTCTAGTATCAAATGTAGCCTGGATTTTATTTCTCCCTCCCATTTTGTTTAATTTGATCACATTTTTTAAGTTTGTGAAATTTCAAAAGGAATTTTGTATATTTTGAATATCTATTAAGAATTTACAAAAAATAAGTTAAGATTTGATATTGAATATATTGTTTTTATGTGAAAGAATCAGGGAGCCTGAATTTATCAGAATGATCACTTGTCTTCTTTTAAATATTTAACAGCATTACCCATGTCTTGTCCAAGGAAAATCTATGGTTTTCCATGAATGACTTTAAAATACTAAACTTCCCTTGCAATGTAATGCTTCTAGAGTTAGAGTGCTAGACCAATAATAAGGTACATTCATCTTCCTTCAAGTCCAGCCTCAGATACTTAGTTATGTGACTTTGGGTGAGTCACTTTAATCCTGTTTGCCTTAGTTCTTCATCTGTAAAGTGAGCTTAAGAAGGAAATGGCAAACTATTCCAGTATCTTTGCCAAGGTAACCCTAAATGGAGTCATGAAGACTTGGACACAACTAAATAGCAGCAGTAATGACTGGACCCAGTAAGATAAAAGTAAATTAAAACATTCTGTCTGACAGTATGAAAGAAAATGTGGAAATATTGCCCTATTTTGAATCATTTTCCAATTGTACTACCCATCTAATATTGTGAGGTGAAGTTGATTTTAATTACACAGGTCTTCTCTTTTGGTCAAACTTGCAGTATCAGAAACCTGAGTTTTGATAAGACTCGAAAATTCCCATTTGTTATATTGGTGAAGTAGTGATAGCCATCCTTGCATATCCTTTTCACTGTAAGAAAACAAAAATGTGAATAATTGGAGAATACAATTAAAAGACTCTTGAATTACTCTCAAGAATTGAAGGTGTTGCAACTTAGAGGGCCAGTGCAAATTCAGGGTCCATTAATTTAAAATATTATTTCACTTTAATAACAACAAAGCAATTTACAAACTCCAATAGCCAGTTTTCCCATTAATCTAACACTCTTTTCAAGACAAATGATTGTATTTCTTAATACTCAGTGATCTCGGTTATCTTCTTAATACTCTTAGTACTTCTTAATATTCGGTGATCTTGGAGACATTTGATATTCCCTTCAAAAGATGTAGACTGCAACCCATCCATAATTGTTCATCCCATAGGGGCCCTTAGCATGATAGGAGCATGGATCTTATAGACTATCTAGTCCAAATTTTTCCTTATTTTTATAAATTAGGAAACTGAGGCCCCAGAGGGAGTGATGAATCCAACTACACCAGAGATTAAGTGACAGAGTGAGGATGTAAACTTAAGCCCTGACACTAATACTCACTTTTCTTAACTGTACTACTTATCATGTTTTCCCATAAATTTACCACGGGAGGTCTGCTTTTCTGGAATGAAGAGTACTAGAGTCCCTTGTTGGTTTTTTTGTTTGTTTGTTTTCTGATGTTATAAGAATACCATAGAGCACTTGAGCTACCCTTTCCTTTCTCATGTTTGGTATATGACCATCTCATTTGGGTTTCCTTTTGTAGATTCCCTTGATGACATCTTTTTTCCTCCTGTTTTTTGAGGTTCCTCTTTTGTTATACCTGCAGCTTACCAGGATATTTCTCCCCTGCTCACTATTTGATTCACATTTTCTGATGTTGAGATTGTGTTCCATCTTTTGCAGCTATTTTATAGTGCTGAATTAGTTGTTCAGTACCTTCACAATTATATTGCTTCTAGTGTAGATCTTCTTAGCATATGTAGTTTAATCCACCAGCCTTGTCATGGTTTTTTTTTTTTTTTTTTCATTAAGGTCAGTTTCTTCTGAACACATTAGGGTTCAACTATGTTGGGTTTTTTAATCTGTGATTATTATAAAAATCTTTATAGTTCTCCATCTTTTTTTGGTTTGTTGTCCTGTTTTCATCCATAAATTCCCATGAAATGACTTTACTTAGTTGATTCTCTTGCCAACTTTTTGTAAACTGCTGTGCTGCTTCTGTTTGCTTTACAAAATGATGTTTCTTAACTTCCATCAACCTTCTTTGTAAGATTTTGCAAATTAGTTTATATTCTAAATCAGTGTTGTCTTTCCTTGTCTCTTCTTGGTGATTAAGTGAATGATTTATTGACTAAGGTGCTTTATAGGCTAATTTGTTTTTCTTGTTATGGCAGGTGATTTATGTTATCAAAAGTTGTATAGAGAATTATTAATAGTGCAATGTCATTTCAGTTAGCAGCTATCCATTTTTCATGATTAGTAACTTGTTTAAATAGATAAAGGTTGAGTTGTTTCAGTTGCATATTATCTTTTTTTCTTACTTTATGGCAATTTTGATATTCATTTGACTGCATACGACTGATTTAGGACCACTTCTCTCATCTATAATGTGCTTTTGTCTGTGAAAATATAATCATGTTCATTTTTTGGTGGGGTTATTTGCTGTATCCATTGTTTATTGTTACTTTTCTCAAATAAAGAGGTCATGGTGTCAAGACAGAATTTCTATGTACTCTACTTTTTGACTTTTCTCATTTTTTATTCCTCCTGATCCATATCTTCCATCCTTAACCCATTTCTCACATCCTTAACTATATCTACTTTTAGATTGAAGTCATGATGTGTTAAAATGTATATTGATTTAATTTGGAGGATCTTTTTTCATGTTTTTGATGGGAATTTTTCTATTTACCTTGCTGCTAATGTTATTACATAAGTTACAGTTACTTTTTGCAAGTACTAGTCATTGTCATTGTAATATAAAATAATCCAATTTCAGTTCTTCTTGCCTTTGGACACATGATAAAACTAGTTCTTTCTTCTTTTTTTTTAAATTATCCTTTTAAAAAATTTTAACATTTTATTTAAGTGTTCTGATTTCTCCCTTTTCCCCTTCCTACCATATCCAAATGAGAAAGCAAGAAATGTAATATCATTTATATGGGTGAAATCATGCAAAACATTTCCAGTTTTGCCATGTTGCAAAAAAAGTAAGAAAAATAAAGAAAGTGAAAAAAATTATATTTCAATCTACATTCAGACTTGATCAGTTCTCTGTCTCTGGAGATGAATGGTGTAATTAAAAAAAATCTTATCATTTTGCTTTGATCAGAATAATCAAGTCACTTACAGTTCATCACTGTTCAAAATTGCTATTATTGCATATAGCGTTTTCCTGGTTCTGCTCACTTCACCTTGCATCAGATCATATAGATAGCAGCTTTTTCTGAAGTCATCCTGCTTATCATTTCTTACAATGGTATTTCATCATAATCGTATACATTGACCTATTCAACTAATGGGCATCCCCTTTGATTTTTAATTCTTTGCCACAACAAAAAGACCTGCTATAAATATTTTATACATATAGTCCCTTTTTCTTTTCTTTTGATTTCTTTGGGATACAGACCTAATGATGGTATTGCTGGATGAAAGGGTAAGCATAGTTTTATAGCCCTTTGGGTTATAGTTGCAAATTGTTCTCCAAAATTCACAATACCCACAGTGCTTTAGTGTCCCAATTTTTCCACATCCCGCCAACATTTGTCATTTTTCTTTTTTGTAAAAGTGCCTATTCATATCCTTTGACCTTTTATCAACTGGGGAATGATTCTTATTTCTATAAATTTAACTCAGTTTTCTATATAGTTGAGAAATGAGATCTTTACTGTAGAATTTCCCCCAGTTTCCTGCTTTCCCTCTAATTTTGATTGCATTGCTTTTGTTTGTGTAAAAAGTTAAAACTATAATGTAATCAAAATTATCCATTTTAATTCCTGCAATATTCTCCATCTATTGTTTGGCTATAAACTCTTTCCTTATCTAACAGATAAATTTTCCCATGCTCCCCTAATTTGCTTATAATAGCTCCCTTTATGTCTAAGTCACGCCCATTTTAACCATATCTTAGTATATGTTGTGAGATGTTGGTCTATATCTAGTTTCTGTTAAACTGCTTTTTAGTTTTCCCAGCAATTTTTATAAGTAATGAGGTCTTATCCCCAAAACTCCCCTCAGGGATCACTGCCTTGTAATGGCAGAGGGGTTTGTGTAGCTCAATAAAACTATGAACTATGCTGTGCAGGGTCCCAAGATAGACAGGTCATAGTGGAGAATTCAGACAAAAGGTATAGCAGACAGCAACACAAAATATCCCAAAGGAAAAAAAAAGAACAAGAAAGTGAATTGGCTCTCTGGTGAGACTTTACAAATGGCTAAGAAAAGTGAAAGGCAAAGGAGAAAGGGGTATATCCACTGAATATAGATCACAGAGAATAACAAAGAGAGATAAGAAAGTTTTCTTAAATGAGCATTGCATAGAAATAGAAGAAAACACAATGGGAAAGACAGATCTCTTTAAGAAAATAAGATATCAAGGGAAAATTTCAGCAAAAAATGGGCATGATACAAGACAAAGGTGTCAGGAATATACAGAATATAATATATAGTATTACCCCCCACACACACACCAAAAAAAAAAAAAAAAAAAAGATCTTAACATCACAACCACAATGCTGTGTTTACTGATCCCAGAGTCAAACATCCTAGAGAATAAAGTCAAGTAGGCCTTAGGAAGCATTACTAACAATAATACTAATGGAAGTGATGAATTCCAGCTGAGTTGTTTAAAATCCTTGAGGATGATGCTGTTCAATTGCTGCAGTCAATATACCAGCAAGTTTGGAAAATTCAGTAGTGGCCACTGGATTGGAAAAGATCATTTTATGTCCTAATACTAAAAAAGGGCAATGTTGAAGAATGTTCAAATTACCAAACAATTGCACTCATTTTACGCTCCAGCAAGTTGATGTTTTAAGATTTTGCAAAGCTAGGTTCAGCATTATATGAATAGAGATTTATCAGAAGTGTAGGCTGGATTTTGAAGAGACAGAAGATCTTGAGACCAAATTGCCAACATTCACTGGATTTAGAGAAAGCATGGGAGTTCCAAGGAGAAAAAACAAAACAAAATACAAAACATCTACTTCTGCTTCATTGACTACACTAAAACCTTTGATTGTGTGGATCACAACAAAGTGTGACAATTTCTCAAAAGGATGGGAGTACTAAGTCGTCTAAATTGTCTCCTGAGGAACCAGGATGAGGGTCAAGAAGCAACATTTGGAATCAAGCATGGGACAACTGATTAGTTTAAAATCTAAAAAAGGAGTATGATAAGGCCACATCTTGTCACTTTATTTAACTTATATGTATAATTTATCATCATGTGAAATCAAAAATCAAAATTAAGGTTTCTGAGAGAAATATCAACAATACTAGATATACAGATGATACCACTCTGATGGCAGAAAATGAAGAGGAACTAAGAAGTCTCTTAATGAGAGTAAAAGAGGAGAAGGCAAATCTGGTTTGAAATTTAGCATGAAAAAAACTAAAGATAAATGGCAACCAGATCCATCACTTCCTGGAAATTAGAGGTAGAAAAAATGGAAACGGGACAGCAGGTGATGAGATTGAGAGATAGTGTCATGGAAGCAATGAGCATGTATTTGGACAGATTTTGGAAGATAATGAAGTATAGAAGGGCTTAGTGTGCTTTGAATCATGGAGTCATGAAGAGTTATACATGACTGAACAAATGAACAAGAAGTCCCAAAAGCTTGGATCTTTGGATTTATCAAACATTAGAAAGCTATGGTCATTAACTACTATGTATCATTTACCTAATCTATTCAATGTATCTACCATTTTATTTCTTATCCATAACCAGCTTATTTTTATGGTTACTACTTTGTAATACAGTTTGAAATCTGGTATTGCTGGGCTTCCTTCACATTCCTTTTCACTGATATTCTTGATCTTTTTTCTCCCCTCTGATTAATTTCTTTATAATTTTTTCTATCTCTGTGAAATAAATTTTTGGTAGTTGGTATTGGTACTGAATGAATAAATTACTTTAGGTAGAATTATGATTTACCTATGAGCAATTAGTATTTCTCTACTGATTTAGATATGTATTTGTGTAAAAAGTGTTTTATAATTATGTTCATATAGTTCCTGTATCTGTCTTATCAGGTAGATTCCCATGTATTTTATGTTGTGTGCCTTTATTTTAAATGCCATTTCTTTTTCTTATCTCTTCTTCTGGATTTTATTGCTAACATATAGAAATGCTGATGATTTATGTGGGCTTATTTTATATCCTGTAACTTTGCTAAAGTTTTAATTGTTTTCAGCTAGTGTTTTTTATTTGATTCTTCGGGATTCTCTTAGCAGGGGTCCTCAAACTACAGTCTGTGGGCCAGATGCAGCAGCTGAGGACAATTATCCCCTTTACCCAGGGCTATGAAGTTTCTTTATTTAAAGTCCCACAAAGCAAAGTTTTTGTTTTTACTTTACTATAGTCTGGCCCTCCAACACTATGAGGGACAGTGAACTGGCCCCCTATTTAAAAAGTTTGAGCACCCCTTAGTCTCTTTAATTATTTCATCCTATCATTTACAGAAGGATAAGTTTACTTTTCTCATTGCTTACTCTAATTCCTTTAGTTTCTTTTTCTTATCTTATTGCTATAGCTAGCAATTTTGGTATGATGTTGAATAATACTTAGGTGATAATGACCATCTTTGCTTAATCATTTTTGAGAAGGTTTCTAGATGGCAGATAATGCTTGCTGATGATTTTAGGTAGAGATTATTTATCATTTTAAGGAAAGTTCTTTTTATTTCTATGTTTTTATTATTAAAAACATATTAAAGTGCTTTGTTTTGTCAAAAAGCCTTTTTTTGCATCTTTTGATAGTCTTATCATTTCTATTGGTTTTGTTATTGATATAGTTAATTATACTGATAGTTTCCCTAATATTAAACCAGGTCTACTTTTCTAGTATAAATCCCAACTAGTCTTAATGTATAGTCCGTAATCTTCTTGTTAGTACTTTAAAATTTCTGCATCAATATTCATTAGGGAAATTGTTATTTTTTTCTTTACACTGTTTTTGCTTCTCCTGGTTTAGGTATTAGAACCATATTTGTGTAATAAAAGGAATTTATTAGACTCCTTTTTTGCCTCTTTTCCAAGTAGTTTATGCATTATTGCAATAAATTATTCTTAAAAGGTTTGGAAGAATTCACTTGTGAATCCATCTAGTCTTGAGGATTCTTTCTTTGGGAGCTCATTGATGACTTGTTCAATTTATTTTTTCTAAGATAGGGTTATCTAAGTATTCTATTTCCTCATGTCAATCTGCGCAATTTATATTATGTAAATACTCATCCATTTCACTTGGATTATCAGATTTATTGGCATATAATTGGGCAAAATAGTTTTAATAATTGTATCAATTTTATCTTTATTGGTGGTACATTCACCCTTTTCATTTTTGATACTGGTAATTTGGTTTTCTTTTTAAAAGTCAAATTATCTTTTTTATCTATTTTATTGTTATTTTCATAAAAATAGTTCCTACTTTTATTTATGTTCAATGGTTTTTGTCTTTTTTTTTAAACTTTCAATTCTATCAATCTTTCCTTTGCTATTTAGGATTGAAGATTTTTAATTTGTTCTTCTACTTTGTTTTTTAATTGATGTGCTTTTTTTCTTTTATTGATATAAACATTTAGGCATAAGTTTTATTATAAATACCGCATTAGCCAATCCCATAGATTCTGGTATTTTGTCTTGTTATTCTCTTTAACACAATTATTAATTGTTTCTAAGTTTTTTTTAACTCACTCATTCTTTTTTTTAATTAATCAACACATTTATTTTTAATACACATTGCTTTATGAATCATGTTGGGAGAGAAAAATCAGAACAAAAGGTAAAAACCATGGGATAGAGAAAAAAAAAAAACAGAAGAAAGAAGTGAACATAACGTGTTTATTTACATTCAATATCCATAGTTCTTTTTCTATATGAGATGGCATTTTCTATCCAAAGTCTATTTATTGGGATGCCTTGGATGAACTCACTTATTCTTTAATAATAGATTAGTTAGACCAGTAAAATGAGATATTGGAGAGTTGGAGAGACATACATGAACTGATGCTAAGTGAAATGAGCAGAATCAGGAGATCATTATTTCATTTCAACAATACTACATGATGATCAATTCTGATGGACATGGCTCTCTTCAACAATGAGAGGATCCAAATCAGTTCCAATTGACCTGTAATGGACAGAACCAGCTATACCCAGAGAAAGAACACTGGGAAATGAGTATGTACCACAACATAGCATTTCCATTCTTTCTGTTATTATTTGCTTGCATTTTTGTTTTTTTCTTCTCAGGTTATTTTTATCTTCTTTCAATATCCAATCTTTCTTGTGCAACAAGATAAGTGTATAAATAGGTATACATATATTGTATTTAATATATACTTTTAACATATCTTAACATGTATGGGACTACCTGCCATTTGGGGAGGGAGTGGAGGAAAGGAGGGGAAAAGTTGAAACAGAAGTTTTTGAAAGGTTGAAAAATTACCCATGCATATATTTTGTATGTAAAAAGTTATAATAAAAAAAGAATATATAAGATATTTTAATTGATACAATCACAGGAACAAATTTATTAATAGATTGTTTATTTCTTGAGGTCAAGTACTATAATGCTTTATCTCTTAATTTTTCCACTGCTTACCATAAAGCTTTGCACATTGACAGGATTTAATAAATATTATAGAATTGAACTAAATTGTTAATCTCTTTTTCCCCTCTACTGAAAAAGTTCTTTCTTGTGTTGACTCTCCTGTGTGAGATAGTTTTCCCAATTCTTACTGTCCCTTCCCTTTTCTCCCAAGTGCATCCCTCTTTCTCACCCCTTAAAATTTTGCAATTAATCTATTTTAGGGGCAGCTATATTAGAAGGCAATCTTGACATCTCTAGAGGTGTAGAGCAGTTAGCTGATCTCCGTGTTCTAGAAAGGTGATTTGATCAACATTTTCAAGAAATGGATCCAAGTTACAGAATTTTATATATTTGTAATAGAAAGTACAGAGTTTTAAATGCATGATCACCATATGAAAGATGCCATGACTATTTAGAAATCTTTAGCCCATGTTTCATAAATATTTTGTTTCAGCAAGAAAATTGGGAAGGTGCTAGTCAAAGGAAGAACTAATACCATGATAAAAATGAAACTATATCTTACCAGAAAAAAATGACTGGGTACCAGTAAGTAAGGGAGTTTTTTTCATTCTGGTTGTCTGTGTTCAGTAAACCAATCAGCTTGTTACAGCAGAGGTCAAAATCAACATCAAATTAGAAGAAAAAAGATACAAAGACATTGCATGCATTGACAACAGATTTCTCCTCATCTGTTTAAGCAGGTTGTTGATGCAGAAAAATATTTTTTAAAAAATGTAGAAAATAGATCAAAAACATAATCACTATTTCCTGCTGAAATTTAACTCATAAAATAATTCGTGTAAGAAGGCCAAAATAACCTAAAACCCCCTCAATTAGCAATCACATTGGATGCATGATTTTTTTCTTGACACATGGAAAGACTTTGTAGTCAAGGGCAAATCCAGTTTGGCTATAAACTAATTTTTAGATGTTACAAAGAAGAATAGAGATGTAGCATGGTACAATGCACATACAGACCAGAATTGGGAGTCAGAGGATCCAGGCTCAGGTGTAGGTTCTCCTACTTACCTGCAAAATTTTGAACAAATTTCTTAAGCTTTCGGGCCTCAGTTTTCCCATCTGTAAATGTCATCTTTGGATTTAATTACCTCAAAGGTCTTTGCCAGCATTACATCTGTGATTACAATCTATATCAATTCACAAAAAGTAGAGTGTGGTGAAATCAACAAAATCATGGTTTTGAGACCTGGTTTTTCCAAAAATAGTTATAGATGAATCTGGAAGGAGTATAACATAAGATAATGTTTTTTAGAACAAACTACCATTGATTACAGTAAAACTACCACAGTTGAGCTCTTGATACCTAATTCTTTATTTCGAGGTCTCAAGATAACATAAAAGCAGCCACTGTGCTCAATTTGGTGAGCAGGATATTTAGTTCTCCTTATCGAGGTCTATATTTCAGGGGAAAATTATGCTTCTTTTATTAAATAGTTTTTTCGCCAATTAAATGTCAAAACAATTTTTTTATTCATTTTTACAAAAGCTTGAACTCCAAAATTTTCTTCTCCCTTCTCCTTTTTCTAAAATGGTAAACAATTTGATATATGTTATGCATGTTCTGTCATGTAAAATTTATTTCCATTGTTAGTCATAGTTGTGGAAGAAGAAACAAATCAAAAGAAAAAAAAAACAAAAATTAAAGAAAGTGAAAAAAGTATGCTTCAATCTGTGGAATTCATCAGTTCTTTATCTGAATGAAGATGGCTTTTTCCTTTGTGAGTGTTTTGTAATTTTCTTGGATCAATTATACTTCCTATACTTATACACAGAAATAGTAGCATACACTCTTTTCTTTCTTTAAAAAAAAAATTTACTCTGTAGTACCTAAAAGTTTGCATATTTCACCTTCAGCTAATCCTGTTGATAAATTGTAGCTATCTTTGGCCTCCAGATTTAAGTTCTCTAGAAGACTTTATCTCCTGACCTTGCAAAGGACCCATATTGAGGAAGATGAAAAGTATGAAGCTTCTGTAGGCAATGTAGCCTAAAGATTGATTTCAGGTTCTAAGCCCTTTATACCTGAAGCTTTAACTTTTGCAAAGTTAACACCTTTATTTCTCCTACTTTTGAGAATTTCTTTTGGGGTTTCTGAAGTATCACTGTTGTGAAGTAAAAAGGAAACTGGCCTGTCATATGATGAATCTCCTAGGTTATCATGATAGCACACATATAGGGAATGCAGTTCTATGGACTTCACCATGTCCTTTTGTCTTTTTTATACTTAGACCTATCTCTAAGGATTTGCAATAAAGCCTTTTGCAAAAGGTCAAAAATGTAACAAGCAAGGAAAAGTATTATAATTTTTTTCAAAGTGAAATTGTTATTTCATTGGTATAAGGAATTCCTGTGAGAAAATTCTTTTTTATTCACCTAGATAATTATGTTTAGCAATTTATAATTTAGCACAGAGGTTGATGAAATGTAAACCATCTGACGGTATAAAATAGAGAGTTGCCTGAGGCTCCAAATAAATGCTCAATGACTTCTACAGGGAGACACAATCAGTATGTGGTTTGAGATAGAATTTGAAGTCTTTGCCATGAGGATACCCAATGCAGACTATACAGAGGGGAGGGAAAGGAAAGAGATCTTTATCTTGTGGTCCTTTGGCAAGTGATATTGTGTTAATTGTATACAATACTAACGAGTCTTCTCCATGAGCTTTTGACCCCTAAAAAGAGATAGATGTGTTTCTAGTTAGGAGATAGCTGTGGGATAAGCGCAGATCTGTAGCCATGTTTCTTTTCTTTGATAGGTATTAGATCATTTTTCAGATCAGGGCCCATAAGCAATGCCAGGTATCCAACGTAAAGAAGAAAACTCGAAACATTTCCTTTCCCTTATTCCAGTTTTTTTTTTTTAAAGGTTCTAGGACCTTACTGATTTCAGGGCTAGTGCTCTATCCACTGCACCGCGGCATATTGTTGTTGTTGTTTTTTTAATTAATTTATTTTTTTATTTTTTTCATGGTATATTGTTTTAAAGGTTATTCATCTTCCCTTTTAAATACTTATAAATATGTAAAAATCACTTAATATGTATTTTCCTTCTGGGAATTTGGCTATTAAGATTTTGTATTTTCATTTCATTTTTTTATTTCATTATTTCAGAACGTCTTAAAAATCATTTTAAAAGGAGAAAAGATCTAGTAATGGTCTCTAACAATATTCTTTAAGTGATGTTATGTGTCTATGAATGATATAACACAATCTCCAAAATTTCAATATTATGTATGAGTCAGAGGCTACTTGGGAAATGCCTGGTAGCTGTAATTTTGTTGTAGCACTGTTACAAAGTGATGATTTATACATAAGAAAGGATATCATCCAGCAAATGCATAGTCTGAAAAGGAGATGGCATAAGTATGTAGCAAGAGTATGGAATAACAGATAATAGTACCTGGAATTCATGAAATGTTAAAACACTTCAAGATATTTGGAAATGAAACCGATGTAAAAGCAAAAGAGATAACACATTTAAAAGAAAAAACTTCATATAAGGGATTCTTACTTTTTTTTATGTCATGGAGCTCTTTGGCATTCTGAATAATCCTGTGAAGTCCTTCTCAGAATAATCTTTTTAGATGCATAAGATAAAATAACATAGGATTGAAAATTAAATAAATTATTTTGAAATAAGGTTACAAAAATATTTTTAAAAACCATTATGTGGGCCCCAGAATAATTCTGCTGTGTGGAGGCAAGGCTTTGGCAGGCTGGATTAGTAGCTCCTGTGTGCAGAAGTTAGTCCCTCAGTATCAGATATAGACAGAGGATGCTGTGTGTACTACTACAATAGAAATCCCTAAGTTTGTCAGGGACATTCTCTGGTTCTGGGAATGTGGGACCCAAAATGGAATGTCTTTTCAAAGAGCTTTTAGTGTAGTAGCAACAAGTATGTGATGAGGAGGGAGTGAAAAGTTTACTAGTTGTTACTGGCATCAGAAGTTTAACTGCAAAAATCCCATCTTAATAAATTGAATAGGTGTCTTTATCCTATAAATCTCACAGCATCCCAAAATTAGTGGGTATTGCCTCATCTACTTGGATACTAATCCCATCACTACTTGAGAGTAGAAAAGTAATTTGTATTCATAAGATCACAAAATGTCTTTTATAGTTGTGTGTTATTTTAATTCCAGTAACTTCCTAATTTTGTTTTGTTTGTTGCTATGACTTAATCAAGAGCAGATAAGCATAAAGACAAAACACAAAGGAAAAAAAGGACTAGGAGAGTGGATGACAGTAGGATACAATATAATGTATTGTACATAAATTTAAAAATATGTATTTCTCCTATGTACCTGGGGACATAAACTCTCACTGTTTACTCATAGGTCTCTATCAAGAACTTTCTGGTTCAATCAAAATCTTATGCCCAAATTACCATTTTATTATTTTTCCTCAATCAGTGCATAAAAGTTATATTCATTTGGTAAACATTTAGCATTGTTCTATATGCTGGAGAAATATAAAACTTAAGAGGATAAAATATGAAAACACATAACTTTTTTTAAAACTAATTTTTTTATTATTATTAAAGCTTTTTATTTTCAAAACATATGCACGGTTAATTTTTCAACATTGATCCTTGCCCAGCCTTGTGTTCCAAATTTTCCCCTCCTTTCCCCCTCCTAGATGGCAAGTAATCCAACATATATTATACATGTTAAAATATATGTTAAATCTAATCTATGTAAACATATTATCTTGCTGAAAAAGAAAGGAAATGAATAAGAAAACAAAATGCAAACGAACAACAACAAAAAGAGTGAGAATGTTATGTTATGATCCATGCTCAGTGCCCACTGTCCTCTTTCTGGGTGTAGATGGCTCTCTTCATCACGAGATCATTGAAACTGGCCTCAATCATCTCATTGTTGGAAAGAGTCACGTCCATCAGAATTGATCGTTGTATAGTATTATTGTTGCCAAAACATGTAACTTATAATGCATAGTTTTGTGCAAGTATATTAAGTAAATATACTATGTATACAAGTAGCTTAGCTGAAATAGTTACTCAGAATCAGGAGGCAGCACATATACCATCTTGTTCAAAGTCACTGTCATCACCTTAAGTATCACTTTTCGCTCAGATATTGGTGGAGATAGTTCAGGATCCCAAACCTAACATTATTCAGGAATAAGGAATAAGAAGAACAATGACTCTAATTCAAGCCTGACCTTCACAGCCATTACTAAGGGAAAGGGTGCCACTGTTTCTACCACCACCACCCACTCCCCAGTTGTCACTGATGGGCAGGTAGTACCTGCCTTTCCACTTCTCCCAGGTTGCCAGTCCTTATTGTTTGTTTGTTTGCTTATTTATTTATTTAATAGCCTTTTATTTACAGGTTATATGTATGGGTAACTTTATAGCATTAACAATTGCCAAACCTCTTGTTCCAATTTTTCATCTCTTACCCCCCATCCTTTCCCCGAGATGGCAGGATGACCAGTAGATGTTAAATATATATAAATAAAAATATAAATTAGATACACAATAAATATACATGACCAAACCATTATTTTGCTGTACAAAAAGAATCAGATTCTGAAATATTGTACAATTAGCTTGTGAAGGAAATCAAAAATGCAAGTGGGCATAAATATAGGGATTGGGAATTCAATGTAATGGTTTTTAGTCATCACCCAGAGTTCTTTCTCTGGGCGTAGCTGGTTCAATTCATTACTTACTACTCCATTGGAAATGATTTGGTTGATCTCATTGCTGAGGATGGCCAAGTCCATCAGAACTGGTCATCATATAGTATTGTTGTTGAAGTATATAATGATCTCCTGGTCCTGCTCATTTCCCTTAGCATCAGTCCGTGTAAGTCTCTCCAGGCCTTTCTGAAATCATCCTGTTGGTCGTTTCTTACAGAACAGTAATATTCCATAATATTCATATACCACAATTTATTCAGCCATTCTCCAACTGATGGGCATCCACTCAGTTTCCAGTTTCTAGCCATTACAAAAAGGCCAGTCCTTATTGTTAAACAATAAGTCATTGAAGTCTTTTCAGAGAAGGGCTATTCAGTTATATTGATGACTGTTTGGCATATATGTGATTATATGAAGCATTTAACAGTTCCTAGGGAAGATGGAAGAAATTGTTAGGCTCTTGTAATCAGGGGTAGGTAGTAAAGGGCTTCTTTAAGCGTACTGGCAATGAGAATAGGAAATCTGACAAGTGTTTTAGGAAGATCATTTTATATGAAGGAAGAGAATTGAACAAAGATGCATAAATGATTTTAACTACTGCTTTAAAAAAAAAAGAAGACATTGTACCAACTCTTCAAATAAGTTAAATTCCATATACTTAAGTATTTATGTTCTCTGAAATGATTAAATGCTTGTAAATCAGCCAAATCTACTGTCTTGGACATAAAAGTGTATTGCATTCTGCAGGACATTATGGTCCCACCTCTGAAAGAAGAGATTTTATTTTCTCCAATAATATTCATTACCGAGTTCAGACTTGGTTGGGTGAAAAGAGCTACTGCCTTGCTTTAAGAGATTTGACAGTTGAGGAATTAGATTTATAGTACACCACTGGAGATGAGATTTGTCTAATACCCTTGCTGTCTCTGATTAGCCTCCAATAACTCTACCTGTTCAGAACAATACAACTCAGGTAGAACTGAAGAGGAAAAGCTTTTTGTTCTGGTTTTTAACACTTTTGCTTGCTTGAAATGATAACTAATACTTTATTTTGTGTTTGAACTAGAATCCTTAGTCTAGGAAAGATAAAACCAATATTAAAGTGAACATTATGTATTCACTGATAACATGTTTTTTCAAGGTAGAAAAAGTCTTTTGTAATTTGGAGCCTCTGAAGAAAAGAGGGGGCTGGGTGTTTTTACGCTAAGGACTTATTTGTTTATGCATTCTCAGTGACAAAACACTTTATCCCCATGTACTTGTTTATTTTAGAAGGGAAGGGAGGAAGGTCAATCTAACATATTCCTTTGGTCTCAGAAGGAAAGAAAAAAAATCCATTCTCAGTGTTTAGAGATAGCTTTTGTTGTGACTAATAGTAATGTATTTTATTTTACTGTTAATGTGAAAATTTTTGTAGTCCCTTTAAGTTTCTTTTACCACATGTTTCAAGATTTTCATGACTTTGGGAATTTTGTGAACTTTTATAGTCTAGAATATTTAACAGATTTAGAAGATTTTTCTTGTCATGCTTAAAAATTTGGGGAATAGAATTTAATCAGTTAATATAGATCTGGTTAGTTCTAGAAAGAACTTCAAGGCTTCCTAGATCAATATCCTTATTTTACGCTTAAGGAAACTAGACCTAGAGTAGTGGTGATTGAAATCCAAAATTACCCAAATAGTGTTTTAGGTAGGATTTAAATAAACATTTTCTGATTCCAGAACCATTGCTTTTTACACTGTACCATAATCATAAATAACTTTGCTATGATTCTTTGCTTTAGACTTGATTCCTAAGAGTTGGGGTTGTAGTTTTAAATTAATTTATAAGAAACAGAAACACTGTTCAGACCTTAACTACCACCTAGATTTATCTCATTTTACAATATTTATCTAGACTTTGCAGTGAAATTGGTATGTATGTGTAGGGCAGGCAGGATATTTGACAGTATTTTTAAACCTCAAACTCATTTCCAAATGGACATGATACATCTTATATTAAAGCATAGCTTTAGTGAGTATAACTGGTTTAGCTAATCTCTTAAACATGCATGTGTGAAAGTTGTAGTAATCTATTAATAAATGTCTTTAATGGTTAGAAAGGCAGGATTAGTTTATAATTAAATCCAGGTGACACAGAAATAGATTGTGTTGTGCTAGAATCTGTAGGATAGGCTCCCTAGATTCCCAGTAGATTGGCAACTGATAGGGGGCTGAGCTGGCAGAGGATGGTCAATCAGTGGGAGGAAGCAGCTGAGTTATGTGGGATGAATTATTGGCTGGAGTCTAGTACAATGGTTTTCAAACTTTATGTAGTGATGGGCCTGCATTTTTACAAAAAAATTTAACCCCTCCCCCCCAATTTCCTTTAAGACATTGAACTCCATATAATTTTGTCATATTTTATTCACATAAAATATTTTATAATAATACTAATAGCTAACATTTACATGGTGCTTTCAGATTTGCAAAGTATTTTATATGTTACCTTATTTGATCATCACGACAGCCTGTTGAGGCAAGTGCTATTAAATGTCCCCATTTTACAGATGAGGAAACTGAGGCTGAGAATGGTTAAGTGACTTTTCCCACTGTGACTGAGGCAAGATTTAATTCAGGTCTTCCTAACTCCAAACCAGAAAATTTTCCATTGCTCCTCTTAGGTGTGATATTTTATTACAGTTTTTGTAACAAATTAATCTTGAACATACCAACAAAAATGATGCATTTTGTTCATGTCTATTCATAAATTACTTTAGTGTTGTTATGTTAATAGTCACATGGATTTGTGGTCTCATTATATTGGAAGTTCCCTTCCATGTTGTTCGTTATAACCCATCGCTGTGTTGTACTTGTATGGATCTTGTCCATTCATGTCCTCTCTTAAATTCACTACAGGAGGTCCACCCAGCATGTTATGCTGGAGGCCTTCCTTGCTTTTTTCTGACATCAGAAGAATAGATTCTGACTTTACACTTGTCATCCCATTGCCTCTCCAAATCATCTCTTTATATCATGTATCTTCTTAATAAGTTATGTTGTATATCTATTCTTCTTCAGAAGTATCTGAGTGAGGGTTAGAGGCCAAAAACAGAGGAGGAAAGGGAATCTCAGATTTTACTAATACTAGAAAAAAAATTTTAAAACCATCGATTACTTCCAACTAATATATGCCTACTGTGTACAGTATATGAGAGACTTCCTTTCAGTTGAAATCCCCTCTTTCCACAGGAAGTCTACAATTTTTAAAAATTCTATTGTTTTCCTTTTCTTAATTAATTCTTATTCTTTCTCTAGCTTGTTTATACATATTTATTTGCTTGTTGTCATTAGTTTGTAAACTCTTTGAGGGCTTTTTTTTTTCCTTTTTGGGGGGATTAGCACCAATCCTGGCATATAGTAAATTTTTTTAAAGTTTTTCTTTTCAAAATATATGTGTGGATAATTTTCAACATTCACCCTTGCAGAAACTTGTGTTTTAAATTTTTTCCCTCCTCTCCACTCCCTCCTCTAGAAAGCAAGTAATCCAATAAATGTTAAATATGTGCAGTTCTTCATATAGTAGGCTTTTTATAAATGTTTATTGACTGAGAGTCATCTACATACTAATCCAAGGACATTATTAATAGATGATAGATGTGGGAAACAAGCAGACTTTGATATCTATTTTTTTTTTAATAACTTTTTATTGCCAGAACCCATGCCAGGGTAATTTTTTACAACATTGTCCCTTGCACTCACTTCTGTTCCGATTTTTCCCCTCCCTCCCTCCACCCTCTCCCCCAAATGGCAAGCAGTCCTATACATGTTAAAGAGGTTACAGTGATATCTATTTTTTTTATAAGAATAATGAATATTGTTAATGTTATGGTGGGCTATTTAAGTGCAGTTTCTCAAAGAATGATGTCATTGATTTGTGATTCTTTTTTTTAAATAGTATTTTATTTTTCCAAATACATGTAAAGAGTTTTAAACATTTATTTTTGTAAAATTTTGTATTCTAAATTTTTCTCCCTCCCCAAGAATGCAAGCAATATGTCAAAGATTAAATATGTGCAGTCCTTTTAAATATATTTCCATATTTATCTTGTGCAAGAAAAATCAGACCAAAAGAAAATGAAAACCATAAGAAAGAAAAAGACAAACAAAAGGGTGAAAATAATTCGATGTACATACATTCAGTTTTTTGCACTTAGTTCTCTCAATGGATATGATTGCCATTTTCCAATCCCAAGTCTATTGGAATTGCCTTGAATTACTAAACTGTTGAGAAGAGTTCCAAGTCCAGTGATTCTTTTTTAATTTACTAATGGGGAGCAGTAAAAACCTATTTCATAGAAATAAAAATTTGCTAAAAATAGTAAAATTTGGTTTTTTAGACAAACCAGAAAACTCTTATATTATCTGTAGCCAAGTAATAATCAAGTTTTTGCAATCAAATATTGTATTAACATTCTATCTAAGACAATAACTTTGAAATGAAGTAAGACTATCTATCTATCTATCTATCTATCACATTTGTTCATGGCAGATGATCTCCATACTTATATTTAGAATTCTTTAGATCTTAAACGCTAAACACATATTGCTTCTGTAGATCAGTGGGGCAATTAGGCCTCTATTTTCTAGTATTTCATTTGTAAGTAATGTATTTTTAAAATTAGGAAAGATTTAAAAATATTATTTTATCAATTTATTATCTGTAGAGCCAAATTTCTTTTTGAAACAAATACGTTAACTTTTTAAAATCTTAGATGAATTTGAAGATCTTTCATTGATTTATTTATAATTGCCCAGTTAAAACTTTTTTACCTTGTATATTATGAAATAAATTTGTTTTATCTTTATTAGTCATTAAGAAAAATGGTAGTTTTATTTTAACTATCCTTTGAAGTACTTGAGTTCAGAAAGACAGTGTTTTTATAGTAAAAAAGAATTAAGCAGTGTTCTGCTGCAATATTGTTCCACAATTTTGCAAAGAACTTTCCTTTTACTTTAGGGATTCTTAAACTTTATCGTATCATGGATCTCTTTAACAGACTGATGGACCCTTCCTCAGAAAAATGTTTTTAAGAACCCATATTTTACTGTTTTTTATAAATTTGATACTCAAATTTTGATAAATTGCTTGTAGCTCTCCTTATATTTCTTGATATAAGTGATGTCAAAGTGTACATTATATCCAAATTGTGTGAAGATATATCCAAATTGCAGGAAGGGTCTTTTTTTTTTTTTTTTAACTAATATTGATTTATTTCCTAGAATAGTAAGGTATTTGATCCCCAAGTACTTGTTTCAACAGTGTATAGTTTAGAAAGCAGATCACATGATGAAATTACCTCTTATAATAGAATAATAATATGAAATAAAATTAGCAAAAGTCTTACAATATGGAATTTTAAGATAAAAGCATAGTTATGCTTAACTTGACAAAAATAACTTAAGAAGTGAATTTGTAATTTAAGTAATGTAAAGCCACAAATTTACTCTAAGAAATGGTACCATTTAAAATTTTTTTAATTTAATGCTTAATACTATTTAATATTTTAATATAAAATAATAATTAATCTGAATATTTATTTAATATTTAATTAATATCAACAATTCAGTTACTTAAAAACATGTTTTTTACATTTGTTTTTTAAAATTTTTGAGTTCTAGATTCTCTCCACTATTCCCATTCACAATTAAGAAACCACATGTGAAGTTATACAAAACATTTCTATAAAAGTCAAGTTGTATAAGAAAACATAGATCTCCCAAAGGGTCATATTTTCAAACCAGTCCTTGTAGAGTTTCATTTTGTCCTGACATCAATCGAGCTCTGTCATTGTGGAGCATAATACAATATAATTCAATTTTCTCATATTATTGTATTATGTTAAAAATGATCAATTATATTGACAGTTTCCCTTGACATGTGGCATTACCATTAATAATTACAAAAGAAATATCTTCCCCAGCAACATGGATCACAGAAAATCAAATGAATTTCTTCAACTACTTGCAGCACAAAATAGGAAAATTTTAGTATCTCATTTAATTGATCAGAGATCTTTAGGCATATAGCCAATTTTCCTTACTGATATTACTAAAAGTAGAACCATTGAAATTTGCCTTGCAGGTGATTCACCACTTTATTTCAGTGATATTGATATCTGCAGGTAGTACCAATGTTTTTTGGGGTCTAATGAGGCTTTTTAACTTAGAATTTCCTATAAGCAACCTTTTATTGCAAGCAATTAGTCATTTTTAGGTCACATTTTTTTAAGTTGCCTTTTTGCTTGTTTAAAGCTTATAATTTTCTGTAGAAAAATTCTTGTTTGTATTCTTCATGTACATTTGCATGATGTCATTTCATTAGCAATCATACAAAGTAAACAGGTTTTAACATCAGTAACAGTGTGTAAATCCCATTGATAAAAGTGTATCATAGTTTTTAGATTTAGTGATTTGTTGTTTCCTTTTTTTTTTTTAACTTTGTTTCTATATTTCTTCTCAAAATCTCTCTTGTATTCTTAGTAGTTTTTAGCTGCTCCAGAAGTGTATTTTTTAAAAAAAACTATTTGTGTACTTATGTATCACAAAGGGATATTTCACTTAAAAATTAAAGAGATTTAAATGTTGGAAATTTCAGCTGTAATCGCTTTTTGAATTTTTTTTAAAAGTTGCTTGTTTTAGTTTGTTTTTTTTAAATTGTATTTACCAAAATGAATGATATTGAGAAATATATGTTATGGTACCTTTAACTTCCAAAGGGAGGTTTTTAACTTTTAAGTTAAATCTTCAAACATTCAAATACAGTAAGCAGAACAATAATAGCTCATTCATGTTATAAATCTATGCCAAATCACAGTTGTGGTGGCAGACCTTGAGATTCAGCATGTACTAACTCAAATTTGATCTTGTTTGAATGTATATTACATAATCATTGTTGCTGAAATCCAGGCCACTTGGAATGAATTGCTGTAAAACTCATTTTATTAACTGATTTAAAACATCGCTGAAAATCAGAACCTTTTAATGTGGGAGTTGTATAAGAAAATTCCAATAATTGATTGACACTCAGTTCCTTTCTGTAATTTCCCTCTTGGGGATGGGAGTTGCTTTAAAAAAAAAAATTTTTTTTTCCCCTCCTGAACTTTGCAAACACCAAATAAAATGGGTATCTCAATTTTTATAAGTAGGTAATATGTATGTATGTGTCTGGATGAATAGATGGTATAAAAGGAAAATTGCTAAAAAAAAAAAACAACAAAAAAAAAACACCTGTGGATTTCTCTTATGTAATTTTTTTCTTTATTATAATTCAATACCTAACTTTCAAAGCCATCTTACTTGTTTTTGACTCTTTCTCGTCTTCTACTTATTCTTTTCTATACGTTTAAGAAATATCAAGGGCCTTTTTTTTTTTTTTAACTTTCATTCTTTTTATTTGTTTATTAACTTAAGCCTTCAACTCTTCCCTATCTGCAATTGAAGGGAAAATTTGTTCCAAACTCTTGTAACAAATTTGCATGGTCAATCAGAAACAAAATCTTATACTGACCATGTCTAAAAATATGTTTCATTTTGTTCCTTGTTCAACCCTAGGTCAGTAGATGGTTAGCATGTTTCATCATCAGTCTTTTGGAATTGAGATTGTAAGGTGTAAGAAGACTGAAAAGGTAGGGATGAGCTAGGTTATAAAAGACTTTAGTATTTTTATATTTGTGTTTGGAAGTATTAGGGAGCCATTGGAGTTTATAGAATATTGGAGATTAACATGGTCAGGCTTGTGCTTTTATAAGAGGTCCCCAAAACTAGTCTTTTTGAGTTGCTGTATTTTCCAGAAACACTATGCTGGACCTGGAATATGCAATGAACCTGTCTGAGATGAATACCCCCTTCCCCACCCCTTATCCCCAGCTGATATATCTGGACTCCCTATGTGTCCTTGGGAGTCAAGAGAAGCATCAGTCTTTACTGGATTGGGAAACTACTTTTGCAGCTGGCAGCTTTATAGATAAGCAGACCATCATATCTTAGTCTGGCAGTTCTCAATAGAAAAGAATACTGTTTTTGCCGTCTTACTTATGATTTCGCCTCCCTTTTTTACTCCCATTTAGGTGGAAATATCTGTTTCTCCTCTTTTCTTTGTTGAATTTCATATATATCTTTTTTCATGTAAATAAATAATAAATATCTATTTCATGTAATCTTTGGTTTGGATTCCACATTCATATTCATTTCTCTTGTAATAAATCTAGTTGCAACTCCGTGTCTTAAGGATTTGTGATATTATTTTTTGCTTAACAGCTTTAGAAAATCAAATTGATAATAGTAACGGGGAAGTTAAGAAAAGGGAGGTTAGGGAAAAGGTATTTTAATCCATGGGGCCTAACATTACCAAGAGATGCAGTGCAGAACCTCTGGAGGACATCTAAGGTTAGTGAGTGAGATTTTGATGGAAATCCAGAAAAAAACCAAAACTTCAAAGAAGAAAAACCTCAGAAATAGATAGATAGGGAGAGAACCAAAATGCATCAGTATCTTGAAGATATAGAAAGTAGTCCTAAGGAGAAAAAGGTATTAGCATTATGAAAGGCTGTTGAGTGGTCAAGGAGAATGTGGATTGAAGAATTGCCATTAGATTTGTAATTTAGAGGTTATTGTTAACTTTGGAGAGAGCAATCTGAAGATAAAAGAAAGTGGTGGCACCTGTTGTAAATGGCCTCGAGGAGGAAAGTCACCTGCAATGTGCTAGCTAAGTGCTTTACAAATATCATTTATCCTATTTTCTTTTGTCTTCACAATAGTCCTGGGAGGTGGAGTGCTATTATTACCCCCATTTTATAGTTGAAACTTGACAAGAGGTTAAGTGACTTGCCCAAACACAGCTTGTCAGTGTCCAAGGCTGGATTTAATTTTCTGACTCCATGCCACTGTGTCCCCTAAATCATATAGCTGCTATGGAGGGGAAGAGAAATATAAAAGGATTGCTAGTGGGTATAGACCAATCAAATGAGGAGTTTGTGAAAAGGGTAACTTAAGACATGGACATATTTGTAAGGCAATATAAAAGCTGCCAGATGAAATGGAGCTTTGGATATTAGAAGTTTGGAATTTGTCTAGTTTACAATCGGGAACCCATGGAAAATGACCATGGGTGAAGGGACAAGAGAGAGAAAAATATTGAAGAAGATTGACATGTCACTAACATTTAGAATTTATAATATGAACATGAGGCAATAAGGCTTGAATGAAAGACATATTAATGATAGGGAAGTCATGGATGTAAGAAGTGTGGAGAAATGTAATATTGTTTGGTTTTCTGGAGGTCTTGGAGCAGCCTTCGGTTCAGTAGAGTAATCATCACAAGAATAGCCAGGTGTTAAAGTCTAGAAGTCTTTATTGTTTCTTTCGCCTGGGGCTCGAAGGGACTTGGTTTCAGTGGAGAAAATGCAAGAGGACAGGCCAGCCACCACAAGACTGATGAAGATGGGAATGAATCTCTCTCTCCTTGGCTTCCAGAGCTTGAGCTCCCACCTCCAGTGGGCTTGTCTTCTCTGGCTCTATCTCTGAGCCTCTCAGTTCCCCAGGAGAGGCACCAGGAGCCTGACTGAAGGTGGAATGACTCTCATCCAGTCCTTGATGACTGTTTTATACTCCATTATCCATTCTATTCATATAACATACATAGTTTAGCCATTGATGAGTAAATTGTAGGGGTAATTGCAAATATGCCTACTACCTTAATTTTCAGACTTTTGCCACCAAAAAGAAAAAGAAAAACTCCCATAAATATTTTTTGTACCCTTAGGTCCCTTTCTTCTCGTCTTGATCTTTTTGAGCATAAATCCATAGTGGTTTTGTTCTCAGACTTTTTGGGCATGACTCCAAATTTTTTTCCAGAACACCTGGACCAAGTCATATCATTTTCAACTTTGTATTATTGTGTCAGTTTTCTTCACAGCTTTCAGCAATTATCATTTCATTTTTGTCATCTTTGTTTATGTTATAGGTATGAGTAGAATTTCACAATTGCTTTCATTTATGTTTTTCTGATTATTAGTATTCTGGAATATTTTCTTCTCATTGTTGATAGTATGGATTTCTTCCTTTGAAAACTAGTTGTTTATATTCTTTGTCTTTTGGAGGATGGTTCTTGTTTTGATAAATTTGAATTAGTTCTTTATGTGTCTTCTGGATGTGAGACCTTTATCAAAGAAATTTGTCTCAGATTTTCTTCCTAGATAAATTGTTTCCTAAGTTCAGTTGCATAAATTTTATGTAATCAAAGTTGTCCTTTTTATTTTCTGTAAAACCCTCAACCCTTTGTTTTTCATGAATTCTTTCTTTATCCATCATTTTAAAAGATAATGTCTTTGCTCCTCTTCTTTATTATGTAACCATTTAAGGTTTGTATCATTATTTAGAGCTTATCTTGCTATGTGATATATGTTGGATTATACATGATTTCTCCCAAACTACTATCCAATTTTTGTTGAATAGTGAATACTTTATTAAGTATCTGGAGTTTTTTGAATGCATTGATTATTCGGCTACTAGGTTCACTTGAGTCTCTTTGTTTAGTAAACCCATTTTGTTTTCTTATCAACTTACTAATTTTTAATTGTTTTAATAATTATTGATATGTAATACAATTTGACATCTAGTTCTAATAGTCTCCTCCTTGTCTACTTTGTATTGTGTCCCCCTGAGATTCTTGACCTTTTGTTCTTCCATGTAAACTTTGTTACTATTTTTTCTAGTTACAGAAATCCTTTGATAGTTTATTGGTATGACCCTCAATGAATAGATAAAAAAAATAATATTGACTTTTTTTTATTACATATGAGCATCCTATCTGTGAACAATTACTATTTCTCCGTTTATTTGGGTCTGTTTCTAGAAAAATAGTGTTTTATAGTTCTATTCATATGGTTCTGGTTCATGTCTTCAGTCTCAAATAACATGTATTTATTAAACACCTACTGTGTACCAGGCACTATATTTGGCTCTGGATACATTCAAAGAATGAAATAGTCTCCACTAATAATAAGTTAACATTCTATTGAGATAGATAATAAATACATATAAAAATGCATATAACACAACTATAACTAGCAATTAGAGCAGGGTAAGGGGTGGGAGAGGATCAGGAAAAGCTTCTTAAAACAGTACTAAAGAAAGAAAAGGAGCCTCTGAGGTAGAGCATAGGGAGGGAGTGCAGTTGAGACTTGGGTAACTGCCAATACAAATACAAAGAACCAGGAGGTGATGTGTCATGAGTTAGGAACAAAGAAAAGGCCGGTTTGGTTAGATCTCAATGTGGGAAGGATCCGAATGTCCACTGAATATAGAAAGATAAGTTGGAGAATTTGCATAGGGCTTTAAAAGCTAAACATGAGTTTATATTTCATCCTAGAGTCAATGGGAAGCTTGTAAATTGAGATTTGGTAAAGTCACGTGGTCATATTTGTATTTAAGGAAAATTAGTTTGACACCAGTGTATAGTGCTGACTGAAATGGGAAGAGACTTGAGGTAGAATGACTAATTAGGAGGATGAAAGGTGATGGGAGCTTGAACTAAGGTTGTAACTGTGTGAATGGAGAGAAAGGAGAGTGAGGAGAGTGAATTTGAGATACCATAAATATAGCAGGATTTGGCATTGTTTGAATGTGTGGGCTATGGAAGAGTGAACAGTTCAGAATAATGTCAAGTTTGATGTAAACGTAGAAATCACTGGAAGGATGGTGATGGATGCCATAGTTAGAAATAGGGAAGTTTGGAAGAGGGAAGGTTTTAGGAGGACAGGTAATGAGTTCAATTTCAGACATGTTTTGTTTAATATGTCTCAAAGCATGTAGTTTTAAATATACAATAAATATTTGGTTATACAGGACTAAAGCTTTGGAAGTGAGAATGGGGCTTCTGGAGTCATTAGCTTGAA
Organism: Dasyurus viverrinus; assembly: GCA_020854095.1. Classification (NCBI taxonomy): domain Eukaryota; kingdom Metazoa; phylum Chordata; class Mammalia; order Dasyuromorphia; family Dasyuridae; genus Dasyurus; species Dasyurus viverrinus. The sequence goes on from CM037000.1 coordinate 156,463,256, forward strand.
AGCAATAAATAGATCTATGGGAGTTGATGAGGTTACCATGATTGTACAGAATCTTAGGGAATGCCCAAAGTTTTGTAGCATGATAGTAAAGAGCCAGCAAAATAAACTGAAAAGGAGCAGTCAGATAGAAGAACCTATAGGGTGGCATCATAAAAACCTGATGAAGGCACCAGCTCTGAAGTCAGGATGACCTGAATTCAAATCTGGTCTCAGACACTGTAACACTTCCTAGCTGTGTGACCCTAGACAAGTCACTTAACCCCAATTGCCTCTGCAGAAAAACAAAAACAAAACAAAACAAAAAAACACCTGGTGAAGACCTATTATCTTGGAGGGGAAGGTTACAGATAGATTGATAAGGATTAGGAAAGAGAAAAAACCTTCAGATTTTGAATCCAAGAAGTAATTAGCAGTTTTGGAGAGAATAGTTTCAGTTGAATGATAAGGTGAAAATCCAGATTACAAGTTTAGAGAAGTGAGTGAAAGGAAAGGAAGTGGAGGCTTAGAAACAGAAAGTGTTGTTTTTTTAAAGTAGTTTGAGAAATATTATGTATGCGGAATTGTAGGACCTAGTAGTTTTTCTTTTCCTTCCTTCCTTCCTTCCTTCCTTCCTTCCTTCCTTCCTTCCTTCCTTCCTTCCTTCCTTCCTTCCTTCCTTCCTTCCTTCCTTCCTTCCTTCCTTCCTTCCTTCCTTCCTTCCTTCCTTCCTTCCTTCCTTCCTTCCTTCCTTCCTTCCTTCCTTCCTTCCTTCCTTCCTTCCTTCCTTCCTTCCTTCCTTCCTTCCTTCCTTCCTTCCTTCCTTCCTTCCTTCCTTCCTTCCTTCCTTCCTTCCTTCCTTCCTTTTTTTTTTAAGGATGAGAGAAACATGCATGTTGAGAGGCTATAGAGAATGAACAGTTGATAGGAAGAGTATAATGGGAAATGATTGAAGACATAGTTTACTGGAGAAGGTAGGAGGGGATGAGGTCATATGCACATGTAGAGGGTGCCAGTTTGCCTTGGCAAGACTGGGGGAAAGAGCAAAAGTGGGAGATGATTCCAAGAGGTTTTGAGATGGAGAGAACTGGAGAAGAGAGAGAAGATGTTGAATGGGCTCACTTTCCCTTACATATTAAACAAAACAAAACAAATTCCCTAGCTGAGAGGTAGAAGACTGGATGTGAGAGGCTTAAGGAGGGAAGGGAGAATTTGAGCAGCTTTAAAAAAAAAATTTTTTTTTTAAACATTTAAAATTTAGATTTTCAAATTCTCTTCCTCATAGCCCACCCCCATAGAGAGGACAGGCAGTATGTTACTGGATGGAACTGATTGGATGAAGTTTTCTCAAGTTTATGAGACTAGGCCTAAATCACATGATCCCTATACCCAGTTGAACCTTGGGTTTCAGGAAGTCACATGATGCCTATTCCCAGACTTTGAACCCTGGGATGCAGGTAATTAGTGAAGTTGCAGGAAGTGATGTGACCTGTGGGAGGCAGATAACATTTGTGACCATTGGTCTAGGATGGTTACATCCTTTTAGTCTATCCAATGAGAAGGCTTGGGTCTTTTGGTTTTAAGTCCTGGACAGTCAGAAGCTGGCCAGGTTTTGGAGCCCCTGGCGGGAATTGGGATAGCTCCCAGGTGTGCCTGGGCCTCTCCCTGCAGAGATTAAATAAATGCTTTCTCTTTGTACCTGAAGATGTCTAGGGAAAACATATTTCTGTATTAGCCATATTGCCAAAAAGAAAGTGAAAAACAAGGTTACTTCACTCTGCACTTAGAATTTATTAATTCTCCCAAAGTGGATAGGATTTTTCATCATGAGTCCTTTGGAATTGCAAATAATTCCTTGCATTGGTAAAAGTAGCTAAGTCTTAAATAGTTAATCATCATTACAATATCGTAATTACTTTGTACATTGTTTTTCTGGTTTTCCTCACTTCTTTTTGTATCAGTTCATGTAAATTTTCCAAGGTTTTAATGAAACCATCCCTCTTGTTATTTTTATTGCAAAATAGTGTGGTTTGGAGTAAGTAGCAAGGTGAGGGAGAATTAAAAGATGCTTTGAAGCAATGAGGACTTAGGTGAGACTGGATAAAATGAAGTTACGTGGTTGTAGAATTTCTTCTAGTTGTATTGATCACACTTAGCAGATGAAGTTCATGGAGGAACAAATCTAGGTTTAACAAGTGTCAGGTTGGGGAGAGAAGAAGAGTATTCAGGTAAGAGTGGAAAGGTTAGGCAGAGGTAGGAGGAAAATGAAGCAGAGAGCAGGGAGGATGAACTAAGAACTTAATGAGGGTGGCTGGAGAGATTAGCCATTTTGATGGAAATACAGATTTAAGAAAAATGAATACTTGGGAGAGGTGTAGTGAAAGGAAAGACTATGATCAAATGAGGAAATTTAGAGTTTCTAATTATAATAGTAATAACTAACATTTATATAGTTCTTAATATTTGCCAGACACTGTGCTAATGAAACACTTTACAATTATTATCTCTTTTAATTCTCACAAGAATGCTGGGAAATAAGTGTTATTATTATCTCCATTTTACAGATCAGGAAACTGAAGCAAATAAGTAACCTGTCCAAGGTACACAGCAGGAAGATGTTTGAGGCTGGATTTGAATTTTTATTTTCTGGACTCCAGACCCAGTGCTGTATTCTTTTAGTCACTTAGCTGACTCTTTTAGGGTATCAGAAAAGTGCAAGAATTTATCACTATCTCTATTTGTGATTGAGCTGGAATGAAGAAGTAATTCTTAGAATTTAAGCAACTTAATAAAATGAGAGATTTAGGGCAATCAAATGAGCATTTAAATAAATATTAAATTCTCCTAATATAGGTATAGTAATTGGGAAGAAGATAGTAAACCAGATGCTGAATTAATTGAGAAAGCAGTAAGAAATGCTATTTATCTATATCTAAATTTGTATTGGTTGAAATATTTTAATAGTGTATACTTCAAAAGAGGAAATATTACCAAGTTAAGAAGGCCAAGGGAAAATCTGGGAATGAGAGTTGAGAGCAAGAAGTATTCCAGTTACCCTTTCAGGACCAGGTGTTGGGAATGTGAGAGAAAGTATAACTTATGCTGGAGAGAATAGAAAGGGATGTCACACCATCAGTGAAGAGTTGCACTATATACAGGACAAGTAGATTAATGGTTTGGAAGAAATCCAGGATCAAGAATAGTTTGTCTTCTATGGAATGGGAATTCCAGAGGGCACAATGGAAGATTTGGGCAGAGTTGTATGAGGGAGGTTGGATTGAGGGGTATGGGTATGAGAGATTATGAAAAAGGAAGCAGAAGATAATTTCTCCTAAATAATTTCTGAGAAATTCTTATAGGGTATAGGAACATTAGCAGAAGAACTAGAAAGAATCATAGGAGGTGACAGGAAACAAAAGCTCACAATCTTAAAAGTATTTTGCACAGAGTGCTAGACTGGCTTTCAGTTTATTCCTTTCTTGGGAAGTTGATCTTTGGCTGATAGCTCTAGTTGATATTCTGGTCTGGTTCTGGATCTCTGTTCAGCCTTGGGTCTGCCTGATTCAGGTGACCCTAGTGTTATTGGGGAACTCAAGGGCTAGTTGAAGGGAGAGGATTTGGTGTTTGGAGGGAGTAATCTGAAGAGTAGACTAAGTCTGAGTTCTGTCTGGGCCTGCCAGGTACAGTTTTTCTTCTTCAGGATGACTGGTAGAGAGGAAGAAAGATTTTTGAATTCCTAAATGTTTTCATAGAATGCTATGTTTATTTTAAATATAATTTTCTTTGTTAGTAATGGGACTTGTTAGTAATGTAAAGAAATGCTAAGGATTTATGTGGATATATTTTGTGTTTGCAATTTTGCTGGTTATTCTTTTTAGTCTTTTTTTTTTTTTTTTTGTTCTCCAAATCGTATTGTTTCCAGAAAGTAATGTAATTTTCTTTTTTTGCTTTTATTTTATTTTTTCTTTTCTTATATATCCAGCCAGCATTACTATCATATAGGAGTGGTGATAATGGACATCCGTGCTTTACCCTTGATTTTACTGGACAGTCTCTGATTTATCTTTATTGCATGTATTGCCAATTCTTGGTTTCAGATAGATACTATTTACTTTATGAAGAAAAGGTCTATATATTATTATGTTTTCCAGTATTTTTAAACAGAAATCAATAATGTAATTTGTCAAAAACTTTCTCTACATCTGTAGATATAATTTTTAAAAATTATTATTGATATAGCTTAGTATATTTATAGTTGTTGAACATTGGATTAATCTTGCACTTCTGCCGTAAATCCAGCCTGATCATAGTATTTGATCAATGTGATATGTTATTGTCATTTCTTTGCTAATATTTAATAATTTTAATTATTGTTCATTAGGGATAGCTTTCTTACTCTTTTGACTCCTGCTTTAGGTATTTATAAAAATTTAGGTATATTTAAAATTTATAAATTCTATTTATAAAATAGAAGAAATATATTTGGATCTCTTTTCCTATTATTGTAAAGTTAATGTAAATTAGAAATAATCATTCTATGAACTATTTAATAGAATTTGCTTTTATATTCATCTGGTCCTGAAATATTTTTCTTTTGATACTTAAGTTATAGCTTGTTCAATTTTTTTTTGTCCAAGATTGGGTTATTTCAATTTTCTATTTCTTCTTTTAATCTGGGCATATGCTAATTTTCTGAATATCCATTTCTTTTAAGTTGACAGTTTTGTTGGCATGTACTTTGCATAGTTTGTATTAATTTCCTTTGATTCTTTATGTATTTAAAAAAGATTTTATACTGGTAATTTGATCTTTCTCTTTATTTAAGCAAATTAGCTAATGACATATCTGTTTTATTCTTTTTCCCTCTGAAAAAAACAGCTCTTAGTTGTCTTAACTGTCAATTTTATTAATCTCTTTTGATTTTTAGAATTTCTATTTTAGTGTTGATTAGGTTTTTAAACAATTGTTGATATTTTAGTTGGATGCCCAATTCATTGATCTGTTCTTTCTCTCTTTTATTGATGAAAGTGTTTAGAGATATGAATTTTCCGCTAAGGACTGCTTTGGCTGCATCCCAAAAATTTTGGTATGTTTTCTCATTGTTGTAATTATCTTTGATGAAACTATTTATTGTTCCTATGATTTGTTCTTTGACCCAAATATTCTTTAGGATATTATTTGGTTTCCACATAATTTTTAATCCTATCCTCAGTAGCCCATTTTTTAATACAATTTTTATTTCATTGAAGATAGCAAAAGATGTAGTTAATATTTTTTCATATACTTGTAAGAATAGGTGATCTTTTTTTTAAAGTGCTATGCACAAAGGGGAAGAGTGAGTGAGTGTGTGTGTGTGTGTGTGTGTGTGTGTGTGTGTGTGTGTGTGTGTGTGTATTCCTTTCTATTTTTACTCAGTATTGCCAGAAACCCACCATATCTGAGTTTTCAAAAATTCTTTACATGTTCTTAACTTGTTTATTTATTTTTGTCTCGTTCTAAAAGGGGTACATTGAGGTCCTCCATGAGTATGGTTTTCTTTCCCAATTCTCCATGTGACTCATTTTTAGTGTTTAGATGACATGGCATTCACATAGATATATACAAATACACATACACACATTAATATATTATGTCTATTAACTAATTATTTATGATATCTTAAATCATAATATAGTTTCCATGTTTATTTCTTTTAATGATCGTTTTTTGTTGTTGCCTTGTCTGAAGTCATGATTATTATTTCTGCTTTTTTTTGTTTAGATGAAGCATAATAGATTTTATACAGCCCCTTATTTTATCTCTACAGAAATTATTATATTTCAAGTATATTTCTTGAAAATAAGTATATTCAAAATAGACTGTTATCCTACCATTTTGTAAGTGAGTTTATCTCATTCACAGTTACAGTTATAATTATTGTCTATTTTCTTTCATCCTATTCTCTTATATTTTTTCCTCTTTGCTTTCCCCCACTTTTTACAGTTAAGGTGTTGGAAAAAAAGTGCACTGTTCTTGAAGCAATCTACTTCCTCTTCCCTGCTCTGTTTAGCCCCATATAGTACCCATAGTCTTATGTTCTTGACTTTTTTTCCCCTTAAACTTTTCTTTCCGATCTACCTTCCATAAGGATTTGTCTTGTTTATGAGTAATTCCTCCCTGAGAGGAGAGAAATACTTCTTTTTATTCTCCTTTTCCCTCTTCTCTTCTGTTACCTTGGTGAGTTGAATGTATTTTTTTCAATAAGCATTTTATCTGTTCTGCATTCCTCTGACCAATTCAAATGAAAATGACATTTAAGTGATGCCCACTGTCCTTACCTTTTCCATATTCATAGTATAGTCTTCTACTTTTGAAACTGGTATTATATGAGAAAATAAATTTACCTCATCTTTACTTTACCTAGTAGATTTCTTTTTCCTATCCTTTTCTTTCTTAAGATCATTAAAACATAGCAAAACCATTCAAGTCCCCTCTTATTATGACATTACGTTCTAAGGGAATACTTATTTCCCCTTCTTAGAAAGTAAACACTTCAACTTTGAAATCAAGCAGAAGAGATTATACTAAGTTTCTATGCAGCATTGATCATCTCATCAAGAATGTTTGGAAATGCTCTATTTCATTAAAAATACATTTTTTCCCATTTAAACATTATACTCAATTGTCATAGATTACATTACTTTTAGATGGTGGTTATATCCTTGTCTTTTAGAAGGTCATTGTCCAAACTCTATTTTGGAGTTTCTTGTAGAAAGTGAGTAGTAAACTCTTCTATTTTCACTTTGTTTTCTTCTTGCAATAGATTTGTGTAGTTTTTAAAATCATGTATGATCTTGATTCCTTGGTACATGAATTCTTCTTTCTAATTGCTTGTAGTATTTCTTCTTTGATCTGAAAACTCTGGATTTTGACTCTAGTATTTCTGAGAGTCTTTAATTTTATTTCTTTCACTAGGTGTTGGATGGATTCTTTCTATTTCTGTTTTTCCCTCTAGTTCTTAAAGACAGTGTTCTTTCTGACTTCTTCAAATAAGATGGTTAGTTTATTCAGGCTATCAGGTTAACGTCCATAGATTGTTAAACAATCTGTCTTTGATGTTTTCCAAATCAAATTTTAAAATATGAAATATTAAATTTATAATTTAAAATATAAATATTTGAAATATAAATTGAAATATTGAAATATAAAATTTTAAATTTTTACTTCATATTTGTTGTCTTGACTTTATTTTAATATTTGTTATTAACTTCTCTTTGGTCCATTCTCATTTGTGTGTGTGTGTGTGTGTGTGTGTGTGAGAGAGAGAGAGAAAGTGAGAGAGAGAGAGAGAGAGAGTGTGTGTGTGTGTGTGTGTGTGTGTGTGTGTGTGTGTTGGGTTTAGTAATTTGGCTTAGGGCAATATAGCTTAGAAAGTATTAAGTGTCTGAGTTCAGATTTGAATCCTCCTGTCTAAAGGACCTCCTGATTAAAGGGCCATTGCTCTCTATACTGCACTATCCATCTGCCCCTTCAATCTCATTTCCAAGAAATCTCTTGCTTGGAAAAGATTTTATAGCTCTTGTGCCACTGTTAATTCTCTTTCAGTTTTTCCTCCCATAGCTTTTATTTCTTCTTTTATTTTTTTCCTCCAGTGGTCTCTCCTTTTCTAATACTTTTCTGCAGTGCTTTCATTTCGTCTGTAAAGTCATTGTTAGCTTTCCCACCCCTCATCCCCAGTTCTTGCTTTATCCTTTGAAAGACTTACTATTGAACTTTTTAAAAATCCAAGTAGCATCTTTCTTTGTGATGTCACTTGCACATATTTTGGATTCATTCTCTTCATTTGCATTTGTATCTTGGGTGACTCTGTCACTATAATATTCTCCCTCTCCCCCTTTCTTCCCTCATTCTAACAGCCTTATTTTCCAGATTGGTTCTTGGTCCAGACTTAGTGCACTTAGTGCATTGAAGAGGATGTCAGGGGCTTTGGTTGAATCTGATTTGTCTTCTCTGAAGTCCTGATAGTTTCTTGGAGTATTGTGATCTTCAAGCATCTCAGGGATATCTTAAATTGGGGAACTCAAACTTTCAGTGCACATTAAGTGGTATCTGTTCTACACTGATCTTTTTCTCTGAACTCTGTAAATTCTTTGTCCTGGTTTGGATCTTGGTGACACAACTTGTGTTTTTTGGAGCTCGAGTAGATGCCTTGAGCTAACAGAACGCTCTGTAGATTAAGAGCAACATGATTGTAGACAATTTCTTAGAACTATCTCCTATCTCTGGCAACTCAGTTGGTTGCCTCTATTGAAAAGTTGTAGTTTGGATTGGGGATCCTACTTTGAAGTCAGTACCACAGCTGCCAGATTCTGTTCCTTCTCCTTTTCTAGTACTCTGCCTCAGTCCAAATTTGAACTCCTAGTCGTTATTTCTAGCCACACTTTTCCTTCTCATTCCTTATTGTATCTGACACTCAGCCCTAGGAGTTAACTAGCACAGTTGCTGGATGGCACCTGTTCTACCTCCCTGGGCACTACATAGAATTAGTACCCATTTCTTCCCATCTTGTTGTTAAATATAATTGCAGAAGGAAGCCAGTCCCTAGATAGCTAGAGGGCTCTCTGCTGGACTGTCTGTAGCTATTTCTCTTGATTGACCTGTCCTGGAAAAAATGACTTGATTAGTTTTTTCTTGGATTTCCCATTTGCTATTTTGTTTGGTGTTACTGTTTTGTAGGATAGTTGTAGAGGAAAGCTGAATTATAGTGCTTCTTACTCTGCCATTTTTGCAAGTCTTCTCTTTACCAAAAAAAAATTTTTTTATTCTTTTGGTTTATCAAGCACTTATACTACCTTTTGAATTTATGGGATTTGGCATTTGAAAATATAGTTTTGAAAATGATTTGCTAGAATTTAGGTCTGGATTTCAATTCCAGTAGAATATATACTATTTAAGGGCAGAATCTACCTTATTTTATCTTTGTATCTGTAGTCCTTTGCATTATATATGGGGCATAAAAAGTATATGTATATATAGTCATATTCATATATATGAAGTATATGTTTATTGACTTACACGATTGGAAAGATAACATTTTTGACATAAATGAAGAAGGGTTTGGGGGGGAAAGATCATGGCAGGATATCCACATGGAAATGCCTATAGAGCAGTTGGAGATGATAAACTCTTGCTGAGGAGAGAGGTAAAAACTTGGCAGTTATTCTGCATAAAGCTGAATTAAAACTATCATGTATCTTAGAGATCATCCAGTATAACCTTTTATTTTATTGCTCAGGAAACTCCAGGGATATTAAGTGATTTATCTAAAGCTCACAGAGTCAGAAGTTGAATACACATCCTTTGACTAGAAAATCCAGCATTTTTTCTTTTATATATTAGGCATTGAAGCCACAAATGTAGGAGTGTTTAAAAAAAAAAAAGTAATAGGAGCATTGAGGATTGAGTTTGGGGTATGTCCAATTGAAGAAGAGCTAGGAAGAATAATCTTAAAGATGGGAAAAGGCAAAGGAGGAAAAAGGTTTTCTTTTTTTTTTATTTACTGCGGAGAGAGGGTTAGGAGGATAGTTAGTAGGATTGAATGATTGATTTCTTCTGATTGGGCCTAACATATAATTATTAGTTTATGGCATGGGGCAATATGATGGAATGGGAAAAGGTCAGAGAGCCTGGGTTTAATAAGCTCTGCAGCAGCTACTGGCTGGGTGACTTGCGGTGAGTCCTATAGTTTCCCTGAGCCTCCATTTTTCATCTGTCAGATGGAGTTGAACTAAATGTCTCTTTTCAGCTGTAAATACATGATTCTAAGAAATGTACTGACTTAAAATCATTAGTTATATATGGAAGAAATCCATCTGACCCAACCCTCTCATTTTATAGATAAGGAAATTATCTCTCTTAGACAAAGTCACATAGTGACACAGTCAGTATTCCAATTAAGGTTCTTTAAAACTAGTCCTTTTGCTAGATAGAAATATAAGGTTGTTAGTCTGTCCTTTATAAAGTGAACTGTGATTTCCTTGGAAAATATTCGTGTTAATGTTTGTCACTTAAAGGGAAGGCTTTTTTTTTTAGTTGGTAGAAGAAAAATAAACAATTGCTATTATATTTCTATATGAATTTATTCATTTCCTTATGTGATATATGTAAATTGTCATAATTTTAAGTTTAGGAGAAGAAATCCACAAAAATGATTAAAAATTTTGAAAATAAGATCTATATAAAGAAAAGTTGAAGGTACTAGGCTTATTTTTCCCAGAGAAGAGAAAGCTCTGGTATGATTTAATGATTTTAAAGCTTCTAGAAGTTTTGTTTTTCAGAAAATAGAAAGTTTATTTCTGTTGAAGAAAATGTGTTTAAATAGAACCATAAAGGATTTATTTTCTTTGTGGGGCCTGTTTGTTTGTTTTTTAACCCAAGGTTTTAGTTTCAGCTTTTTTTTTTTTTTTTTAAAAACCTGATCTTTACTTAAGTTTTATCTCTTGAACATCTCATCCATTTCTCTCCTAAAATTGTAACTATATACACTGGTCCAACCTTTAGCAAAAGGAAAGTAAGTCTCTGTGTTAAATAGATAACTTTATAAATAATCATCTTTATGTGGCATGTTTGTGTAAGTGTGCACACACATGTAGAATTATAAATATATATATTACATATATTAAAAATTATATAAAATCTTCAATTTTTCCTATTATATGTTCTTTAACCCTCTCAGAGAACCACCCAATGTAACAAATAGCATTTTTTATAAAGAAAAAAAAAGAGGAGGAAAAAAAATCAACAACTGATCAATACATTGAAAAAATTTGAAAACATGTGCAATGTTCAATACTTGTGGTTCTCTAACCTCCATGAAAAAGTGGACTGGGGATGTTCTTTCATCTACTTTCATTAAAGTCTTGCTTTATTTTTATAATTTTGTTGTATTCACTTTTCATTTTTTGAAGTGTGACTGTTCTTTCCATTTACACTGTTGTATTTATTGTGAGGGATGGGAGTTCATTTACTTAACTGTATCAGTTCATGTAGGTCTTTAAGTGCTTCTCTGTATTCATCCACATAGACAAAGTAATACTTAATTTCATTCATGTACCACAATTCGCTTAACAATCTATAGTCTCTATTTCCAGATAACTACTATGTTTCTAATTATTTGCTATCACAAATAGTGCTGTCATTAATATTTTAGTATACATAGGGACTTTTTTTTTTTTTTTTTTAATTAAATTCCTTGAACTAGAAGCCCAAAAATGGAGCCTCTAGTTCCAGGAGTATAGACATTGTAGGCATTTTATTTTCATAATTTAGAATTGCTTTTCAAAATGATTGGAGTATTTCACAGCCCTAACAACAAACGTATTTAATGTACTTGTCATCATATGACCCCTCTAACATTTGGTAATACCATTTTTTTGTTATTTTTGCCAATTTGCAGGGTAAGCAGTAAATAAACTTTTAGAATTGTTTTAATTTGTATTTCTGTTATTAATAGTGCACTATTATGGCAGAGATGCATGTAGTGCTTTTTGAAAGCAGTTTTACGTGAAGAAGGCACTTCAAATAATATTAATTAAAAATTAATAATAAAAAACATTTTTTTCACTTAAAATTTTTTCTTTTGAGAACTGTTCAAATCCTATCTATTGGAGAACAGCTATTAAATGTCATGTGGATATGTGTATGTTTCTCTCTCTTACACACACACACACACACACACACACACACACACACACACACACTTTCCAAACCCTTATCAGAGAAGTATTATAGAAAGATTTACATTAATTTTACCTATAGAAAGTTTTTTGTTTTGTATAATCAAAGTTATCTATTTTATCTTTTGTAATTACCTCTATCTCTTGTTGGTTAAGAATACTTCTTACCCATAGACGTGAGAGGTATATGATCTGTTTCTCTTGATTTTTTTTTTTTTTTGTGATATGATCCTTAATAGTAAGATTTCATATCCATTTAGATAGTCTTATAGAAAATAGTGTAATAGTCTAAGCCAGTTTCTACCAGCTGGCTTTCCAGTTATCCCAGCAATTTTTATCAAATGAAGACTTTTCCCCATAGGAAAATGATCATATCTATTAAACATCAATCTTTTCATAGAAGACTATCTCTTGACACATTGTTTTGGTGCAGGAAATAATTTACATTTTCTCATTTTAAAATAATTTTCATTATGGTTTTATTTTATCATATTCATTGAGTCATTAAACATTTATTAAGTACTTATTATGTGCCAAACGTTGTGCTCAGAATTGGGAACAGAAAGGAAAGCAAAAGACTGTCTACACTTTCAAGGAGCTTACAGTTTAATGGAGACACAATTATATGCATACAAAATATATACAGTATAAATGGGAAATAATATCAGAGAGAAGGCACCAGAAAGGAGGCGGGGAGTGGGGCTCGGAGATAAGAGTGAGCTTGAAAAGATCTGCCTGCATAGTACCATTTGCTTGTTAATTAAAATTTTTATTTCTAAGTTGGAATCTGTAAATTCTGAATTTGGATTTTTAATAAGTATTATTTTCAAGTCAGAATAATAAATTATTGCTTATTTATAATGTTGAAGTTACTAGAAAATAGAAAGCTGATTTGTTTTCAGTGTTATAACTTGGGAACATGGAAGATCCTTAGCTCGTAGGATTATATATAATACGTTAAGTTGTAACTATGCCAATTTTTTTTTTTTACAGGTAGAAGAAGACAGAAAGTACACCGCCCTCGTTCTCCAATATTAGAAGAAAAAGATATCCCACCTCTTGAATTTCCTAAATCCTCTGAGGACTTAATGGTGCCTAATGAGCATATAATGAATGTTATAGCCATCTATGAAGTCCTGCGGAACTTTGGCACCGTTTTACGCTTATCTCCTTTTCGTTTTGAGGACTTCTGTGCTGCTCTTGTAAGTCAAGAGCAGTGCACTCTTATGGCAGAGATGCATGTAGTGCTTTTGAAAGCAGTTTTACGTGAAGAAGACACTTCAAATACTACCTTTGGACCTGCTGACCTGAAAGATAGTGTCAATTCCACACTATATTTCATAGATGGAATGACGTGGCCAGAGGTTTTGCGGGTGTATTGTGAGAGTGACAAGGAGTACCATCATGTTCTTCCTTATCAAGAAGCAGAGGACTATCCTTACGGACCAGTACAAAATAAAATCAAAGTTCTGCAGTTTTTAGTGGATCAGTTTCTTACAACGAACATTGCTCGTGAAGAATTGATGTCTGAAGGGGTTATACAATATGATGACCACTGTAGGGTTTGTCACAAACTTGGGGATTTGCTTTGCTGTGAAACTTGCTCAGCTGTATACCATTTAGAGTGTGTGAAACCACCTCTTGAGGAGGTACCAGAGGATGAATGGCAGTGTGAGGTCTGTGTGGCACACAAGGTACCTGGTGTAACTGACTGTGTTGCTGAAATCCAAAAAAATAAACCATATATTCGACATGAACCTATTGGATATGACAGAAGTCGGAGGAAATACTGGTTTCTAAACCGAAGACTCATTATGTAAGTATATTTCTATGTAGGTGTAGTCTGAATAACAATAATGCTGTTTTTGTATAAGAGGCTTTGGTATAAAATTACATTTTTCTTTTGGACTCAAAGTTGTGGTATAATGTATAATCATTAGTATTATTTTAAATATTTTCTAATTTACAAGGGCTATGCAGATTTTTAATGGTGGTTTTTGTAGTTAATAATTTAATGTATTTATTTTGTTTGACTTTTTCTAGTTGTATTTAATTTTCTCAACAATAAAAAATATTTCATTTTTTTTTTCCTTTTGGAGTGAAGAAAAAAATTAGTGACAAAAAGATGTTCGTGGTTCAGTCTCCATATCTATTAATTTTTCATTTTTAATATTTTTAATTGTTAAAATTTTCCCCAGTTATATGTAAAACAATTTTTTTTTGCTTATAAATATATATATGTCTTTTACATTTTTTTCATATGAATTCATGTTGAGAGAAAATCAGAACAAAGGGGAAAAAACACAAGAAAAAAGGACAAAAAAAAAAGTTAACGTGTTAATTTACATTCTGTCTCCATAATTCTCTGGATTTCCATCCAAAGTTTATTGGGATTGTCTTGGATCACTGAACTGTTGAAAAGAACCAAACGTTTTATTACACAATCCTGCTGTTGCTATGTACAATGTTTTCCTGGTTCTGCTTGCTTCACTCAACATCACTTTATGTAAATCTTCTAAGTTTTTTTTAAAATCAGCCTGCTCAATATTTTTTATAGAACAATAATACTCCATTACTTTTATATATCATAATTTATTCAGCTATTCCTCAACTGATAGGAATCTACTCATTTTCTAATTCTTTGCCACTACAAAAAGAGCTGCTACAAACTTTTTTGCACATGTAGGTTCTTTTTCCTTTTTCATGATTTCTTTGGGATACAGACTCAGTGACACTGCTCCATCAAAGGATATGCACAATTTGATAGCCCTTTGGGTATAGTTTCATATTGCTCTCCAGCATGGTTGAATCAGTTCACAACTCTCCCATAAGTGCATTAGTGTTCCAGTTTCTCCCTCCCCCTCCCATCCTCTCCAACATTTATCATTATATTTTCCTGTCATCTTAGCCAATCTGATAAGGTACCAAAGGTGGTACCTCAGTGTTGTTTCAATTTGCATTTCTCTAATCAATAGTGAGCATTTTTCTTATGGCTATAAAATGCCTTTAATTTCTTCATCTGAAAATTATCTGTTAATATCATTTGATCCACATTTATTTGGCTAAAGCTAAACCAATATAAGCATAGGGGAAATGGAAATAAATTTTTCATTATAGGTATATGGCCATGTTATTACAAATAGCAGGAAAAATATGCTTAATCCTTTTTAATGTTCCTAGTTTCTGTGTGTGTGTGTGTGTGTGTGTGTGTGTGTGTGTGAATACTAAAAAAGCAAATTGTTAAGTTTTGAATATTTCTCTCCATGCATATTCATCATGTCTACAGAAAGCTGCAAGTGTGCAAGGCTGACCCCAAAGCATATTTTTGAAGTAGTTCAAGTTTGTCTTATCTCAAATGTCCCTTTTCTTTGTTCTCCTTTCATCTCCATTACCCTGGAGGATAATTAAGGATAAATAAAGTGCTTTATTTAGTAACTTTTGTTACTTTCCACAAAGTCTTTTTGCTTCAGGGTTTCCTTCATAAAATGAGGGGGTTAGACCAAATGTTATCTAAGGGTTTCTTTTAGTTCTAAAATTCTTTGAATCTGTTTGTCTTGGAGTCACTAGCTATTAGACATTATGCGGTAAGTCATTTCAAGGGGTAGAATGCAAAGGGAGAAATAATGTTTAAAATAGTAGTAATCTAAAACAATGCCCACTGTAGTTTGCTAGAAACCACTAAGGGAATTGGAAAAGGTTGGGAGGAATGATTAAAATGGAGTACATATGGAGCCCCAGTAATTTTCTTGTTAAGGAATCCAGCCTAATATTTTTCATCTTCCATTCTTCATGGCTTATTGCTTATGTGGTAGATTGATTGCTCAAAACTTAAAATAATGTAAAGGGAACATTTCTTACAAATTAGAAAGTAAGGTCTATACTCTTAATTCTTTTCATATTAGCATTATATTTCAAATTTTCAATTAAAAATATATTTAGAAAGCAAAAATGAACTAAAAAACTTTTCAGGAAAATGACACTTCCTTTATAAAACCAAAAAACAAACCAACCTTAAATAAAGCAAGAGAAAAGAAATAATGAAACATTTCAACTGAATAGGTAAATTCAGACTTTAGTGATTATATAATTCATATTGGCTTAGGAAAGTTACCTGTAGCACCTATGTAGTATATTCCTGCATAATTATAATATTAATAATAAATATACCTAAGCAGCTATAAATTAATTTATGATAACCATTTATGAAGTTAACTTGGTAGAGATTGTTGGATTGTAGAAGAAACTAGTAAAGAATTCATTTATATGCTAGCTAATATTTTAAATTTAAATTTTGTCTTCTATTTTTATAAAGGTTCCTTATGTTCTCCTGTTTTTAGAAAGAAAAATTGGTGTCTAAAATGTAGATATTGATTTTTAAAAATAGTTTTCTAACCATACAATAAAAAAATTGTATAATTTTCAGTTAAGTTACTATTTCTCTTTGTGTAGATATTATGTTGAATAGTCTGTTAACTATGTAGCATCAAATAACCCAGTTTTAATTCTGATAGTTAATAGCCCATATTGATGGATTTTGAATGTTTTACAAAATAACAATTAAAACACAAAATTGCACCTTAAATACCTTTAGAGGTAAATATTTTTAAAAATTGAATTATTTAGGATATTTGTCATCACTGTGGGGAAGCACATTGTATACTTTTCTTCTTTAGTGTCTGTATACAGACAAGTTTATATCATAGTCTAAGAGTTCTATAAAGCCCAAAGCAAAAAAGTAAAACTTTGTGATGCAGGTATAGGTCCAATCTGTCTAAAATAAGATAAACTTGACTGAATAATTCTTACTTTTGTTCTGGAACTTGTTTGAAAATAGCACAAACATTTCATTTTATTTTTGTATCATGCTTGGCACATAGGCGGTTGGTTGGAGGATCTCACAATTCATAGAAACTCTTATTTTTTTGGAGACATTTGTGATTAAGTGTTTTGCCAGGATTACACAGCTAGTACATATTTGAAGCAACATTTGAAATTGGTACCACTGTAACACCTAGAACTGAAAATCTCTTCAACTTAAGATTTTTTTTACGTTATTTTTTTCAAACTCTTTGGCCTCACCTGATTTTTAGGATCTGAAACCTGTTGAGGATTATCTTGGATCATGAGTGAGAGCCATCCTGTTGGAAGAGGACCCTTTAAAATAAGTGTTTTGCTCAACCAAATCAAATGTTTTGGTGATTTTTGTTTTGTTTTTAAATGATAAAGAAGCGGTAGAATGCTTTAATAATCTTTCAGGGAATTGTGTGATGGTAAGGATGTGATCCCATGTGAAATATCTCTTGTGAAAGCCTTCCTGTTTCCTATTAGTATCCTTGAAGATTAATATCCTTGATGTATTGTAGCTTATTTTTATAATAATCTATAGATGGGAAAGAGTGTGGTTATATATATAATGTTGTAGTCTTTGGTATTTTCTTGAACAAGTTTATTATTAATAAAGCCTGATATTTTTTCCATTAACTTTTTCACCACCCATTTCAGATTCTCCTTGTAAATCAGTCTCAATGCCTCCCTCCCCCTGCCCTCCACTCCCCAAATTGTTTTGCCTTTAGCATGGATCTCATTTATCTATACTTAGTCAAATCTAATTGCTACCTCTTGGAAGAGATCCATAATCACCATAATAAGGTTTGCCCTTACTATCTACCTAGGGAGAACTGAGTAGTTGAAAAAGGTTTAATGCCTAGGTTATGATGTATGTATTTAGATATATAATTTGTACAGTTTGTCAGTTAGTATACATGTCTCATACAAATGGCTGAGTTGAGCAAAGAACTTAGTAGGAGGATGAAATTGCAAAACTCCCCAGATAATTCCAAATGTTTCCCAGGAATAAAGGCCTATCCTTTTTGGCACAAGTTTCCTACTTTTCTTTTAAGACAGGAAACATGGTAAACTCTGAAGAAGTTAAATATTGAGGAAACACATAGTAAATTTGATTAAACTATAAAAGAAGTGAAGAACTCAAAGGAAAACAAAATAAAAGATGTCATTAAGGAAATGTATTTGCCAAAAAAAAAAAAAAAAAGACTTATCACAAGATTAAACTGTTGGTATTTCTCTTCTTCCCCCCCCCCCCCCCCCAGGCATTTGGGGTTAAGTGACTTGGCCAGGGTCACACAGCTAGGAAGGATTAAGTGTCTGATGCTAGATTTGAATGCAGGTCTTCCTGACTTCAAAGCTGGTGCTCTATCCATTGCACCACCTAGCTGCCCCATATCATTTTGGTATTAGGAAAAAGCAAGAAGACCCCTGCCATATTGGTGGATCCTAGTGTTGAATTTAAGAGAGGACAAAGGCAGTAGTTCCATAGGATAGAAAGACAGGGATGGATTTAGATCTTTATTAATGGAAGAAACATTCAAATCCATAGGATTCCAGAACATTTTATAATATTACACAAGATATGACTACATAGAACACAGTAGTGCATAAAGATAGTATTGTAAACTTAAAGCTAGTAAAGTTATCCATTGTTGCTATATTTAATTCAGTGGAAAGGACATTGGCCTGGGAGATAGGAGAATCTATCTAGTAAGATAAAATAAAATAAATATTGTGGCTTTTGGCAAGTTGCTTAAATTCTGGACTTTTGATCTTTCATCTATAAAATTAAGGAGTGGGTCTTTAAATTTCCTTACTGTGCTTAATATTCTCCAATTTATTCTTTATGCTATTCCACAACTTTGTTAAAATACATCTACCACCAGAATTGTGGTAGGCATGAAGTAAAAATTCTATTATCATTGCCTTTAATGATTTGAGTAAATTATATAAAATGTATACAAGGAGCATCTGAAGAATAATTCTGTTTTTCTGATATAATTAGGTATCCACAATTTAGTTTTTTTTTTGTTTTAAGTAATACTAAATCTGTAAATAGTTTGGTGTACAAAAATTGATACGGTTCTGATCCTTGAAGAATTTACAATAAAGTTACAAAACTTAACCTTTTTGTTAGAAATAGTTGGTTAAAGGCATTTGAGGTACTTTTGGGTTTTTGAAGAGGCAAAAATTAACTTTGAAATAAGTGTTTCAGGTCTCCTTTGTTAATATTTTTGCTTCTTTCTTTGTTGTCAATTAGTAATTGTGCTCCTCATGCCTTCCCTTTTCCTTTCTTAAGAACTTCTGTGAGTTATTGCTTGTCATTCTTTCACTTTCCATTTCCCTTTGCTGGCAATCATCTGTAATATGGAAAATAAAATAGAACTATTAGAAACTAAAAGGAAACTCAGCAGTTATTCCTTCTAACATCAATAAAGGTGAAGTGATTTCCTCAAGGTCATGTCTTCTGATTCTAAGTCCATTTTTCTTTCCAGTTTGTTATACTGTTTCTTCCCTTTTACCTATAAATGTACTCAGGTCTTCTTTAGACATCTCCATCTGGATGTGTCCTGCATTCTTTTTAAGGTCAGAATATCTAATATGGAACTTTTTCTCCCAAACCTGCTTTCCTTCCCCACTTCTTTATTTCTATTATTGGTAGTATCATTTTTCCAGACAACTTTAATGTCATCTCATAATTTCCCCTTGACCATTCAATACAGTTAATAATCTTAAGGGCAGAAACTATTCCTACTTATTTTTGTCTAAAAAGCATTGATCAAATGTTTATTTAATGCTTTTATTGAATGTTTTTTCCCTCTATAATCCTGATCTTTAGACTATTCCATTAATAGTAGTCATATTCTCTTCAATTGGACAAAAAAAACTTAAGTATCAATTCATGCTGCAGGATCATTTTACAACTTAAAGAATACTTAAAGTTAAAAACATTCTTGGTACTTAAACATAATTTTCTCTTCTCTATCTCCAAACATATTTTAAAGGCCATATATCTATATTTAGACCTTTAAAATTTTAGTGATAAGATTATACTGAATGGCTGGTCTGAGGAAAATTAAAAGTTTTTTTTTTTTTTGAAAATTGTCTTTTATAAGATAAAACCATGATTATTGCCAATACTCTTATCAGAATTTTTTCTTCATTTTTAAAGGGTTTTTTTTGGACTTGTTTCTTTGAAGTCTGTGTACCCCTTTTAATACTGGAAAAATATGGAACTTTGAGAATAGTATAGTTTACCTAATTTTATCATTCATTAAATTCAAATGAGTAAACATTATTAAGTGAGTAGAGTGTGTAATTATACTAGATGCTTAATTTTACTTTTCACGGCAATTTCAAAATTTCAAAACTCTTTTGTATATGTTTCTAAATTTGATTTAGTTGATGATATTATCTATTTTATAAATAAGGAAAGTAGGTCTCAGATTAAATGTTATCTAAATATATAGCTTGCACAGACTAGAGCTTAGACCTTCTCATCCTTAGTTCAATGACACTTTCTTTCCACATAGTATTTAGTAATTTTCTGTCTTTGAATGTTAAAATAAATCAGGCTAAACCTTGTTTCTTAATACCATTTCTTTAGTTGTATATTGGTTGGGTTTTTTTCTTTTCTTTCTTTTTTTTTTTTTAAGATGCAGTGCTGCAAATAGATTAGATTTTCAACAAATAATTATTGAATGTTGTTGGCCACTTACCTGCATACTCTTCTTTTGATTCATAGTATCATAGATTTAGAATTAGAAGGGACCTTAGAGATGATCCCATTCTAGCCATCTCCTATCACAGATGAGACAACTGAGGATCAGTAAATGATTTGTCACATAGGTAGGTGGTAAATGATATAGCTGGCATTCCTACCCTGGCCCTCTCTCTTCAGTTTCAGTGCTTTCCCTACTACACTGCACTAACTCTAATTATTTCTTGAATATTTTTGATTTTCTAAGCAAGGTTTTAAGTATAGAATATATTACTTTATCCTTGGCTTCCTTATTTATTTTAAAAACTAGGTCTTGGAACCTTATGCAAAACATAATAAATTGAATAATTCTATGACTGATAAGGACAATTTGGTAAAACTGACAGATACTACTTTTTAAAATTTTGCAGTATATCTAAATGATTAAAAGGGCTGGTCATGAGCTAATAGTTAGGGTAGGAATAAAATTATTCTTGTGTAATTGATTACTATAAGAATGACTAATCACTATATTAACCTCATTGTCAGTCCCACCTAAGTTGTAAAGAGTTTGTTGGGAATACCTGTCAGGAAATAGAATGATAAATAAGGGGGGGGGAGAGGAGACAGAGCAGAATATTAGAGTAATACATTTTTAGTCATTGATGGCTCTTGTTTCTTCTTTTTTTTATTTATCATGTTTATTTCTAGATATCTCTCTTCTGTCCTTTAACCTATCAAGTCTTCTCTTATAATAAAGATTCTAAAAGGAAGAAAAACAACTTAGCAAAACCAACCACAATATATTGTCCAGGTGTAACAGTAGATGTAGAATTCTATATTCTTGGTCCTCACCTCTGCATTGAAGTGAAGGAAAGCACATTTTGTCAACTTTTAAAAAAAAAAAAAAAACTTAAAAAAGACCCTTAAGCCAAGGGTCTTTTCAGTTGGAGAAAAAAAGAATTTTTTTTAACTGAAAAAAATTGAATATGGAAAATAGGAGAAAATCCAGAGAGTGTTGATTTAGCCAAAAACAAATTTGGCTAATTTACAATGTTAAACTAATGAATTTTAACACTTTTGGAGTTTTTAAATACTGCTTCATTTAATGTTTGACTTAATCCATTTTTCATTTCCAAAAAATATTGAGTGATCTAAACTAGAGGACCTTCTAAATAATCTTTTATTCACTACCTTCCTACCACAGAAAAGAAGAAAATATTTTGCAAATGCTTCTCTGAATCTGGCACAAGACTATAATTTACTTTGTTAAAGAAAGTCTGTATGTGCTTATAGGGATGGATACTATTATCCCAAGGTGAGAGCCACCCCTCCTTTTATATTACTGTATGTATGTATATTTATACAGAATCATTGGTGAATGAAGAGTTTCACTTATATTTCTTTTTTTTTCCCCCAAATAACTGGAGCTATCTCTTTACCTGTTCTTTATTTACCAAAGCCTTAAAATTTTTAATCATTTTTATTCAGATCATCTTTTAACTATTTTTGATGACATGTATAGGGCTGTTTGTACATAGCAGATTTCTAAGAGCTTTTTTTTTTTTTTTTTAGTGTGGAATTTGGTTCTTTGTTTTTTGGGGAGTGGGGGCTTGGAGCATATTTTTGTCTTATCTCTAGGATTTTGTCAGGCTGTTAAGAGACTGACAATCTTTTGTTGCTTTGCTTTGCTTTCTTCTATCTTCCTTCCTTTTGCTTATTTTTGACTTTAATTTTGTGTAGATATGGAAAGTATTTTTCAAGCTTGTTAGATTTGTGTATGAAGTAAAAATAAAAAGATTCTGAGTGAGGAACTGGAGTCAGCTTTGTTGTTGTTATTTTTTATTTTTTGCTTCCTTTCCACTTTTTCCAAAGATAGATGAAGTTTGCTAGTTGAGTAAACTACCACATAAAATATATTGTTAATGTATATGTTGAGAATATTTACATTTTTCCTTACAGAGAAGAAGATTCAGAAAATGAAAAGGATAAGAAACTTTGGTACTATAGCACAAAAGTTCAGTTGGCAGAATTAATTGATTGCCTAGATAAAGATTACTGGGAAGCTGAGCTTTGTAAAACTCTAGAAGAAATGCGTGAAGAAATTCATCGACATATGGATATAACTGAAGACTTGACTAATAAAGCACGTGGAAGTAACAAATCGTTCTTGGCTGCTGCAAATGGTAAGAGAATTTGTCTGTTACAATTGAAACCTACTGATAATGTAATTTCATTATAAAACTTGTAAGTGTATAAGAAACACCAAGTACTTAGGGTTTCGCCACATGACTTTGTATTTCTTCTTTGTTAACAATGTAGACTAGAGACATATAAAATTGTATCTTGTGTTATGCTTTGGTAGTTAGTGATGCTCTGTAAATGGTTTCTAATTGTAATTATTTTAAAATATATGGAAAGGTTATGTGAACGATTGAGATAATTTATTTTTTTAAAAACCTGTTTCAATTCAGCTGTTCATATGTATGCTCAGTAACTTAACATTGAATTAGTTAGGGGATAAAGATGCTGTAAAATTAAATAATATATTTACACCTAAATTTTATGAGGGACAGTTCGATCTTTTATTTCTTAGGTTATTTAGTTACTCATATTCAGTAGACTGAGCTACAGTCTTTAGTTATATTATTAGTTATATTATGTTATTAGTTATATTATATTATTAGTTATATTATGCCTGCTTTGGGGGGGGTGGGGCAAAGAGACTACATATGGATTTTCAATAACTATATTTCTAAGGAAACTTATCTGAATTTTTTCTATTGCCGAGTGGTTTTATTTTTTTTTCTCATTTCATATCATCGCCAGAATCATATAGCTGCTCCTAGTATTTCTTTTGAGTCAGAAGATCCAGATTAAAGTTCTAGCTCTGCCACTCAATAGCTAAGAGACCAACAACTTAACTTCTAAGAGCCTTGATCTATAAAATATAGTTTATTTCTATATTGTTCTAAATATAGGCTACCTTTGAATTTATATTATATCTGTAAAATGAAATCTCTTTAAATAGGGGAGGAAAAAAAGAGGACAAGGACATACCTGAAAATTCATTTTGCCAAATTATTGTATTAAAGATTTATTCTGGGTTTTAAATTATCTTTGACTGTCAAGTTTATTGTTATTCTATCAGAGTGATAATAGGAGCCTTCCTTAGGTTTTTTTTTAAAGGCTAGATGTAGGAAAAAGTGAAACCTATTTTCAAATGTTTATATTCTGCCTTACAAGACTATGGTGATGTATGAGATGATGTGTGAAAATTTTTAAATGAAAAGAATTCTGTAGCTTGTGAGTAAAAGAATGTTTGTTGTGGTTGTCAGGTGTATAATGTTTCATGCCTTGATGAAAAGAACAAAAAACTATAATTTTAATTGTACTGATAATTTATATGTATAAATGTGAATTGAAGTAGTTCAAGGAGTTATTCCTGCTTAACAGATGGAGCCTGGGTTTCAGGAGAGTATTCTTTTCCCATGACCATCCTCCTAAATCATCGGCTCAGGTAGCTGTGAAAGGTTAGCACTCCAGACCCTCTTAAATCTTACACAGTCTCCATTCCATGTTGTCCCTCAGGGATGAACATCTATCAAAGTAATCATACAGTATTTCTCTACTTATTTTTAAAAAAATAGAACTGGTAGTATTACTCTTGGTTTTCTTATTTATTCATTTATTTATTTGGATGAGGTCATTGGAGTTAAAGTAACTTACCCCAGGGTCACACAGCCAGGACGGTTAAGTGACTGAGGTCGGACCCAAGTTCTCCTGACTTCAGGGCTGGTATTGTATCCACTACACCAACTAGCTAGCTGCCCCTATACTAGTAGTTTTCAAAAGAAAATTGTCAAACATAAACTAGTTTTGTTGTGAAATATTTAAAATGGATTTTTATTGTTTGTTTTGAGGGGTTATTTTGTTTGTTTGCAAACAGGTGATAAACCTGGAAGTTGGAAGGAACCTCAGAGGTCAAATAGTCTATTTTTTTTTATTTTATTCAGTAATAAAGCTTTAGGAATCCATGGAGGCTAAAAGTCTTGCTCAAAGCTCCACAGCTACTAAATATCTGAAGAGGTATTTGAACCCAGGTCCTCAATTCCAGATTAATTTCTCTTTTGCCCTGTATGAGATAGTCATCCACATTGGTTTAGTTTTAGAATCATCAGAAAATTCAGTGATGATATAATTTCTTTCATCACCAAAATATCATTCTGAGATAATTCTAATGAATTTCTTTTATATTTATTTTTAACCAAATAATTTAGCATTTGAATTTACTTTCATGAAGCAAGGATAATAATCATTGCTTTTAGGATGAAAATTTTCTTTCAGACTTCAGAATTTAGGCATCAAGAAACAAATATTTACCTTATTTTGGGGGGGGGGCCTCCAATTTTAACTAATGCTTTTCTTCATTTCATCCTTTTCATTTCACAGGAGCAAGTAGAAATTGATTTGGCATTGGAGAACATATTTACAACTAAATTTGTATAATTGTGATAATTTGTATATTTAAAAAGCCAGAGTATTATTTTTTGAATTACAGATAAGCATGCTCTTTCACAAGTATTGAGTCTTCTTATTTGGGATCCATACTGATAGGAGTGTGTGTGTGTGTGTGTGTGTGTGTGTGTCTGTGTGTCTGTGTGTCTCTGGGGTAAGGGTGTGGGGAAGGGGGGGTTGGAGTGAAGTGACACAGGTATTAAGTATATGGGGTTGGATTCAAACTCCAGTCCCTCCTTATTCCAGGGCTGGTGTTTTATCAGCATTGTGCCATTTAGCTTCCCCTTGAATTTTTTTCCCCCAAGCTATCATTGTTAAGTAATTTGCCTAGCATCCTACAATTAGTGTCAGAGATCAGTTTTGAACTCATATATTCCTAACTTCAGGGCTGGTGCTCTATTGATAGAATTTTTGACCACCAATTTCATATCATATGTTGTTTTAAGTCCTAGTTCTAATGATGATCTCCCTAAATCAGTTGAAGATGTAAAAAGTACTTGTAATTGGTATTAACAATTGATCCAAACCAGAATATTTGAAAATTTTCCTTTGGCAACTTAAAAGAAATATTGTTTATATTGAAGGATACTTCTGAAGAGTCTTGATTTTAAGTAAGAATACAGAACCCTTGGGATTGATTTTTTTCAAACCAAACAGGACAAGATTAGTGAAATCAAGTTATTAAAAACCTGAAAAAGTAAAATTCTGGCTTCTCAGTTATAGTAATTAATATTGAGTGTAGAATAGGTTCATGAATTTTCATTTAAATAGATTCAGAAAGAGTTAAAAAAACAAAAGATTGGTTCTAGATTCCATCAAAATGTGTTCCTAGAAACCAGGTTGAAGCCAAAATACAGATATTAATTTTTTCTCTTCCTGTGTAGCTTGAAATTATTTACCTTCTTTTATCAATAGTTGGAAGTCCCAATAAGGAAGTGTGGTATGAACCACTACCCCTTTGACTCAGCAAAAACATAAGTACTTTTTAGGAACCATTCAATGAATAAAATTTGAAGCATTGGAAAATGGGGACATGGAATTGTTATTCAGGTGATTAAAAAAAATATTTTTTTCTTATAATCATATGAAGATCTGAATCCTTTTACTACTACTACTACTTAAAGACTTGTTTGTCATTCATGGTGTAAGAGGGTTGCCTGTATACTGTTTTGTTAAAGTGATTGATCCATGATTTACACCATCAGTGTTTCCAATGTTGGTCTGGCAGAGCTTAAAGTCAGGTCTTCTTGTCTCCAAGGTATGCCTTTTGGTTACTAAACTTTGCTTCCTGTCTTAGAAGCATTAACTAAAGTAATGAATTTTTAAAGTAGTCTATATTCTTTAGTAATCAACCACCTGCCAGTACCTTACAGTAAAACAAACATTTGGTATGTCCTTACTCTCCCACTCTTTCTTTTGGTGTAACCACTGCCTCCCCTTTTCCCTTCCCCCATGTAGCCACTAACACCTTTACTACTGGCTATTAACACAGTATTCATTTAGGTTCTGGTTTATTTAGCAGATAATATTCCTGAAGTTTTTTCTCAGTCATATATTTTCTCAAAAACTAGTGAGTATCTTGAAATTTTTAGTAATTCAAATGCTACAGATTAAGAAAATACAACTTCATGTTTTTAATTTGACGTCTCTTAATCCAGAAAATATTGTCATCATTAGGAAGTCTCTAGCCAGAAATAAGGGAAGTTTTAACCCTATTTGACCTCTTTGCAGTATGTCCTATATCCTGCATATTTAAAGTTCTGTAGCTTTGCTTTTTTTTTTTTTTTTTTTTTTTACTATGGTAATGAATTAGGGGAAGGAATGGTGATTGTTATAAGAAAAAAATCTGAAAAAAGAATTACAATTTGGGAGAGATGTAAAGGTTCATGAGAAAAAAGAATGAACCAAATAGGCATTTTTCTATTACAATTGGGAAATGGTAATAGATAATACAGTAAAGTTTAGAGATTGTAGCATTGAACTATTTTTTTTCCTCTAAATTGTAGGAAAAACCGAAGTGAGACATACTATAACTAGATCCCACTGGTATTTAGATTATGAAAAATAAAGGGACAAGACAAAAAGAGAGAAGCAACAGTGAGATGTCAGGAGGAATAATAAAGCCAAGCAAACACATGTGAAAATTATGCTGACCTAGTACTAGAACTAGTCTCCTAAGTTTGAATTCTAATGTTCTATGGAATTCCTTGAGTTTGAAACCATGACTTGTCTATTCATGAAACTAGCCTAATATAAATAGAAGGAAGTAAGAAGAAGAAAGAGAAGGGAAAGAGTATCATTTTGAGACTGAAACTGCCAAGAAAATAAGGTGTAGGTTTATTTAGGTAGCTTTTAGGTTTAGGTGGTTTTTTAAAGACCTTCTGACCCCTTTGGAACTTTACTTGTATTGAATTTCAGAATCATTGATATAAATGAAGGTAAAATAGCATTAGATGAAATTGATTGATTGAAGAGGAAAAATCCTAAAATAAGAAATAAGGCTGTCTTGTTTGTAAAAATTGTGCTTTTACCAATTTGCATGCTTGCTAAAACATGTTGGGGAGAGTAAAGAATGGTAGGATGTCTTGAGGAGATCCCAATCTGATTGAGATATTTGTAGAATTTATTTATTTATTTATTTAAACAGTGCTAAGGAGCAATGAGTTGATGCAGTGATTGGAGCACCAATCCAGGAGTCAGGAATACTCATAGAAGACTCATAGTACTCAGTTCAAATCTGGCCTCAGACACTAGCTTTGTGACCCTGGACTTAACCCGCTCCCTCTTCAATATTCCTCTCCCAAAAAGAATGAATTGAGTAGACATTTTCCTAGATTACAGTGACTGGGAAATGGTAATAGATATATACAATAAAGTTTAATTATGATAGCATTGAACTTTTAATTTCTGTGGATTTTAGGAAAAGCTGGAGTGAAACATATGACTAGATTAATCATTAAATAGATAGGCTGCCTCAGAAGATTTTATATAGAAATTTCAGTCTAACTTGTTTTATTAAAATTAATATTGGTTATTTATTTGTAAGGTGTCTAGTATAGTCTTACAAATATAGGTGAATATAATTTGTAGTTTTGTTTTCTCTGATAGCTGAAGCAGAAAGGACATTAATTTTTAATGAATCATTGTAACCTAGGATTGTGCTTTAAAAGCTAAAAAATGAATTTCTATTTATTAAGATCTGTATCTCCATCAAGACTAAGCCAATCCAAAAAGCATTTATTGTTAAGCACCTTCTCTATGCTAGGCACTATGCTAAATATTGGGAATGCAATCAATAAAAGGCAGTGTCTGCCTTTGGGAGCTTACAATCTAACTTTATTAGATGATCTCTGCTTTATCTTTATTGAAGAAAAATTAATTATAATTCCTTCAGGAGCTTTAGAGATGATCTAGTCCAAATTTCTGATTGTACAGATTTAAAAATTAAAAAATGACATTCATAGAGATTGTCGATTATATAAGATCACAGAAGAATTGGAACCAAGGTCTGTTTACTTCTGTTCCAGTCTTTGTTCTTTATGTTTCTGATAGTTTGAACATACGCTGTAAAGCAAATAATTTTGCCACAATTTCAGAAATTAGTAATGTCTTCTTCAGACAATTTTATTCCCAATGAAAATAGGGTTTATAGTTAATGCTTTATCTTCTCAGAAAGGAGTTGACTAAATTAAATTGTACATTTAAAGACTAACACTGTTATTTATGTATTTATACGTGTGTCTGTATATGTGCATATATATGTACACACACACACACACACACACACACACACAGTTCCAAAAAGCTTAGTGCAATTTTTAGCTTGTAAAAATTTAAAAACTTAAAGCTGTACTAAGACTTTCTGGGACACTATATATGGACATTTACATTTTTTTTCTTCACTGAAAACTACTGTCATTTCCTAACACTAATAGACTTTGTATTTATTTTACCCTTTCTCTAACTTACACGAGAATTTCCACACATTAAGTATTGTATAAGCAGATTTGTAGCAATGATTTTCAGCTTTTAGCAATTGCTTTTCTTATGATGATTTCTTTACATTTTCTAAAAACAACAACCAAGCCTACAGTGTTTTTTATGTATGCTTAGTATAGCTAGTTTAAAATTTTCAATTCTTTTCTATATAGATGAAATTTTGGAAGCTACCAAATCCAAAAAAGGAGGTGACATTGAAGATGCTAAAAGTCCAGTTCCAGAAGAAGCAGACAAGGACAAAAATGAATCTGAAAATAATAGCCAAAAAAATTCTGAAAAAAGCAAAGAAGAGCTTTCAGATCAACCCCAGGAAAAAAACAAAGAAGAAAAAACATCTGGTGGTGATTCTGAGAAAGGAAAACCTGAGGGTAAATAAACTACTTGGTTTTAAAAAGCTTTTTATCAAAAAGTGTTATGTATAAATTCTATAACTATAAATTATACATAGTTTTTTAAACCTGAATAATTTATAAAGAATATGCTATTTTTAGAGCATATAACCACTTAAATTATATTGAAGGAATTTAGAGATTTTAAGTTTTTCTAGTAGAATATTTAGTAGTGAGTAATATAGAAATATAATAATGTATCTTCTCAAAATTCCTCGAATCTTTTTAGGCTAGCATTTCCTTTTCATGAGCTATAATGCTGTAAATAAAATATTCTAACAGATTATATACATACACAATACTAAAAGAATTAATTTACTCTTATATATGTTGACTTTTATGTGAATAATCTGTTATTAAAATAATGTACAACAGAATTGCCACAAAATGGTCAATGGTGAATTGTATGGATCATTGATACTCCATTTTTCAGCAATTGATTTTCTTTAGGTGTGGCCAGTCCTACCAAAAGAATTTTAAAGAATTTCTTTAAAGTTTTGTTGTGCATTTTACTGTAGAGCCAAAAGATGTTGGGGATAAAGGTAACTCTGTGTCAACAAATACTGGCGACAACACAACAAATACTTCTTCAGGAGAGACTAGTCCCCCTGAAGGGAAGAACACAGTGGGGTGCCCCTCAGAAACTCATGATAGCAACAACATGGCAGAGAAGAAGGTGGCTCCTGAGCTACCCCAGGATGTACCAGGTACAGAGGGCAATGTATCAGTGCCTCTGTAAGGGGAGGGGAGAGGGGTGTTGGTTAATAAACATCTTGAATGTCATCTAAAAAACACCTATAGAACTTGTTTATTCATGCTCTTTGTTTATAGTGCCATCCTGGACTGCTATGTTGTCACCTAACATTTAGAGTTTAATATGTCTTTATAATTAGTGCTTGAAATTTACTATGGCCATTCATGCTTTTTAAAGGTTTACTACAATTATGATTTTAATTTTTAATTTTATAATCATTTACATATTCCTTCATCATCCAAGTGGTCATTGGCATACTAATAGCTTTATGTTAAATGACTTAATTTTTTAGTTCTTTATATACTAATAAATTTTGTGTCTGCATGTGCTTTAGACAGTTCTTTTTAAGATTTAAAACCCAGGATACTAGTACAAAAATCCTAAGATGTCACAGACTTTTTTAATACCTTAAAGTTTTATAAAGAGTCCTTAACTGTCTGGAAAAAGATATACAACTTTCCCACTACTTTAAGCCTTTATCATTGGAATTATGCTGATGATTTATATGCTGATGAATTATTGTGATGATTATCACTATTTCCCCCCATGCACTATAAGTATGTTCTATGATGTCTACCCTGATAGAAATATTTGACAATGAATTTGTGAAAATAAACATTTTAACTGTGATAATTATATAGTAGCATAATTCCAATGATAAAGGCTTAAAGTAGTGGGAAAGTCGTACATCTTTTTCCAGACAGTTAAGGACTCTTTATAAAACTTTAAGGTATTTAAAAAAAGTATAGAACATTAATAAGGGGATAGTTAATGGACATATATAAAAAGAAGTGATCACAAATTTTAATTAATATCCAGTATTAGGAAGACAGTTTATTTAATTTATAAATTGTTTTCTCTCCTAAAGTCTTTTCTTTTGTATGTGTTAATAATAGTGTTCTGTACATTTTTAAAAACTGGAAACTGTGATTTCACTTAAGAAAGTAATTCATTCAAGAATTGTTCTTTTTGATGCAAATTGACAGTTTTTCTCCAACTAATAAAATTACCTAGAGTCATGGAATTAGAATTAGTAAAGTATCAGAAGCACAGCTTAAACCCAAGTCTCCTCTGCTGTGTCAACTGCTTACATAATAAGTATTTATTAAAATTATCTTTTTGAAATAATAAGTCCTTTACTTCTTCTTGAAAATGTTCAAAATGGGGTTATATAATAATGTTTGATTTTTCTAGAGGAAGAGACAGACAACAAAATGTACACAGAGGCAAACTGAGTAATTAAGCAGCATGGTATAGAGAATGTAATGAATTTGGAGTCTTCAGACTGGTCTTCAGACCTGGATTGAATCCTGGCTTTGTTGCTTACTACCTCTGCAGTCTAAGCAGATTGCCACTCTCTGAGCTCAGTTTTTCTATGAAAGAACTGAGTCAGATAACTGAAGATATATTCCAGATTTAAATCCATGATGCTTAATTAAGGTCATGAGCTCCTCATATATCTATGACAAGAGTTTCTTCACTAAAAACAGTGTCAGGCAATGCTTGCTTTACTTTACTTTTACTGAGACTTTCCTTCTCAGAATTTAAATAAAATACTAAATAAAATGGCTACTCCATACCTTAATTCCACCTAACAAGGAACTTTACTCATGAGTAAACTTCAGTTTATTTTAGTTAGTAACTTTACTTGTTAGTAAAGTCAAAGTGGTAGAATCCTTGGATGAAACTGACTGTCCTCTTAAAGTTTTTAATAACCAAGAAAGGAAAAGGTTATGCGTGATTAGACATACAAGATGTTTCAAAGTTTTAATGCAATTTCAGGCTACTTAAGACTTTGGAACATTCTGTATATATTAGACTTAGAAAAGAAGACTTTTAAAACTTCAGAAAAGAGGTATTTTAGGTCTGTGAAAGAAAGATGAGAAAGAAGTTCTCAAAATAATTCTAAAAATACAATTGACAATTATCCTAGTGAAAGAGGAGAAGCTTGACAAGGAGTTTCCCAATTTACATGAGCTAAATATTCTAGAAATATATGTTCACAAGATGCAAACAGAAAGCATATAACTAATAAAAATATGCAAAGACTAAGACACAGAATAAGTAAGTAACTCAAATAAAATATTCTAAAAAGGGCTTCTTAAAAAAAAAGCTTCCAATTATTATTTTTAGTATTGTTTCTTTTTAATTTTTAAGTTTCAAATTCTTTTTCCCTTTCACTCCTCCCTCACCCAGTGAGAAGGCAGGCAAAGCTATGTCAGTTATACATGTGAAATCATGTAAAACATATTTCTATTTTAGCTATTTTTTTTTTAAAGCAAAATATGTGAAGGTGTGGAAGGGGAATTATACTGTAGTTTGCATTCCTTTTACACTGCAGCAGTTTCAATAGGTCTTGCCAATTTTTTCTGAAACCATCCCACTCATCATTTGTTATAGTAGTACTTCATCACAATTATGTGCGACAAATTGATCAGCCATTCCCCAGTTGATGAGCATTCCTTCAATTTCCAATTCTTTGCCAACAACAACAAAAAGGAACTGTCAAAAATATTTTTTTGTACATAAAGGTTTTTTTTTTCCTTTTTCTTTGATCTTTTTGAGATACAACCTAGTAGTGGTATTGCTGAGTCAAACTATGCAAAGTTTTAGGCCCTTTCAATCTAGTTCCAAATTATTCTCTAGAATGGTTGGACCACTTCACTCCTTCATTAGCAGTATATTGGCATACCTATTTTCCCCTCATTCTCTTCAGTATTTTTCATTTCTAATAGAAAAGTGATAGTAATTTGCCTTTCTCCAATCAATAGTGATAGAGCATTTTTTCCTATGACCATAAATAGCTTTGGTTTCTTCCTTCTGAAAACTTCCTGTTTATATCTTTTGATCATTTATAAATTTGAGGCAGTTTTATATTCATTACATATTTGAGAAATGAGGCTTGCTATAAAAGGTTATTATTTTTTTGTACCTTTTAGCAAAATACAACCCTTTTAATGTGTTTAAGTTCAGTTTTTTATTCTATTCCAGCCCTTTATTTTAACTCTGTCCTGCATCTTTCTGTTTCAAGTGTTGTCTCTTTTAAACATGTTGTTAGATTCTGATTCCTTTTTTAAGGGAGGGTAGGGAGAGGCAATTGGGGTTAAGTGACTTGCCCAGGGTCATTAAGCTTAGATTCTGATTTCTAATTCATTCTCCTCTCTGTTTCTGTTTTATGGGTGAGCTCATCCCATTCATATCCACAGTATGATTATTAAACTGTATTTCACTCCATGACATTTTCTTGTGTTTCTTCTTTTTTTTCCTCTTTTTTTTTATCCTGTTGTTCCTCACAAATTTATTTTGCTTCTAATCACTGCCTTTCTTAATCTTTCCTCCCTTTTATCATATCCTCTCCTTTTATTCCTTTCCCCCCCATTTTCCTATTGGGTAAGTTCTCTTTTCTTTATGCAACTGAGTGAGTATATTTATTCTTCCCTCTTTGAACCAATTCTGATGGGAATGAGGATTCAAGCATTGACTACAACCTCACCTTCATTTTTCTTTCCATTCTAAAAGCTCCTTCCATGCTTCTTTTATGAGAAAAAATTCCCCCCATTCTTCTGTTCCTTCCACATTCTCTCAATGCACCCTTCATTTTTCTTGTCGATAATTTTCTTCAATTTTCTTGTCGATATAATTGACTTATCCATTCCCCATGTCTATATAAATTCCTTTTAACTACTTTAATAATGATAAAGTTCTTAGGAATTACATGTGTTATCTTCTCATCTAGGAATATAAATAGTTTAACTTCATTGACATCTTTATTATTAATCTTTCATCTTTACTTCTGAAAGAACTTTTAGAGTTGCATTTGTGGTAAGAACAAGAAATGAATAAGCCTATTACATAGGGATATATGACCCAGTATGTTAAAAGCATAACTGAAAGAGCAGATTTATTCAGCATCTTCTTTACTTCTATTTCTTTCATCAAAGAAAATAAACATTGGACCAAAAAAGATAGAAAAAAAGTGTGTTTAAAAGTTAGTTGAACCCAAGATAAATGAGGAGACTGAGAGCATCTTAACTGTTCTCAGTTTGTCACTTGGCCACAGTGAATTATATTCTAGGGTTTCAAAAGAACTTGTCATTGTAGTCATTGAACTGTTTTTAGTGGTCTTTGGGGAAGCTAGAGAGATTCCAGAAGACTAGAGAAAAGCAAATAACTTGGGTTTTCGAAAAGTTGAAAAGATAGATTCTGAAAAAATGTAAACTGGTGAGCCTGAAAAATTTTATAACAAAGTTACTGAAATGCTTTTATATTGTCTTATGAACTCTTAAGGAAGAATGAATTTCTTAAGAGTCATTTTAGCTTCCCATCATGAAGTCATGTCAGGCTAAATTCATTTCATGTCTTGATAATGTTCCTATCAAAAAATGATAGTAGTCTAAGTATATATGAATAGTAGTAAGTCATTTAACTTCCTCCATAATATTCCTGTTGTAAAGATGAAGTAACCCAGGTGGTCATTTCTATTGATGTGCCTCAGGATTCTGTCTCTGGCCCTGTTTGATATTTTCATCAGTGACTGGAATGAAGCTCCTATATAAGCATATATAGGAATGCTTAACCTATATGTGAGTGAGTCAAAGATGGGAAAGAGATAACACATTAGACAGCAGAGTCAGGAATTGAAACGATCTTGACAGGTTATAGAGTGATAGGCTAAATCTAACAAAGATAAATTTGATAAGGATATAAATATTAAGTCTCACATTCCAATGGAAAAAAAGTCATCCAAACAGATATCATCCTGAGGAAAATATACTTAGAAAACTGTTCATATGAAAAAAGTTTTTAGTTGATGCAGTTATTCCAGGCATGAAAGACAGCCTTTGTATAAATGCATAGAAACAAAAAATAAAATTCCCCACCAGCTTCCCTAACTGGCCTAACAGTTGTAGGCCAGTGTGGTTGTAATGTAGAATGTGTGAAGAACAGTAATAGAAAAGAAATCAGAATGAAGAATCTGAAATATAGAAACTTTTAAATTCCGGATTGAGAAAAATTTATTTTCCTTTAGAGACAGTAATAAGTGAATAAGAATTTTTTAAATGAGAATATAACATGATAATATTTGTGCCTTAGAAAGAATTAAAAATATGTATTGGAGAGAGGGGATTCTAGAGGCAAAGTCAGCTTGTTCAATGGTCCGTTTGGAAAGTAATAATGACAATAATTAATATCATGCTCTAAAATAGTTCTAGTCAGCCACCTACGAGGCTACATCTTAAAGGTGCTATTAGCTGCATTTTACAGATAAGAAACTAGAATTTAGAAAGATAAGCCTTGGTCACTTGGCTTGTAAAAATGCAAAACCAATTCATTGAGATCAGAAGTCAGATTGAAAGGGGTTAGAAGATAAGCCAAGAAGTAATTTAGGAAATAGATACAAACAGCTTTTTTTTCAGAGTTTGTCTTTTAAAGAGATATAGAGGAATACTTTGAGAAGAGAGCCAGGTCAAATACAGGTTTACAAATAGGAGAGACTTGGACTTGTTTGTAAGCAATTAGTCAGTTAAACATTATGTGCTAGATATGTTGTGCTAGGTTCTGCATGTACAAAGACCAAAAAAGAACCTACAAGCAATAAAAAAGAAAGAATTCAAGTATAGAAGAGTTACAAGATTATAAAAAATTTAGCAGTCATGATATTTAAGGAAAGTTTGGCATATGATATTTCAGAACCAAAGCAAAATTGAGTATAATTCTACAATAGAAAAAAAATGAAACTTTAAAATAAGCAAGGGCTTCAAAGCAATGCTAGTGAAAAGATCAGATCTCTGTAGAAAATTTGAAGTCCATATACAGGAGTTAAATACAAAACGGTAGAAAACACAAAAAGGTAGACACAAGTAAACATTTATAAGGGACTAAGTTAAACTGCTTAAACTTTAATGTGGGGAGATGATACATGTCTTTGAACCCTATCGTCAAGAGTTGTAGATTAATTAGAAGTCCTGAGAGTGATTCTATTATGTCTTGATGATCTTAAAATAAAAATGGAAAGAGGGAGAAAGAGCAAAACACCTGGGAAGGAAGGGAAAAGAAGATAAGGGAAAATTCTCTCAAGTAGCTACTAGTCATTTCTGAACTTGCTTATCTCTCAATATTCTGCCTAGAACTTGTAACCACCATTGCCCCACAAAAACTTTTTGATTTAATGTAACCAAAATTATTCATTTTGCATTTCATAATGTTCTTTTAAGTCCTTCTTTGGCCATAAATTCTTCCCTTCTCCACAAATCTGACAGGTAGACTATCCCTTGCTCTACTAATTTGCTTATAGTATCACCCTTTATGCCTAAATCATGAATCCATTTTGACCTTTTCTTGGTCTAGTGTGTGTGATGTTGCTCATTGCCATGTTCCTGCCATACTGCTTTCCAAATTTCCTAGCAATTTTTGTCATATAGTGAGTTCTTATTCCGGAAGCTGAAGATTTTGGGTTTATCAAACACTAGATTACTGTAGTCATTGATTGTTATGTTTTATGTACTTATCTTATTTCACTGATATACTACTTCTATTTCATGGCTAGTACCATTGAAGCCAATTCCTTAGCCTCACACCAAGATGTTGGGGAGGGGGGGGTTGACAGAATTAGAACATACAAGAGCATGGACTTGACTTGGTGTCTGAGAAACTAGTTCTAGATTTGGCCTTGGCCACATGACTCTTGGTGGGTATGTCAGTGGCTTAAAAACATTTTTTTTGTTCTTTCCCCTGTCTTGTCCCTCTCCCTCTCCCCCAACCCATTTGGAGTAGGGTGTATTTCCATGCAGCACCAGATTTTGGATGGGAGGAGGATGCCTTCATGTGCAGTCCCTGGAAGATGCCAGTGTTGGAACTTAGTATTGACTCATACTGGATCGGTTGGTAGTGAAGGGTAAAAAATTATATTAGTGGTTGCTCCCACAAGAGAATGATATTTTGTTTTATTTTCAGGCAGTAATAACAAGCATAGGACAGAATAACTTAGTTCTGTACATGACAAATTACTGCTTCTTCCTTGTCACCATTGGTGTTTCTGTGACTTTTTCTTAAGTTCTTGGGTATAATAGTTGTTTTTTATTAAGGAATGCACATAATCTTAATTATTTTTTTCTGTACTCTAGAATTTCTTCACTGCATTCCCCGAGCTAAGGCATAGGTTTTTCTTCTTCTCTTCTGCCTTTAAGAAGTCTTTTTGTATTATAATTTTTTACCAAATTTGAATGAAGTAGTCATTTTTAATCATGTTTAGATAAAATGGACCCAAGAAATGGACCCCCATTATAAGGTACACAAGTTTCTTTCTAATATGTTTATCCTTATGTGAATTTTTATATTTTTTAGACAAATTTTATAGACAAAGGTTCTTAGAAACATCTTTAAAGCATCAAGAATATTAAGATATTTTTTGTATAGAATAGTCTTGGTGATGCTTCCTGTTGGTGGTAATCTAAATTTCCCAGTAAGCAGTTCCAAGATTTTATATTTTAGATCATTCAGGGACTTCTAAAAACTCTCTGTTTGTTATACACATTTAAAAAAAAAATATGAAGTTTATTTTTTCTCAATTATATACTAAAACACATTTTAGCTTTTTTCTTTTTATGCTTTTGAATTCCAAATTTTCTCCCACTATTCCCTATCATTGAGAAGGCAAGCAATTTGATAAAGGTCTGATGCATCTTTTAATGGTATAGTTAAATTTTTAAGTAGGCTTTTCTTAAATAGGCTTTTTAAAAATTAACCTTCTAAAATCTTAATTTGTTAGGATTTAATAACTTATTACAAATTATTGTCCTAAAGAAAAAATTGGAAAATCATGACACAAAACTCTTATGGAAAGAAAAATTAACTGATTTCAGATTTCAAATGATAACCAGTTACATTTCTTAAAAGATAGGAGTTAAAAGATGAAAGCTAGAATAATGTTTTGGGGGAAAGTTAGCATATAATATTCTGCTGGTTAATTCCCTAATGTCCAATACTAGAATTTTGCATTTCTTACATTCAAGCTCAACTTTTTTTTCTTTTTCTTTTTTTTTTTTTTGGAGTGGGGAGGGCCTTAATCTACAAAGTGAAAAATAAATTCTGCATAGAACTAACCTAAGTAACATCAGTTTTATAGGCCCCAGTGTGATTTTTTTAAGTGTGAAGAATTTCCTAATACATAGTTGGCACCTTCTCTGTCATGTCTATTCATAGAGTTGCCTAGAGCAGAGGGGGCTCATGTAGCCATTGTAGATCAGAAGCAAGATAAGAAGTGAAATCTTCCCACTATGTAATTATTACTTCTGTTTTATAATAATGAAAAAATCAGACCTCATTCAGGTTCTAGTCTATTAATGACTTTTAGACTATAACCAAAAACTTTTTTGATGGATTTATATTTAAAAATACTAACAAAAGCTTTGTTTTTCTAAGTTGATGTGGGGTTTGAGAGTACTGGGTGAAGCATAATAAAACTGAAGTAATTTCCCCAAAGTACCCTTCAATGTTCGTGAAATGTCCTCTGGACATTTAAAAAATTATTACATCTATAAAAGTGACATATAAGAACATATAGCTAGAAATGCTCAGCCTTTCATTCTTTAAATAGCAAGGGAAATGGGATTTTTAAGCTTGGATAAGTTAAGCACATCATGTGGGTTTTGAAGATTTGCAAAAAAACACTTTATATATCTTAACTTCATTTGAATCCTATAACAGCCCTGTAAGTTGAGTACTTTATTATCCTAATTTTCAGACAAAAAAAACAGGTTTAGATGTTAAGTGACTTGCTTTGAGTTTCATAGAGCTCCTAAGTGGACATAGTTCTCAGGGTCCTATGATTATTATAAAGTCATAGATTTCATATTGGAAGATCAGCTAGTCTATCCTGGGTTTTTTTTGCAAGTGAGAAATCTGATGCCCACAGTGTTTATGTGATTTTCCCTAAATAATAAAATGAGTAATAAGTAACATATTGGGTTACACAATATGTTTGGATGTGTGTATTATATGTAGTAATATATAATGTAAAGATTTGAACCTAAGTTCTATGATTCCAAACACAGCACTTTTTATAACCTCATGTTTATTGTTTTTTCTAGGACACTAAATTGCCTCTCCTAAAGAGACATTTAAGAACTTCAGTAACAATACATCTAAAAAGTACTATGTTGTTTTTATAAAATGACTCTATTGATTTTCCTTTTCTCTGATTATTCTTCATTTTTCTTTGCTGGCTCATCATCCCTTTCTTTGGGTGTTCCTCAAAAGTCTGTCTGGGGCCTTTTTCTTCTATATATCAAGCCCCTCTCTCTCCTTTGATCTTCATTAAGTTTCCTATCAAATTGAATGTTTCAACTGAATGTCTCAAAGATATCTTAAGCCCAATATAGCTAAAACTGAACTCAATTGTCTTTCACTTTAAAATCTTTCCTCTTCTAAACTTACTATTTCTGTCATAAGTCACCACCATCCTTTCAGTGTCTTGGGTTTATAACTGAAATAGAATGCTCACTCTCTCATATAGCAAATCAGTTGATAAATTTTGTAATGAATATATCTTCATATCTTATCTTGATTATTGCAATAATGTTCTAATTAGCCTCCCTAACTTAAATCTTTCTCACTCCAGCCTAATTCCCAAACTGAACTAAATGAAGGGCAGTATCCAATGCTGGACAAAGCTGGCCACAGAAAAGTTAACATTTGAATTCAAATTTTACCTCTGACTACATAGTGACAATGTGAATTTGGAAAAGACACTTTACTTAATCCAGTGCCCCAAAGATTTTAAACTGCTAAAGAGGAAGAGGCTGATCTTTATTGGGAAAGAAAACTACCCACATGAATGGAATTATCAGCCTGGTCCAGAAAAAAATCTTTGCCCTTGTATGTCCTATGATGGCAGATTAGTAAAATTGTGAAAAGTCTGATTAATTTTTTAGCAGTTAATGGATTATAATTGGCACTTAAATTATTTTTGAGGAACCTCATGTATTTCATGTATTGTATGGCATGTATCATTTTTTAATCTCAGAATAAGTTGTTGGATGTTTTGCTTTATGCTGCAGAATAAACAGAAAAAAAATACATATTTTTTAAAAAATCACTGAATTTAAATCAGTGGTACTGATTTAAAATATTTTAGAGTATTACTAACAAGCTGCAGACTAACAAATAGAATGACGTACAGTATCCTGGAACTGTTAGTATAATTCTTTGCAAAGAAACCAGCATGTTATATTGACTCAAAATTGTTATATTGGTTCAAAACTAATTCTTTAGGCATTTACTCACTCTTGCTTCTCTGAGTGTTGGTCATGTTTTTGTAAATAAGAATTATTCACAAATGAATGCTTTTCTGTTTTACATTCATATTGCATGTACCTGTTCATTTATGAAGAAAATTTTACAGTGAACTAACCTTGTGTGTACAATTAGAATTTTTAGGCAAACATTTTAAGTTAATCATTTGTTTTAGAGTTTTTGTTCATATGCTGTACCTATATCATATTTAATCATCTTTTCTTAATCTTCTTGTAGTGGGACCCTAAAAGAAACTTAAGGGTATCTTCTGAATGTTATTATTGCTGTATTCCACTATCTAAAAATTATTTATTCTATTTTTAGAAGAATCAACCAAGTTGAATGATGACAGTAGTACTACAACTGTCCCCAACCTGTCTTACACTGAAAACAGTAACAGCAGCAGTGAACTAAATTCCTCCCAGAGTGAATCTTTCCCTAAAACATCTGACGATCCTGAAAATGGAGAAAGGGAATCTCATACACCTTTATCTATTCAAGAAGAAATAGGTAAGAGTATATTAATATGTTTATTCTAAACTTTTAGATACTCATTAACAGCATCACTCCCTTTTTTGAATGTAGAGAATAGTTAATTTATAGGCTAATTGGAGGATGATATAGAGATTTGGAAATCATCTGAAGAATTGACATGGAAATAAGGATTTCAAAGAAAAGAATAATTGGCTAAGGTTATGTAAGGTTCTGTTTCGGTTTTCTTGGAGGTCTCTGGGAGCAGTCTTCATTTCAGTTCAATAATCACCACAAGTGCATCCAGGTGTTAAAGTCCAAATCCTTTATTGTCTACTTCAAAGTCTTATCTCCTTCATTTGGGGCTCGGCTAGTTTTTCTGATGGGCTATCTCTTCTTGGTTCCGAGAGCTTGAGCTCCTTCCTTCTTCTTTGCCCCCTGAATCTCTCCGAATCCCAAGGTTTGTGCTTCAGCCTCCAGCCACTACAAAGGTGGATGATGGAATGAATCTGTCTCAGCCTCAGCGCTGGTATTTTTTGGCCCGGAGAGCTTCATATATGTTCCACACTGAGTATACATCAATCATTATATCACTAGGAAACTATTATTTGTTATAGGATTAAATCAATGCTAAACTAGATTAACTATTGTCTCCTCAAATCCACTTAGTACCTTGTTTTCAAGTTCTGGCATATAACAAGGTTACTTAATAATTCATGGGCTTTATCCCATTAAATAAGTATTTTGGGAGTGGAAATTACTTTAACATATATGTTTCTTTACCTCCTTAGAATCTACAGAATATAATTTAAATTTTTATTTTCATGATTAAAGCACATATGCTTTAATACCAGGATTCCTTCAGGATCACTTGAAGTATATAGAGCTTCTTGAACCTCTATACAATTATTGTCCTGTTTTTAGTTCTTTTATCTGTTCTTTTTTAAAAAATTATATTTTTTTCAGTTAATGAAAACCTCCCTCTTTTCTCCCCACCTTGAAAAAGAAAAAGGGGAAAGTAAAAATGTTTTTAACAGAAAAGAAAAAGGAAGAAAAAAACAAAATGTTTGTAACAAACATATATAGCTTAGCAAAACAAATCCTTACTTTGGCTATGTCCAAAAAATATGTTTCATTATGAATCCATCACCTTTTTGCCAGTAACTATGTATTATGTTTCATTATAAGTCCTTTACATAATAGTTGGCTATTGCATTCATCAGAGTTCTTTTAAATCTGTTTGTTTTTACAATATTTTGTTATTATGTACATTGTTCTGGTTCTGCATACTTAACTGCTTCTGTTAATTCATCTCTTTCCAGATTTTTCTGAAAATATCCCCTACATCATTTCATTTAGGACAATTTCAGTACATTCATATGCCTTGATTTTGTTTAACCATTTCCCAATTAACAAGTGCTCCCTTAATTTCAAGTTTTTTGCCATAGAGTTTCTATAAACACTTTTCTACATATAATTTTTCATCTTTCTTTGATCTCTTTGGGGTATAAACTTGGTAGTGATATTACTGGGTCAAATTATGCACAGTTTAATAAATTTTCATATATAATTCCAGATTTAAATTTTTTATTGAGTTTTCTTATAATTCCATCTAGTCCTAAAGCTTTTTTCTTTGGAAGGTGATTAATAGATTGTTGATTCTTCTCCTTCCCCTCCTCCCCACCCAAGATTATTTGAGTTCTCTTCAGTTTCTTGTGGTATTCTAAGCATTTTATATCTTTGTGAAAGTTTATCCTCTTAATTTATATTGTTGGTTTTATTGGCATACAATTGGGCAAATTGTTTATTTCTTTAGTTCTTCATTTGTTCAAAACTTAACTTTTTCATTTTTTTCATATAATAATTTGACTTCTCTTTTTTTTAAGTCAAATTATTCAACATTTTTTCTTTCCTTTTAAAAAAATCTCTAATTTTAAAGACTTCTATTTTGTTGTTTAATTGTGATTCCCCCTCCCCCCTCCTTGGGTTTCTCAGTCAGGACATGGTATGGTACATTTTTATACATCACTTTGAAGAAATTGTGAGGAGTGCTGTTACTATACTGTGCTCTCCTCTTCTGCCATGTCTTATCTCTTCTTTATGGATTTTCCTACGTATTCTTGATTCAAGCTGCCATTTCTTGATTTTGTAGGTGTGCTTTCTGACTTTTTGCTTTCATGACCTCTTTTCTAATTTCTAATTTTCTAATAAAAATTAGAATTTCTAATTCTAAATTTGAACAATTTCTAATTGTTTTTAGTCTACATTCAGCTTGGAAATCAGGTCTTCGGGCTTCTTAGAATTGTGTGTAAAATAAGAGCCTTTGAGTAAGGGTCTTGGCTGTGAAAAAAATTCCCTTAGTTTTTGTATATGGACTTAGTGCCCTTTCTTGGCTACTTTTTCTTTTTTATTTGCTTTCTTATTCTTAATTTTGTGTCAAATAGTTCAGTATTAGGTAGATGATGTTTTACTATATTATCTTTAATATCAAATGCTTTTCACTTTTTATCAGATAGAGTTACTTAATTTTTTTGTTAGCAGATTTCAAATCAGAAAAATCTAATGGAGAAAGAAGCGATTCCCCTGGAACAGGGAAAGGAACACCTGGCTCAACACGGATGGTCACCAGATTACGAAATCCAGACAGCAAGCTGAGTCAGCTGAAGAGCCAACAGGTTGCTGCAGCAGCACATGAAGCAAATAAATTATTTAAGGAAGGCAGAGAGGTGTGGATCTTCATAAAAAATTATTTTTGTAATTTAAAATATTTCTCTTTTTTATGCTGTCATTTGAAAAATGGAAAAATAATAAAATTTTCTGTAGATTTATTGTTAAAATGTTTTTCCCACCTTTAAGTAAGTTCAGTTTCTACGAGATTAAAAGGGTTGTTTGTCATAAGGCTTGTAGTACAAAAGAGGCAGTGTAGCTAGGTGGATGGAGAACTGACTTTGAAATCAGGCAGGACCAGGTTCAGGTCTTTCTTATGGCATATACAGCCTAGGTGACCCTCAGCAAGCTGAAAGGTTTTTCAGTGCTCTCAGCCATCCTATAACAGAAAGTTGTGGAGAAGGTGCCAGCTTATATTGGTAGAGCAGGTTTCCTTTCAACTTTTCAGTGAAAATACAGTTCTAATCCATCTGTGTTTTCAATATTCCATTCCATTTACAAATTAGTTTAATTTTCCATACTCCACTTAAAGTGTTTATGGTTTAGAATTTACTTTGGTTTTCTAGTGACTTAAGTTGCCACAAAACATCAGTATAACAGTTGGGATGATCATGTTGTTGTTCAGAAATCTTCATATGTTAAAACAATCTGCCTTAGATTATTCATACAATAAGAGGGCCATTAATGTAACATCTGAAATATGATTGAACCATTAAGGATTATGATCCGTGTAGGTAGAGGATAAGCAGTTAAGGAAATTGATAGTAAGGTAGCTTAAACATACTTGGAGAATAGAGCCAGGGATATGCTGGATCCAACTTTGACTGGAATGAAAGTCAGTTGTTAAATTTTAATTACAGCAAGTGTTGTAAATCAGGGCTTGATTTGTTTTGTTGATGGTTTAGATTTAAGTGATGGAGAAAATGTTAATAAAAGCAGATTAAACTTTAAAAGTATGTCACACACATTGTTTTTGAGAGACAGTTTTTAAATATTTACCAGCATGCCATTGAAGTAGTATATACTATGACATTCTATGATATCAACATGGTATTAAGAGGAAGGATTCTCTACTTAAAGGTTGTATTAATACCTTTTTTCATAAAGATTTTGTGATTCCCAGCTGCTCTAGGAAAGAAATGTAATCACAGCAGAGAGGGGGAGAGAGGGAGAGGGGGAGAATTGTTATTTTTGAGAAATATAGAATGTCTATGTGTGTGTATATATATATATATATAATATTTTGTTTTGTTTTTTGAGATTGAGTTCCCCTATATCACCTAGGCTAGAAGTGTAGCACTTGTTCACAGGCCCAACCAAACGGCTAATGAGCACAGAAGCATCAACTGTGCTCCTT
Organism: Dasyurus viverrinus; assembly: GCA_020854095.1. NCBI lineage: Eukaryota > Metazoa > Chordata > Mammalia > Dasyuromorphia > Dasyuridae > Dasyurus > Dasyurus viverrinus. Next base: position 156,507,939 of record CM037000.1, read on the forward strand.
TTCTAACCTCAGTGGATTTACCCGTTTTTACCCATTCTGGTAGCTTACTGCTCCTGGAGCTCACCATATTGACAGTGTAATTAATACAGACACTTGATTATTATTAGTTCTACTATGACTTATAACTTATGAATTGAGGTGATCTAGCTGCCTTATTAGCCTCTCAGACTGAGCTACCACACCTGGCCAATATTATATTTGATCTAGTACATTTAAAAAAATTGTCTTAGTTAACAACCCTATGAGATTGATCTAATATATATTCTTAAAACCGTGAACTCTTGGAAACTGCAGATTAAAGAGTCAAGAAACCTGTATTCTAGTCCCTGCCCTATTGCTAACCAGCTAATTAGCTAACCTAGTTCTGTAGGCCTTTGTTTCTTCATTATAAAAATGAAAATTTTGTATTAGATGACTTCCACAGTTCTCTCTAGCTCTTAAGACTGTAATTCTCAGGTGTAGATATGGCAAAGTAATTTACCAAGAAAGAATTATAGGTGGTAATTACAACAGAGAAATTTTCCTAGACAGTTTGATGCCTCTAACCTAAAGTACACATTTAATAGTTTAAAGTGCTGCTTTATATGTATTTACTTAATTTAAATTTAATTTATTTTTTAATTTAAAATAGGTTATTACCTAATATTTGATTGGAATTTATGACTTTTGAAAGGAAGAAAAAGTTTTTCAAATCTCAATATATATCAATATTTTATATATCTGTTTCCTTGAGTAGGTGCTGGTAGTTAACTCACAAGGAGAAATTTCACGATTGAGCACCAAGAAGGAGATAATTATGAAAGGAAATATCAACAACTTTTTCAAGCTGGGTCAAGAGGGGAAGTATCGTGTCTACCACAATCAGTATACCACCAATTCTTTTGCACTGAATAAACACCAGCATAGAGAAGACCATGATAAGAGAAGGCATCTTTCACATAAATTTTGCTTGACTCCAGCGGGAGAATTCAAATGGAATGGTTCTGTACATGGGTCCAAAGTACTTACCATATCCACTCTGAGGTTAACTATCATTCAACTGGAAAACAACATCCCAGCACCATTCCTGCATCCCAATTGGGCCTCTCACAGGTAACCAAGACTCAAGTCAACTAACTTTCTGCCATACTAAGCCTATCTATTCAGATAGATTCAGGGAGTCTTTAAACTTGGACTAGAAAAAAAAATCATCTATATTTTTACTACCCTGCAATTAAATGTTAACATTTACTTGAGTTATGAAATAGAGGAAACATTCTGAGGACTTCCAGAAGAGTCCATGACACAAAAAGATTATGAAGCATCTTTAGCAAATGTTAGCAAATCAACTTAGAAATGTTACCTAAGTTTTAATTGGGTCTGGTTGCCAACAAAGTGTAATTTTAAGATAACATGTCATATAATCAAAACTTCCATTGAGACTATTTTTGCACTGTTTAATGGAACGGTTTAAATGGCAGTATGCTTATTTCATTATATAAGATTATGAATATGCTATTTAAAATTTCAACTAACAGTTGTTTATCTTCTTTATAAAACATAGGTCAAATTGGATCAAAGCAGTTCAGATGTGTAGCAAACCTAGAGAATTTGCTTTGGCTTTGGCCATTTTGGAATGTGCCATTAAACCAGTTGTCATGCTGCCAATCTGGCGAGAATCTTTAGGACATACCAGGTAAGGAAAAAAATCCTGTCTCAGATGTGAATTATAATTTATTCTCTGTTTTAATCCTGATAAGTCAGTATTGGACATTAATATGATTGAGAGGGGAAATATCTTCTTTATGTTGTTATTTAAATCATGATAGTTGCTTAAGACTAATAAATTAGCAAATTGGCATTCCCTTTGCCTCCATGGAAATTGTTAATCCAAATTTATTTAAAAAGTAGTAGCCACAGAATATTTTGCACTCTTTAAAAAAAAGTTTAAATTATTGTGATATGAAATATTCAGATTTTAAATTTATTTTATATGTATGTAGTATATTAAATGTGGGGTGTTTTTTTTTTTGAGTGATTGTTATAATTGGATATGTTATGTGAATGAATTTTTTTTTTAATTTAAAGATTTAAAAATAATTAAAAAACACATAATAAAAATGGTTGCCAAATCAACATGCTTAACCTCTTCCATTGGAAAGTCTGGTAGGGAAGGGAAAATGCAATATTACATTTGACAAACATTTGTGAAAAAGAAATTACATTTACTTTTCTTGATACCAAAGGATAGGAATAAGAGTAATGAGTAGAAGTTGGTAAGGAGCAGATTTAAACTTTATGTGAAGAAAATCTTACTAAAAATTAAAATTTTCCAAAAGTTAAATGGAGCTTCCTCAAGAGGTAGCCTGTCATTCTAACCTTTCACTGACTGAATCTCCAAGGTAATCTTGCTCAGAAATATATTAAATCAGATCACTTCTGGTAACCCTTCTAACTGATGTTTGTTTCATAATATATAACATAAATTTTTTCTTTCATATTCTGAGATTTTTTCCCCCACCAAAATCCTACATATAGACATTCTTTTTTCTGTTTTGAAATAGCAGTTGCTTAAAAAAAAAAAAAAAAAAAAAAAGCAATTGCTGGGGCTATCAGTTATTTCCATAAATGAAAATTGGCTTTGGTTTTGGAAAGAAATACAGAAGTTAAAGGGCCTATGGATTGTTGGCCTCTGCCTGGGGTCAGAAAACTAAAGAGTTAGACAGTGTTTTCTATTTCCCTATGTTTTCCTCAGTAGTTCTATCTAGAGAACCTTTTTTTTTTTTCCTGCCAAGCACCATTTGGATATTTATAACATCATTTTCAGGACATTTCAATTTACAGAACTTAAGCAGTGGGAGGTTGTACCTAACTTTTAGCTCATCATTGTCTGTGGTTGCCTTTGCAAATAATTTTGGTTGCCTTGTACAGCCCACTGGCTGGAGATTTCCCTGCCCCAGGGATAAATCCTACCCTAGTTCATTTTAGAATTAAAGTATTGGGAAAAGACAGAATAACTTATGAGTAAAAATGATTTATTCTTGAGAAGTGGAGGCATATTCTACTGGATAGTGAATTGACTTTGGAGTCAAGATGATTGAGTTGAAGTTTGACATGCCAGCTCTGTGACCATGCCCGAGTTCACTGCCTTGGGAACTACATGTATGACTATAGAGTTATAGAATAGTTCCTGATGTACATGGAGGGCTTGGGAGGATCTGAGCAAAAAAAGTTTATTTTTCTAAAAAAATTTTTTCCCATGAATCTACTATTTTTCTCCATTGCATATATTTCTAGACTTTTTGCTCAGATTATTTTCTTTTAAATGTTTGATTTGACTTATTGAAGCTTTCCTTGTAGAGATGATTTGGGTGCCTAGTCCATTCTATCTCATAAGATTGTGGATCTAAGTAGTGCTAGTGCCTTAAAGGCTCTCTACTCTAATCTTTCCATTTAACAAATGATGAAACTCTGAGGTTCATAGAAGTTAATTAAGCAAGTGACTTATTTAAGTAGAAAATGACAGACCCAGAATCCATATTCAGACCTTATGATTCGAAATTTATCATTTTGCAGATCTAATCTAGCAAACAATTATTAAATGCCTGTTGTGTGCTATGTTTTGAAGATATGAAAAGAAAATGAAAAAGAGCTTCTTCCCTTAAGGAACTTAAATTCTTTTAAAGGAGCTTAGGAAACTTCTGCAGACTTGTGGTGAAATAAAAAGGATTATCATGTATATTATTTCTAGAGACATTTATCTCTATTTTGAGAACTGAAGCTGTTTCAGTTTGTGTCATCTAGACCAGGACTTCTTAAATTTTTTCCATCTGCAGTCCTTTCCATGGCTCCAGGTATATAAAATAGGTATACAAATCAAACATTTACTGATAAGCCTCATTTTTAAAAATAACTATATTTTAAAACAATTCTTTGGTGTATATATATATCTGTGTATATATATAATTTTACCATTTATTAAAGACAAAAGCAAATTTGCATACTAATGAGATAAATATGATGGTTTATTTTTACATAAAGAATTAAATCTTGGTATAATATTTGATAGCTTTTAGTTTTGCCAGATTTTTCATGACCCCATATGGGGTTGCAATTTACGTTCAAGAAGCTTTGATTTAAACTCACCTGAATCTTGGCTTTTGTTTTTTTGTTTGCTTGTTTGTTTTTAAAACCTTTCCACTCAAGTGACTCTGGAAATCTTATTCAGCAGTTATTAAGCATCGTATGTCCAGAGACATTGCTCTGGGAAAGAGTAAAATTTAGTTAAGATATGATCCAATCTATAAGCTCGTTGAGGGTCATATAACACTTTAATGTAATGCTTTTAATTTGTTACTGCCCCCCCAAATCCTTTTTTGATCTGTGATTAGGAAAGTTCTTTACCATTTGAGATCAAACAGACTTCCTTAACCTGGCCTTGAATTTTAAGGGGGGAATAAGAATTTAACATTTAGAGAAGATTATTGTAGGCACAGATTAAACAAAGCATAAAATCCGAGAGTGTTTGGTAGTATAATGAATTGTTTACTATAGAATTAAGAGTCATGTACACAGTAATTATATAAAATTGCATCTTTTGAGATGGATGAAACTACAGAAGGGATTGAAAAATGGAGAGAAATGGGTCAAAAATAGACCTGTGAAGAGTCAGTCACTGAACTTGAATTCACAGATTTGAGTTTGAGTGTTCATTCTAATTTGTTGACTGTGTGGCCTTAGTCTTCCATCCTTTTTAGCTTCATTCTCATTAATAGTGAAATGGAAATGAAAGAGATTACCTTAACCTTTTTCCAAGAGTCATAGTGAAGAAAGCACTCGTAAACATTTCATAGACTTTCAAGTATTACTAGGTATTAAATATGAAGTTGTTATTATTATTATTATTATTATTATTATTATTATTATTATCAGTGTGGTGCCAGTTTTTGGAGGGCATTTAATATTATCAGACTAATCCAAAAAAGGTTTAATGCCTGGTGAATGTAAAACTCATTGAGAGATATCGAGAAGAAAAGTAACATGGCCTTATTAAGATTGGAGTAGAAGGTGAGAATTTGTAATTATTCAAATGATGGCACTAAAAATGAAGAGGAGAGTATAGATTTCAAGAGATACTACAAAGATAGAATCCTGGATTTAATTATTGGTTGGATAGGAGAGAAAGAAATCAAAACTAATGCTAAATTTTTAAACATGGACTGAGCAAATAGATATAGATTCTACTGGTAGAAAAAGTGAAATCAGAAGGAGGTCATTTAAGGGGAAATTAAGCACAAATTTGGACACACTGAATTTGAGATACTGTGGTCCGTCCACATGGAGATTTCCTCTAGCCACTTGGAGATACAGATTTGGAACTTAGAAGAAAGGCTTATGTTTTACAAAGGAAATCTGTTTTGGGGGTTGGAGGATAAGGGTGAGGAGAAAATGACTTGAGTTAAGTGGACGATGATAGAGATGCAAATATAGAAGAACACAAACAGGATAGTTTTGTTGCTGTTGTGTTAAATTTTGTTGTTCAGTTTTCTCCAATTCTTTATGATCCCATTTTGGATTTTCTTGGCAAAGACAGAGTGGTTTTCCATTTCCTTCTCCAGCTCATTTTATCAATGAGGGATTTTATCTACTGTGCCTCCTAGCTTGCCCCATAAAATTTAATATATACCTTTTAAAAAACTGTGCAATAGAATTTTATCATTTCACGTATGATTATTATGTATATCAAAGTGTCCATGATTGGTTGACAGTTATTAGGTTCATCACAATAAAGATATTTATTTTAAAAACAAGAAAAGAAAGTTAAGGACTGGAGATTTAGATTAGAAAATCTTTAGATGTGGGCATTAGAATTGATGCTTTTGGAACAAAAGAAATTATTAAGGAAAAAGAATACTTCAGAGATTTAAGGACAAAACCATGGGGAATTTCTATCCTGAGGAATTGGAGAGAGGAGGGTGAATGAGACCTTAAAGAAATGGCTAAGAAATAGTTTAACATATCTAACACAAGTGTGTAATCAGTTCTGTCAAATACTACAGAAAAATCAAGGGAATAATGCCTAGAAAAGACTGATGGGCTTGGTAAATGCAGTCACTAGTAGCCTTTGAGATTATATAGTAGGGAAAGAAATCAGATTTTGAGGAGTCAGTGAAACGATGATCAATGAAGAAATAGGTTCATTAGAGTTATCTCTAATCTATCTAAGAAGTTTGTCTTTTAAAGAGAATGGATTAATGATAAATAAAATAGCAGGGTCAAGGAAAGAAGTTTTTAGAATGGGGAGAACTGAGTATATTTGTGGACAAATGGGTAAGAACAAAGTGAAGTAGTAGATAATTTTTAAAAGGCTCTAATTCCTGCAGCAATGTCTTGGTAAGGGAGGGGATCAAGAGCACAGTTAGAAGAATTAGCATTAGCAGAGAATTAGTAATGTCTTTTCCTCAGAGTTGGGAAAAGAGAGACTAAGTGGTAATGATATACCTTGCTAACTATAAAATGGCATATGAAGGGGGGTAGGGAGGGAGAGAGTAGGGGGAGAGAGAGAGAGAGAGAGAGTGAGTGTGTGTGTGTGTGTGTGTGTGTGTGTGTGTGTGTGTGTGTAAGCATCAGCTAAATGTTATCTCTGCCCTCAGGGTTGGGCCCCCAAGTCACAATTCAGAGATCATAATACTCTGGAAAAGTATAAAGAGTGACTTGGAGACTCAAGAAACTTAGGTTCAAATATTATCTCTAGCACTTTCTGGCTGTGTCCTTAAGAAAATAACTACTCGGCCTCAATTTCCTCATCTGTAAAATAAGTATGATAATACTTGTGCCTGTCCATTATTTCTAACATAGAAAAGCATTTTTAAATACTTCAAGAACTTCTAACTTAACCAACAGCAGTACTTTCTTCTTTGAAACATTATAATTCTCCTACAACCTACAACAAAAAGATGGTCTTTGAGAAATTCTATGATCCAAAAGTTTATCATCTTTAGACTAAGGTGGTAATGAACCTCTCCAAAGTTAAGTAGTCCTATGACAAGAACCAGGCTTTAGATAAGAATCTAGTTTATTACCAACTAGGATCTTATCCAAAATGTTTCTAGACTGTTAGAATTTGCCATAAATTATAGCCTGCTAATATTGTCTTTAAGAACCCAGAGCCACCTCTATGATATAATGATTTTAGTGGAGGTTAATATTATGCATTCAGAAATAATTGTATTTTAATGGGATAATATTCCTGATAAATTGTTCATTTTAAATTCTTGTTATTCAGATATGTAAACTACCAAAGTCTTTCAAAAGGTATTTTGTAATGCTATACTGCTTTTTAGATTACACAGAATGACATCCATTGAAAGAGAAGAAAAGGAAAAAGTGAAAAAAAAAGAGAGAAAACAGGAGGAGGAAGAAACAATGCAGCAAGCCACATGGGTGAAATATACATTTCCAATCAAGCATCAGGTAATCTTCATAAAAGTCTTTTAGTGATCAGTCAGTAAACATTTATTAAATGCCCTAAGTCAATTTATTAAGACCAGAGATACAAATAAGGAAAAAAATGTTTGAAAAAAATGAAGGAACTTTACATTACATCTGGGGGAACAACACATGCCTCTTCAAATCTATAAAAAGTAAATACAAGGCAGATTAAGAAGAGGCACTAGCAATGAGAGAGATAAGGAATAAATGATTATATGGAAGAGTTGTCACTGTAGCTGAACCTTCAAAGAAACCAGGAATTGTAAGTGGAAAAGGTAAAAAGAAAGTACAAATACAGTTGATCAGACTGGATAAAAAAGAAAAAATAAGGGATAGTATCCAAGAAGGTTTTGAGGGATAGAGTAGGGAACAAGAGCTCATGGAGAAATGGCCTCCATTTTCTTGGTCATATATGAGGTCCTCTTTTGAAAGGAACGGTGCTTAAGGCAAAAAGATTTAGAACAGCCTCTTTGGAGTATGATAGAAAATCAGTTCAGTTATTAAAGTATAGAATCAATAATAGTAAATAGTAATGTTAGTAAAAATTTTTTAGTTATTTAGGAGCCTTCTGTTTTGTAATTTGAGTATTTAAGAAGTTTGTAATGTTCTTTGATTTACTAACAGAAATAACTATATTTTGTCCTTTTTAATTATCTTGCATGTAGCTGTTTGATCACTTAAATTTTTTTTTTCTAAACAAATTGTAAATCTCATTATAAAAGTTAATTATTTAACTTGTTGGGATAACTATAAATGTAACATTTTATATATGGGAAGAGTTTATATATGTATATTTATTTTACCTATGGCAAAGATAGAAGCAGATTACTTTTTATTTGTTTTCCTCATATCTTTATCTTTCTGTCATTGAGAAAGAATCTTTTCCTTTTCATCTTCCTGTGGCTTCTAAGTAATATTCTTCTTTTTTTATCCTTAGTGAAAGAACTATTAGATGAAGATGTCTGACTGAATATGATCTTATTTATATAAAACATACAAATACCTTATAAAATGTATAATTAATATTACTTAATTAAAATAATTCCCTTTTTAATAGGTTTGGAAGCAAAAAGGAGAAGAATATAGAGTAACAGGCTATGGTGGTTGGAGTTGGATTAGTAAAACACATGTTCATAGGTTTGTCCCTAAATTGCCTGGAAACACAAATGTAAATTACAGGAAAATATTGGATAGTAAGTATTTCAGATTATTTTTTCTGTTTTTAATTTCTTATTTATTGAAACTACATTAGCCATTTCCTAGGTGAAAAGGTTTTTCTCCTACTTTCTAAATAAAACCTATTTTAAATGATGTATTTTATTTTATTCATAAATATAAAGAATTATTAAGTAAGAAATAAGGAAAGTCAGAAAATAGTAGAGCTTCATAAATAAGTAGGTGTCCTAGAGACCACATCACCTAAACAAAATTTGTTCAAGTTCAGGTTCAGGAAATGTTCTTTTTTTGTTGTTGTTATAAAGAAATGTTTTATTATGAATGTATTTGTTTAGTGAGATTTTACTTATATAATAAACTGGTTATCTATTCAAGATTGTCCAGGATATCTTTTCTCCCTTTTTCACTTCCTATAACCAACCTATAACCCAAAACACTTCTTTTATTCCAGTGCTGCTTTTCTCAACAGTCAAGAATCAGAAAGTGTCTAAGACTTAACCACCACAATAGTATAAGTTAATTTATTTACTTATAGCAGAGCCCATCAAAAACACTGACCCCATTTACTTCTAGCAAGCTTGTTAGGTTTTAGATAAAATAATACTTAGTTTGTCAACCTGTAATGTATTTTAGGGAAGAGTGCTAGAAATGGGAAAGAAGTGACAACTGACAGTGAAGTAGAGAAGCAAGAGTTCAGATATTGATGTGCCTGAGGTTTATTTAAGTAGATAGGACCCATTATCTCTATATACCTCATTAGTCTTATGTTGTAGCATGGTATAGTAATAAACGTTTATAATGATGCCACTGAAAAAATTAAATGATATTTATGTAGTGGGTAAGTATATAAAGTGTTTTAGGAAAATTTCCATCAAAGTAATTAATTATGAAGTTTTAAAATATGGAGGAGTAAGAATTATGTAATGGCTAATAATAATAGCTAAGATTTAAAGATTAACATTTAACTTAAAACTAGTGCTTTGAGGATTTATAAAGTACTTTATGGTAATATATTTGATTCTCACAATAGCCCTGTGATGTAGGTACTGTTAATACCCCCATTTTACAGATGAAGAAACTGAGGCTTTGAGAGATTGTAAGTGGCTTATTCAAGGTCACACAGCTAAGTGAACAGAATTTGAATTCAGGTCTCCATGACTAAAGTGTAGCACTCTGACACTGAACTGATATATTCTTTCCCTAAAGATTCTGAATAAAGTGTGACTATTTTAATGGCAGCCTAGTAAACACTGTTCTATAGAATGTGATTAATAGTAAATTGTTAGTCTCTGTAATGTAATTAGCTACTATTTATGTACAAAAAGTATTTTCAAGATATTCAGCTCTTTTGGACTTGTATCAGCAGGTGGGATGTTATCAGCGCAGTGTTTATTCTCTAACTACTAAATTGGCTCTGAGGGGCTAAATGGTGAAACTGTGAGGATAGTTTGATTTTATATACAGCATTGTTCGAAACATTATAATCTGTTTGTCTTTATAATGTACTTCATGACACAAAAGTCTTCTAAGTAGTGAATGTGTAATATTTGTTTATTGTAATCCATTATAGTCTAAGGAATAATCCAAATTCTTTTATTATATTGGAATTTTTTATAGCTATTCCAGTATGTCACTCAACACATGGAAATGTTCTTTTTTTGTTGTTGTTATAAAGAAATGTTTTATTATGAATGTATTTGTTTAGTGAGATTTTACTAATAAACTGGTTATCTATTCAAGATTGTCCAGGATATCTTTTCTCCCTTTTTCACTTCCTATAACCAGTAGTGGAGTAGTGCTATCTAGTTGGATTTTGACATTCTTTGCATTTATGCCTTGAGCCATCACCACTTCTCCTGGTTAGCATCATTGGATAAATCAATAATGTGGAAGCTATTCAAAGGAACAAGCCAGACTGGGTTGCTGTAGAAGTAGCAGTGGTGAAGGAGGCAGTACCCTTTTTCTGTCATATATTATTAAATTTCCATTGTGGTGGATAGTCAATTACTATATGATGTAAACACTAATAGATTTATAATGGTGTTTATTTGTTTGTTTGGGAAGTTATCTATTATAGCCAAAGCAATCAATAATTTTTAAGCGTATAGAACATAAGGAGGAAAAAAAGAGAGAATATGCTTTCATTTTTAGATTTTAGGAAAGGTCTTTTAAAAAATTTTATATATGCTGATCAACCAACCATAAATTCATTTGACAGAATAACTTTTTTTTTTTTTTTTGCTGAGGCAATTGGGATTAAGTGACTAGCCCAGGCTCACACTGTCAGGAAGTGTTAAATGTCTGAGGTCAGATTTGAACTCGGGTCCTCCTAACTTCAGGGCTCATGTTCTATCCACTGCGCCACCCAACTGCCCCCAGAATAACATTTTTTGATTGTCTGATTCAAAAATGGTTTACTCTATAACAAAATTTGGGGGTTTTTCAATAATTTAAGATTATTTAGTGGGACCTGGTTATTTTTTAAATAAAAATATTCTGAGTGAGGAATATGTCACTTTAGTATAAATTATTGGTACAGATCAATTGTTATTTACCTTACATTCACTAGTTTAACAGGGCCTACACAATAGAACTGTAAATTACCTGAAGACTGTTACTCCCTATCTTCCTTCTTCTCTCTTCATTCTTCCCTTCCCTTACCCTTACTCCTGGTGTTGTTGTGGTATCTCCTCTCTCATCTATGTCCAGTGCCCTTTATCTTGTCTCTTTCCCTTCCTCCCCAAACAATCCAACTTTACTATTCTTTGAACAATATCATTAGGATTCTTATACTACAGCATATATGATTAATCACTTCTTCTACAGTGTATTTCGATTTAAATAGGAGATTAAAATCTTGAAAATATTTGCCATTAAAGAATTTCAGTCCATAGTTACTCTACAGAAGAAGATTTCTAAAATGACACCAACTAGTCTGTCACTACTATTCTTCTTGTGCTAAAGGCTGAGCCTGAGTCATAGATTTGGGGGGAGGTGGAGATGGTAAAAAACAAAAACAAAACCTTGACTTTTTTTTTTTAGCAAAATAAGTTAATCAGTATAAAATACTATAAATTTTTAAAATTTAAAAAATAAAAATAAATTTATCATGTCCATGAGTAATACCAAGATTATAATATATTTTTATGTATTATTGAATAGTGAGACCCTAGTACATAAGTGGTTTTGATTCACAGTGAAAAAGAAACATTTCACTATATCAACTATACAAAAATAAGTGTATAGAATTATTAAAATACTGGTAGTATCTCATTATTTTAATATTTGGTTCTTTCTAGCCAAAAATCTTGACACTGGTGAAAATGAGTGTGAACTAGATAAGAGAAAAAGTCTAACACGAAGTCCAACAAAAGTAAAATTAGAGACCTGCCCTCAGAAATGTAAAGCAAATGATTCAGAAATGCTACAAGAAATAGACCAAATTGAAATGGAAACTACAAAAATTTCTGAGAAAAAAGACCAAACTAAGGAAGAAAGTACAATGCTTAAAGAAAAACCTGAAGTTGATATTACATCTTCAGATGTAGTTGTTACAAAAGGAAAAGGTATGACAACGATTGTTTATATTTTTAATGTTCACATGTAAGTGTATATGCATCTACATAAATATATTTCAAGAATCTATTATTTCATTCCTCAAATGCTTCCTGCACCATTGCAGATCCTATCTTCTCTGTTATTTATAATAGTCAGTCTTAAGTAACTTTGGCCAAAATCTGAAGCCAACCTTATTTTGAGATCTGTGTGGCTGTGTATGTTCTTTGTCTGTGAAATACACACATACACATATATACATATACATAAATATATGTATATAGAGAGAATATTGTTTTTCTTAAAGCATTATGTTATCTTAAAGATAATTTAAAATAAAAGAATCTTTTTAACCAGCTCCTAGTATGATGCCTAATACATTGTAAATTCTTAATAACTGCTTATAAGTTGGTTTATAAATATGTGACAATAGTTTTTTATATCCAAAAATATGTGATATAGTAATTTACCAGTAAAGTTTTAAAACTGTGAGATTCTTGACTACAGTTATATATTTGTCAATTAATAAGTTATTGGAAAGTTTCCTTTTCTAAATTCTACATTGTATTCATATGCCAAAGACTTGAAATATATGTTTTGAAAATTATAGTTTTTATGTTGCCTATTTCACACAAGAATGAAAAGAAAGTGAGGCAATGTAAAAAATGAAACTGTGTCCATAAATATCAAACTATTTATACATTTTAATACTGAAACTGTATTAATATAAGTGTTTTTGGGTTCACAGATGAGAAAGGAATGCTTAATTCTGAAAGTGATAAGTCTATCAAGGAAGAACCTATGGAGATAGATGAAGTAAAAACAGATTCATCCACAAGATGTGAGGAAAATTCTTTTAAAGCAGATGTAATTAATGTCAGTGAGGGTTTTCATCTAAGGACTAGTTACAAAAAGAAAGTAAAATCATCCAAATTAGATGGACTACTTGAAAGGAGAGTTAAGCAGTTTACATTGGAAGAAAAACAGCGCCTTGAAAAAATGAAGTTGGAAGGAAAGACTTCTGTGGGTCCCCTGAAAAGCATGGCTGAATCACGTGTATTAATGAAAGCAAAAGAAGGGAATCAAGCCAACTTGGTTGACCAGGAGAAAACACAAGTTTCAAATAATAATAGAACAGAAGATCTGATTCAAGAATGTTCACAAAATAATGAAAACTCTATTAAGATCAGTGGCTGTGATGTAACTTATACAGGTAAACATTCCACAAAAGGTCAGGTACTAGAAAAAGGCTCCAATCAGAGTCCAGAACCAAACTGCCAGAAACAAAATTCTGTCATCAGTGATGTATCTGAACCTGCAGTTATTGATAAATGTCAAGAACAAGACAAGCTTAAAACAAAAGAACATAATATCCTCAATGTGACTGACCAACCAGTCAGTCAAGATGAGAAAAGTATGTTGGCCACTAAAAAGGAAAATAATTTCCTACCATTAAGTACCACCGTTTCTCTTCCTGAAAGTGTTTCAGAATCAGTGGTTCATGAAAGTACCTGTGACCCAGATGTTCCAACTACCTCTGAAGCACCAACTTTGGGAGAAAAATGTGGGAAACAGGCATGTGACTCTGAAAATAATAGTACTTTGGAAAAGAGCTCTGAATCTGTATTCACTCAGGACAATAAGGAAGATGGTGTGGTTGTTCAGAATAGCCATAAAAGTAATCTGAAATGCTCCATAGGGAATCAGGAACAAGTTCTTGAAGGTCTAAATTTAGTTTCAGACATGTCTTCGGAAAGGCAAACTCTTGAACACTTACCCAGAGAAAAAGCTGGTTGTGACATGTTACACTATAAAATAACTGAAACTAATGGTGAAAAACCAAGTCAAGAGCAGAAATTAGAGAGCTCAGTGAATAAATGTCATCATCAAATACATCTAAAGAACATAATAGACAAAAAAAATAGTGAAAATGGAGATACTGAGGAAAAGAGAGAGAAAGAAATAGCAACTACATTTCAGATTAATGGTAAAGATAATGAATTTAAGGTATTTTCAAAAGATGAATATATGAAAGAGATCTCTGATAGTAAGATAGGAGCTACTAATGTTGAACCAAAGGTTAATAGTATTAAAACAATTCCTGAACATGAGATCAAGCCACTAATTTCTAAGGAAACTTCTGTAAAGCCATTCATGAATGGCGATGTCATCATGGAAGATTTTAATGAAAAAAGTAACTTGAACACAAAATCATGTTTACTTAGTTCTTCAGATATTGATGGTACATACCAAGGTGACATGGAGAAAGAAACATCACTCAAAGGGCCCAAGAGTATGCAACATTTGGTTGAAAAACACCATTCTGTTGAAAAAGCTGCTTCTGTTGATGGTCCTTCCATAGTACCTTCACCATCATGTAAAGAAAGCAGCTCAACTAATCAAGTAGAAAATATGGAGGTTGACACCTCAGAAGTTAAAAAAGTTCCCCCATCACCCATTACTTCTGGTGAAGAGTCTAATCTAAGTAGTGACTTTAATGATCAGAATTGTCTGCCTGCCAACAAAATGGAAAATGGAAATACTACAAGAAAAACAGTTATCACAGAAGTCACTACGACAACATCTACCGTGGCCACAGAATCAAAAACTGTCTTTAAAGTTGCGGAAGTATTGGCCTCCCAAGGTGATCAGCAGTCAGTCGTCTCCTCTACCGAAAATTGTGCAATGTCCACTGTAACAACCACCACTACTACTGTGACAAAACTGAGCACACCCACCACTGGCAGTAATGTAGATGTCATCTCTGTGAAGGAGCACAGTAAAACTGTTGTTACAACAACAGTCACTGATTCACTGACCACTCCAGGGGGCACATTAGTAACATCAATGACTGTGAGTAAAGAGTATTCTACAAAAGACAAAGTAAAATTAATGAAATTTTCCAGACCTAAGAAGACTCGTTCTGGCACAGCTCTGCCATCCTATAGGAAATTTGTTACCAAGAGCAGCAAAAAGAGCATATTTGTTTTACCTAATGATGACTTGAAAAAGTTGGCCAGAAAAGGTGGCATCCGAGAGGTGCCTTGTTTTAATTACAATGCAAAACCTGCTTTGGATATATGGCCATATCCATCTCCAAGACCTACTTTTGGTATCACATGGAGGTATGTGTTTTAAAAAACATTTGAAGAAATTGATAATTGTGGGGATTTTAAAATGCATTTGAATAAATGAGTTATTAAAATTAGATTACAGAACTACATTTTAATTAACAAATGTGGAAATATTAATATAATGTAATTTAAAAGAATTCAAACCCAAAAAACTATTAACATTTATAAGAGAAAAGAATTACTGACGGGTCATGATATTTGCAACTATGGATATAATGGAACATGGAACTAATGGAAATTTAATCTCAGCTTCATTTTTGGAGGGTAAAAGAGAAATGTCAAGCTAAGTTGCCTCCATAGCTTAATTTCCCAGGTTGTTGCTATTTATTTTGTACTGTGATGAAATTATTATTATGGAATCACATTATTATACATTTCTGAAATATTGCTACTTTATTTCCATTAAGTAATGATAAAAAAATGATGAAAGTAAATTGAAATGTTTTTGAATGATTAAAAAGAAATCAGTATGCTGGAATGGTAACACTCAAATTTTTGCACAGTAAACACTCATTCAGGTTTTCCAATACTTATTTCAAAAACAACTCTTAAGATTTGTTTTGCATGCTTTGCCAATGCCATGCACCATTGTTTTGAAGTTTATAAACCCATCAAATGTTAGAGCTGAAAGGGATCTTAAATGACCTCATTTAATTCAATACCCTCATTTTGAAGATGAGGAAACTAAGGCCAATTTGGGTGATTTGCCTAAAGTCAAATGTTTAATAAGTGGTAGAGCAGGAACTACCCTTTCTTCTAACTCCCAGTCCAGGGCTTTCTTTTACCCTTTCACCTGCTCTTCCCTCTCACTTTGGCTGCTGTGTTTTTTTCTTTTGTCAAATACCATACCTTTGAGCTTTTTTTCCTTTTCTGTTCTCTTAAAAAATCAGAAGAGTAGAGAGTCTAAATAATGGAAACTCTCATGTAGTTTTGGTTGTTCAGTTAGACATGCTAGGGTGCCAGGGTATGTATTAGTTGCCATTAGGAAGCTTTTGTACATAACTCTCTGTGTTCCCATTAATTATAAATGTTACCTTGAGTAAGTTATGAGGCAGACTCCTGTCTATAAAAAACGTTTTTCTCCTTCAGAAGTTAAAGTATTGTTTCCTTTCTCATTGGAACTTGACTGATTTTTGAAATGAGGTAGCATAAAATAAGTGCATATCAGAGCTCTAATAAGTGCAATTATAGTTTATTTCAGTTATTAATATTTTTTATTAATTGGTAATATTTGACCAAATTTTATATAGCTTACCTTTTGATTTGGATTAAAATATCATCACTCCATTACACATTCAATAGAGACAGCTGAAAAGTACAATTTTTCTGCAGGGCCTGCAGTGAAGGATTTGCAGAATCCTGCAGGGAATCAAGGAAAGCTTCATTACAATTCATGGATTTGTAGGATTACTCTGCACTTTTCAGCTGTCTTCATTGAGAACGATCTCAAAAATGTATCCTTGACTGTCCAGCAGGTAACCTCTTTCCCACTGGAAAAGTTACAATGTACAAATATTTAAATATATATATATATATTTAATGACCACCTGGCAGTTGTTAAGTCAAAACTTTGTTCTTACTAATCTCATAGATGAATATTAGGATCTGCTGGAATGCTATTTTTCTTAGTTCCCCAAAATAAGTACCATTAATTGCCAGATTTTGAGAGCAATTTTTATTTTATATTAAAATACAAATTGTGGGGATAATTGGTATTCATTTATGCAAGTTTTATCACCTTTGAAAATCTCTCTCCAAGTGATTAGGAGACATGTAAACTTTTAAATATTGTCTAAATTAGAAACAGGTCATACCAGACTAATTTTTTCATATTTGATAAGCTTGGTAAGTCAGGGGAATCTGCAGAGAGTTTACTTAGATATTACCAAAGTATTTGGTAATGGTTTTTTGTGCTATTCTTACAAGGAATAGTAAAAGGATTTGGTTGTTGATAAATATAATAAGGTAAACCAGCTGAATAGTTACACTCAAATAGTAGCCTTTGGGGTTGGTATCATCTTTGCAGGAGAACTCTAGTGATACACTGTGAGATTTGTGCTTGGCCTTGTGCTGTCCTAACATTTTCATCAGGTGCCTTGGATAAGGGAGTAATCTTATGCTTTTATGCATGTAAACTGTCACAAAGTTGGGAGGGATAATTAAAACACTAGGAGACAGCATCAAGATCCAAAAAGATCCAGCAGGCTAGATGAATTTCATAAGATGAAATCCATTAAGTATAAATTACACTTGTACAAGTATAAATATTCTAATTCAAAAAATCAAGTTCATTACTACAAGGTAATAGAGATAGCAATTTGTCTAAAAAATATCTCTGCATTTCAGTAGTCTGAAAGTGCACTTATCAGTCAAGATAACTGTTAGACTCTCCGAAACATGACTGTCAAAAGCTATTGGGATTTAGGACTATAGTAATAGAGACCATATATATAAATAAGGAAGACTGTATTCTATCCCAGTTAAACTGCCTGTGGAATATTGTTAAAAGATTTTTAAAGAATATGAATAAGCTGGAGACTTTCAGTTAGATAGTGAAAGGTTTAATGTCCATATATCATATGAAGCTTAATGGAAAGAATGGCATTTATTTAGCCTGGAGAAGAGAAAACTTACAGGGGGAGCATGATAGCTATCTTCAAGTATTTAAAGGCTTATCATGTTGAAAGGTGATAAGAATTGCTGTTTTGGACACCAGAGAGCAGAATTAGAAGCAGTGGATTGCAAAGAAGTCAAGATTTGAAGTCAAGGAGAACTGGGTAGTGATCAAAGCTGTCCAAAAACAAAAAGTTAGCTGCTTTAAGAGGTAATGACTTTCTTTAAAGATCTTGTAGCAGAGGCTGTATGATAGGTTTTAGTGATGATTTCTTTGCAGTATAAAGTATATTAAGTGGCCATGAGGTTTCTTTCTATCCTAAGTTCTGTGACAAATGAAATCTGTGAAATAATATTTCACTTCCTAAAGTTAAAAGAAATGTTAGTACCCAAGAGATGAAGCAGAATCAAGTATAATCTTAGAGTTGATTTTAGAATTCAGCCTTATGTTTATATGTGAGTATATACATATAAGCACACGCATATATATGAATTAGCAACCTCTAGCATCTGTGCTGGCATATAAAGTTATTGTGATTAGCATAGTCAGGATAGACCTATACACAATGCTGGAGCAAATGAAACACGTCAATGCCTTATCAGCTTCTGTTAATGCCCTTTTCCTTCCGCAGACTCAATCCTTTGCTTCCCATTTCAGTGTGCCTTTTTTGTTGTCAATAGCTAATCTATCTTCCCCCCCTTCCCCATACATCCCTATTTTCTCTTGTTCACTAAAGTTCTGGGTGTTAAAGTTATAGGAGTATTTCTAGTTTAAAAAGGTCTGTTTGGAGCAAATAATTCTGGATTGTAGGAAATACTGAGGAAGAATAAAACCTCTTTTTCTTAAACATCATCAATCGTTATTACTAATGAGTTTTAATAGCTTTACATGGAAGCAGCTTCTTAATAAGGAAGAAAAGAAAGTGTCACTTATAAGTGGTCAATTCCACTCTTATCCCCTATATAAAGAAACTTCCCAGATACATATTCATCTTGATAAAGAGGGAATAAATGAAGACAATATGCCACCTATGAAAAGCTGTTAACTCTTCTAGTTTAGTTATTCCTGTAAAATAAAGAAGCTAGACTAGTCAGATCTGACAAATTAAACTGGAGAAGCTTGCATTTTTTCCTATTTATATCTTTCTTTGTGCCTTTGCACAACTTGTCTCAAATGCACTCCCTCCTTATCTCAATCAATCAAACAAGCATTTTAGCACAAACTACCTGCCAAGGTGCTTTGCTATCTCTGCCTCTTAGAATCTCTGGTGTTCTTCAAAGCTTAGCTCAAAAATGCCACATCTTATACTAGACTTTTACTAAGTTTTACTCTCTCCTTTCCCCCATCCACTCCCTCCCAATATACTTTATATTTATTTTGTATACTTTTTCTTGTTTCCCTTAAAAGAAAGTAAACTCTTTTAGGACAGAGACTTTCACTTTTGTCTTGGTGTTCCCAGTACATAGTGGATGTGCTCAGTTTGTAGAGGATAGTAGACTCAATAAATGTTGGTTAGTTGGTTGATTGATTCATTCATCGTCTAATTTTTTCCTGTTCCCAACAAACTAGGTTAATACAGAGCTGCTCTCTCTCTTTAAGCTTTCCCATTTTACCTTTTTAAATAGTGGGAATAGAAACAGTATGGGTTTTTCCCTTCCAGTGTTTGGTAGGTTGTATGTCAGTAGCTAACAAAGTAATTCAACATTAGGCTTAATAAAAGGAGAAAGTGAACAAAAGTTAACACTGTAAATTCAGTTTACAGCTTTTAAGCTTTTTTATCTTCATTATATAAAGCTTATTATAGTAATTTATTTTGAAATAAATGTTTTAGGAGATACTTTAATTCACATTCATATTAGAATTTCCTAAAATGTTCAGCTATTTTGCATACAAATAATAATAATAATTTGAATAAGGTCACTTTTGCACCATCATTAATAACCAGTTTAATATTTCTCTAATGACCCTCTCTCAAAACATTAATGTTTCATAAATATTGTTGCATTAGGATTATCTCATATCCAACAGTTGATAAGTAATAGAGGGTTATCAATTCTATGTCTGTAGATCTTTGAAATTCATTGGGTTCAGAAATTTGTATAGGACAACCTTTTTCATTCAAAGCTAGTACTTCAGACAGTTTCATTCTATCTTTGTCCAATCTAAATACATGTATTTCCTTTGGGTTTACTCTTCTAAATTTTTCTTCTTACTTCATAATTTGGATTTTTTTGTAATCCATTTTAAATATGTAAAATCTTAATATGAAATAAAATTGTCATGTCAAGTGTACAAAAGATTTATCAGTTCATGTGGACCATAAGTCTCTGGCATTGGTAGTTAACATTTTGAGTTATCTATGTAAAGGTATTCTTGTAAACCGTTTTGCCTATTCCCAATTAGTTTGATGCATGCAATAACATTTATTGATCATCTGATTTATATGAGTCACTGATATAGATTATCTTTTTAAACTCCTAGTCATTATCTAGTAAAGAATTTGACAAGGACATAGATAAAATACTGGGTATGAAAATGTTTTACAGTACATTAAATATTTTAAAGTTCAAAGAAATCATTCTTCTTGCCATCTAGGGTAGCTTAATGCCCAGAATATTTAAGAAGCTATATTAGAGTTACTTAAATGAAACAAGGAAGAACTGGAACTCTTTAGTTTTGTGAAATTTACTTGTTGTGGTTTTTTTTTGGCATTTATTTCAGATATAGACTTCAAACAGTAAAATCATTGGCTGGAGTAAGTCTTATGTTGCGGTTACTCTGGGCAAGTTTAAGGTGGGATGATATGGCAGCCAAAACTCCTCCTGGGGGAGGGACTACTCGAACAGGTAGTATATTTATACATTTTTGTTTGCTTAAACTTTAGTATCAAAGTTAAATGACAGTGTGATTTGATTTTAAACATGTCAACTGTTTGCTTTAAAAATTAAAATGCTTATTCATTTAAAAAATATTTGAGTTTTGTAAACTGAAGTTTGTATTGTATCATCTAATCCTAGATCTCTCTATATCCAGGTTGTCATGTGAATCACTTATGATATACAGAATGATGTGAATAGAGAAATGTCTATAGAATGGGGTACACCCCACTTTAGACCTCACTTTGCCAAAAGTCTTCTGTTACTTCCCTCAGTGTTACCAGTTGCCTTCTGATAACATCCCTTATTTAGAAACAAGTCCACAGTTAAAGGAGTTGAGAACTTGCATGCATGTAGCATTTTACCTTTGTTCAAGTATCTCATAATCCACAGGTTTTTTTGAATAACATTTCACATGACTACTCCAAAAGGATCTTCCTTTAACTCTTCCATATCCCGAGAAACTTTATCCAGTGCTCTTCCTTAAACATAACACTGCATTTTCTCATCCTCTCCCATTCCCCACCCCTGCTAGTACCTTCCGTCTGAAACTAGCTCCTATGTATTCTGTATATTTTTTGTGTAGACTCAGTTACTTATCCATCTCCACTATTAAATATTGATCTCCTGAAAGTCAGAGATTGTTTTTGTAACTTTTCTTTCCAGTGCCAGGTATTACGCCTTGACACATAGTAAGTACTTAATAAATGATTTTTGATTGATTGGTATAGTAGAATTGATAGGCTACTGAGGTGAATTCAATTTATAGGCAAATGTGACTACCTGATGGCTTCCCTGATATGTGATAGTTCCATTTCACAGAAGTATTGCTTTTCCTCTGGGTCTTTGAAGTGCCTTATAATGTCATCAGCTTCTGTATACTAAGAGCATATAATGACTCTGT
Organism: Dasyurus viverrinus; assembly: GCA_020854095.1. Classification (NCBI taxonomy): domain Eukaryota; kingdom Metazoa; phylum Chordata; class Mammalia; order Dasyuromorphia; family Dasyuridae; genus Dasyurus; species Dasyurus viverrinus. The sequence goes on from CM037000.1 coordinate 156,529,668, forward strand.
CAGGTATTTTAGTTTATCCCCACTTCTCCAATCAGTGATGTTCTCTTTCACTGTAGATGCCTCTTCTTTGGACTTTGTATTGCTTTTTCCACTTTAGGAAATATAGGCCTTGGGGCAGCTAGGTGGCATTTGGTTAGAGCACAAGCCCTGAAGTCAGGAGGACCTGAGTTCAAATGTGGCCTCAGACACTTAATACTTTTTAGCTGTGTGATGCTGGGCAAGCCACTTAACCCCAATTGCCTCAGCAAAAACAAAAAAAGAAAATAAAGGCCTTGTCTTTTTACATTATAGTTATTTCCAGATGTATTTGTCCCCTCTTTAGTGAACTTTTCCCTGTAACAAAAACCAAGAGAGAATTTGGCAAAAACAACTTACACAACAACCCTGACAGTTAATCCAGTATTTCAAACCCTAGACAGAGGTGATTTCTTAGTAATCAATACTTTCCATATATTTTAAATTGTAATTAATCTTACCTGCATTCACTCCATAGAAACATCAGACACAGAAATTACAACAACTGAAATAATTAAACGGAGAGATGTTGGTCCATATGGCATTCGATCAGAATATTGTATCAGGAAAATCATCTGCCCTATTGGTGTTCCTGAGGCTCCAAAGGGTGAGGAATTTTTGTTTTTTTAAACAAATGAATATAATTATTTGAGTAGCCTAACTTCCCTCAAATTTTTTTCTACTTTCTCCACTGGCTCTCTTATGAATATTTCTGTATAATCTGTTCATTTATAAATACTCTTAAAAGGACTTTACAAAAAAAGAAATTATTTTACATGCCTATAAGTGCTTTAATTCTTATAATGAATTCCCATTATGTATAGAGCATAACAGGACAGAAGAATATCAGACAGACAACAATTTTGAACATTTGTGTACAAATGCTTCTACAGGCTCTATGGAAGATACAAAGAATTACACTATACTAAAAAGTCAACAAAGATGAGATATCACATTAACATGCATCATTGTCAAATTTTATCCGATCTTAAGACCTATAAGAAATGGGAATATATTTGGGATTGTCAGAAGAGATGAGAGCCATATAACAGAAATATTTACTAAAATAACATAAAAATGCTAGAACAAGATCACATATATTTGGAAGTAATGAGTGAAGACTTCAGAAGTTCATTTGGTCCTTGAAGTATGGGGGTCCTTTTAGTAGTTGAAAATATTTTGGGGGGGCATTACAGGAAAACACCTGAAATAAAATGAACAAAGGTACTAGAATAGCAATGTAAAAATGAACCATTAACCATATTTAAAGTTAAATGGTTTAATTTCTTTTCCATCCAAAGAAACGCCTACCCCTCAGAGGAAAGGACTTCGATCAAGTGCACTGAGACCAAAGAGACCAGAAACACCTAAGCAGACAGGCCCTGTTATAATTGAAACTTGGGTAGCAGAAGAAGAATTGGAGTTATGGGAGATCCGGGCATTTGCTGAAAGGTAAATAGATAACTACGTATTGATCACTTTGCAAATATATATATATATATAATTTTAATTAAGTATGCCTTTTGTTAATTCCATTTATTTTTGAAATAGTAGGTATTTACATATATTCAGTTTTTTAAGAGTTTGTACTTTCAAGTTACCTACTTACCTTAAATTTTTCTTCTTCTTTTTTTTTTTTTTTTTGGCTGAGGTAGTTGGGGTTAAGTGACTTACCCAGGGTAACACAGATAGAGGAAGTGTTAAGTGTCTGAGACCAGATTTGAACTCAGGTCCTCCTGCCTTCAGGACTGGTGCTCTATCCACTATGCCACCTAGCTCCTCCTTAAATTTTCTGTTTTGAAGAAAGTCCTATTTTTAATTTGTATAGTATTTTAAAAACCCTTATTTGGTGAATTTGTTTCATGATCATCCAAATAGTGCTTAATGTTACAAGTCTACAAATATAATGATGTGATATTTTTTTCCCTTTTTTCTTCAGAGTGGAAAAGGAAAAGGCGCAGGCAGTTGAGCAGCAAGCTAAGGTTAGTGAACAGAAGAAGGCCGAGGAGTTCAAGGCCCAAATGGAGGCTCAACTAAAACAACAACGATTGGCTGCCCAGCAGGTGGGGGAGCTGTTACTAGTCCCACCTGTCAACGAAATTGCATCATTACTCAGAATGCATGCATACAAACTACAGCATTGAGTATTGGGACTGTGGTGTGTGATTTGAAGCGGTGTATATATTATGCCACTTGTTTTATACAAATGAAACACTTTCCCTGTTTGAAATTCCCAGTCCTTGGGATGAATTAAAGTTTGTTGGCTTACTAATGTCCATCTATTTGAATAATGTACAAAATCAGAATTTTTTAAATTCTTTTTTCACCTGCTGGTTTTATAAAGATCTTTTTAGTATCATTCTGTGGTAATTTTTCTGCCTGAAAAAGAACATGCAAAAATTACCACACCAGATTTTTAAAATTCTGTAGTTTATTGGAGATCCTAGATTAGTAAGCTAAATAGCTTTTTAAAATCTTACTAAATCAGTTAACATTTTCTCACTACAAGATCACTAGCCAACACTGATCAGCCAATATTAGTGCTATAAGAACATTCAGTGTGTTCAAACAGTGTTTGTTAGCAGCAGTGATGTATTGGCCTTTTGAAGTTTTGTCTTTCAAAGTGAAAACATTCTTTCTTTTCTTTACTTCTTGGTTTTGTACATCTTTAGTATCTCCTTAAAAATAATTATCATGATATAATATAGTTTACATACAATAGTTACCTTGAAAATGGACACATTTATATTTAACAAAGTATCAACAAAGAATCCATAAACCATAAGCTATTGGAAACTTTGAGCATTTCCTTGTAACTAAGATGTAACAAGTATCTGTTTTGGATGATCCAACAGTCTGAAAGATCAGAATGTAAGCACCACCACAGTATTTAGTGCAAATAGACATTTATTTGTGTTTCTAATCATTTTTAAAAGTGATTTTTGAACACAAAGAAGTCTATAAATGATATTTATATGTTTCACTTAAGTTGAGTGCATAGTTATTCCTTGCAATAATAATTGTAGATATTGCTATGGATTTTATGAATGGATAAATTATTATGGAAGTTAAATGAATATGATTTGCAGTTTCATCTGATACCTTCTGTAAATTCCATCAATGAACAGCAGAATGTACAAGTCAACTATAAGATTATTAAAACCACTTGTAATTTTAAATGTGTATTTTCAGACTAATAACTTGAAGAGTTTATTCATGAGAGGAAATTTCTGAGATTTGAGTTTCCTGCTATTTGAAGTAGACCTTCCTTCTTAAAAAACAGATACATAAACAGGATCAGATAGGAAATGGGTCACATTTTCAGGTGTTTAATGTTTTGGGAAAAAAGGAGCATTTGAACTGAATTTCTTAGCTTAAGAAGAAAATTAATTTGGGGACATATAAACCTATTTTTAATTTGGAAAACTATCTTATTCATTTTTTTTCCTTTGCTAACTTTTATAGAAACGATTGGAGCAGCAGAAACAGCTACCATCAGTAATTGCAGCCTCTACTACTACCACAACAAACAGTACTACCAACACAGTCTCTACCCCCCAGAAAGTTGTGGTAGCCCCTATAAGTGGCCCGGTTACCACTGGAACCAAAGTGGTACTCACAACTAAAGTTGGATCTCCAGCCACAGTAACATTCCAGCAGAACAAGAACTTCCATCAGACATTTGCTACCTGGGTTAAACAAGGCCAGTCAAGTTCAGGTAAACAATTGTCATTAGTGAAGAATTGATTTTAAGTTAGAAAAACATGTTTCCAAACTTGTTAACACCTATTAAAGCTTATATCCTACCAACATAATTAATCTCTCAAATATTAGCTGATACCTTCTCTTGCTCTTTAACTATTTTATTCATAATACATTGAATCATTTAATGTTAGATCTGGGAGAAATTTTAAGAGATTTTAATTTTTTAATTTAAGAGATTTAATTTTAAGAGAATTTAAGAGATTAGTTCAAGATCACACATCTATGTAGCCATAAACCTAAATGAAAAACAGTTTTCTAATTCCTAATCCGGAGCTTTTATCTTAATGTCCTCCTTCAACTAGTCAAACCTAAGTTTGTAAGTCTGTATATACACAATTTTGAATGAAGTATCTTCTGAATTCTGATTCAGATTAATTCAAATTAGTCTGATTAGACTAAGTGGCAATACTTAGAATTGTGTTGCTGATCAGTGACAGAACTGAGATAAAACTCTACCCCCATGTCTTCCCCTTGTCTGCAGCCTCTCACCCCATAGTGTTTCTTCCCTGACTACATTGCCAACATATTTGTTTTCACCCAGAGCTTTGATTTCAGAAGTGTATGTCCTATGTGCAGCAAAATAGATTTTAGCTAATTTAACCCTGTCTGATTTCTATTCTTTATTTCTCATAACCTTCCATGGAGAATCTGCCAGTATTCTAAAGGCCTTCCTCTTGTTCTTTTGATATTTTAAGGTTAGCTCTCCATTGGTTGTTTTTCATTCTCTTTACATCAGCTTGTTTCTTTTTCTTCTGATCCATATCCTTTTTTTTTTTAACTGTCTTTTAAGTCAGTTGTGTCATGTAGGGCCTCATTGTTAAGATGCTTCAGCCTGTCTACATACATTATCATTGTACATTGCTTTTTAAAATTTGAAGTGTTGATTCTATTGAGATTATGGCATACCATGGTTCACAGTCATCTAACATTATTGAAATAATAACAATATCTTAAAAGGAGGAGTTGACTTTTGCAATATCAAGCTATGTTTATGTCCCCTATGCAAATTAGTCTGATCACTTCTAACTCATCATCTACTATAGTACTTTTCCAAGATATATATTCTCTGCCCATCCAGCTACCTTTAAAATCTGAATTAAAAAATAGCTCTGTGTTTTCAACCACTTTGTTTTTCTATTGGGATTATTTGTAGCATCATGGTTCTAGAACTAAAAGGAACACAAGAATCATTCCACCCAATCTTGTCATGTTACAGACACGGATACAGAAGGCAACAGAGGATAATTCAATAACTTGCCCAGGGTTACATAGGTAGGAAATGGCAGAGCCAAGATCCACATACTAATAGGGCAGGCAGGCAGGCCTCTTTGTACTCACCAGGAGAGCCCTGCTTTGGGTTTGAGATTCAATTTAATTCGTACAAATAAGAATATTAGAACCCTTTGCCATCAAAAAAAGATCCTTTTGTTGGACTTTCTGAGAGGATAGCTTTCTGGCTCTTGAATATTCAGATTTCCATCAAGCAGAACTGGTTTGGTATTGTTGGAAAAAGACATTTCTGTCATCACATCTCTTAGGGATTCTTGTGTATGAGCCACCTTGCTTTACTAAATCAAATGTTCTGTTAAAATCAACAAGTAGCACGGAGATGTTTTCTATACCTCAGTCATGAGTGTAATTGTAAACTGGTCCACTGTAGAAAATATCTTAGGAAAGACTGCTCCTCCTCTTCTTACAATTTCATCAAGATTGTATTCACTTCATGTAATACATTAAAAAGTCTGTGTGTATATGTATGTGTGTAGAGAGAGCACATGTGCATTTTCAAGTAATAGGTAAGGCCTGGACCATTCACATTTCTTAGTCTGAACCACATTTTTACCAACTTCCCCTTTGCCCTCTATCAGTGTTGCCAAGAATTGAATTTTGTGTTCAGTTAATTGGAGGGAAGTTGTCATATTTTTCTTAGAACTTCTCTAACATTTTATTCTCAGCACATATGTTGATATGTAAGTTGCAGTAATCTTTATAGTGACTTGTCATTTGTACTCATAATCATTGCGGCTTACAGAGTGAGATGATTTAAGTATCTCATGAAATAATGTTTCTTGTTTCTTTGGTCATATGATGAAACAATTTATTATAATCTCTTTTCTCAGGATAAACCTCTATGCCATTTTTTCACTTAATTGGAACTTTTTGTAGCTTCTAATTTATGTATTGTGAGAATGTTGTTACTAATATGATTTGCTTCTCTCGCATGTAAGGTTTTTCATTGTTACATAAAGTCACAAATTGAGAATACTACCAATTGAATTAATATTTGTAAACTGTCTAAAAGGTAGGATACTTAGCAAACTTTCTGCTATTAATCTCACTGCAAGAGTAAAAGAAGCCAAGTGGGATCTGGAGCCTTGTATTTGTTATGGAAGAAGTATTTTTTTATTTAAGTTCATGTGGTAGGTAACTGCTGTCAAATATATTTACCACCATATAAAAATCATAAAGATAAAAACCTAGATTTTATTATTATGCTCAAGCATAAGGTCAGACCTCAGAAATAATCTGAACCACTTTTAGGAGACTTTTAAGTTCTTTTATAGGCAAGGTTAGGTTAGAATGATAGAGAAATAATTATTTTACATATTGCCTTGTATATGCCTTTTAGTCTATAAAAGTTAAGAAGAAGAAAAATCCATAATTCTGTACTTCCTTCAATGTCATAAAAGTTGGACAAATTTTGTGAAACAAAGTTATAATCTCATATGCCCCCTAAGGAAACAAATTTCAACTAACAAATTTTATAGGAAACTATAGATTAAGTTACATTTAGAAGTTTCACAAATAGACTGAGTAAGGGAGAATATTTACATGTCACCAAACCTGAAGTCTCAGATTCCTTTTTTTTTTTTTTCCCCTGAAGCAACTAGGGTTAAGTGACTTGCCGAGGGTCACACAGCTAGGAAGTGTCAAAGTGTCTGAGACCAGATTTGAACTCAGGTCCTCCTGAATCCAGGGCTGGTGCTCTATCCACTGCACCATCTAGCTGCCCCTTCCTTTTCTTAGTTAACTAGAAAGGCTAAGAAATAACTAAATTGGTTTGTCTTCAGTATTATGTGTCGAGCCATCTTTCCCTATTTCATGTGTCAGATTGTATTCAGAGAAGGTTAATATTGGCAGAAGGCAGGTTTTGAGTTAACCAGAATTATCAAAATAATAATAATAATTTTGAATAATCAAAAAAGAAGTTTTCAAATCCCGTACCATATTTTTATCAGTTTTATCCGTTTGTTTTTTAATTATTGCCAGAGATGAGCATCTCCAAATTTAGTAGAATTCTTAAAGATAGACATATCCATACCTGGGCTTTTCTCTCTTGGTAGGATCTACCAAAGCTTATGCTTGAGTGTTACACAAGCATAACCTTTGAAATCCCAGATTCCTTTAATAGAAGGAATATTTAAGTAGATGAAATTTAAAATTGAAATAGAAGGTATATTTAAAGACATAATAAAAGGACAGGAAATTCTTGTAAGTATACAAATACATCATTTTATGCCTTGGAACTTCTTCCTAGAAGTGACTTTATTGCTGGTTGTCTTAAATCTAAAACTTATTGAATGTCTTATACCCTAATAGCCACCAGCACAGCTGCTACATCTGCTACAACCATTGCCAGCACAGGTCAGACGTTCCAAATTACAGGCAGTCCAGTTACTATGGCAGGAAAAGTAATTACCAAACTACCGCTTCCTGCAAATAGCAAGATTGTTGCTGTAAATGTGCCAACAACACAAGGAGGTAAGGAAGAAAAGTCATGAAGACCTTTAATTCGTGTTTGTAAAATAGTTTTGCCTTTATTTTCTTCCCTCTGTTCTGTGTCGTTGGGTCTCATAGTGTATTCCACCGTAACCTTCCTGATTTGTAATTATTCCAGAGAGATCTAACAGCATCTAACAGTGCATTGTTAATGAATTCTTAATTTTTTTCAAGGTGTTGTTCAGGTTCAGCAGAAAGTCCTGGGTATCATTCCATCAAGTACAGGTGCAAGTCAACAAACCTTTACTTCATTCCAGCCAAGAACAGCTACAGTTACTATTAGACCAAACACCCCAGGCACTGTAGGTACCACAAGTAATTCACAGGTAAGACTTCTTTTCTGAGGTTACTTCATTTTGAAATGTAGTCAAGCACAGTGGGTTGGGTTTTTCAGAGTAGCCTAATCCAGGCTTTCATTTTCCCTTACCTATTACTACTTAATCTATGAAAAAACATTGTTCTGAAAAATCTGTTCTTCTATTTGTTAGATTTCTAAAATGTGAGACATTAATCATTAAACAGTTAAACACTAGCAATTGACCAGATGGACTTTCATTTAGTATCAGTAAGTATGTTCCTCTGAATAGTAAGTGTTAAATAAGGAATTTTTAAAAGAAAATTTTCCTTTTATTATAGCCTTGCAAATTTGCACTGGACCCTCGGTGCTTAAAACGTGCTGTGGGCAAGTAAGAATCTGAAAAATAAAAAATTTAAATTATAACCCACAACATCTCTATTTTATTAAGCAATTGATGTATACAAATGTGTATACAGATACATATATATTTATATATCATACATACATACATACATACATATCAGATACAGCATTTTTTGTGACACTGATAATTATGGGATAGGAAGGTTAATCAGGCAGACTTATCTAAAAATTCTTTGAAACTGACTACAAAACCAAATTACTATATTCTGTGGTTTCTTCTTTCATACTATAAAGGAACATCTGATTTCTTAATTTACTCTCTTATTCCTTTAACTGGTAGCTATAAATTGAGCAGAGGAAGATGAGAACCACATATTGTTTTTCCATAGTATCTAAAAGCTAGGAATAGTTTTAAGCAGTGCCTTCATCGGTTCTTGCAAATTTTCTTTAGACTATTGTGTGTCTTGGTGCCAAAAGAACTTTCTATGAAATATTTTTAATTGGGAAATTTGAGATTATCCTCAACAGAATCAAACACATTATCAGGAAGAATTTTTTTTTTAATGTGGGGTTTCTTTTTTGTTTGTTTTTCAAAAATGTAAGCATTATTCAAATGTATTCAATAAAAATTAATGTAATATTTGGAGACATCTGACATTTCTTCAGAGATTTCTCACATTTTACCAAACATAGTATACTTAGAAGATCTTGAGTTCAAAAATCAACATACCTGAGTCTTGAAAAACATTTGAATTCATATCCCCTTTGTGTCATTGATAGGTAATCACAGGGACTCAGATCCGTCCTGGTATGACAGTGATTAGAACTCCACTCCAACAATCAACCCTAGGAAAGACAATTATTCGAACACCTCTGATGGTACAGCAAGGTATTCTTCCAGCCAGTAGGTTCATTTTTATTTTTAAATATATGAAGTCCGTCATATTCTGTACTACTGATCATTCTCCTTAATAGAAAATTACAAGTTAGAATTAATATTTCTCTATTAAGTGCTTCTACTGTGATCTTTTTTTAAAAAGCTGACTTAATAAATTTCAAAATTTTGATATTGAGTGAAGTACTGTTAAGTGATAATTAGTAATTTGTAAATTGTAATGAATTAAAAGATTATTTATTTATCTACCAATATAAAATAGTTTCAGAATTAATTATAATGCTGGAAAAAAATTACCTGCTTGCCATCTCCTCTAGCTAAAAGGAAAGAATGGGGCAACAGTGATATGTAAAAGGATACTGAGCAACTACTCCTATTGAACTCATGTTTGCTAAAGTAGCAGTAGAACCAGAAGAAACTTCCAGTTAAACTTAGTTAATCTACTGTCTCATGCTAGCTAAATTTAAAGGTTTGTGTGAACTGATTATAAAAATTAAATCATCTGTTTAGTCAGCTATTCCTGAGGCCTCCACAACAGTCCTACTTCAGTGCTTTATTTTGTCATGGAAGCATGGGCATGAATCTAGATTATTTTTATTGTTGTTGTCCTACTTTGGCTGTTCTTTTTTTCCCCCCTTTTAAATGTATATTTGATCTTTTCCTTTTTCACATTATCATTTCCCAGTGCTTACCCTATTCCCCAGCTCTGGTTCACCCTCTCTGTGACATTCTTTACTCTGAAATCATCATTGATAACCCTTGATCCTTGAAACTGTGCTAGCAAAGCTCATTCTCTGGCAAGTTCTAACAAACTGGAAAACCTTCAATTCATGTATATTCTGAGTGATAGATTGCCAGTTACTGTTTTATATTCCTGAGGCAAGTCATCTAATCTGAATGTCTGAGCCTCCATTCTTTTATCTATAAAATGGGGGCTGGGTACATTGTATAAAGTGGGAGTCAGGTTAGATTACTTCTCAAGTACTTTGGTTCCTAATGTACTTTTATAAATGTAGCTGTGTTCTGAGGCCAAATTAGGAAATTACGAAGAGTTTTGTTATCAGTACGTTGACCACTGGGTAATAAGTTTAATAAGTCCTAAAAATCCATGAAGGGGGAAAAAAAAAAAACCCACAAAATGATGCATAGACTCTGTAGTCTTTTCATAGTGATGTTGGCAGAGTAAGTGGCAGGAAAGAAGCTATGAAGAGTTAAGAATCTCATAGTTCTTAAGTTCTCTTGGTACTTTAAGTGAGAGCCATTAGCCAATAAGCTTATATATAACTGGAAAAATGAAACATAACAATTTGGCATTTTTGTTCTTTCTGAAACCAGAAAACATAGCTGTAAGTTGCCACTAAGCAAGAGAGTAATTCCTAGATTCTCCTGAATAGTCCTGTTTATGATTCTGTGATCCATTTAAGAGTGAAGAGGTAAAGAAATTTTATTAACAGGATACTCCAAAACAGATTTACGTAGACAGTGATACTTGATCATTTCAAAGCAAAGATGGTCACAAGGAAGGACAGTGGAAAATGTGTTGAAAAAGATGGTTTAGAGTTAAGAAAAGGAAGAAGTCAAATGTGTGAGGCTATATACACATGAAGTTTCAACACCAAACACATAATGATAAATTGACCATATAAGAAACAATTGGTTAACACTTCATTTCTGATGCCAAGTATCTATATGTACTCATAAATACACTTGTTATTAGAAGTGAGAATCATAACCCAGATTTTTTAAAAAGGGTAAAGATGAAAAGATGATGCATATAATTATAACTCCAATTTGACATTGATGCTGAAAATATTAAGTCCTGAATTAAAAAGAAAAATCAGTGGAATTAGTTATAACCATTTTCTATAAATCTTTAACCTATATAAAGTAATCACTACTACTATAAAAAAAAAAAGAGGCATGCAACTTGAAAAAAACATCAAACAAGCAAAAGACTTGGCAGATAAAAGGAAACATTTAGAATATAGACTTACTTGCAAAATATTAGATAATGATGGAAGAGTACATAAGTATTATTATGGTAGAATAGCAAAAAATGATGCAAGGGATAATAAATCTATAAAAAACTAGTTTGAGGCTTAATTAAGCCATATCATAAAAATGCTTATAGATAGAATTGTATGGAAGAATTGAAATAAACAAAAAGTGGATTAGTTCTGCATCATGAACCCCTTTCGTTTTTGTGGTAGCAGAATTACCATATTTAGTAGATTAATACTTCAGTACTTTGTTATTATGTGATCTAATCTGTCAGCAAGCATTTATTAAGCACACACTATCTTAGGTACTCTGTTGGCTGCTATTTATGTAAATATAAAAAAAATGAAACAATCCCTACTCTTAAGGAGCTTACATTCTAAGAGTGAGGGAGAGCACCTAAAATAGAATCAGAAATGTATCTGGACCAGGCCAAATACATTTAAAAGAAGGTCATTTTAAAGGATATTGTTGAAAGACTGATACTTCAAGATATGTAAAAGAAGGAATGGTATGTAAGTGCATTTGCTATTGTGCCAAGTGATGTTTAAAAAACTAAAAGCTAAAAAGTAAGATAGGTTTTGCCTTTGTGTGTCAGTTAGGAGATATATAGAAGGATTCAGCTACAGAGTCTAGGACAGTGCCCAGTGGTTTAGAAGGTACAGCAATAGGGTAAATGGTAAGGCCCAATTGCTCACCATCTTAACTGAAAAGATTCTAATTTTATACCATTCAAATATTGTGAGCAACTACTGATTATTGAGAAGTGGGAGGTTGGCCCAAGAGTTGCTGTGAAACAGGTCTCTGGGTTACCCCAAGCAATAATGGGACAAAAGTGAGGAGGGAGAGTGGAGGAGAAGCAGTGACAGAATTCACTAGAGAAAGATAATTCAGCACTTAGTGAGAACCGGGAAGTAGGTGGGGCATAGAAAGGGAAGGGCTGCCCCTGTAGCTTGTTTCTTCTGGATCCTTAGGACTTCAAACTATCTAATAGAGAAAAAGGATACCCAGAAGGGGAAAGAGAATGGAGAAAAACCATGTGCTTTAATCATTACCCCAGAAGTGATGAAAAAGACCTTTGTAACTACTTGGTTATCTCTAAAGGATTTTGAAAGTATCAGCAAAAAAAAAAAATTAATAATAGTAATCACTATTCACTAACTAAATCACTAACATTTACATAACATTCATTAAGGTTTGCAAATCACTTAACATACATTACTGCATTTGATACTCATAACTTGTGTGAGGTAGGTCCTGTTATTAACTTCATTTTATAGATGAAGATATTAAAGCTGGTAGGAGTTCACATAACTTACCCCACAACGTTACACAGCTTGCAAGTGTTTTGAGTGTCATTCAAAGCTTAGATCTTCCTGATTTTGATAAAAATATGAGAAGTGACATTCACAGTTTTTCTAGAGCAGGTCCTTTTTACAACTATCAATTGAACTTGAATAGAAAATACAGTATCCTGCCATATCTGTTGTTTTCTTTTTGTATTATTTGACTCATTACAGCAAAATTCAGCCTTAAGTCTCTTCCAACAACAAATGTCTCCTGTGTATCCATTAATAATAAGATCCTTTGATAAATGCAATCTCAAAATTTTGTTCATTGATCCTTTGCTATTCCATATTAAGCAGAACATTAAAATAGGAAGACAAATATACATCATAGATGTTCACTCACTACTATTATAAAAGATGTTTTGAACAGATTCCAGATGGGAAATGGATTTTTTTTTTATGCTAAAGTCTTTAAGATGTTCCTGTTTATACATGATATAAAGATGATTGCATTTTAAAAGGCCTCTTCAGTAAAGGACATCATCACTTAAAACCTAGAACCTAACACACAAAGGTTCCATTGGATGAAGAATGCCTATTGTCCAGATAGTGACAGGCAATTGTAGGGTAACTTTTAAGGTATTTGGACAAACACTATGGATCAAGGATGTTCTGTGCTCAGAATTTAAAAGAGAACAAGAGTAATCTGAATTTTTTGGAAAATTTCACTGGTCTTTCAAAAAGGCCAAGTTGCTTCCTGATTCAGAGCCTTGTCCTTTTAAATTAACAGTATTCTTCCAGACATGTTAATAGACTGAGAATCATATGATCTAAGAATTAAAATTGTTAGTAAACAAAAAGACAGTTTACATGGGTAGGAGTGTGCTACAGAAAATCAATAAACATTTATTAAGTACCTTTTATGTACCAGATACTGTGCTAAAGAAGCAAAAGACAGTCTCTATCCTCAGGGATTTTACAATCTAATGTAGAAGACAACATGCAACCAATTATATATCAAAGGAAGCTATATACAGGATCAGTAGGAAATAAGAAGGAAAGTACTGGAATTAGAGGTTAAGGAAAGTTTCCTTTAGAAGATGGGATTTTAGTTGGTACTTAAAAAGGTGTTCAGGGAGGTCAGTAAGTAGAGTTGAAGAAAGAGAGCATTCTGTCTCAGACATGGAAACAGACAAAGAAAATGCCCAGAGCTGGGTACAATTGATGACATAGTTGGGAAATATACTATTGGAAGAGTAAATAGTATCATTGAATACAGTAAACAACTCATCAAAAATCCTCTGCTTCTTTGCCTGGGTTAAAAAAAATAAATAAAACGTCAATTGTTATTTCTAGAAATCATAAAAGAAAAATGCTCAGATCTGTTAGAACTAAAGTGCACATCAAAAATAAAATCCATCAATTATCTTCTGGGAGAAGAGGAGAAGAATCAAACTGAAAACACCCAGGAATTTCATAGCCAGAAATCCAGAACTTCCAACTCTAAGAAAAATGAAACTTCAACTAGAAAAAGTTCATGGAAAAAAGAATCACAGATTATATTATCCGATACTTTGCAGCAACTATAATAAAGGAGAAAAAATTTTGAAATATAATATTCTACAAAGATAAAAGTCATATGAATCAAGAATAACTTGCTCAAAAAATTAAGTATAATTCTATTGAGGGTGGGAAATATCTGGGAATAAGGAATGGGCTAGGAATAGAACTTTAGTTAAATAGAGGTCTTTAAAAAATTTTTTTTCAAAATATATGCAAAGATAGTTTTCAGCATTCATCCCAAACGAAACAGAAGTCTTTAAAGAATTCTTGGTGAAAGTATGATAGTAGAAATTCTGAATTGTAAACATAAGAATCACGAAACCTAAATAATAAATACATTTGGACAGTTTCAAAGTACCAAATGAGGAAATGCTTCCATTTAGAATGAGAGGCAGAAGGGATTTGTCTCTTTGAAACCCTATTATCTCCAAGGTCATAGAAGGGCTTGTGTTTGGTTTTGTTCTATTGTGGTTTTAAGGAAAAAAAAAAAAAAAAGAAAGGGGAAAGTAAAATGAATATACCAAGGAAGAAAAGAGGAGAAAATGACTAATTCATTTATAAATGGAGTTCCAGAGAAAAGAATAAAGAAACATGGAAGAATGGGCAGGGGAATAGGTATTCTAGAAGCTTACTTTCTGTTAAATCAAGTAAAGAGAATTATTCATGCACGTGCACACACAAAAAGTTTAAAACAGAAATGTGTTAAAGACAAAATTGGCTGCAAAAAAAGAGGAGGGGGTGATATAAAAGATTATATTGGTGGGAACAGTCACCATAATCATAAACAAGGAGATTAAAACAGAGTAAACAATCAGTTCAGGGTTTGGGTTCAATAAAACAAAAGAAGTAAAAACACACCACTTCTATTATTACTATTAATCACAGTGCTTATCATAATACCCCTTTTTTCTTTGTAAAGCTGGTAGGAGGAAAAAAGAAAAATACAATAACTTTATGATGATAGGGGGGAAGAGAATATACAATTAGCAGTCATAACTAAATTTGAATGTGATGAACTCCGCCAAAAAGCAGAGGAGGATACCAGTGTATTAGGAAGGAAAATCCAGTAATATTTTTGTTTACAAAAAACATACTTGAAACATAAAGATTCACAGTTAAAATAAAAGGCTGAAATAAAATTCATTATACATCAAGTAAATTTTAGAAAGCAAAAGAAGCCACAATCTCAGACAAGTAAAGAGTAAAAAAAAACTTCCTTAAAAGACATAAGGGAAATTACATTATACATAAAAGCCATAGATGATAAAATATTAACAATACATATATGTACTAAATGACATAATTTCTAAGTACTAAAAGGGAGAAATAATCAAATTACAGGAAGAAATAGACAGCAAAACTGTAAGAGGGTAACCTTGATGTGCCTTTTTTTAAGGCCTAAACGGGTCTAATCAAAAGCTAATTAGAAATCTGATAGAATTTAAGAAAAGTTAAAAATGGCAACTCTTTGGTAATTGCGAATGAAATATATATATATATATATTTCTCAGCTGCACATAGTACATTTACAAAATTTGCTGCACAAAACCCCAAAGTATGGAAAGATGGAAATACTTAAAAAAATCTTTTTTCACTTATTGAACAATAAAAATTAGAACCAGCAAAGAGATTTTGAAATTTAAATGTAAACTGAATAATCCTAAAACAAAGAACAATTCATAGGAACAACATGATTTTATTAAAGTAAATAACATCAACGAGACCATATAACAAAAATTTTGGAATGTAACCAAAGAAGTCTAGGGTTGGGAAAGAAGAAGGGGAATTTATGACTCTAAAAACCTAATCCCACAAAATAAACAGTCTGAAAAAATAAAAAGAAAAAATAAAATTGAAAGCCAAATTGATTCAAAAAAACTAGGAGCTGGTCTGCCATTTCCTTCTCCAACTTGTTTTACAGATGAAGAAACTGAGACAGGATTAAGTTTCTTCTCCAGGGTTACACAGTTAAATGTCAGGCCAGATTTTAATTCACAATCACTTGTCTTTGCATAATGAAGAAATGCTCTTATAAGACAAATAAGAATCATAAAAATCATGTGCATATATAAATAGATGGAGAAAAAACATTTTGACAAAATGCAATATCCCTTTATATTAAAAAAAGAAAGAAAGAAATTTAAGCAAAAGATTAAATATATTCTCCATTGACATGGTAAATAGATCTCTGAAACCAAGAGCTAGCATTATTTGTAAAAGAAAAATAGTAGAGACCTTTTACAGTAAGGTCATGGGTAAAACAAGGATATCTATTATCGCCACAATTATTTATTGTAACTCTTGTTATAAAAGTTATTAGTTATTATAGCTCTAGAAATACTATAGTCTTTTCATAGTCTTAAGAAAACTAAAAGAAATTTAGGAAATATGAAAAGACAAAGAGTTAATAGAATTATCAGTTTTGCAGATGATATGAATGTTTATTTAGTGAGAATATACTAAAAAATTAACTGAAATAGTATTTGACTGAAACGGTAGGATATAGAATAAACTTACTCCTTCTTCCAAAAAAATCAACTTTTCTGTATATTACCAACAAGAAGAGAAAAAGAAATTCCATTCATGTTATCTGTAAAACATATAAATTATCTGGGAATCCAGCTTGCAAGACACACACAGGAACTATATAAATACAACTACAAAACACAAGAAGAAATACTGACCTACGTAATTAAAGATACAGTGATCATTCTTGGTTGAACCATCCTAATATAATAAAAATGGAAGTAATAAGCAATTTAATTTACACATTCAGGGCCACGCTAACTGAAGAGATTACTATATAGAACTAGAAAAATTATGATGTTCATATGGAATAACAAAAGTCATGAATCTCAAGGGGAGATTCCCACTTTAGAAAGTGGAAATTAATAGGACCTAATAGTATTATATCTCAAACTATATTACAAAACAGTAATCTTCAGAACTATTTAGCATTCACTTAAAAATAGAAAAGGGTCTACTAGTTGGCACAATGGATAGAGAGCTAGGCTCACAAACTTAGTAGTATGTGGTTCTGGGCAAGTCACTTAACTCCATTAAACTCTCAGTTTCGTTACCTATAAAATGACCTGGAGAAGAAAATGGCAAACTATTCCATGTCTTCTTCAAGAAAAACTCCATATAGTGTTACAAAAAGTCATACATGACTGAACAGCAGCAACAACAGAAAAAAAAATTAGAAAAATAGTTCAGTTGAAGAGAATAGGTATATAAAACCCAGAAGCAAATGAACACAGAAGGATAATGTTTGAAAAACTCAGGAATTCTCACTATTTCAAATACTAAAAGCAATAAAAACTTATTAATCATTAATCATCTACTATGTACTAGGCACTGCACTAAGTTCTGGGGATAAATACACACACACACACACACACACACACACACACAGACAAAAGACAGTATTTGTCCTAAAGAGATTACAATCTAATGGGGGAGACAAATAATGTACAAGGCAGGAACTTTATGCAGGATTTTTATTGAAGGGTTTATATAGGATCAATAGGAAATAATTAACAGAGGGAGGGCACTGGAATCAAGATGTTAAGGAAGCTTTCCTGTGAAAGGTAGGCTTTTATTTTAAAGGAATCTAGGAGGTCTGTAGTTGGAGGAGAGGAATGAGAGCATTCCAGGCAGGGAAGACATCTGTGAAAATATCTGAAACCAGGAGATGGAGTATCTTGTTTGTGAAACAGCTAGGAGATGTCTTACTGCATCAAAGAATATATATTGGGGAATAGCATGTAAGGAGACATGTAAGAAAGATAAGAAGGTTCTAGATTATGAAGGGCTTTGAATGCCAAAAAGAATTTTGTATTTGCTCTTGCAGGCAGTAAGGTGTCATTAGAGGTTGTTGGGACAAGATCAGACCTGTACTTTAGGAAAATTACTTTGGTGACTGAATGGATGATAGATTGGAGAGGGGAGAGACTTGAGGCAAACAGACTCACCAGCAAGCTATTTGAATAATCAAGGCATGAGATTGTGAGGACCTACACTACAGTAGTTTCAGTGTCAGAGAAAAGAAAAGGGGATATTCAAGAAATGCTGCAGAAGTAAAATCAGGCCTTAAAGAGTAAAGTGAGCAGAGCAAAGAGAACATTATATACAGCAGTATTGTTTTAAGAATGACTTTGAGCAACACAGTCATCTTGGCTGTTAGAAATAAATTAAAAATAAAGGACAGATGAAGAAACACTGTCTGCATATTGAGAAAGAACTAATAAATAGAAGTAGGTATAAAATAAGTGTGTGTGTGTGTGTGTGTGTGTGTGTGTGTGTGTGTGTGTGTGTGTGTGTGTCTAAGACTAGAGATGGCTAGGCCAGGGATGGGATGGGGGAGGTGGGATACAGGGGAAAATAAAAGAATAAAAGAAATGTATATAATAATTTTGTTATATATTTAAAAGGAATAGCAAGTTGCATATAATAGGTTTATAGTTTTATGTGCAATTATCTTTTTTTTACAATCATTTTTTATTATTATTACTATGTTAATGAAAGTGTTTATTTTATTCCATAAATTTAAAAGGGGAGGAAAGGAGTTAAACTAGAGAAAAATGTTTTTAGTTAATTTTTCTGAAAAAAGGGCTTATACCTAAGATATATAGGAAATTGGTGCTAATGAGAAAGAAACAGAGTTAGTCCCTTCTAGGTAAAAGGGTGAGAGAATATAAACTGGCAGTTCCATAAAGATGAAAGGCAAGTTCTCAGCAATGAAGAAAAAGTGGGCAATATCACTTATATCGAACAATGAAAATTCAAGCAAATTTGAGGGTCCACCTCACACTTATCTGATTGATAAAGGCAACAAAAAAAGAAAAGTGACAATAGTGTAGGGAATATGTGAACGAAAAGACTGTTGTTAGAACTTTGAATTAACTCAGCCATTCTGGAAAGCAGTACTCAAATCATTAAACTGTTTATATGCCCTGTGACCTGCCAATATCATTACACAATTACTACAACAATATAAATGGGACGGACAAAAAAGAAAGAAAGAAACTATATAACTTTAATAATGAATGATTTGACTTCAGAGAAAAGTTGAGAAATGCAGCTCCTTTCACAGAAATTTGGGTTTATATATCATATATGAATGTACAAAGCATTTGTTAAACACTAATTTTGTCTAGCCACTGGAAAGATGAATACAAAAAGTTAGTCTGCCTTTGAGAAACAAAGACATTTTTAAATGAGGAAAAACATAATATAGATTTGTTGGCAACTAGGGAATAGAGTCTTTGTCTGGGTAATGATAAGAGATGGTGACCTCATGGTGAGTCAACTCACACTCACTTTCTGAAAGCATTGTTACTATTTGATGACTGTTTCCATAGGAAACAAAGTTTTCCATAAGAGAAAGGTTTTCATAGGAAAATGTGGAAAGCTAAAATTGGGGGAGTAAGAGAGGGGGAAATGTGCATGCAACATCTAGGCAAATAAGTTTTTATGGTTGGATAGCTGAATGGAATATGAAGCATAGTCTAATCTTATCTGATCTAAGGCCTTGAAAGTTTATACTCACTGGAGAGATTTTAGGCCTGGAGTAGGAATTCTAGAGGTCCACTCCCCTATACCTGCTGGTTCAGATGGTTTAGTATTAAGACAGTATTGGTAGCAAAAGGGCCAAGTGGCTAGCCTAATGGCATATTTCAGATACATTTGTTGTGCTAATGAGTTTGGTGGAACTAATTTTTTTGTCTTATTCTTTGTTACAAGAGATGGTTAACTGGAGAGGGGGGTAATATGAAGGTGGAATATAAAACAAGGTCAATCAAAAGATTTTTTTTTTTTAAGAATAAGAAATGGGGGCCTAGGATGCCATAAGAAAGTTATATTGAAAATGTATTTGAATTGGCTAAATGGTACCTATGGAGAATGTTTGCTTATTCCTAAATATATAGACACTGATTATACACAATAGTTGGTGGAGAGAGAGACTTTAAATGAATTAGGCAGTTAAGTGGGAAGTTGGTATGTTGGAATCCAATTGAGATACTATTTGCATAACTTAGTGAATGATATATATTCATCTTATTTGAAGATTGAAATGACTGTAATAATCTAATTTGTGGAATGGTCTTGCAACAATAGAATTCTCAGAGTGTATTTCTAGCATCCTTAATGTTGTATTGTTTCTACAGGTCAGACTCAACAGGTAGTAACCCAAATCATCAGGGGTCAGCCTGTTTCCACTGCAGTGTCTACTCCTAGTGCAGCATCTTCAAGCTCAGGACAAAAGGTAGTAACAGCAGGAGCACCTGTTCCACATATACAACCTCCATCTTCCACCCCACAGCCTCCTCGGCCTCAGCAAGGACAAGTGAAACTTACAATGGCTCAGCTCACTCAATTAACACAAGGCCAGGTAAATAATGTCAATGACTTTATGAAATCTTTAAATGTGCCTTATATATTATTACTCTAGAGAACACCATCAGGCCTCAACCTCATGGCCCCAGGTTGCATGCTTACTACACCATGCCAACTTTCTCCATAAGCTGAGGTTTTCTCATTTGTAGAATATCTGCATCAGAGAACTGAGAGGAAGGGGTATGTGTGAGACCTTGTGGATCTTTTAAGTGGTATAGAATTTCATTTTGAGTTACACTGGTTGTACTAGTAGCAGCAGCAGTAGTATAATGTGATAAAATGATGATGATGATGATGATGATGATGATGATGATGATGATGATGATGATGATGATAACAGCAACAGTATATTCCTTAAATCCAGGGAATTTTGTATGTAGGGAACTAAGTAAATACATATATGGAATATCCCCCTCAAAAAATGTCAATCCCTTCGCCCACAATTCCTAATTCTAGAATAGAAATAATTGAGGTGTTTGCCTCTTCAGATAATTAATTCAAAAGTTACCACATTTTGTCATCAAGATAGACTTTTAAAACAGCATGTATTCTAAACATTCCAAAATTATATATTTTAGCTAAATTTTATTGATGAACATCACTTTATATAATAATTGAAGAAAAGTTTATGAACAATACCAAGTACCGGGTATGATAAAACAAGAGAATCATCGGTTCTTGCCTTCAATGATTTTACATTTTTATGGAGAGAGAAACAACACCTAGAAAGGATTGATGGCTAACCGTGGGAGTACTGGTACAAAGCCTCTTATAGGGAAGAATATTGACTCTACTTACTCCCAAGGCTGGATAGAGAGAGTGTACTCTCATCAGTTAAAAAGATAAAGCCCCAGAAGATAAAGCAAGTTTTGATAGCAGTAATCAGAGCATGGCAAAAGATGGTTAAGTCAAAGCAGTACTTTTCTAGTATTGTTAAAAACAAATTTTCTGAAATGCATTGTTCTCTTTGCCATATATATACTTAAGCATGATATACTGAACATAATTTAACACTTTATTTATGATTCTGGGTCATTATAAGCATTGTACTCTGCTGAAATAGTGATATGCTATTAAAATTTATAGGGCAGGGCCGTTTATCCTTATTTTAATGTCCCCACTGCTGTTTTTTAATTTCTTATGTCTACTTTTTATATTATTTCTGCTTCCCACTGCTGTCAACTATCTTTCTGCAGATTATCTGCTTTTCCTGGTCCTTTCCTCTCCTCACTCTCTTTGTAATTTAAAATTTATTATGGTATTAAAAACCTAAATAAACCTAATAAAAATTGTATGTAAAATACCTTTAAACTGGTTCCAAATGAGAGCTTGCTTAGCTCTCTTACAAGTAAAATCTGTGCACTTTAGTGCATAGAGTTAATCATCTATATTGTGCAGAAACCCGTTCTTCGTCCTTTCTTCCTTCCTCCTCCTCCTCCTCCTCCTCTTCTTCCTCCTCCTCCTCCTTCTCCTCTTCTTTCTTCTTTTTCATTTTTCTGTGATGTAAAATGAGGTAAAAAAATGTAATATTGCTGATTTTAGGGTAAAGAGACAGTTATAAGACAGAGTTATTTAGTCCATAGTCTTTGATATATAATCATTATTGAATACTTGCTGGAGCTAATATCTTTACTTTCTTTGTGGATTTGGCGTTTTGAATTCCACGTCTTTAATCTGAGTCATATGATATATCTTATTTGAGCTTTTCCAGTATGAACATTTTTATATTTATTTTTATTTATTTATATATCTATGGAAGTGTAATGCTGATAGTTTTAAGCATTTTGTGTTCATCTTGTTTTCTTCTTAAAGTTCCCCACTAACACAGTATCCACCCAAGCTACCTTCAGTTTGTATTTTTCATGACAAAGAATATCATTAACCTAAATAATCAACATGTTAACCTGTTCTTTGAACAATATACATTTATATGATGACTTTTTTCATAGGGTGGCAGTCAGGGTTTGACTGTGGTAATTCAAGGACAGGGGCAAACTACTGGACAACTACAGCTGATCCCTCAAGGAGTAACAGTAATTCCAGGCCCAGGCCAACAGTTAATGCAAGCTGCAATGCCAAATGGTACAATTCAACGATTTCTTTTCACCCCTTTGCCTACGACAGCTACAGCAGCAAGCACCACGACAACAGTTTCCACCTCAACATCAGGTAACATTTTAAAATTGCTACCTGCACATCTTACAAATTAAGTAAAAACGATAGCTCTTAAAACCCAAACTGAGAGTTCTCTACCTTAGAAATGCCTTTTTAAAGTTAACATTGTCTGTAGATGTATGGCCTAGAATAATGGAAATGTTTGGTCTTTTATTTTTCACAGCTACAACTGAGCAGAAACAAACCACACAGACAGCTCAGACCCAACCTCAGCCCATCCAAGCCCTACCACCAGCTCAGCAACCAAGTCAGAGTCAGCCACAAGCCCCACCTCAGACCGTTCAACCCTCAGCTCAGCCCCAGACCCCAACTCAGACTCAGCCCCAGTCCCCCAGCCAAGCTCAGCCCCAACCACAAGCTCAGCCTGAGGCTCAGAATCACTCTGAAGTCCAAACCCAAGCAACAGCTTCATCCCCTGTCACTTCTGAAGCACAGCCTGTCCCAACACATTCAAATAAGACTCAAGTCACAATACAATGTCAGTCTCAAAGCCAGGTCCAAGGGCAGTCTCCAGTTCGAGTCCAAAGCCCACCTCAAACTCGAGTACTTCCACCAGCTTCATCTAATGGACCCACTGTATGTCAAGCCCCAGTGCAGACAACAGCTTCACAGCCAGTTCAAATTCAGCCACATACTTCGGTTCAGATTCAGTCCCAAGTACAGCAGCCATCACAGCCCCAGCTTCAATCTTCCATACAGACCCTCCCAACAACACAAACTTTGAATCAAGTTACTGTAACCTCCCCATCCCGACCTCAGCTACAAATCCAACAGCCACAAACACAAGTCATTACTGTGCCTCAGCTACAACAACAAGTCCAGGTTCTCTCTCAAATTCAATCACATGTTGTGGCTCAGATACAGGCTCAACAGGGTGTTGTTCCTGGGCAAATCAAACTTCAGTTACCTATTCAGATTCAGCAAACCAGCCCTGTACAGGCTCACCAGATCCAGAATGTGGTCACCGTCCAAGCAGCCAGTGTACAAGAACAGTTGCAGAG
Organism: Dasyurus viverrinus; assembly: GCA_020854095.1. Taxonomy (NCBI): domain Eukaryota; kingdom Metazoa; phylum Chordata; class Mammalia; order Dasyuromorphia; family Dasyuridae; genus Dasyurus; species Dasyurus viverrinus. The sequence goes on from CM037000.1 coordinate 156,553,209, forward strand.
GGTTCAACAACTCAGGGAACAACAACAAAAGAAAAAACAGCAGCAGATAGAAATTAAACGTGAACATACTCTCCAAGCTTCTAATCAAAGTGAAATTATCCAAAAACAGGTAGAGTCACAAGTGTTTACTTGTCTGTCTTCCTTCCTTCCTTCCTTCCTTCCTTCCTTCCTTCCTTCCTTCCTTCCTTCCTTCCTTCCTTCCTTCCTTCCTTCCTTCCTTCCTTCCTTCCTTCCTTCCTTCCTTCTTTCCTTCCTTCCTTCCTTCCATTCTTTCATTCTTTCTTTCATTTTTAAAGAAACTGGTATGAATTATAGTTCTGTGATATTATATTCTTGAGATTAAATGTATCGGCGTTATTAGTATCAACTTTTCCTAAAACATTTTGAAATACAAGATGCCTTAATCTTGGGTGAGCTGCTGAATTACCTAAAAATAGTGAACAAATGCCTGTTATTGTTTGCAACCATGCCTAGATATGCACATTCAGTATTATCAGGAAATAACTACTTCATTTTAAAGAGATTAAGAAGATGGATGATTTAAAAGAAGAGATTTGTACAACATATATTTTACAATACAATACAACAACATTTTATTGATTAGTATTAATAAAGAACTTTAAGGTTGAATTTTGGTTTTAAGAGACATAAAATGTTTAAAATTCTTTACAAATATTTTATTTTCACAACAATTTTAAGAAGTAGTTGCTATTATTAGCCTTATTTTACAGAAAAGGAAACTGAGGAAGAGAAAGATTAAGTGACTTGTTTAATATCATACAACTAACCAGTGCCTAAAGTAGAATTTGAATTTAGGTCTTTCTGACTCCAGCTCCAACATTCTTTGTTTATTGTATTGCTTAGGTGGCTAGAAACCATGTTCATATCCTCTGTCATTTCATTTTGAGATAGTTTAAATTTGTCCTGCTGAAGCCTGTATCTCCACCAAGCATCTTATTAAAAAGTTACTTAGATTTTTAGTCATATCTTTAAAAAATGTTTTATTGATACTTTTTATTTTTATATCCTTTTAATTTTCCTCAAAAATCCACCACCACCACCACCACCGCAAAACCCTCCCTAACAAAAACAAAACAGTTCTGTCATCCACAAATGATAAATGTTTGTCTTATTCCTTACCTCTAATCTACTTCCTCCCTACCAAGAATATATCATAATTTGTCTTCTGAAGCCTAGCGAGGCTTTGCATTTAATCTGAATTCTAAAATTTTTTAGAATTTTTTAGAATTCTAGAATTTTTTAGAATTTTTACATTATTGTGGTATGTATGTGCATGTAGGCATAGAGAGATAGAAAGATAAAATTCTATATTTAATGATAGTTCTCTTGGTTCTATTTTATTTGGTCTTCATAAGTTATTATGGCCAAAAATCATTCATCACCTGGCAGCCAAACTTCTAAGTCTTAACAAATGTAGTTTTTGATTGGACAACAGATACACAGTTTATTGCCAAGCTTATACAGAAAAATTCTTTCTAGATTATCAGGGACTATCAGAATTTGTGCTCTATTGATTTAGCTTTCAAGAATCAAAGGTCACCTAAATACTTCAGTGAGACATTGAAATAGAATTTTTACAGAGATCTAGTTGTCTTGCACAAATACAAGGCAGTCTTACCGAAATGTCTTCTGAATAAGTCCATTTAAATGCCATGAAATCATTTTGGCTTCCTTAGCTAAGCTGATCCTAAAGCATTTATAGAATTTTTTTGTTTGTCTCTAAAACCTCATCTGATTTGCTGAACTTGTCCATTTCACAAGACCAGATTTTTTTTTCATCATGTGATTTTTAAATTTATAACATTTAGCATAAGAAGATAGTAAATAGAAAGATGCAAAGCATTAAACTAAGCTTTAAAAAAAAAAAAAAAAAAAACCTAAAATTAGGGGAAGAAAAAAGATGGGTGGGAGCCAACAGAATTTTTGGAAAACAGAAGAAAATACCATTTTATCTCCAAACCCCCATTGTTTCAATTCTTCCATGGTTCTTAAAAGGATTGATTCAGTGGTATACTTTGCATCCTATCTATGGCTACTTGAATTGTCTGAGCATTTTCAAGTTCATTCCTCTCCCTGGCTTGTTTTCTTCATCTTGTGACCCTTAAAAACTTCGATGATCAACTCTAGAAATATTTTGTTTTCTGAAAAATCTGTTCCTAAGAATCCAAAATTCAGAAAGTAGCACATACATATAATTTTGTTAATGGGGGGAGGGGAGTAGAAGCTTGAGGATCATTTGAGCCTGAGAGTTCTGAGATAAAATAGGTCTAGATCCTGTCAGTAGTTTGCACTAAATCCAGCCTCCAAGAGTGAGAATTTTGGGCTATCAGGCTACCAAAAGAGGAAAATTGACCTTCATGAGAAACAAAACAAATCAAAGTTTCCACACTAATTATCAATGGGATTGAACCCATGAGTGGCCACTGTACTTCCAGCCTCGGAGAATTAAGGAGATTCATCTTCCCTTCCCCCTAGCCTCTCTACCTCTTTCCCCCATCCCAAATCACTTTTTATGTTTGCCTAAAGTTAGTAGTTGTTGTTCACTCATTTTTAGTCATGATTCTTCATTATCCTATAGACTATACTACCCATGGGCAAAGATACTGGAGTGGTTTGCTGTTTTTTTCTTCAGTGGATTAGTGAAATGCAAACTGTATTGCTTCCTCCTCTTGTGAAGTATTTTTTGATTCCCAAAGCAATTAATTAGAAACCTGGTGTGCATGTTATAAGTACTGATAAAATTTACCTCAGTTCAATTAATTTAAAGCTAAAAAACCTTTAATGGAGTTTTCCTAATCTCATAAGTGAGGATAAAGACCTAAAAATTGTAAACAAAAGTAAATGGCAAATTTAGACTTAATGTATTCTTACCATAGGAATGCAAAGACTAAAATGAAATAAGTTCCCTGCCCTTAGGGAGCTTATATTCTGTCAAAGGACACAATATGTATGCATATAAGTGTGTATAAAAGATAGATTAAATAACTAAGGGGAAATGTGACATTGTTGAGGATAATGCTGAGATTTAGAATTTAGGTGCCTGGAAGATTGAACATGCCTTAGGCAGAAGTAAGTAATCCTATTAAAGGAGTGCATTTAGGAGAAGAGATAATGAATTCTGTACAATAAGTATTTGGAGATATGTAACAAGCTCAGGAACAAGACTAGAACTAGATATAAAGATCTACTAGTCATCTACATAACACTGATGACTGAGCTCTTGAGAGTTGATGAAGTTACCAAATCAGTGTAGAGAAAAGAAAATAGGGCCCAATACAAAAGGCTTGGGGTACACCCATATTAAATGGATAGGATATGAATGATTAATCAACAAAAAGAGAAGGGGCAATCTCATAAGCAAAAGAAGCAAGAAAGACTCAGAAGTCTGACTGCCAGCAAAAGAAGCAAGAAAGAACAAAAGAAACAAGAAAAGTTAAAAAAAAAAAAAAACTCTCTCAGAGGAGAGTATTCATAACATCTAGCAATTGAGAAGAATTGAGAAAAGACCATATGGCTTATCATACGTGGGAGAGAAATTAGAGTCAAGTAATGAGCAGAGGCTCAAAAAATGAAGAGAGAAGAAAGTAAAAATGACTTTTTCTAGGAGGTTGACTAGGAGGGAAGAAAGTCATGAAACAATAGCTTGAGGGAGTAACAAGATAAAGTAATGGTGTCTTTTTTCAGAATTGGATTGACTTGAGCATGTTTATAAGGAATATATATAGCAAGGAAGGAATTTTAAGGGAAATCTGCTAGAGTACATGGGATAGGATCAAAGATACATAAAGAGTTGACCTTAGAAAAAAAATTCACCTCTTCGGCTGAGGATAATTATCAATGAAGACCCTGTGTAGAAAGAAGGAAAGAACAAAGGTTGGTGTCAAAGGGTTGTAAGATACAGGGATAGAAAAAGAGAAAACAAGACAAATGGATTCTTTTCTGATTAAAGTGTAAGATAAAGTCTTCAGTTTAGAGGATATGTGGAGGCATTGTATGGGAAGCTTGTGACAAGAGCAGATTTACAACAGCTTCTGTAGGGAATGTGATAGAGAATCAATTGGAAAGGATTTTTAAAATTACTCTTCCATAATGAAAACTGATTAAGAATAGATAACATAAATTTGTAACTGACAAGTCATCTTAGGTGTATCATTTCCTCCAGCTTCATTCCTAGCATGTGTAGAAGTAAATGAAAGAGATTGATGGATGTAATTCAGAATTAAATTTTAGTGAAGGCAGGGAATTTGAGAGTAGAAGATAATGTCTAATAAAACTGTTTAATTATCCAATCAAAATAGGGAATGGAGTAAAATGAAATTAGATATGGTGATCTAAGCATAAAAGTGAGGGAGAAGACTAAGTTTAGGATAGCAATAAGACATAGAGATGGAATGATAATATTACAATCATATAAAGGAATTGAGAGTTTTTTATTCTTAGAAGTGGATCCCTTGTGGGTTCAAAGTATAAGCTCAAAAGTATGACTAATACCCTTATTATATTTACTAATAGAGATGAAACAGAGGATTAAATTTTGGGGTTTCCAATTAAATTTTGGAAATTGAGAAATTGGAAGATTAAGATGTTACAATTATCCCCTAATTAAAAGGATAGGAGTTGAGATGGAAAAGAAGGTACTGAATTCATTAAGAAAGGTGGGAAAGATACTGAATTCTTTTGAGAGAGGGAGAGAGAGAACTGCCATAGAATCTGTATTTGGTAAGCTAACCTCAAAGGAATAGAGGTGGGTGGGTGGGGGGGTAGCACAAGGGCAATTCTGGAATTGGCAGTGGAGGACAAGTATCCTCACTCTTTTTCCAGGACCAGTTCTGGAATGGTGGGGGGAGAGGGGAAAGTGATAGGCGGGAAAGAGTGATCTGAAAGAAAGTATAGTTAGTGCTATAAAAGATAGGCATTCAATGTCATCTTTAGGAAGCCAAGTCTCTGTCAATATTAATTTTTTTTTTAAAAAGGTACAATGAAAAGAGTCATACAGAACTAGAGTGGGACATGGGAGAGGTGAGAGTTGTTTATTAATAGACTACTTTCCATAGGTGAATAAAAGGTTGGATTTCATAGTTTTCTTGACTATAAGTCCTGACTTTCCTAAATAAGAATTTCTGGTCACTTTTTCTATACATGAACTTGGAAATGTATGTTGTCTATTATTCTTTTACCTAGTAGTAGCATAGCCATAAGTATAACTGCTTAAAAGAAAAAATAAACTTCTCTGTCCTTATTTCTTAGGCTGTTTTATTTTACAAATTATTACCTCTTTTGGGTCGTACAGCTTATCCTGATAACATGAAATTTTTGGAATAATGTTTATAATGATAACGATAAATCATAAGTTTTTGAATGTTTCACTGAAGAGTGATAGATACAGGGACTGGATCAGTTGTGTAGGGATCTTCCAAGGAAAGAAATTTCCTCTGCCAGCAAAGATCAGCATCTCCTCTTCAACTTCTAATATTAAGCTGAAAGGTTGCATTAATTACCCAGAATCAAGTTACACGATAGAGGTAGACTAGAACCCAGGCTTTCCTGGCTATACATTAAATTACCCATTTACTAGGGAGACTTTCCCACAAGATCAAGGGTTTTGCCTAATTAGAAGAATTTTGGTAGTCTTAATCCCTTGTCATGTTCATCCTTAGGCATATTTGGTTTTTTTGCTTAGCATCTCTTAGAAGGCCCTAATTTTGTCACTGAATATCTTGTCTTTTTTTTTTTTTTTTTTAAGGAATACAGGGATTTTTTTTTTTCTATTAACATGCACTTATCTTTTTTGGGGGGATGGGGACAAAGGGGCAGGTAGGAAAAAGTTGGGGGTAAAACTTTCGTAACATATATACATTATCACAGAAAACTAGGGAATTTCCCCCCATCTTATGCAGCATTTTATTCAATGAATGAGATTTCTCTTTAGCCAGATAGATCTTTGCTATTGGCTTTTAATCTCTGAATGATCATGTCATAGGATTTAGCCTTAAAAGAAACTTAAAACTCTTAAAGTCCAACTGCCTTCCTTTGTAAATAACCTAAAGGGTACTACTTTAAGATTTCACTTAAACATATTTCTAGATAATTCATTCCTTTGATTTTGTACATTCAGTGGCGCATCAGTAATTCTGTACTCTATTTGCCTTCTTGACCTAACTTTCAGTTATTCAATAAGCATTTTTTAAATAACTCTTATAAATTCAGTTCCAGAAATATAAAGAAAGAAAATGATTCCTGCACTGAAGGAGCTTACATTCTATTGAGGAAATAGATTTTTATAAAAGTAGGTTCAAATTATATACAAAGTAAATTTGATCAGGAAAAAGCTTCCTATAGAAACCAGGTGACACTTAAGTTGAGTGAAGGAAGCCTGGAATTCTAAGAGGTAGACATATTAAGAGAAGATAGTTTCTAGGCAATAGAAAATAAGTAATAGAAATATACCTCTTTCCGAAAAACAGGCAAGAGACTATATTGTTTTTGCTTAACTTTTTTTAAAAAGAAAAATAATTTATGAGTTCTATTTTGGACAGATTGAATTTGAGAAGTACCCAATCAATCATCAAGGATTTATTAAAAAACAAACTGTGTGCTTGACACAGTGTAGGATATGAAGATTAAAAATGAAGCACTCGGTTGTTCTCAGTCAGGAAACTGATGATACACTGGCTGGTGGCTCCCGTATTGCAACTATAAATTCTGGAAAAGATGTGGGAAAACAAGTATATTCTGATGTATTATTGGTGGAGCAGTGAATTAGTTCTCATTTCTAGAAAATAATTTGGAACCATGAGAAAAAGATCTATTAAACTATCAATACCACTTCCAAAGTAAAGAAAGACAAAAAGAACTGATAAGTACAAAAATATTTATGAAAGTAATTCCAAAGGATTCCTGATGATATCTGTTACATGTTTTCACATGGAGAATTGATTTAGTGCAGATTGAAATGTAATATTTTCTGTTTCTTGCTTTTCTACAATAAATGGCTAATGGGAAAATTTGTTGTCCCTGACTAAAAAAAAAAAAAAGAAAAAGAAACTGATGATAGAAGACTAGCACAAAAGAGAGAGAAGGGGGCAGGATATAGGTCTAGGAGTTGTCTGTTTAGGTATGATAAATTGAACCCATGGGAGCAGATGAAGTACTTCAGAGAGTGCATTAGGAGAGAATGTGAAATCAGTACTTGAAAGAATGGCCAGAGAGCCTGACTGTTCTGAGGAAATCTAGATCTCTATGAATGCCAGAAGATTGAAGAATCATGTAAGGAAAAGAGATCTAAGATCAAGTTGGTTAATGAGTGCTCCCAAGAATAAAATTTAGAATTATAATGAAAGACAAGCTGATTCAGTATGGAGATCTTGGGCTGAGGTGGAAGTTAAAAAGTTAAAAAAAAAAAAAAGTGGTTCTTTTGTTATGCTAGTTATCTCTTCATTTATGCCAGTTTCTTTAAAAGATGTCTAAGGTGAAGATCTAACTCAGTTTCAATTGATCAAGGCTGGACAGAAGCAGCTACTCCCAAAGAAAGAACACTAGGAAATGAATGTAAACTGCTTGCATTTTTGTTTTTCTTCCCAGGTTATTTATACCTTCTAAATCCAATTCTCCCTGAGCAACAAGAGAACTGTTCGGTTCTGCACACATATAATATTGTATCTAAGATCTACTGTAACCTATTTAGCATGTATAGGACTGCTTGCCATCTGGGGGAGGGGTTGGAGGGAGAGAGGGGAAAAATTGGAACAGAAGTGAGTACAAGGTATAATGTTGTAAAAAATTACCCTGGCATGGGTTCTGTCAATAAAAAGTTATTTAAAAAAATAAAATAAAATAAAAGATGTCTAAGGTTAAATTTTTTAGGTCAGTGTTTTTCTATGTTTTTTGCTTTTGAGCAGTAACATTAAGTCCATCTCTAAAAACTTAGTTCAAGTAAGAATAAATCCATTTTTTAATAATTATGTGCTGAACCAGCATAGAAGAGTTTCTGAGTCTTTTAAAACTTATAAATATGTTGGCAAAAGCTACCTTATCTCCTATAAACAGTTTATAGTATAAACCAAGCTAAGAGTGCAGCTAAAAAAGTTAAACTCCAAAAATGAGACCTCCTGGGAAACTATCTATCTATCTATCTGTAAAACCAAACCTCTTATTTACCTGTTTGGGAGAAACAGACACCATGGTTCATTGAGAAGAGAACTGGACTTAACAGTTGTAAAAACTGGATTCACATCTCACCTCCACCACCTGATAGCTGTATGGCCAAAGACAAGTCACTTAATGTCTCAACATCAGTTTCCTTATTGCTCAGTGTATCAGGGATCTGTTGTTTCTCAGATTGTCTTGGCAGACAAGTTTTAGAGTTGGCTGAGTCTCAGAGAAGTTCTACGATTTGCCTACAATCACAAGTAGTGTTAAAGGTTAGATTTTGAACACAGGTATTCCTGACTTCAAGACTAGCATTCTGTCCACTAAGTCACACTCTCTTTCATCTGTAAAATAGAGATAATCATGCTTGTACTACCTCTCCCCCCTCACAGCCTTGTTATGAAGAAGGGAAAATAATTAAAAGTTTTTTAGGAAATGTGTTTCCACCCTCCAAAAATTCAAAGAATTGGACATTAAAGGAAATCATGAGAATGTGGGGAAATTGAAGATAGTAGACATAATAGAAAGTTGAGTATTTTGTAACTGAGCATGCTAAACATATATAAATCATTCTCAGTTTGTCCTATTCCTTGGATCACCATTTCTTCCTCCTTCCCTCCCCTGCCTTCTTCCTTTTCTTTCTCCTCCTCCTCTTTCTCCTACTTCTCTTTCTCCTACTCCTCTTTTTCTCTCTCCTCTTTCTCCTTCTCTCTCCTTCCAGACTTCTGCAACCTTCAAAGAAGCTATCTGGGAGATAGACCATTGAGGCTTAAGCTGGGCCTGGTTCTAAGAGTACAGTTATCATTTTCACACAAAATAATGTGAGGTCATAGATTTAGAGATGAGAGAGACCTTAGGAATAGGTCATTGAGTCTAGTCCTCTCATTTTACAGAGATATGGAAAAGGCACATGACATTCTCTGAGTCATACAGCTACTAAGTAGATGAAGCAAGATTGGCTCAGGTCTTCTTCAGGACCTAATCCATACAATGCTACATCACCTCTCACTCTGATGCTTTGGATACAAAGTACATCCTATATCTAGACAAAACAAATATGTCATTTTCCTATGTATTTTTGAAACTTGTTCCTTCATTTTTCAGACATTTGATGGGGTAGTTACTTAATTTAATTTAATGTAGCTAGATCTTTTAAACTTGAAAAACATTTTCTCTTATTACAGAAGTACATGTTAAAATTTATTGTAACTTTTTTATATATAAAACTGGGGAATGAAGAAGTAGTATCAGATTTTCTGCAATTTGATTTTTTAGCTTTATTCAACAGGAAAATTTTAAACTTTAATCTTTACTTATCTGAGAAGAGGCTGAAATGTTTATAAATTAATGTTTACATGAAATATATCTATACAAAAGTCTGTACTTTTTTAAAAAAAAAAGTGTTTTAGTTTTCCTAGTACAAGTTATGTAATATTTCTTTGAATTTTGCTGTCTTCAAGGTGGTGATGAAACATAATGCTGTGATAGAACATTTAAAACAAAAAAAGACTATGACCCCAGCTGAAAGAGAAGAAAATCAGAGGTAGGAAGAAATGTTTATAATATTAGAAGAGGTTACTCTTTTAAAGTAATCATCTTTCTTCCCTTTTAACTAGCATATCAGTAAATAAACTCTGATTATTCCATAGCTTTTGTATATTTTCTATATTTGGACTAAAATTCATTACATTCCTCTTGCTATGTTGTGTGAACTTTTTTAAAAAATATAAACTAATAAGATCAAATGTTGCAATAATTTAAAAATGACTGGATATTTAGAGTTAATGTAAACTTTGCTTTATTGAAGAACATTTTTAGACATGTTAAAATATTTCCATATCCAGTTTTTAAGGTAATGTCTATAAGCACATAAAGTACTTTGGGCATTTTTGCTATAGTAGATCATCAGTTCAGCATTATGTACCTTGTATATTTTTTCTTAGAATGATAGTCTGTAACCAGGTGATGAAGTTTATTTTGGATAAGATAGATAAAGAAGAAAAACAGGCAGCTAAGAAACGAAAGCGGGAAGAAAGTGTGGAACAGAAGCGTAGCAAGCAAAATGCTACCAAGCTATCCGCTCTGCTCTTCAAACATAAAGAACAACTCAAAGCTGAAATATTGAAAAAGAGAGCACTGCTAGACAAAGACCTTCAAATAGAAGTGCAGGTAGGAAGAGATTTCATTTCATTTTCCTTTTATGTTAGATATCCAATCGTCTTGTAAATCATTACCTTGAATTTTTTGTTAACATTTGTTTCCTTAAATTAACTTTTTAAGTCTTTAAAGAGGTATAATTATAAATAATTTTATATTTTTAATCAACATAACCAAAACTTATGCATTCCAGTGACTTTCAGCCACTCTGCAAAATTATCTTGTTTGTTTTATTAAAGTCAGAAGTTTATTCTGTTTGAAGTGGTCAGAATATTATGAATTCTTTTGAGAGTCTTTGACACATTCTATTCAGTATTCTTATTGATGGGAAATTTTTGCTCTTTGATGGTGGATTTGATTTTTTAAAACTAGGCAAAAGCTGTTGTTCCAAAAGAAATCAAAATTAGATTGGCTGTAAGTAATAGCATTAAAAGTGAAAAACAAGTCATGACTGTAAAGTAACAAATTGACTTTTCTTACATCGTTACTATATCAATGTTGAAGGCATTCCCAGAATGTTTTAAGCAATTGCAATGTTATCGGAATGAATATGTATTCTGTCAAATTTGAGGAATTACATTTGATTAAACATGTAAATGGCAGTGTGTTCAAAATACAACTATTAACTGCTTATACATTGTGAAAATTGAACTGCTTCTGATAGAACTTTCTTTCCTGCCTTTGGGATATTTGGCCTGGTGTTACCACAAAGATAAAAAAATGATTGTTTTCTACTTTGACTATCATTTAAACCTCATACTTCCCAACTGTATATGACCTTTTTTCCCCCTTTGGTCTATGGGGAAAAATCAAATTATCTTCTAAATTTATAAAAACTCCTAAATGACTAATGATATATGCATTACTGTTAGTCATATTTATCTTTCTAGACTCAGAAAAGAAAAGAAATTGCCTTGCATCTTAAATGCTCATAAGTCAGCAGTTCCTAAGATCATATCCTTATTGTGATTCTAAGAGCTTATTTATTAGTGAACTTTGCTCCTTGAAAGGTCAAGGTGAAAATTTACAGGACAAAAAAATGTCACTTTGTCTTTGGTCATTGCTCAGATTTATCAGCTAAGTAAGTATTTTCCTTCATTTTAGACAGATCTTTGAAATTCATTTTTCATTCTTTTCAGAAAACTTTATCTCATTCATCAGGTTTGTGTATTGTGACCTCCAAAATATTCTTAGCCTCTGTTGATCTAGAGACAAACAATTTAGTATAAAGTAAATTGACACTTCTACTTTGAACCTGAATGAATCCTTTCTCTTATTGTCAGCAAATATTGAGGTTATTGTATGCTAAGGATGAGGAATACAAAAATGAGCAATCTCCTGATTCCTGCCCTTAATAAGCTTACAGTCTAATGGAAGGAATGACTTGTACATAACTATGATACAAGATAGAATGTGATAACAAAGGAGAAGTATAAACAAAGTACTTTTAAAAATTAGGAAAGAAAAATCAATTTCATCTGGAAGGATGAGCAGAGGTCTCATGAAAGAGGTGATACTTAAGCAGAACACTGAAAGAAGAAAAGTATTTGAATAGGTAAAAATAAGGAGGAAATACATTGTAAATATGAGGGATGTCCTGCATAAATGAGCACAGTGTAAGAACATATTCAGGGATTGTATTGTGCTGGAAATTAGAATAAATGAAGGAAAGGCTGAAAAACTATGTTGGAACTAAATGGCAGAGATCTTAAGTATTTGGATAAGAAGTTTGTACTTGATCCTATAGACATTTAAGGAATTTGAACAAAAAACTGACATAGTCAAACTGGTATATTAGGAAGATTATTTTGGTAGTTATATGACACATGACATAAAGCATTAAACGATTAAAAGCAGAGATTCCAGTTAGATAGCTACCACAATAGTCCATGTATGAGGTGATGAACTAGAAAAGAGAATTGATTCAAGAGAGATTGTGGAGATAAAATCACTAAGATTTTGTAATGCATTGAGTATGAAGAATGGGGGAAAAGAAAAAGGTGATTTCAGGGATTCAAGTCTAGATGATTGTGATAGCGGGGTCAGCAATAGAATAGGGAATTTATGAAGAAGAGAAGCTTTAGAGGATAAAGAGGCTCTTTTTGAACTTTTTGAATTTAAGGTGTAAATGGAACATGTAAGTAGAGAATTCTAGCTGGTAGTTTACAAAACTTATGGAAAAAAATAATGCTAGAAATATACATCAGAGACTTATTTGTATAGAAATGATAACTGAACCCATGGAAACTAAAAAGGGACAGGGAAGGAAAAAAGGAGAGAAGACCAGAATCTTGGGAACACCCTTAGAAGGAAAAAGTTGAAGCAGCAATCAGTCAGCAAACATTTATTAAATGTTTAGTATATGCTAGATAATCTGGCTGGGAAGATACAAAGAAAGACAAGTCAGTCCCTCAAAGTTGTGGGAAATAACATGAAAAACATTCTATACAGATAAGTTATAGGCAGGATACATTGGACCTAATCATTAGAGGGAAAACACTAGCATTAAGGGGGATGAGGAAAGGCTTCTTGCAGAACATGAAGGACTTGAAGGGAAGCCAGGAAGTGGAGACAGGGAGGGAATGGGAAAGAAGGAACAGCCAGTGGGAAATGTAGGGTATTGTTCAAGGAACAACATGGAGAAGAGCAGTATCAAAAGAATGAGTAAGAAACAAAAGAGGTGGTGGTTTATGAAGGCCTTTGAAGACCAACCTGAGGATTTTACATTTGATGTTGGAGGTAACAGTGAGTCTGTGGAGTTTGTTGATCAAAATATCCATCTTTCATGTCTTACTTTGATAGCTGAATAGGGGATAAATGGATTTGAGGCAGAAAGAACTCACCATTAGGCTGTTGTAAAAATCCAGGTATGAAGTGCTAAGGCAACACTAAAGTGTTGCCGGTGTCAGAGGAAAGAGGTATATATGAAAGACTTAGGTAAAAATAACAGGCCTTTGGCAGCAGATTGAATAGTGAGGGTGTGGGGGAGGGGTGGAAGATGAGAGAGAGAAATCAGCAGTGTCATCTGACAAAATACAATAAGCCCATAAACACCCTCAGTCACCAAAGCAAATTAATGTTATTCTTCCTATCAGCAAGAACAGCACCTATCAGCTGTTCTTAATCTAGGTAAGGAGACAACAGAGGATAGGTAAGGAGACAACAGAGGAGAGAAACATAATAGATAGATTTAAAAGATGGTTATTTGGTCAAATGCTCTATATTGCTAACATTTATGTAGCAATTTTTTTAAGGTTTGCAAAGCACTTTATAAATATTATAATCTCACAACAGTGATGAAAGGTAGGTGCTATTACTCCCATTTAATGGATTGGAAAATCCAGGATGAGAATAAAGGTTGATTGAGTTGCTCATGATTGCAAAGCTATTAAGATGACTCCAATTTGAATTCAAGTCTTCCTGACTCCAGGTCCATCATTCTTTCCACTATGCCATCTGGTGCTATAAGTAGCTACCATATTGATAAGAATAAAACTCTGCTTGATCTGAGTCAGCCCTGTAAAATTATGTAAAATCACCAACAAAATGTCTCCTTTGATCTATAAAGCCAAATTGTCTTGCATCCTCTGCAGCAAGATAAGCTTTCTTGGAAGAAGTCACCCCCTGGAAGATTTCACATCCACTCAGGACTTCTCTTAGATTCATGCATAAAATGGGTCTTCAGAAAATAACCCTTTGCAAATCACTTTCTCTCTTGAGAATGATATTCCTCCCAAGAAAATCCCTCTTGGTGTCTCTAACAATAAAGCTTTTTTTTTTTTTTTTTTTTACCATAGCCTTTGGGTTTAGCGAAATTCCTTCGCTACAAACTCCTATGTTGGATAGCTGATCCTGCCCAACCTATTTCTCGGTACCCTCAGCCCTCATCAATATCAATCCAAATTTTGACCTCTTACAAATTAAATCACATCCCTATTATGAGATCTTTAAAAGCACATGTTTGTGTGTGTGTGTGTGTGTATCTCAATACAGACTGAAGCTTTTTAGTAACTTAGTTATTGCTGTGGCCAAAAAAAGAAAGAAAAATAAAGTCTTTATTCTATAGCAAATTCAATTTGTGTAAACTGGTCCTCATCCATGCAAATCTTCACCAGGCCCATACTTTTGATGGCTTTGCTATCCTAAGATTTTAGTGGAGGATATATAGAATATACTAAAATTAACATTGCTATATGGGAATAGTCTCATCAGGCTGGATTAGGGGAAAACTTTGGTCTACAAACATTCTCAGCTATCCTAAAAATAGATTATTTTTTTTCTTCAATGCTATCATTCCCTTAAGCTATCATTCATCATGTCTTTCATCACTTTCATTGCTAGATGTCTAGAAAAAAGTATACATTTGCCTACTATTCACTTATTCAACCTCCTCCACTGCAAATTCAATCCCTGCCTCTCTTCGGACACCTCTTTCTCCAAAATTGCTTTTTAGTTTTGCAAAGCTGAATTTTCTTCCTTGACTTTTCAGAAGCAATTGGCATTATTCATAACTGCTTTCTGAATACTGTCCTCTCCCTTAGCACTCCCAGGCACTGTTTTTTCCTAGATCTTCTCTCCATCTGACCAGTTCTCAGTCTCCTTTGCTGCTTCAATTTTTTTTCTACTTTTAAGATAGAGAAAAATAAGACACCAATTCAAACTTTGCTAAATGATAGGTGCTATTCAAATCACTTCTCCAAATTCAGAGAATTTTTATTTAAACATCTTAAGTAATAAGTGAGAGATAGCTTGAGGGTAATGGATAGAGGACCAGCTTTATAATTAAGAAGACTTAGGTTTAATGCCTGTCTCTGGTTAGGAAACCTTACAGTGCAGCTCACTAAGACTCTAAAATTACCAGCTAATTTGCATAGATAGAGGGAACCCTGAAGAAAACATAAGTCTAGCCCAAAGAAATAAAATTAATATTGGTTCTAGGATGTATATTTATTTTGGATGGGTCAAATTTATGATACATTTGATTTGTTTTGTTCATATACTATTGATGTACTTTATGCTTTGAAACTATGTGATCAATATATATAATATTTATAGTCATTTTATTAGCATTTGGAGTAATTATACAGATTTAATTATAAAAGTTTATAGTTATATCTTGGCTTTTATGACATTACTGGTCATACCTCTTTATTTAATAATATTAAGTCCTAGATCAGAAATATAACCTTCACTTACCTTGTTTCTTTGAATTCATTTAATGATAATCCTGGTTTGTTATCAGTCAAGCATTTATTAAGTGCCTACTATTTGCTAAGTACCATCAAGAAACCTATAGATACTAAGACAAAATGAAACATTCTCTGTCCTTAAAAAATTTACATTCTATTGTAAGAGGTAATATATATACATAGAAGGATATACCAAATAAATACAGAATAATTTCGGGAAAGAGGCACTATCTGCTTTATAAGGTAGTTTTTAGGATTGCTTCTGAACAGAAAGCAGAACCTGTTCATATTTGCTTAAAGACCATGTCAGTAGAGAAAATACTTCCAAGTTACATTGTCCTCTTTCCTTAGCCATAGGGTTAAGCCCCCACTTGGCACAAATAATGAATCCCCTGCTTGTATTTGAATTTATACTGTTTGAAGCTATAATTATGTCAAATATAGCCATTAGTTCCAACCCAATAGATAGGATAATATGGCTATTTCAAGGAATTCATTACTCTCATGAATCAGGACCTAGCTTCATGGAGCTTTAAATTTACTCAGAATTTTTCTCACAAAAATTTGGATACCAAGACTTTGTGAATCCTGTCCAATTTTAGACATATAGTCAATATTACTTAGATATTGCCAACCACCTTTTTGCTATTTAATACTATTTTTCTCTTTCTGATGATTTAACAATCTTACAGTAGTTTTAAATGTATTTAAATTACATTGAGGATATAATAAAGTGACTTTTTTTTTTACCTGGACCAAAACATTTGAACATTAGAATCAAAGAAAATTGTCGATGGAATCTTCTCTTATCTTTTTCAAGTAATCATAATAACTTTTTTTTTTTCTGTTATATTTTCTATAGGAAGAACTAAAGAAAGACCTCAATAAAATTAGGAAAGAAAAGGAGAAAGCACAAGCTGCAGCAGCTGCAGCTGTATCTACAGTAGCAACCCCACCACCACCACCTCCACCACCAACTCCACCACCTCCACCACCACCACCTCCACCACAGCATTCGGTTAATGTCACATCAACTCCGACATTGCCCATAGCTGTATCTTCCCAGAAAAGAAAAAGAGATGAGGAAAAAGAGTCTTCAGCTTCCAAATCCAAGAAAAAGAAAATGATTTCCACTACCTCAAAGGAAACTAAGAAGGACACAAAGCTTTACTGTATCTGTAAAACGCCTTATGATGAGTCTAAGTGAGTAGGTCCAGTTCTTTGAAATTTTTTTTTTCAGTATGTGTTTAACCTGTAGTTATTAAAAGTTGGGGGTAGTAGTATAAGTGTATATTTGAAAGCAATTTCAAAGAGTGAAATTGTCAGTATGGTTTTTTTCATTTAGTGATCAAAATCTTGTAGGGAAAAAAAGAAGCAATTATTACATTCCTAATTTTTAAACTGTCTTTTCATCATATTCTATTCTCTGGGGGGGGGGGGGGGGGGGGGGAGGGAGATAATATACAATCTATTATTTTCTACTTTTCTCTCATCAAATTTTTTTCTTTAGAAAATAATGAAGTCTCTGCCTTTGAAGTAAATTTTTAATTCCACAATTAATTAATAAGTCCTCCTAGAGAGCCCACAATTGAGAGCATCGAGTCTGTTATTATTTATTTACTATCAGAGTATAGTTGTTGAAAGATGGTACTGTTCTGTGAGGGAATGGTACTGTTTATTAATGATAATAATATTAGTAACTTAATTTTGTTTTATTGTTATAAAATTTCTATTTATCAAGTGTAATATGAAATCGTTCCTTCTTATATTTCCAAAGATATGAAATTAAAAATTCCAGACTTTTTCTCATTTCTAACTGGAAAAATGGCAGTGGAACTGTTTTGGGGAGGGAAAGGGAGGAGTTGGTGGAGGAAAAAGGGAGCAGGTATAACTTGTAATTTGGGGTACATAGAATGAATTTAGAAGTTCTTAATATCTGCAATATGAATTGTCATCATTTAGAAAAACATCTTAATTTTCTTCTAGGATTGTTACTGTGTAGACCAGATTTTTTTTTTTTTTTTTTTTGCTAAGTCTGTAGTAATTTATTATATCAAGCAAATCTCATTAAGCAAAAACTAATTAGCGTTCTTCTTCCAAATCCATTTGGTAATGCTAAAAAACTTTAATCATTTTACGTTTTAAGAATCAAGTTAACATTGATAATTTCTACTTTAGTAGACTTTTTATAGCTAAATAATTTCTTAACTTGTTTTGTCTCTGTATTATGTTTAAATGGAAAACAAAAGCTGTTTTTGTAATGCTTTCTAATGATTTTACTCCAATAGGTAAAAGCTCTACATTACAAATATTTTTTTTAGATCACTCTTCTTTCCTTCTGCCCTTCTTCCAGTAGAACAGGCCACAAATTCTTGTGGACTAGGCATGTTTGGAATTTAAACCCTTTTCTGTTTAGGTGAGAGTAGGTGGACATCTTCATTGTTTATTATCTTCATTCATTAGATATACGGTGTATGTTGTAAGAAATTAAATCCTATGAATTTGTCCCTTTGGTCTAGTATGGGTGTGCTTCACTTTTAAACAAATCCAGTCTATTAAAATGAATTATGAAAATTTAATTTTTGATACATTTTATGATTTCCTTGTGTCAGTACTTTCTGTACTCAAGCATATTGTGCCTTTTCATCCTATGTGGCTCTTAACTTTGTCTTCTGTAAAAATGCTGAGTCCATAGATAACAATTTCCAAAATAAAAAATGGAAAACTATTGTACCTTTTGAAAAATAAATGAAAAGCATTTTGTGCATTTTAAGTATTTAGTCTAATATTCAATTTAAATTTAAAATTGCAGAAATGCATTGCATAAAATGAGGTATATCTGAATAATGTAATGATGACCTCTAAGGTCATTTTGCATTTATTTTGTGTGTATACTTCACATTTTTCTGTGTCATTAAGATCATTGAACTATTCCAAGTTCACTCATGCTGTTTTTTAGTAAGAATGAGTTAGTATGTTTATTTAGTGGGATTAACATTATCTGTTAAATTTTATATTTTTATTAATCATTTTAACAAAAGGTTTATTGGAGATTTTAATACAGAATTAAACCAAAAGTTTGAAAAAATAAATTTGCTTCCAATATAAATTTTTTGAAGTACCAAGGAAGCAACACATTTAGCTTCTGGAGAACCTGTCCAGCAATTCCCTTAAAATTCTTTGTTAGTCTTTGTACAAATGAAAGAGAAGAGCAGCACAAAAAAGGAGGGATGAAAATTAACCTTTAGTCTTGTCTTCAGTTCACAAAGAGCTTATTTCAGAGTTTGACACCTGGTTCCTTTCCTTTAGTTATATTGTGCAAGGCATGTTACAATGTGTCCAAGGAACTAGTTACCTCATCTTGGCTGACATGTATATGTAGCTCGTTAAGATTTGCAAGGCATTTTTTCCATATAGTATCTTTATCTTTCCTTCCAATAGCCCTGTAGAGTGGTTAACAACAGAGATTTTTAACCCTGTTTTACAACTAAAAAAGAAATCAGTGACTGGTTTCAGGCAAACTTCTTTCTATCCGGACTCTTGTCCATTAAGTGCAGTGCTCCTTCTCACCTTAATTATACTTAGCCCTTTGGCTGCGATTTTTTTCTACACCTTGCCAGTCACCAATATTAATCAATACATCACTTTATTAGGTTCAGTATATTAAAAAGTTATAGATAGTGACCATCTGTTAGGCGCAAACTTGTTTTATACCAGAAACAAGTGTAAAACACCTTACAATAATAACTATTTCCCCACTATTCCGTGCAAGGACCATGTCTGTTTTTTAAATGATATCTGTTACTTTGCTACAGTATCTTCATTTTCATTACACATTTGTTGCAGATTGCCTGCATTTACATGCCACACATTATCTAAAAATACTCCCCAAAGAATGGTTTCGTGTAAGGAGCCCGTGACTTGACCTAGATGAAACTCCTTTTGCCCTTTAGATTATTTAGCAGAAATTCACCTGCTGTGTCTCTCCCCCTTTCCTGCATCCTGTCATGTTCTGTCTGTCTGCCCCACACAGCCGGCGGCTGCCCTGCATGTTCTCTGCAGCAGTGTCACTTTTACGTGGTGTTGGCGCTTTGCTCTGTCTTTTACGTTTCCCTTTGAGATACATTTTCAACCTGTCTAAGAAATAGCCCCGACCTTGCGATGGCGTCTGTGGCAAGGGGCTGAGAGGCGCCAGTTTGATTCTTTGGCTCGGGGTTGTGGCTCGTAGCGTTTCCCGCCCCTTCCTGGCGGAGACGTCCCCATGCGTGTGTTGTTGTGTTCTTGTTCTCCGCCACGGCCCGGCACTGCATCTTACCGAAAAGCATGCCTCGGGGGTCCCCGCCGCGAGGGGGCGCCCCCACGCTAGACGCAGGGCCCGCCGCGGCCAGAGGTGAGGGCAGGAAGCTCGGTCCGACTCTTAGAGCAAGCATCCAGCGGCAGGGAAGACAGGGATAAAAGTGCCATGCAGCTCAAAATGACAGCTACATTGTCATTTTCATTGTGAATACTTTTAGGTTCTATATTGGCTGTGATCTTTGTACTAACTGGTATCATGGAGAATGTGTTGGCATCACAGAAAAGGAGGCTAAGAAAATGGATGTGTACATCTGTAATGATTGTAAACGGGCACAAGAGGGCAGCAGTGAGGAATTGTACTGTATCTGCAGAACACCTTATGATGAGTCACAGTGAGTTCTGATAAGAGCATCTTATTTAATAATTTAGGAAGACAAACTGCTCTGACTGGTTATTTGTTTATTTTCCAATGTAAAAGAAGGATATTTTTGCCTGTATTATACACCTATTACAAGTTCCTTCCCGATTTTTTTTTCTCTTCCCTTTCCCTTCCCCTTTCAAAATTGATGTTGTTTTATAGTGAATGTTTGAGATGTATTGGGAATATGTGGTTTAAAAGGTAGATTTTATTTTTCTAAATATATATTAACTAGACTAAAAAAGAATACCTAGTTTGGATTTTATTAGTGTTTGAAATGGTGCTTTACTCTAGATTAGAAAAACTAAAATTTGAGCATAGTCTTTGAGACTGTTATTAGACTACAGGCTTCTGACTGCCAGCTGGGTGACCAGCAGTAGCTTCTCATTTGATATCTTATTCATTGAGAGAGTTGAGCTTTCTTTTGTACTTTGAACTTTAAAATCAATTAAATTCAAATTTGTTTCTCTAAATCTATTCTTCAACATAAGGCAATATTACTAATACTATTTGCTGACAATTTAGTTACTTGATTTTTTTATAATAGGAAATACTAAATTAACATTCTTTTAAATATATCTTCAACCAATATGAAAACCATATTAGAATTATATTATATTATAATGTTTAGTATGTCTTCAGATATATATATATATTATTCATTCATTTAAATAAATTGTGAAAAGCATTGTCTTTTCATCTTAGAATTTACATTTTCGTTTTGCATCTTGCAGATTTTACATTGGTTGTGACCGATGTCAAAATTGGTATCATGGGCGCTGTGTTGGTATTTTGCAAAGTGAAGCAGATCTTATTGACGAGTATGTCTGTCCACAATGCCAGTCAACTGAGGATGCCATGACAGTTCTCAGTCCATTGACAGATAAAGATTATGAAGGATTAAAACGAGTGCTACGTTCCTTACAGGTGAGGAATAGAAGGCAGTATTTACACGAGAGTAGGTCTCTTATTCTACAGACATAAATTGAAAGATATATGCTATATGGCTCACTCACACCCTGTTTAATTCACAGCTTGTTTGTAAGCTACTCCATAAATAAATCCAGCTGCTGGTGATAAAAGTGTAGTGAGAATTAATGAGAGCATTTTTAAGCAACTATGATCTTCTAGGCTCTAGGACTAAAAATACAAAGGGAAACATTTCTCTACCTTCAACCTCACATCCTAATTGGGAGTAGATACAGGGTGGAAATGCAGTATGTGCCTTAAAATGGAAAGTTGTCCAGGATGAATGATGTGAAGTATAAATTGAAGCAGGCACATTATAATGGGTTAGGGAAGTCTATACTTACAAATTGAAGAAACTGGGCTCAAGGGCAGAGTTCAAAAACTAAATTTATCTAAGGAAAAACACCTTTTTATTCAGTGCTTCTTTAGGTAGAATCATTGACAAAAGGCCTATGTATCTCTTGTTTTCAACATCTTTGGACTATGGAACACTTTATTAAGTCTTTTCAAAATCTGCTTCACATAACCAATTGGAATAATTTCATGACTTTGAATGGTAATGAGAAATAAGTTAGACATTTAGAAATTAAGAATAGAGTTCTGTATTATAACTAGATAATATTTACAAGGCTGACTTTTTTACACACATTTCTTTGAAAGATCATTCTTATTAGAATAATTAAATAATAAGTAATTAAATATCATTTTAATGCTATTTAATTTTTTACAGATTAACAGGAAATGACATCAACTATAAAACATTTCCCCTAGAAACAAACATACCCTAATTCTTTTCCTAATACACCTTTATTAGTATATATCATTTTTGTTTTTTAAGAAATATTCTTATTGACTCTTACTAATTTTGGTATCCTATAAAATAAACACTTGCATAATTGTAAATATATTACAGAGTGTGAATTACCATATTTTAAGCTATTGGATCTTTTTTACCATTATATCTAATTTTAACTCTTTACTTTCAAAATTTATGCTACTTATATTTTAGATTCTACTTATTTAGTAACTGTCTAATCTGGGGACTGAAAAGTGGGTAGGAGGGCAGGCAGTAAGATCAGAATAAAACAAGCATCTTTTATCATAAAAAATTAAGCAGGTCAAATGCATTTCTGATCTGGCCAAATTGAGAATTTAAATCCAGTCTATAAAGTGCAGTGCCCTGGCTTAATTAGGGGCCAATATTTGCCTCTGATAATATTGTCTCTTTTTCCTTCCAGGCTCACAAGATGGCATGGCCTTTCCTAGAGCCAGTGGATCCTAATGATGCACCAGATTATTATGGTGTTATCAAGGAACCAATGGGTAAGTATTTCAGACAATGAACATCTTCCTCAAAGATGTTTTGATTTGTAAAAGTGATCAATCACATGCATTTCCTGTTAACTGAAGCGTTTCTCCTGATTTTTACTTAAATAAATGCAATGCTACCTACTTAGAATAGATTGTAACTTTCCTAATTTTTAAATGGCAATGATTCTGTGGTTTCATCTTTGTTTTTTGTTTTTAGATAAAATAGCTAATAGCAGTTTCTTCCCATTGTCTTTTTAAAATTGGTAATTAAAAAAAAAGACTTCAGGGATGCTATGTAAGGTTGTACAAAACGTCTTCAAAAAAGATCTTTCTGGAGGCAGCTAGGTGGCGCAGTATATAGAGCACCAGCCCTGAAGTCAAGAGGACCTAAGTTCAAATGTTCAAATCTGGCCTCAGACACTTAACATTTCCCAGCTGTGTGACCGTGGGCAAGTAATTTAACCCCAATTGCCTCAGAAAGAAAAAAAAAAAAAAGCTTTCTGAAGATGTCTTATTTATCATTGTGGATGAGATATTCACTTTTATATTTAAATAATCAATTATATTATCGTTGAATTAGACATTTCAGATAGATTTGGGAAATTCAGTAAAGTAAAGATCACAGTGATTTTCAAAGTCAACAGAAGTCCTGAAATTTACATTCAGCAGCAAATACTCAGAAATGATCAAGTTTGTAATCATTTCCATGTAATTAGAAAGAGGAGGCTTTCATGTTTTTGTGCCTTCAAAGAAGCCGTTAGTTGATTATGACAATATAATATTTCTTCCATTTTTCTTCTCAGCCCAAGGAAAACAAAAAAAATTGGCCTTATGCCATTGTGTTTGCAGGCCTCTTTCAGAGGTATTTGTATTTTTAAGATGAGGCCTGATTGAATCCAACATAAATTTATCTTACATAGCCTTACTTGCTCCTTGATGATGTTAGGCAATTCTACTCTACTATACTTCCCTTAACACTTCACTGTCCTGCTTTCCAGAGCAGTTCTTCTAAACCTTATCATTTCTCCTCAAATCTCCCATAGTCTTCTGTCCTCTCCATCCTCTCAGCTGACAACTTGTCTTTGTACTGAGGTTATAAGACAAGAAATGTCCCTCTTCTTTCTCCTGCTACTCTCTCTCCTCCTCATCCCTGTCTCACATAGTGAGTGGGCCATTTTTCTTGCTAAATCAAGTCCTCTGTGTCCACAAGGGAAACCATCCCCATCTTATATTCTCTAGAAGACTGTCTCCCCTATCAACAATTCACATATCCTCAATCTCTTCCTTTCTACTCCCCTCCCTAATGTCAACCAACATGCTCACATCTATGCTATCCTCAAAAAACCTTTCCTTACATCTGTCCCCATAAAATGACATCCCTTTTTTCTTTGCTTTTGTGGTTAAACTCCTGGAGAAGATAGCTCCGTGTTTTTTTTCCTTTTCATTTTCTTCTTTCCTCACTACTATCTGGTTTGTGCCCTCATCATTCAACTGAAACCATTTTCTCCAAATTAATAATCTCTTAATTGCCAGATCTAATGGCCTTTTCTCAGTGCTTATCCTATTTGTTATTCCACAGCATTCAATAACATTAATCACCCTTCTTCTTCTTGAACTACACTCTTTTCTCTAGAGAGAACCTCACTCTCTTCTGATTCTCCTCCTGTCTGAGCTCTTCTCAGTCTCTTTTACAGGATCTTCATCCAGGTCATATTTTGCTATAGATGAGTGTCCCACAAGACTCTGACAGAAACCCTCTTCCCTTATTCTTCTATTGTACTTTACTTGATTGTCTCACCAATTCCCATGGATTTAGTTCTAATCTCTGTAGTAATGATTCTCAGTTCTACTTATCCAAATCTAACAGCTCTCTACTAAACTCCAGTTTTGCATCCATTTGACTATTAGACATCTTGAACTGAACATGTCCATAACTAAATCTGTTGCCTTTTTTTCTCACACCACCTTCCCTTTTACTCTTGAGTGTACACTACTGGTAACTTAGGGGTCTTCTAAACTGAACTCCTCATTCTTTTTTCTTCTATATACAATGTTCCAATATGTTGGTTATCATTGAAGAAAAACCTTTGTAAAGTCTCTTGACTACCCTCTTCTTTTCTCTTCTCCTCTCCTCTCCTCTCCTCTTCTGTCCTTGTGAGGCAATAGTGCTGCAGCACTTTGGTTGGGCCATAGAATGTGTGAAGGGGGGAGAAAAAGGTTGGAAAGGTGAGCTCATGGCAGATTGCAGAATGCCCTAGATACCAGACAGAGAGGCTGGACTTTTATTCAGGCAGTATAGCACTGCTGAAGTGGTTTTTTGATTTGTTTTTGAGCATAAGAGTGACTCATGTAAGAAAGATGAATTTGGCAGAGGAGTAGAGGACGAAAAGACCAATTAGGATGGCTTTAGTTCTGAGGATAATATTAAAAAGACAGTATCAGATTGCAATAGGAAGGAATAGGACTCCTCATCTTTTTACCTAGAACACCTAGAACAAATGGCTTTTTGAAAGCACCCCTAATTCTGGTTCTACCTCTGCAACCAACCAAAGATTCTGTGTCCACCTCCTGGCTAGCAAATTGGAAACAGTTACAGAATGTCTATACGTGCTCTAAAGTATATCCAAGACACTTCCGTAAAAAAATCATCATGAAGCTTCTTTATCTTTTCTACATGGGCAATTGCATCAGCAGCATCCTGCATATATATCAGCACCCTCTGGGAAAAGAGATACTTCCATCAAAAGTCAACAGAACTTTTCTACATGAGGATTTGCCCTGCCTTTTCTACATGAGGATTTGCATTAGTGGCACCCTGAATATATGCCAACACCTCCTGGGAAAAGAGGGAAAGAGGAGAATATTTAATGCTGAGTAGATACAAAAGATATTACAGAAGTAAACAGGAGGGGACTTAATCACCAATTGGATGCGGTAACCACAAAGTTTTTCACTAGAGAGCTTGTGTGAATAGTGATAACACTACCAATAAAATAATGAAGTCAAAGGAGGAGGAGGAGGTTTGGGAAAAAGTGCTAAGCTCAGTTTTGAACATATACTAGTGGAGAATATAAGAGAAACCTCTGGCAGACATTTGCAGATGTAGCAGAAACAAGGTAAAAAAAAGTGGAAATTTTTTTTAATAGAAGAGGATAGAATATCTTTGATAGTTATGAGTACAAAAAAGGTTTTTAAACAGCTCTAACATAGAAGAAATGCGAAAAAATATGAATTCAAGTATATTGAGAGGAAAAGAGTAAAGATAAAGGATTGAAGAAAATCTTGTGCATTAAACATTTCTGAGAGAAAGAACTATCACTGTGAACCTAGCAAATTGGCAAAGGTAATAAAATATAGCAAAATTAAATGCTGACCTCTCTCTGGGAAAAAAATGACAGATTAATAATACACTATTAGCTAATTTTTTCCCTCAGTAGTATTTTTTCAAATATATGTAAGGATGTTTTTCAGCATTCATTTTTGTAAGATTTTATGTTACAGATTTTTTCTCCCTCCTTCCCTTATTTCCCCATCTCTCCAAGGCAGTGAGTAATCTGATATAGGTTACATATTACACTTATTAATTTAGCAATGACTTAGTTTAATCTTCTTGGGAAACAATGAGGAACTAAATAAAATTTACAAAATTTTCTATTCCCTTCAATCCTGTGATCCTATTTACATATATATATATATATATCATATTATTTTATTATTTACTGGGGGTGGGAGGTGGGGGGGTGGTCAGACTCAACTGAACAAAAATATTTTTATTTTTAGTAGTAAGGAAAAAAAAAAGTAAAAAAAAACTGAAAATAATATATGTACTCAACATTTGTAGATTAATTGAATAAAGCATAGCATATGAAAAAATCAAAATGTTAAGAATTCAGAGAAATATGGGGAATACATGAACTCATTCAGAGTGAATAAAATAACTTCAAAACAAAAATACACTTAGTGAAATGAACATAAAGATAACATTAAACAGCTACAGATTTTGTGTTGAATATATAGGACTCTCCATAAACATCCTTAAAGCTTTTATATAAGTATGTATACATACATGTATGTGTATATATATATATATATATATATATGTGTGTGTGTGTGTGTGTGTGTGTGTGTGTGTGACATTTCTTTTAACAGTAATGTGGGAATTTATTTTCCTCTGCAAATATTTGTAAAGGGCTTTGTCTTTCCTACTTTCTCAATAGATAAAAGAAGGGAGAATTCAAAGCTGAAAATAAAATTGGATTTTTAAAAAAGGAAATTTGCTCAGTTTAGCTGCAGATCAAGATTTTTATAAAGTCTTCTATGTACGTATGATAGTTGATGCATAAGAATGCCAAGAGAGAAGGCAGCCAAGGACAGAACCACTTTAAGGAGTTTTAAAGAATACAAGCAATCATCAGAAGAAAAAGGAAAGGGTTTTAGCATTCTAATCATAAAACCCAGAGCACAAAGTGTTTAAAAAACTTATAAAGGATAGATAGAACACAGAAAATGAGGAAACAGTATTAAATGCGGACAAAATTCTGTGGCAATTAGGTCACTGGTGACCTTAGAAGGAACTATTTCAATCAAAAGATGAGAATGGAAGCCAGAATGCAAGAGATAGAGGGGAGACTATGTATTCACCTATTTTTTTAAAAAAAGTTTGACAGTGAAGAGAAAGATAGAAAAGCCAGAGGAGGAAGGGTTCTTTTAATTGTTGAATTCTGCAGGTGTTGATAGACACATGTGTAGGACCCAGTGAAAAGAGAAAAATTCTTAGATCAAGGTTTGTCGAAAAGCAGGAGAGAGAGGGAGTGATGTCAAAGGTAGAAAGAAGGAGGATTTACCTAGGGACAAGAGCAGGTAGCAAGAGTGAGAATAAGGATAACTCTTCCTCTGTATAAAAGAAGGGGGGCGGGAAAGAGATAATGCTGAGAAGTTGGGAGAATTGGAAAAGTGGACTTTTTCCATAAATAACTTTAATTTTCTTACATAATCTGGGCACTAAAATTATCTTATTCTTGCTTGTTATTTAAAATAGTTGAATATAGGGGCAGCTAGGTTGTGCAGTGGTTAGAGCAAAAGCCCTGAAATCAGGAGGACCTGAGTTCAAATTTGGCCTCAGACACTTAGCACTTTCTAGCTGTGTGACTTAATCCCAATTGCCTCAGGAAGAAAAATAGTTGAATATAAACCAGTATACAAATATTGACAGTGACATCTTGATTCCCCAGTGGGTAGAGTGCTGAGCTTGAAGTCAGGTTTCCTAAGTTCAAATGTGGCTTCAGACACTTATTAACACTGTGACCCTGTTTACCTTAATTTAATCCTGTTTACCTTAGTTCTTCATTTGTAAAATGAATTAGAGAAGTAAATGCCAAACCAGCTTAGTACTTCTATGAAAATCCCAAATGGGGTCATGAAGAATCAAATACAACTTAAAACAACTCAACAAAAACAGCAACAAACGAACTTAAAATAAAAAACAAAAAACTTTAAAATAAATCTAACAACTCCGATTTTTAGCACTTTTTGTCCTCTTTTCTGCCATTCTGACACCTTCATTGCAGAAGTAGAAGGAAGATGGATAAACCTGGAAATTGGACTGTATTTTTCTTTTGGCCATGGCAACCCATCAGATATAGAATATGTTACCAAATCATCTGCCTCCTAGTGATGAGCATTCCATGCTAGAAGCTAGACTGCTGGAAAACAGACATCGCCTTCTGCCAGGAATTTTAAGTCTTTCTGAATAGTAAAACAGATTTGAGCTTGCTCTCTACATGCTTATTAACCTTCAAGAGCACCAAATTACCACCTTAGTGAGGCATCAGAATCAGACCTTGTAGAAATATAAGAGAATGTGTCTAGTTATAAGATTATTGCCTTTTCTGATTTCTGACTTTCTTCACATTAGTTTTTTAAAGTATGTACTTTAGCATAAAAAAAAGGAAAAAGGACCTACATGTGCAGAAATATTTATAGCAGCCTTATTTGTGGTGGCAAAATATTGGAAATTGAGGGAATACCCATCAGTTGAGGAATAGCTAAACAATTCTGTGATATATAAATGTAATGAAATACTACTGTTTAGTAAGAAAGATGAACAGGCAGATTGCAGGAAAACCTCTTAAGGATATGTATGATTGATACAAAGTGAAATAAGCAATACCAGGAAAACATTGTACGTAGTATCAGCAATATTGCGTGATGATCAACTATGAATGACTCAATTCTCCTCAGCATCACAATGATCCAAGACAAGTACCAAAAACTCTACAGAGGGAAAATGCTCCCCATATCCTGTTTAAAAAGCTCTGATTGCAAATTGAAGTCTACTTTTTTCACTTCTTCTTTTTCCATGTTTCTTTTTTCCTTTTGATCTGTTTCTTTCACAACTGTAAATAATATGAAAATACGTTCTACATGATAGCACAAATATAACTGATTTTAGGAACAAGGGAGGGGAGAGACGGAGAAAAATTAGAATCTAAAATCTTGTAAAAATGAATTTTAAAAATTGCTTGATGTATAATTGGGGAAAATACTATAAAAAAAACAAAAAATAGGTTCAAATTAATCTTTGACATCAAAATACTTTTGGTTTATACAGATAATTATGTTTTCTCTTAAAATCTTGTAGTTAGACCAAAATAAGGATCATGAAACATAAAACCTAATTTTTTCCCTGATTTTACTTTTCTCCCACATAGTCCACAATTTGAATTTTGAACACTTAATTTTTGTGGCTATAAAAATCCATAATATAGTTTTCAGATCAGTTCTGTTCATCAGCCTTGTTGAAAAGGGGAAGAATGGGAGTCTATCTCTAGTTAGTTGATTTAAGAGGAACCTTCTTTGCAATGTAATTTAAATTCTGAGCCCAATACAAAATTTCTGAAAGGACAACCTATCTTAAATAAAAAAAAAAAAAAAAATTTAAAAAAAAAAAAAAACAAGCCTCCAGGAGTGTAGAAGTTTTGGCTGATGGCAAGAAGTAGGTTCTTCTGCTTCTGTTACCACAACTGGAGCAACCCCTAAACATCCTTGTTCACATTCCCAAGGTTTGGAGCAGTGATATTTTATTTAAATTTAGCAGACCTTAAAAAGCACCAGTTATTTACAAGGCACTGTCTAGGTGCATGGAAGACAAAGACAAACAGTGAAATAATCCCTGTCCTCAAGGAGCTTTCATTTACTCAAATTTAAGAGAAAAAAAAATCTTAATATCTGAAATTAGCATTGGTACAAAAATTTATCTTTTATTCAGAATGTTGGGAGAAGGTGTGGAAGTGGCCATCATGGTAGTGATTGTTGAGAATAGAGCTGTTGAGAAATCAGTATTACAAAAGCATGTTTACTAAAGACTACAAGAAAACAATTGGAGTTGATTTTGGGGGAAAAAAAAGAAACCCCCTTTTATTTTTTCCTCATGCCTTCTTGGGCAATAAATGTATCACATTAAATATGGAAGGAATGTTCAGAGCCATATTTGATAATACTGTAAAACTATTATATTCAATTCTCAAAGTAATATTTCATATTTTTGTGTTTTTAAGATCTTGCCACCATGGAAGAAAGAATACAGAAGCGTTATTACAAAAAACTGACAGAATTTGTGGCAGATATGACCAAAATTTTTGATAATTGTCGTTACTACAATCCAAGTGATTCCCCTTTTTACCAGTGTGCAGAAGTTCTTGAATCATTCTTTGTACAGAAATTAAAAGGATTCAAGGCAAGCAGGTAAGTCCCCCCCCACCCCCAAAAAAAGCAAGTTTTTCAAGTCCATTTTGATTTGTTCATGCTCAAAATTAAATCAGTTCTTTAGAACTGATAGTTTAGCCCCCCAAAGGAATTGGCTCCTATGATACTTTTTAGTTAAGATAGATTTTTTAAAAGATATACAGGTAACTACTAAATTTTAATAGACCTAAAAGTTTAGTGCTGAAAAACTTCAGTTTGGTCTATTTCAAAATCAGGAGTGTGTTCCTCCTGAATGTCCCTTCTCTTTTACTCTAATTTTGATTTCTGTTTAGCATTGCACTGTTATTTAAGAATTGAAAACCTCATGGGAAATTTGGAGTTGGTTATTTTGGAGAAATTTATCTAGTAATTTTTTTTGGAATGGAAAATGTAATAACTGTAAAGAGTTTCCAAACCTTCAGTCTTCAGTAAGAGCATAGTTTGATATTTAATTGACCATGTACAATATCAAATGATTATATTACCTAAATAAATAAAATTTTATTACTTCAGTCATACTATTTTTGTTCCTATTTTTTACAATTTAGTTTTAATAATTTCCATTAGAAAGCATTTGTGCTTTCTGGTATTTAAAATTAGTAGTAATTTTTTAATAGCAAAAATTTTAGTAGAAATTTTGGGGAAATTTTTACACTGATAACAGAAATAAAAAAAACCTAAATGTGAAAGCCTGTTGCAAGCACTATTTAATTTCATGTTATAGACAGTTATTCTAATTTCTATGAGGATGAACAGAATTAAATTGGAAGCGAATGACTAATATGTAGAATTATAGGATTTTAAAATTGGAAAGGATCTTAGGAGGTAGTCATTTGTTGAAACTCTTGCTCTAATTGTGGATTTTAGTGATTTACCAAGCTGCCATCTGCTGCTGTTCCCTCATTCCCCCTTTTTCATTTATGGTATCCAGCATTAAGTGTTTACACATTATTTTCATTACTGCATTTTATTTGTTATGCTTCTTCATTTACACCATCCATGTTCTTTCTTTTCTTACAGATTGTGATATCTATAGTCTGAACTTTTTAACTGGAATCAGAGCTGGATGTTGGGGGTCACTCATTCTTTCATTGTACCATGTCATTTACTTAATTCAAACCCTGCCTCCAGAAAGTTCAGATTAGTTAGCAGAATTTTTTAAATGTTTAAAGATGTATAGCAGTAAACAATCATTTCCTAGCAGCCATGTTGAACAATGTATTAAAAAAAATTATTGTAAATTCTGGGAATACTGTATTAAAAAAGTCTTGCAACATAAAGTCTGTTGGCTTAGTTAGTCCTGGAAACTCTGTACAGTATTTTCATCATACTAACTTCAGTTGTGAATAAAACTGTGAAGTTTAGAAAGGAGATTGTCTGAATTTTTATTAGAAAAATGTGATTTTAATTACTGTTAAATGTTGTTGGTTTTTTTTTTTTTTTTACATCTCAGATTTCCCCTATCCCTAACATCCCATGTCAATGTAAATTAGTTTGTACATATTTTTTAACCACAACCATGATGCTTCTGTAAATGTCTTTTTCCCTATGGCTAAAAATTTTGTAACTTTTATTAGTAAAATATATTTTTAAGTCTTGGGGAATTTTCCAGAAAAAAAAAATCATGTTTAGTGTACAGTAAAAAATTTTAATTCAGTATGCTTTTTAAAAAAAAAATTGAATGTCAAAAAATAATTGTCTCAAAAGTATTGGCTGCTTCCCCCCTTGGACTGATTGACCGTGGTTGGCATCGGCTTAAAGCCTCTTTGTTCTCCAAAATGAAGGGTGCTTAATTGTTCCCTTTTTTCTGTATTCTGCAGGTCTCATAACAACAAACTGCAGTCTACAGCTTCTTAGAGTTCAGCGTGTTAACCTAATGCAAAACAGCAAGAATCTGGTTATCTGAAAAGTTTAAAATTAAGAAGCCAGATGTTTTTAGTCAGGTTCTCCTGACAAGACTTGACCTAAACTTCGTTTTTATTGGTCACAGCAGTCAAATTATATTCTTGGCCTATTTTGTCCAGCGGACAAAGGAAAACAAAATCAGCACCATTTTCTTGTCAAGATCAAATTGTTTTACTATTGTGGCAGAAGCGAGAAAACTTTGTTTATTGAAAGAGAGAAAAAGAAAGCAAGAATAAAGATAAATGGGGTCAAATTTTAACTCCATGGAAATGCCACGTCTGCTCTTCAGTGAAGAAGCTGGTTTAAAGTCACACAGAAAACTTTGACTGTATTTATTTATTGTTGCAAAAAAGACGCTTTTTTTATTGCTGCCCTCATTTGTCAGCTAATTATTTTTTCTTAAAAAAAAAAAAAAAAAATCCAGCCCCGGTTACATGTAATCCATTCTGTATCTTATCATGATTCCTGTAGGTAAAAGTACAAGAGACCTCTAGATGTCTTTTCTTTCTATGAAAGGAGCTGCTATGTACACATGTGCACACACAAATACACATACACACACACACAAAAAAAAAAAAAAACTGGGAATCAACAATGAGTTTATTGTTCATGCTAGATAAAAATTAAGCTTGCATAAAGGTTGGGCTAAGTGGTCATGGACTACAGACTCTGTTGCCTTGAATAAAACAGTACAATTTGTCATTTACTCTGCACCAGACTGAAATGAGTAAAATCTATTTGAAGGTATCTTGTTTGTAAACATTTGTCAGATTCTAATTTTTTTTCTTTTTGTATTAAAATTCAAAATATGGATGTATATGAAACAAAATAAATGGAGATAATTTTTCTCCCACAGATGGAAGTGTCTTTGAATGTGTGATACTGATTGTAAGCTTTGGTGGGGTGGAAGGGGACTCCAAAAGGGCAATAAAGGATAGAAAACCTAAATATGACTATTTTCCCCAGAAAATAGCCCTGTCTTTTGTCACTCCCAATTTCTTAGCATTTCAAAATAGTCAACAGGGATGGCATGCCGGCTGCATCAGTGAATGCTTGAGATCTATATAGTGGGAAGCAGAATATCCCACAGAAATGAAAGATTGCTTACTTAAGTCTAGAATAGCTTGTGTTTGTTTTCTTCAGAGAAGGAAAGGTAGAATGAAAGTGAATCAGCAGAAGTTCTCCATGCAAGTTTTTCTTGCTTTTAATAATCTGTGTTACACTGCATTTTTCTACATTATATTAACAGCTGTAATGAAATCTGCTGTTTGGCTTATGCAGCCTTGCAAAAATATTACTAGATTTTGCACTAATTCATATTAGCTTTGTCCTCCTTAAAATCTGGAGTTTGCCTGATAATTTTTTTAAAAAGCCTTTCCTTAGGTTTAATATCACCCTCCCGCTATGCAAGACCCTTTCCAGTTCTTAGTCCCCTAAAACTAAGTGTAAGACATAGCTATGGATCACAACTCTTTCTTATTACAGGCTCAGGTGTACAGATTATTCTGGGGTTCATTTTATCTAATGCTTATTAGACCATTTGTTTTTTGTTTGTTCATGCAGATGTTGTCACTTAAAGAAAACTGTTCAATGTGAAAACAAAGTTTATGCTTCTTAAAATAACTAAGATAAAAAGTAGTTGCATTAAGGTTATGTTGTCCGACTTTTTTAATGCTACATATTGTATGCATTTGCTGATGCAAGAACCCTACGTTTTTAATGTTATGAAATTATTTTGCATCTCATCACATCATAGTATTTCTGTACTATTTATTCATATATATACAAATATATATGGACTTAATCACTTAAAACTTGTTGCGGAAAGAACTTTCCTACCCGTAGGCAATAGATTGCTATGTTTTTAATAATTGTGGCAAACTCTAAAGAGTAATTTTTTGTACTTAATAGGACATTTCATCCTAGACAAATAAAGTAATGTTTTTGACATTGGATTTGGTGCAGTTTCTAATGAAACACTGGTTGATTGATTGCTGATGTAGTTTATGTAGATGTTGGCAATAATGCCAAAAATTGTATATAGTAGACAAATTTTTCACAGGAGTCCTTGGACTAGGAGTATATTAATAGCAAATATGTATTTAATGGTTTAAATGCCTTTTTAAAATTTTTTATATCATCATAGAATACATGGACATTTTGTAGAATATAGAATTTATCAAGAATTTTAGTCTTTTTGAAGAAATTTTTGAAAAACTTGGTTATCTAAAAGAATCACAAGGAACTTGTGTCAATAATGACTTTTCTTATTGTACTCTGGGATGTATTCTGCCATTCAGCAACAAGATGTCCTTGAAAACAAACTGTTTTCAATCTTTCACATTAGTATAATGTATACTCAAAAGTCTATGCTTGTGAGACATATTTCTACTTTTGACTTTGGGAGTAGTGAATAATCAGTTTGTATGATTACAGTTCCTTAACTAAATACTTCCAGTAAATATTTTTCTTCCTCAGCTTTCAAGTTCAAATTCTTCAAACCATTTCATAAAGTTGATTCATGGTTTTGATAAGGTTTCTTCTGCAACCCGGGCAAAAGCAGATTGAGGGAAAAAGAGAAATGGAGTAGGTTAGAAATTTTCAAAAAATTTTTCTAAAGGTAAAACTTCTACTTATATTTGAAATGGACTGGGATTAGACTTAACACTGGGTTTGGAGGGAGGTTATTTTTGTATTGCCCTTCTAGAATCTAAAAATAAAATTTCTTTCCCTCATTTTCTCTCCTTTTCCATTTGGCAAGTCCAAGGTCTTAATATGCTTTGTGGTGCCAAAATCAACACAGCCATATTTTAAATTTTTCTGAGCATTAATAAAATCAGTACTGTAGAATTGGAATGTGTGTGCTCATTAAGATGATTGCAAAGCTATTTTGTCTGTGAACATTGAGTTTATAGTCTCTAAAATGGGAGCACAAATATATCAAAGGAAAGTTAAGTATTTTGATGAAAAGTACTAAATATGAAAGTATTTTCAGTGGTCTGAATATCCTGAAACCTTTGAGGAGGGGATGTATAATTTGGAAGACATATTGGGTTCAAATCCTAGCAGCCACTACCTATGTGGCATAATATAAGAGTTTGGGGTTCTTTTGTTGTTTGTGGATTATTGTTTGTTTATTTTATCTTTTATTTCAAAGAGAACTTTATTTCATGGAATCAGTGGAAAAACTAGTTTTCCAAAGGCAATCTAATCTATTCAATTCTGGGTCCCAGTCCACTGTTCACTTACAATCTCTGCCCAACATCATTCTACTGATTATGGACAAGTTCTACAGATTGTCCATTTAATGTCATAATCCAAGCATAAGCTAAAAGGATAATACAGGAAAATCTAAATTTTGCTGGAGATGGACAGGAAATTAGAACCATATCCAAATATATACCATTTGAATGCAACTTTGACAGTGTTCCATTGAAAAGGAAATATTTATTAAACTATGTTTAATGTCAGTACCTTCCCTCAACGTTATTATTTAATACATAGCAGCTACTCCATCATTTAATATGCATAGTTGGTCTTTGATAAGTTCTGTGGCTGAAAAACATTATCCTGCAGGCAGCCTGGGAATAAGCTTCTTTGAGCCCAGCTGGGCTGGTGCTCAGACAGGAAGCTTTATGCCATTTTTCATCAATGGGAAATAAAATGCAGTATGCAAAAAGAGTAAATTCTTATTTTGTCTTGCTGTATCACAAATAATAAAGGTGAAGAGAAAATTCTTGATTTTATGCAACATGTAGTTTGTGTATATACATCACATGTATACATATAATTGTGTGTATGTATGCATATATATCTATAAAATTACATAAAACCTCATTTACTTATTGCTTAGTCATAGTTAATTGCTGTATTTCACATTGGAAAATGACCTTAAGGTAAATGTTTAATTAGTTCCAGCAAAATACATGTTAGTATAGAAACCTTCTAAGACATTATAGTGGAAGATTCCTGTCTCCAGAGTCAGAAGATCTAGTTTTAAATTGCATCTCTGAAATTGTCACTGAGATCTTGGGCAAGACAGAGCCTCCCCTGGAACTCAGATTTCTCATTTAAAGTGCCCTAAGGATTAGGCTAGATGACCTCTTCAGTTCTCTTCTCACTCTAGATCCATTATTCTAAATCTTGAGAAAAGACTACTGGGACAACTAGGTGGTGCAGTGGATAAAGCACCAGGCCTGGAGTCAAGAGGACCCGAGTTTAAATCTGCCCTCAAACACAACACTCACTGGCTGTGTGACTCTGGGCAAATCACTTAATCTCAATTGCATCTCAGAAAAAAACAAAACAAACAAAAAACAGAGAAAGAGTACATGAAGGTTATTGAGTGTTTCATTGGTGATGAATGATGATGCTTTTTAGTCCTTGGAATACAAGCACATGCTTCAAAGAACATAGAAATAAAAACAAAGGATTGAGAATAGAAATAAATTTAGTCATCCTTTTCCCACATCCTTTATGTGCTAGGTCAGAGGGGAATAAGATGAAACACTAGTAAAATGGGATAAAGCCAACTTAAAATAAGAGACTGACAGAACCCTGTTGCTGTACAATTAATCCCTGACATCTTATGTGAGACCAAATCATGGTATCAACATATCATCACAAGATCCATCCTGTTTAATAGAATAAATTGATCCCCAAACATCGATTTTCTCACTCTTGAGGCATAGTTCTTAACAATGTTTGGATCTAGGCAATTAATTTAGACAAGCTTGACCTTACAGATCGCCTTAGGGAATGAAGGCCAAATGAGGTACAGTCCAACAAGCACTGCACATACAAAGAAAGTAGGGAAATGGGTCCTGTATTCACACAGTTTACATTCACATCTTCTGGGGGATGTGATCTGTAAATAGAAAAGGAAGATTATCTGTAGCCATAAGGCAGGCTAAAATCCAAGGGCATCAGGAAAGGCCTCTGGAGAAGGAAGCCCCTGAGTTGACTCTTGGGGAAAAAAAAAAACCCAAGATTTGGAGAGAAGGTAGATAGGAAGTATGTTTCAAGAGAGATTCAGTTGGTTTAGTGCTGGAGAATCTGGGTTCAAATCCTAGCTGCCACTGCCTATGTGGCTTTGAACCAATCACATTGGGCATCTGAGTTCCTCATCTGCACTACCAAGGGCTAGACTGGATTCCCTTTAACTGAGTCTATTCCAACTCAACTGGGACCGAACCCAAGGTAAGAGAGAAAGCCTACACAAAGTTACAACTGTGGGAAATGGAATGCCAAGTTTGGTCTTCACCAAGTTACATAAGTTTGACCAGAGCATGGTGTTTCTAACAAGAGTTATGTGAAATAAATGGGGAATGCTGATGGGGCCAGATCTTGGAAGTTTTAAAATACCAAGCTGAGGAGTTTGCATTTTATCCCAAAGCTAGTAATAAGCCACTGAAAATTCTTGAGTAAGGAAGGGAGTAGTATAGTCAGAGTTGTATTTTAGGGAGATAATACATATACATGGGGAGATAATACACATATATAGGGTGATTTATTTATATATATATTATATATATGTGTGTGTGTATGTGTATATATATATATGTGTGTGTGTGTATGTGTATATATACATATATATATATATATATAGAGAGAGAGAGAGAGAGAGAGAGAGAGAGTCATATGTGAACCCCTCGAAGCTTAGCCCATCAAAACAAAGGAGAAAAGAGTCCAGGAAAAAATTTTAGTTTCTTTCATGTTCTGGTAGTAGACATGGATGACAATCTGAATTAGCCATTCATTGAAGCAATTTGGGACTTCAATCCATTTTCTATATTTGGCTCCAAAGATCTATCCTGATGATTGAATCAAGCAGCATGTTGGCACTAGTGAAGGGAATAGGAGAAAAAAATCCCACTCAGAACTTATATGTCCAAGTGGGATTTATTAAAAGATATACTGCATGGTGAGCTCTACTGAAGGCCTCAGAAGTCTTCCAAATCCTTGTCCATATTGAGGTGATGGAATGGTGGCTGCCAAGATGGTTTTCCAGCTTTTCTCCTTTTGAGAGAAAAACTACAATCTGTAATATATTATCTATTATTTGTAGTTCCATATCTGTGCTTTGGGATCATTGAAAACAGTTACTGGTTGAAAGGAATGAGAATGTGAGAATGGAATATTTTCTAGTCTACTCTAGTTCAACTACGAGAGGGATAAGGAGTATTTCATCTATGTTTCCAGGTGACATGGGTGTGTTGAGCCCAGATGCACATATCCTTGAAGTTACCAAAAAAGGAAAATGGGAGAACATCTCTGTTGGTTTAGAAGTATAATCAAGGAAGAAATTAAATGGCATAAAGTGCTAGGTCTTGAGTCAGGAAAACCTGAGTTCAAATCCAGCCTCAGACATGTACTAGCTGGTTTGTGTCAGCAAAATTAAGATAATAACAGCATCTGCCTTGCAAGGTTGCTGTGAGGATCAAATGAGATAATACTTATAATTTAATATTTTTAAGATACTGCCCCCATAGATGGCTATATAAATGCATGTTGCATTGCCTTCTTTCCCCTTCCTAGGAAGCATAGGAGTCCTATGAGAACGGCCTTGAGATATGCTAATCAAAGTATTTCTGATGTTGATGCTCCTTGCTGTTTCCCTTTGGGATTCTGTATGTGAATTCAAACTCAGATTCTATAACAGAGAGGGGAATTACCTTCAAAAACAAATATCCTAACAAAAAGGGAAAGGCCTCCATTTCTAATATCGCTTAATTCTAGTGCCTTCTCTCTGTTCTTTATTTCCTACTTATCTTGTATATACAGTGTGTGTATGTATTGGTATTTTTGTCTTCCTCATTAATTGTAAGCTCTTTGAGGGCAGGGTCTGTCTGCCTTTTGCATCTTTTTGTATCTCCAGTATTTAGCACATTCCATGGTACATAGTTGGTACTTAATAAATGTTTACTGATTGACTGAGATATGTACTAATGTGTGTGTTTATATATTTTTTCTAGTCAACAATATCAATTGATTTACATTCCCCAGAAAAGGCACATGCAGTTACCAAATCCTAAGAATCAAACACATCCTTATTATATATCTCATGAAAACCACAAAGCAGATAATATATATCAATAAACTTTTACTAAGTGCCCACTATGTACCAGATATTGTGCGAAGAGCTGGGGATATGAAGACAAAATTGAAATCAATTCTGCCCTCAAGCAGCTTATATTTTGTAAGGGAAACAATATGTTTTTATGTAAGTATATATGTATATATATATATATATGTATGTATAAGTATATATATATATACATATATGTATATAAATATATGTACATATATGTATATATATGTATATATATGTATATATATATATGTACATATAAGGATGTGTATAGATGCTATGAAATGAATTGCAGTATAATTTTAGGGACCCTACAAACAATTCAGCAAAAGAGATTAAGGAAAGATCAGACAGGAGAAATTCTGGGAGAGGCCAGTGTCACAAAAACTAAGAGAAAAAAGTAAACCCAGTAGGAGAAATGATCAGGTGTCAAAAGTGGCAAATGATTATACAAGAAGGATAAGGACTCAGGAAGAAAAAAATAATAATAAACATTGGATTTAGCCATTTGGATTGTTAGTTACTTTGAAGAAGGCAGTTTCAGTCAAGTGGAAGGATTAGAATCCAAACTTTAAAGTATGAGAAATGAGAGAAGAAGAAGAGGTGGTAATGAATGTAGAGGGCTTTTTCTATGTGTTTACTATGAAAGTGAGAAAGGGAGGCAAGACATAGGATATTAGTTTGTAGGAAATGACAAAAACAAAGATGGGATTTGGGATAAGACAGCATGTTTGTAAGTAGCCAAAAAAAATTTTAAAGGTTAAATATTTACCCTGAACAATGAATTATATATACTTATATCCCCCAATCCTAACACAGGGAGTCTAACACAGTACATGGCATATGACAGGCCTTTAAGAAATACTTGAGGAGCTGCTAGGTGATACAGTGGATAGAGCACCAGCCCTGACTGAATTCAAATCTAGTTTCAGACACTTAATACTTCCTAGCTGTGTGACCCTGGACAGGTCACTTAACCCCAATTGCCTCAGCAAAAAGAAAAGAAAAGAAAAGAAATATTTGGTTGATTGTTTGAATTGGAGACCTGCAGAATTTAAAAGAAGTTTCATGTTTAAAAATTTGGGGCTAGTATATTTAATATTAAAGAGGCAGGGTGGTGAAGGTCAGCCTTGGAGTTAAAAGAACTAAGATCTAATCTTACTTCTTAAAAATTTGCTTTATGACCATGAGTAAGTAAGTCACTTAATCTTTCAATGTCCTTGAAAACTCACTAAGATTTTAGAACTGCTTATCAATTAAAAACTGGCAGAAGTCTCCCCATATTGGGAATGCCCTATACAGATAAAAACACAAGAGAGAGCCCAGTCTCCAAAAATGGAATATCATATAACTATGATATTAATGATATAGATAAGTTATGCCACAAAATAGATAAGCTTTTTAAGTTTAACAAAAAGAAAATATTTTCTATGAATTATTTTTCATAGACAATCATAATGTTTAATTTAAATCAATAGAACACAAAGTGAAAAACATGAACCTTAAAAAATAGAGTATGAAGCAATAATCCATGAACTGAATCAACTAATTATCACAAATCTGTGAACCACTGCCTTGTACTATATTTGAATATCTGCAATTGGGGGAGAATATTATTTAAAAAAATAAAAGCAAAAAAAGGTTTTTTTTTTTTTAATGGTGGTAGGTTTTTTTTTTTTTAATCTGCAGATTAGTGTTGTTTTTAGATTGCTCATCCAAGAAGTATAAAAAAAGAAACATCTTTAAATTGCACATTCTCTCATTATATTGCATTTTATAAAGCTCTTGTTCATTTTTAAGTGACCAAAAAATAGGTGATAAAACACAGAGTTGTCAATAACATACACTATTTGGAATCAGGAGATGTGGTTGTTCAAATCTAATTCTTACCAACTTAGAAACTGTGTGGTCACTGGCAAGTCATTGCGTCTCTCTGTGGCAGCCCCCTAAGTTCTATATATGGATTTAGGTGAAGGGAATTCCTATATCAATCATGTATTCTCAATAGACACAACAGAAAGAAGATTCTGAAGTTTTTCCCTTTCAGAAGTAAGATGTATGAAGTAAGATACACATGCAAAGAACATCACCTTCGGGGAGCTTAATTACCAAATTTAAAATCTGCATATTTATTACAGCTGGAGGAATTCAATACAAGCACATGGATTCAGAAGAAGAAGCCATCTGGGGTGACATATAAGCAGTTTTCTTGTACAGCCCATAACTCTTGACCAGCAGGCAGACCAGCCAGAAGCCTTTGCCAAGCACTTCTACATCATGGATAGTTCTATTTACTGCTGCTTTCAAGAAAAAGAAAGGAAAGAAAGGAAAGGAAAGGAAAAGAAAGGAAAGGAAAGGAAAGGAAGGAAGGAAAGAAGGAAGGAAGGAAGGAAGGAAGGAAGGAAGGAAGGAAGGAAGGAAGGAAGGAAGGAAGGAAGGAAGGAAGGAAGGAAGGAAGGAAGGAAGGAAGGAAGGAAGGAAGGAAGGAAGGAAGGAAGGAAGGAAGGAAAGAAAAGCACAAAACTGATTTCTTCTTGCAATCCCAGATTTTGAAATGGCCCCAAAGGCCTGAGCTATTTGACATTTGCCTTCCTTCTCTGTTCTTGTTTCTGTTGGAAGACTAGCCTATATTGGGTTATCTTTATTTAAGCATTCACTTTTCCATACTAGGAGTAACAGAGGCTGAATTTGCTTGAATCCCTCCTCTCACAGTGACTAATTAGCTCTGTGATGATGGGCAAACCACTTAACTTCCCTAAACTCGAATGTCCTATTCTAAAAAAGAGGGAAAATACTGCCCCCACAATTTGTACAGTTTAAAGCTCAATGTAAATGTCAATTACTGTCATCCCTAAAAGCAAAATAACACTAGCCATAAGTTAGCCTTCTACCAAGTGCCAGCTTAGTAGGACTCTTCACGGAAATCCTAGATGTTTGTAATTCTATAACTTTAAGGATGAGCAAATATGAATGGAAGTAACCATGTTATCAAATTCACTCATGCAAGAGAATTCCTTTTCATCCATATCCCACTTGCATTCAGTCTCACAGGTCTTCTCTATGTGGCCAATATCTAAAAGGAAAGAAGAGAAGGACTATTAAAAAAAAGTAGATGCCATTCTAGGCACCTGGGTATTGAAGAAATTATAGGAAATATGGGATCTAGAGTGAGAAAGCCCTAAATTCAAATCTCACCCCAGCTGTCCAATTTGCGGTGTGACTTGGGATAAGTACTTCAAATCAGTTTCTTCATCTGTCAGATGGAGCTAAAAATGCTACCTACCTCATAAGGTTCTTGTGATGTTGAGATGATGCATGTAAAGTACTGTGGAAAAATTATTATTCTATTTCCAAAACTGCCATTCTGTTTGCACTCTATTCTGAAAAGTTACCATTTACATTAATCACAATTAGATTTAAGAGGATGCCTCAAAATCAGGTCCTTCCAGATTCCTATAGTTTTAACTTCATTTAGATCACCATAGAAGAATAAAATCTGGGGGTTTACTACAGTAGTGAAAAAATGGGTTTTTAAGTATCTCTAAGCTCACAGGTCACCATAAGTGCTGATAATGCAGTTGAGTTTGGAAGAAAAGGGGGAAGACTTTATAGATGTATTCTTTGACAGTAAATAAGAATGGAGAAAAGTTATACTTGTAGACTAGAAAAAAGAGCAAGGTAAAGAAAACAACTTTTTGGAAATGAGACAGAGTTTTGCCATTTACTAGCCATGTGGACCTTGGGCTTAACCTAAAAGTGGAATGGGATTCATGAGCCCATCTAGTCTATTTCCTCTCATCTTACTGAAGCTTGGAGATGAAAAGTGAGTAAACTCACACAGCTAGTTGGTCAATCAATCAATCAATAAGTATTTAGTTGTTAGTTCCCACTAAGAGCCAGACACTGCCATAGGCCCTGAGGACACAAAGATGAAATTGTTCATGGTCTCTATCCCAAGAAATTAATTACTTTTACAGTCTTAAGTGACAGGGACAGAAAAATTAGGTGGTACTTTCAAAGAGGCAATGAAATCTAAAGGATGAAAAAATAAAGAGGAAGTATAGGCTGAAAATGGAAAATTCAGAGAAAGCTTTCCTTGACTATTTGAAGGATTGTTTAGATGGATAAGCCTTGTTGCTTGCTTTGTTTCCTGAGAAGAGAACTAGGGGTACAGGGAGTGCAAAATTACAGAAAAGCAAATTTAGGGTTGATGTTTTGTTTATTTTGTCTAACCAAAAAAAAAGTGGAATAGGGCGCCTCAAATTCCCATCAATCAAAACCTCTAAATTGAGGAAAGATCCTTACTGGTTGGGTTGTTTGGTGGAAGGAACTGGAAGGTTGGTCCCAGGCATCCTGGAGATCCCTTCCTCTCTTAGCCTGGGGAAGTCTGATGGAAGAGTGAGCTTCCCCTCACTCATCCCCCTCCCCTACCACATCGACTATGGGATCCCAGTTTATGCAGACCACATGGAGCTCACTTCTACTGGGTAAGTGGGCCTGCTGATTGCTAAACCAGGAAGTCTTTGAACAGTTGCTTGCGGGTGCTTACTCCTGGTCAGGGCGTAGTTTGTCCAGGTGAATTGGAAGTGCTTGTCAGTTAGAGAGGAAAGAAAAATTTAAGATTTTTGGTGGGGAGAAATAAGAGACTCCAGATTCTTTGTTTAGAGAAATAGGAACAGTAAGAGTGTGTAAGGGGAAAATAGAAATCATAAGAAATTAGAAAGAGAAAAATAGAGGACCAATTAGCTTATCAGTCAAGAAATAAGGGCACATCATTGGGTCTGTATCCCAAGGAAATCATAAAGGAGGGAAAAGGACCCACATGTGCAAAAATGTTTGTAGCAGCTCTTTTTGTGGTAGCAAAGAACTGGAAAATCAGTAGATGCCCATCAATTGTGGAATGGCTAAATAAGCTGTGATACATGAAGGTAATGACATATTATTGTTCTATAAAAAAAAATGATGAACAAGCCGATTTTAGAAAGACCAGGAAAGATTTACATGAACTGATATTGAGAGAAACAACCAAAACCAGGAATACATTGTACATAGTAATAGCAAGAGTTCTGCTTCCAGAGAGAGAAATATAGAGACCGAAAGTAAATGAACATGTTATGTTCACTTTTTTTCCCCTTTTTCCTCTGTTTTTTTTTTTTTTTTCCTTTCATGGTTTCTTCCCTCTTGTTCTAATTTTTCTCGCAACATGATTCATAAGGAAATGTGTTTTTAAAAAA
This sequence comes from Dasyurus viverrinus, assembly GCA_020854095.1. Classification (NCBI taxonomy): domain Eukaryota; kingdom Metazoa; phylum Chordata; class Mammalia; order Dasyuromorphia; family Dasyuridae; genus Dasyurus; species Dasyurus viverrinus. Next base: position 156,597,690 of record CM037000.1, read on the forward strand.
TGAAGGTACATGTATAACCAGGAAAAAATAACAATTTAAAAAAAAGAAACAAAGAAAATTTAGACCCTTCCACAGACTGACCACACCCAGCCTTTCCAGGGGAATAGTATATGATTACTCCACCTGACCCAGGCTATAGGCTATATAACCCCCAAGGAAGTATGTTTTCCCTTTTCCTTATTCTGTATCCTGTGAAGAGGCAGTGAGATACAATGCGTAGAGCACTGAAGTTCTTGGCCCAAATCCTACCTCTTATCCTTACTTGCAGTATGATCCTGAAGAAATTACTCAATTCTTTTCTGAAAATGAAAAAGCTGGACTTTGTGGCCTCTAAGGTGCCTTCTGACTCTAGAGCTATGAACCAATACCTGGAATTTTCTCCTTTTGCCTCTTTATCTGTTCAATAGTATGTCCAAATTAAAGACTAAAGTAAAAGGGACTTTCTCCATGAAACCTTCCCTGAAATTCTCTTCCCTCAGTGCCTACAAGTCAGGAAGGACATTTTCTCTTTCAGACTCCAAATGATACTTTTTACCTCTTCCTTCACCCCACCTTCCCAAGGAATATAGAAGAACAGCTAAGATGGCTGAAGTCAGGAGGCTTCCTGAATTCAAATTGGCTTTAGACACATGCAATTGGACAAGTCACTTTGCCTAATGAAATTGCCTTATTTAATGGTCAAAAAATATGAACAGACAATTTTCAGATGATGAAATTGAAACTATTTTTACTCATATGAAAGGGTGCTCCAAATCATTATTGATCAGAGAAAGGCAAATTAAGACAACTCTGAGACACCACTACACGCCTGCCAGATTGGCTAAGATGGCAGGAAAAGATAATGATGATTGTTGGAGGGGATGCAGGAAAACTGGGACACTAATACATTGTTGGTGGAGCTGTGAACGAATCCAACCATTCTGGAGAGCAATCTGGACTTATGCCCAAAAAGTTACCAAACTGCACATCCCCTTTTATCCATCAGTGTTACTACTGGGCTTATATCCCTAGGAGATATTAAAAAAGGGAAAGGGACCTACATGTGCCAAAATGTTTGTGGCAGCCCTTTTTGTAGTGGCAAGAAACTGGAAATTGAATGGATGCCCATCAATTGGAGAATGGCTGGGTAAATTGTGGTATATGACTATTATGGAATATTATTGTTTTGTAAGAAATGACCAGCAAGATGAATACAGAAAGGTTTGGAAAGACTTACATGAACTGATGCTAAGTGAAATGAGCAGAACCAGGAGATCATTATACACTTCCACAACAATACTATATGAGGATAAATTCTGAAGGAAGTGGATATTTTCAGCAGTGAGAAGATCCAATTCGGTTCCAGTTGATCAGTGATGAACAGAACCAGCTACACCCAGAGAAAGAACACCCAGGAAATGAATATGGACTGTTTGCATTTTTGTTTTTCTTCCCAAGTTATTTTTACCTTTCTTAATCCAATTTTTCTTGTGCAACAAGAGAACTGTATAAATATATACACATATATTGTATTTAAGATATATTTTAACATGTTTAACATGTATGAGACTGCCTGCCATCTAGGGGAAGGGGTGGAGGGAAGGAAGGGAAAAGTGGAACAGAAATGATTGTAAGGACAATGTTGAAAAATTATCCATGCATATGATTTGTCAACAAAAAGCTATAATAAAAAAACCAATAAAATAAAATTGCCTTGTTTAAAAAAATATATATAAGAATAGAATATGTCAGCCCTGACTAAATGACCATGAGTCACAGTAGCGCTACAATTGCTGTTAACAAAACAAAACCCAGAGCTCTCACAGGTTATCAAAATCACAATTAACTCTAAAAAGAAAAGAAAAGAAAGTAAAACCAAAGAGCTAAAAGTAGTTACAAGCAAAAAACGACTTTATTCCCTTTAAAGAGGGAAACTAGACACATATTTGCCTGAGTGCAGAACAAAATTTATCCACTTTAGTTGAGGATAAATCTCAATACTTAGACTAGTCCCTAACATATTTTTTTTTTGAAAGAATGAATGAACCTTTCCAACCTGGGAACCTCTCTTAACCAGGACCATCAGATTGTTTTAGACTTCCATCTCTGAGAATTTCTTGCTTTTCTAATCCTTTTGGTTAAAAAAAAAATCTTCTTTGGGCCCCTTCTTTTATACATGCAGAACATTTCTTCTTATACACTGACAGTTTGTCTAGAAAACTCAAATAATAAATGCAAACTAATTGTTCAAATACCCTCTGACAGCAGAGCTATTTGATTTTCCCATCCCTGTTGACCAGGTCATCTGGGATTCCACAAACCTTCATGCCCTTTGAACAGTATGAAAGGAAGGATTTTTGCATGTCTTCTTCTTCATAAACTATAGACCTAGAGAAGATCCACAAATCTCCTGGCTATCCTGAGCTATCTATCTCCTTACCTTATTGATTTTTTTTTCTTTAGTGATTTAGAAAAAAGGCCTCCAGTGATGTTAACACAAACAAATTAACAGTTTTCACCAAATCTTATGAATGAGTTGGTGAGCAAATAACAGGATGGCAATGAAATTGATCAACTTGTCCTCCTTCTTAATTACTCAATTTCATCTTTCCATTAATGTGAGAGATTAGGCTGATCTAACAGTCATAGGAACTGACTTGTTTATTTTTCTTCCTTTCTTCCTTTACTTTTCCTTTTTTGTTCTATTTCCCCTACCTTTTAACTAATTTTTTGGCTTTTAAAAAATGCATTCTCTCTCCCTTAGTTTTAAATATTTAGTGCTACAGGGCCTCTTTGCAACCTTGATCCACTCTTTAAAACCCCCTTTCCCCAGGAATAACAGCTGGTTATAGTTCCTGTTTTCCAAAAAGATCTATTTTGACTCAGTACGTTAAATATTGTGCCAGGCACAGCTGAATAAAGCTTTGGTCTGTATCCAATTCCTTACTATCAACTATCACCATCTGTCGTCATGAAAAAGATTGATATTTGGGTTAAACGCTCCTGAGCTCATGCAATTTCCATGTGGAAAAATAATCTAAAGTAAATTGCCCCGTGCAGTTACAGAAGCTATTTTTCCAGGAGACAGCGAATCAAAGGAAACATGCAAAAGAAAACAAAAACACCTTCTCCCCAGAGACTGCCTGCGTCTGCCTTTATTGCCTGCATCCCATATTTTCATCTCATCCATGAAATGTGATTTTAAGGAGAGATGGACCCATCTTTTTGTGCCTCGGGTCTTCTCTGAGACCAACGGGAAGCATGAAGATGTTTCCGGATCTTTCGTGACTCGCTCCCCTCCTGCTCCACTTAACCCCCGCTCCTGCCTTCTGCAGACTTTCAGAGGGATTATTTTCCTCTTTCCCTCGGTAGGATGCTCCAGCTTCAGCCCGCAAATGCAGACACCTCTCAGGAGGCTTCCCCGCAGGCTCAGGTACAGCATCCCATTCTCAAGGCACACCGGCATCCCGGCCAAGTCAGAGCCCGGAAGCTCAGCGGAGAGCCGATTCGGGACAGCTCCCTCAGCCGCCACAAGCCGCCTGGATGCCAGTCCTGCGTTTGCATTCTGTGCGCCCAGCCTGTGCCAAGGTCCCGAGAGGCAGGCGCTCAGCAATCCCTTTTGATACATCAGTCTGCTGGCTCTCTGCTGATGGAGCAGCTACTTAACATGCAGGCTTTCCTCTAGCTTTCCCCACTGCTCTCTCTTCAGATCATTGTAGTGGCAAGCCTAGAATGAGCATCTCCCTCCTAAGAGGCTGCCGGGGAAAACACATTCAGGACTTCTTTCTCAGAGGAACATAAGCCTGAAGTGAACCTGCCCTTTCTTCACCTCCTCTCAGTTCCTTGGAACTCATTCTCTGTCTGTCTGTCTGTCTGTCTGTCTCTCCCCCGCCCCCTTTCCCTCTCTCTCTCTGTGTCTCTCTCTCTCTCTCTCTGTCTCTCTCTCTCCTCTGCATTTCACCCTTCTTACCTTTTCTCTGTGTCACTGGGGTTTCTGAGGATGATGCAATGAGCAGGCAGAGAAGCCAGAAAGCTCTCTCTGATGGCATTGTGAAGACCCTTTGCCAGTCTCTAAAACTGAGCTTTCAACCTTTGCTTTACTTTCTCAACTCTCCACCTCCATTTATGTTAATAAAGGCAGTCTTTGGGAAAACTAGGAATCACTCACTGAACTGATCACTGGAAAGAGCAAAATGCAAAATGGCCCTCTACCTACCTTTTTTTCCCTAAGATGATGGGGATGGGCTCCCCTCTTTTCCCCTTTTATTTTCAGTTGGAAGAATTAGATCATGGTCCATGATCTGAAGAAAAGGGAACACATTTTAAAATGCCCAGAAGTCATTACAGAATGGTGAAAGATATGGAAACCTTCTCAGGCTGGATCAACTAATGCATGAATGTAAAAACATTAAGTTCTTTTTATGTACCAAGCACTGGGGATACAATTACTAATGGTAAAAGTACCCGTCTCCGAGGAGTTTACATTTTAAAATCTAGCATTTAATAGGAGTAAATGACATATCTACCAGGGAGGGATATGTTCATTTGGAGAACTAGAGAAATGATCAATGTAATCATGGAGTGACATACTCTTCAAAATAATAATAGCAGTATTGATTTGATAATAACTCCAGACTGGAAAAGGAGTCAGGGAAAGAAAAAAAAAATGGTGTGTGTATGGGGGAGATTTGTCACCCAAGCAAAGAAAGTCAGCTGGCAAGAAAATGGAGAAAGGATGGTTAAAGTGAAATATGGCTGGGACCTGGGTAAAGTAGTAGACCAGGTGAGGCACACATCAATCAGAAAAGCAGCACTGAGGGTAGAATTTAACTGAAAAGATTAAATCATTAGGTCTGATCTTTGAATTCAGTATAGCAAGAGAAAATGACCCTAGAGAAGACCAAGGGATAACTTAAAGTTTATTTCTCTTTTAAAAATAATTTATTTTGATCTATACCTACATTTCTCCTTGTATCTTTCTCTCAGAACCTTTTCTTATATGTAAATATATATTATATTTAATTATGCTATATATTATTTATATATTGTATTTGTATTATATATATTAAACATAATAAAAAGAATAAAAATATAATCAAAAAGAAAATTTTAATGAAAAGGAAAAAAAATCAGCAAAACCAACACGTATATGTATGTGTATGTGTGTATATATACATATACATACATATATATTTGAATGTGTACAATCTAACTTATATGAAGTTTCATGTCTATGGACCCTCATATCCCTAATAAAGGTCCTCTGGATTTCATCATACCCACAAATATCTTTTCATATATTATTTTCCTTTTGCTTTTTTTGTATCCCCAGTGCTTAATACAATGTGTAGCACATAGTAGACTCTCAAAAAATGTTATTGACTGCAAGGCAATGTGGTGCTACAATAATACAATTATTATAAATGGAGCTATAGTTATTAAAGTAAAACTGCCCTTGCTATTAAAAAGCTTAAAAACATATGTTCAACCTTTAAATGATTTGTAAATGTGAGTTGTTATTAATGAGATTGACCCTCTAACCTCTAAAGATCTGTTGGCCAGATTTTTGCTCCAGATAGGAAAGCTTTCTAAAAAGTAGGGCTGCCTAGCAGTGTAAGGACTTGGCTCATGTGGGAATAAACATTTTGTCACTATGGGTAATAAACCGTAATGAGGATTACCATCTGTCAGGAATACATGGAGTTCCTGTGAGAAATGAGCGGTAGATCTACATGTCCTACTTCATAAAATCTGAGCTCATTATCCTTAGGCTGAATACTCCATGGACAGTAGGAGCTTAGTATTTGGTTAGTTGAACTGAATTTAAAGAAAGGAGCAACTATCAATATAATTGGCCATGTTAATAACCAAATTAACAAAAACCATATGATCATCTCAATAGATGCAGAAAAAGCATTTGATAAAATCCAACATCCATTCCTATTAAAAACACTTGAGAGTATAGGAATAAATGGACTTTTCCTTAAAATAATCAGCAGCATCTATTTAAAACCATCAGTAAGCATCATATGTAATGGAGACAAACTGCAACCATTCCCAATAAGATCTGGAGTGAAACAAGGTTGCCCACTATCATTGTTACTATTTAATATTGTATTAGAAACGCTAGCTTTGGCAATAAGAGCTGAGAAAGAGATTAAAGGAATAAGAATAGGCAATGAGGAAACCAAATTATCACTCTTTGCCGATGACATGATGGTATACTTAGAGAACCCCAGAGATTCTACTAAAAAGTTATTAGAAATAATCCACAACTTTAGCAAAGTTGCTGGTTATAAAATAAACCCACATAAATCATCAGCATTCTTTATATCACTAACAAAATCCAACAGTCAGAGTTACAAAGAGAAATTCCATTTAAAGTAACTACTGATAATATAAAATATTTAGGAATCTATCTGCCAAGGGAAAATCAGAAACTTTATAAGCAAAATTACAGACCACTTTTCACACAAATTAAGTCTGATCTAACTGGAAAAATATTAAATGCTCTTGGATAGGGCAAGCAAATATAATAAAGATGACAATATTACCTAAACTAATCTATTTATTTAGCGCTATACCAATCAGACTCCCAAAAAACTATTTTAATGACCTAGAAAAAAATAACAACAAGAAAGGAGCAGAAGAAATATAAACTTGTTTTATGTAAATAAGACTTGAACAGGACATGGGCAAATCTCTAATTCCTGATTCCACTTCCTACATTGGCTTGGTACCTATGCACCCAAGAAATAGGCTTGAGGTTTTGGTCCATTTTGCTTGTCCTTTTTAGTGCTAAATTCAGGCAGAGTCCCTGGACCCAGACTCAAGCCTTGGCAACCTTGGAGGCAGGAATACAGGATGAGTGCTGCAGTCAGCCCATCAGGGAAGCCCTGAGAAGTCCAAGGGCTAAGATACAAGCTCAGGGAGCTTTGGATTTAAAATTCGGTAGGACATTGGTACTATATGCCAAAGGTTCTTCAGCTGTGGTTCGTGACCCCATAACGTACTGCATAACTGAATGTGGGGGGATCACAAAAAATTTGGCAACATTAAAAGGTTTCTGAAAGTTCTACATCCTGCAGAATCAAAAAACCCACCAAGATTTAATTCTTTATGTAAAAATAAACAAGTACACCCATTTCATTAGATATGCAAGTTTGCTTTTGTCATTAATCATAAATGATAAAATTGAGGGAACAAAATTGGTGAGATTTAGGTAGAAGGAGTCAGAGTAGTCATCGTCGTAGGTGGGACCTTGTCTGCGATAAAATTGGGCTTTTTCTGCCTGGAATTTTTTTTTAGATAGCCTAGACTTCAGAAATCTACAAAAAACAAACAAAAAGCTATCTGGGCATGCTTAAAGCTCTGGTACTCATTGCTTTGAGTAAACTTTGTATTTACTGTTTACATGTTGTATTCCTCTCAGATAATATAAGCTCCTTGAAGATAAGGACTGTTTTGTTTTTGTCAGCACAAAATAGATATTCAATAAACGTTTATTAAATTGCTCTCAAAATGCTTAAAGATTAGATTATCTAAATATACATCATGTCTAGAGTTCATTAGATTCGTTGTTGTTCTGCCATGTCTGACAATATGTCTGTGATATCATTTGGGGTTTTCTTGACAAAGATAGTGGAATGGTTTGCCATTTACTTATCCAGTTCATTTTACAAATGAGGCAACTGAGGCAACCAGGATTAAGTACCTACAGTCACACAGCTTACTAAATGTTTGACGTCAGATTTAAACTTAGGTTTTCCTGACTCCATGCCACGCTTTTATGCCCCACTTATTTGATCAAAAAGATACCAATTACTATGATACAAAAAGGAGTGAGAAGGAAACAAAATCTACATGGGAAGAAAAATGCAGAAAAACTGAAAATGGGGCATTTTATGGTTACTGAGTAGAAATCAGTTAAATAATTATGATATTTAAAAAAGTTTGTGTTACATTTAGTTTCAGACTGTTTCCCTCCCTCCCTCTTCACCCTGCAATAGAGATAAGGTCTTTTCTAGGTCCTCCCAAATTGTCTTAGGTGGACAACTGCTTTAGTCTGACTTTTAATTATTTTTTCCACTTAAAGCCTTCTCTGGGGAATTATTTTATATATATAATATATATTTTATATTGTTTGTGGGGGAAATTAAGAAAATTAGGTGTTTCCTGCCTTATTCCACCTTTCTGTCTGATGGGGACCATCTCTAGTTGTCCTAATCTATATTATGCCATTGGTCTCAGATGGCTCCAGAGGAGAGTGAAACTGGTGATTTTGCACAGCCCTGCTTCACTTAAATGCAATTCCCTTTCAAGTCATGACATTGCTTTCCCAATGTTGTGGTTCTCTTTGAAAATGAAGGACAAAGAACAATTTGTGAGAAAGAGTTGCTGACTCATTGGGGACCCAACTGGCCAGTTCCAGTTGGGCAGAATTGTTTCTTCCTTTTCATCCCTCTTTTTCTTTTCCCTTCTTGTCCTCCTCTCCTGCTGTCTACATAGGAAACCATACCCCTAGTTTCAGGTGTTCTACCCAAAGGGATGTAAATTTTGATTACTGAAAGATGGCAAGATACCTTGGGGTTTATGGACTTGATTTCTTTCTTTCTTTCTTTCTTTCTTTCTTTCTTTCTTTCTTTCTTTCTTTCTTTCTTTCTTTCTTTCTTTCTTTCTTTCTTTCTTTCTTTCTTTCTTTCTTTCTTTCTTTCTTTCTTTCTTTCTTTCTTTCTTTCTTTCTTTTTTTAGGGACCATGCCTTAAACCTAAATCACTCTGACTCTCACTTATTGGCCAACAATAGGTCTCAGTCCAAACCTACCTTGTTCCTTGTTTAGGTCTTGATGGCTCAGGGTAAGCAATTGTTCATGTTTTAGCCAGAAATCCTGAGGATTTTCCCCTCCCAGATAGATAGGCTGATTGATTTAAAAAAAAAAAAAAATAGATAAACGGCTATTTTTTGGCTTCATGATAGGAGAGTTGAGATTAGACAAGTAGAGGACCAGAAGAGATCAGTATCCTGAATGACTAGGGAGGTGAGAATATCTGAGAAAAGGGAGTGATCAAAGGTGTCAAATATAGGAGATAAATCAAGAAGAAATTAGGATTGAGAAAAGGTGATGGCAAATAAGTGGACCCTTCCCCACTCTCAGCTGATGGATTTGTAACTATTAGTGGGTTACAAATTATCTAAGAGAAGATTGAAAAGATGTAGAGGGATAACAAACGGGTCAGCTCTTTAGATAAACATTCACAATCATCAGTTCTGATGTTTAGTAGATCTGTGTCTCTATCAGGACATATATTTGTGGAAGAAACATCTTAATTATGTAGCAGAGTGAACTGAGGTTTCCCTATCAAACTGTTGAGGTTATAGGGCCATTTTGAGACCAGGACTGACTTTCCCTAGGGAGAATGTGGGGAATGACTCTAGGCATTTAGAGACTCAGTCATACCTGATTAAAGATGAGTGATTGAATCTCAAGGATTAGGAACAAATTATTTGATTTTTGCTTTGTAGACTAACTGGGAATAAATTTGTGGTTAGTGGGAATTGGGGTTTGGGGCAGGAATAGTCCTGAAACCCCTGCACCTCATTGTGAGGGGTATATACCAAAGCTATAATTTCCTACAATGTTTCCTTTTCTTTTATCGGATAGATTCAGAGTTTAAGTACAAGTCAAACACCAGAAACTTGTGAGTGAATGTTAATGCTTTTCTGTGTTGGTTCGTTTTCATTATAAATAAGAAAGTGACTAATCAATAGCTAACATTTATGTAGTGCTTTATTGGTTTACAAATCAATTTACAATGTTATTCTCACATCAACACTAAGGTGTAGACGCTATTATTATCTCATTTTATAAATGAAAATGTAGACACCTTAATAGGACTTCCCCAGAATCATACGGTTAGTGTCTGAGTTTAGATTTGAACTCAATTCTTCTTCACGGCAGATGTAGTACCCTAAGCCACCCAGGGGCCTGTATCTCCTCTCCACATCTTCCAGCTTGGCTGTCTAACCATTTATAGAACAAGGGATAAAGAAAAAGCAGCCTTTGGGCTATCTAGATTAAATACAAGTATTCCTTGCTTTCCAGAATAGATATAATACCACCTAATTCAGTATAAAACAAGTCCTATTTTCTTCTGGATGTTAATTAGAAAATCAGAGATAAGTTTGTTAGGACAAAAATTTCTACAAAATAAAGGAACAACTAAGAGAATGACAAACTCAATGACCTGTTGTTCATTGGTAATCTACAAGCAATGGTAGATATAGCTATTGGAGAGTTCATTTTCCCTAAACTTTCTTCTTTCTTTGAGATCCTACTTAAAAACATAGTAATTTCTTTTAGACATTGGAATCCACTGATTCAGCATTTCTACTTCGCAGACTTTCTCTTCCTTTTAACTGGAGAATTGTACTTATTTGTGTAAGATTCTGGGCTGCAGGATCACCCTTCACCACATGGTGTCATTATTTTATAATATATAATATATTTGTGTGTGTGTGTGTGTGTGTGTGTGTGTGTGTGTGTGTGTGTGTGAGAGATGTCCCTATATTTTAGGTTTCTGTTTCCATAAAATGAATTAGTCCACCTTCTTATCAATTCGTTACATTAAAAATTCTCATACTATACACAGAGACAAAGCATCTTCTGGTTGGAAGAGATTCATAGAGATCATCTAAACCCAACCCCTTATTTTGGGAGCTAATTTCCTGGACCAGTTAAATAATATGAAGATATCTGTACCAGACTGAAAATAAATATATAAATAAAAAACTATTATAGTAAGCACTTTTACAATGAATAATTTTGTAAAAAAAAAATAAAGCTACATTGTCCCTTTATTGGTGAAAGAATTATTTGTTGTGATAAAGTATGTACAGGATGCCCCAAAAAAGTCTTAGTGCAGTTTTAAATTTTAATAAACTTGATATCAATTGGCAAAGATAAAAAAAAACACAACAAAAAGGAAAATAACAATTGTTAGAGGGAATGAGAAAAGATAAGCACAATGATAATCAACAGTGGTTGGCAGAGATATAAATTGGTTCATGACCTCTGGAAAACAATTTGGAATTGTAACTGGGGGTTGCACATAACTTGTGATCCAGCTATACCACTTTTTCTTGTTGTGTAGTCATGTCTAACTCTTTGTGTTCCCATAGATCATAGAATTCCAGGTCCTTCAGCCTTGAGGGACTCATCTTCTGATGTCATATCTTTTAGCATTTTAATGCTGTCCATAGGATTTTCTGAAAGATTTGAAAACTCTGATCAACACAATGGCCAACCACAATCAGAGGACTCATGATGAAACATGCTGCTCACTTCTCGATAGAGAAGTGATGGACTTAGAGTACAATTTGTGAAATATTTTTTTGGATATGATCAAAGAAGAAATTTTTTTGCTTGACTATACATGCTTGTGAAAAGGATTTGGGGTTTGGTAATTGGTGGGGAGGGAAGAAGGAAAGATAGATGTTCATTTGAAAATAAAATTTAAATAAGAAAGGACTTACATGCATAAAAATGTATAGTAGCATTTATTGTTGCATCCAAAAACTGAAAATCAAAGGAGTGACATCAATTGAGGAATGGTTGAAAAAATTATTGCATATGAAAGTAATGGAATATTATTATACCAGAGGAAAATGTGCATGAGGGGAAGTAGATTTATGAATTAATGCACAGTGAACTGAATAGAAAAGCAATTTATATAGTACAAAAATGCTTAAGAATTCTAGTCAATGTAATGCTAAAACGTGATTCCAAAGAATTGATGATGAAGAATGCTATTCACAATCTAACAGAAAAGTAATAGAATTAAAATGCAAAAGAAATGCATTTTTTTTTAATTTGGTCAACCTGAGGATTTGTTTTCTTTAATTATGCTAAATAATTTGTTATGAGGATTTTTCATTCTTTTGTTTTCCCAATGGGGAAAGAGAAGAGAGAGAGAAAACACAAATACTTGTTGATTTTTATAAAATTAAGAGAAGAAATGAAATTATGAAAGAGGCAAATTCAAAAAAACCCTAAAAGGGTTTATATGAACTGATATACAGGAAAATTAACAGAATCACAATTTATACAAGGGCATTTTAACTTCTTTGTATGTGTAATAAACCACTTTGATAGGCTAGTCAAGGAGCCTATGTATTCCTCAGAATAATAATTGTTGCCTACATTCATAATTGAAGGAAATTTCAATTAGAAGTTAGTGAAAAGATATAATTTTTCCCATCCAATTTCATTAAGTCCTTAAAATCTATTCACTACGTGGGATATCTAGGGGCCCCCTGGGTAAGAAAGTCATGCTTCACATTGCTGTGAGGTAGATTCTATTACAGACTTTATGTCAAAAAGTGACCAGATAGAGCAAAATGTCTCTTGCCTCTCTCATATCTGTCAAAAGCACATAAGATTCCTTGAAAGATACAAAAATTTTGACAGTTCTTTAACTTTTGCTATCAAGAGAAGCAGGAAACAAAGAAATTTACCCTGGCTAAAGTGTTTGCCACTAACATGAAGAATGTTTGTTGAGGCATCTAAGTGGCAGTAGAGTTTAATTCCTTTAGATGCTCCTATTAGTGAATAACATTATACTGATTATATCAAATCCTGGCAGAGTCTCCTAAATGACTCCAACATAATTCAACAGAATATAGCCTAGCTATCCATACCAGGAAAAAAAAAAACAATTATATGTCAAATATCTTTGTCCAATAGACATTTGGATAGTCTAATCTGTAGATTGGTTTCAACAAGTAGGACAACTACTGAAAATAAATACTATGCCCAGAACTGAATAGGAGAGTGAAATGGATTGTCATATGGAACCTGCACAATTGTTTTAATGACCCTAATATTTTTTCAATTCTTTTTCAGTTTTGTCTGTCATGTCATGACCCCTTTTGAAGTTTTCTTGGCAAAGATAGTGGAGTGGTTTGCCACTTCTTTTTCCAGATCATTTTACAGATGAGGAAATCAGGCAAAGAGGTTTTAAAAAGTTGTACAGGGTCACACAGCTAGGAAATGTCTAA